>OZ005618.1:0-1200000 GCA_963930655.1 Myrica gale
TCATCCTCCATCCTTGTCTCTCATTGTGAAACTCGTTCTCTTCTACTAAATTCGGGGGTTTTTATGGCTGCTGTCCACGTGAATTCTCTATCTAATCCATACTGGTGAAGTGGAGTCAGTTGCGCATTCATCATTTTCTTCATCTCACTCATCATGGCCTCCATAGTGGCTCGTGCCCTTGTAACCGGCTGAATGAGAACTTGAATTGGGTTCTTCGAAGATGTGCCTTGATTTCCATCAAAGGTATCTGATAGTGATCAATGGCTGTTAATGGGGATATGTCATATGTGGTGGTCTAAAAAACATAAGCTTTACTGATAGTAGCCAACTGTCTACACACACTATTTGTTTGGATCTGAGTAAATATGTTTGGGTCAGCAAATCCGTATGTTTCAGACTTTCAGTTGTTCTGTTTTCATCAACCAGTCTGTATGTGTTTGTTGGATGGTTTACGAAGAGTCCGTTGGGCCAGCTCAACTAAGCCCAAATAGCACTAGCGATTCGGAAAAATAAGTCCATTAGGTAGGTTTGGTTGTTACTTTGATAGAGCTTGGGCCTTGGATTGAATTCGGATCCTAACCATTTATTTTTTAGGCCCAATATATAACCGAGAGAAAAAAGCGACAAATAAGAAAAGGGGCAGTTTCGTAAATGACACTGCGGCGCCGCTGACCTCCAGAAAGGAATTTGAACGAAGGACAGGCGTAGGAATTCCGATCAGAGACGGGGGACACTATCGTAATTATGCACGACAACCCCCAGGCCCCAGTTGCGTGCTCGCTTGAGACCCAGATTTACACGCAGAAAACCCAAAGCTGAAAATGTTTCTCGCACAAAAACTCTAGAGCCCGTCCATCCATCCAACCTAAAGGGAAAAAGTATGCTGATAACGATAAAATGATTAGTGCTCCATAGACAGGGAAAGAAGCAGAAACCCTACGACGAAAGCTTTCTATGCCTCAGCAAAACAAGCCCTCCTTTCATTTCTCTTTTTCCTTATTTTTGTAACTGAATTAAAATTATTCTTGACGATGAACGCTCAACAAAACCAAACGTGGGGTACGTGGGAGGAGCTGTTGCTAGCGTGCGCCGTGAAGCGCCATGGTCTCAAGGACTGGGACTCCGTCTCCATGGAGGTTCAGACCAGGAGCTCTCTCCCTCACCCCTTGACAACCGCTCACAACTGTAGACGCAAGTACCACGACCTCAGACGCCGCTTCAGTAACTCCAACGACGACGTTTCCGAAGAGGAACCCAACGCACCCTCTGAGATTGATGATAGTATCCCCTGGCTCGACGAGTTGAGAAAACTGCGCGTCGCGGAGCTCAAGCAAGAGGTCCAACGTTACGACGTTTCCATCTCGTAAATTCTCTCAATTTTTATTTTTATTTTTTTTATTTTTCTTTACAGAAAAATTTATAAATTTCCCATTTCTGGATCTGAGATTTATTTGTTTCTTTATTTCCGAGGAAGTTCTTTGGAGTCGAAGGTGAAAAGGTTGGAGGAAGAGCGAGAGGTGAGCTTGAAAGAGAATGGGAATAGCCAAGTAAAACCAGATCTGGAGGATGGAGAAGAGAGATCAGAAAACGACAAAAAGGACGAACCGGAAAGAACCGGGGAGTACTCCGACCGGGAGAATCGTTCCGTTGGTGAGTCCAACACCACCGGGTCGAAAGTAAAAGCTGTTAAAGACGACGAGAGATTAGGAGTTGAGCCGGTTAATACCGGTTCGGATAGACCGGATCCCGAATTCAGCGGTTCAAAGCCGCTTTCAGAGCATTCGGACGACGGAAGCTCAGATACGGTTGCGAAATACGAGTCCGAGTCGGCAGAGCCGAGTCACGAGGGGAAAGGTGGCGACTCGTCCGACTTGCCTACTGATTCTGCCACTCAGTCGAACGGAGGAAGGACGAGGGATAGTAGCGACGTGCAGAGCTCGGCGAGCTTGACTAGGAAGAGGAAGTGTCGGCGGAGAAAGGAGATTTCCGGCGTGCAGGAGCGAGCGGAGATCATAGAACAGACTGCGAAATCGCAGCCGTTGGTTAGGCTTTTGGATATGATCAGAGGGCACGAAAACAGCTCCTTGTTCGAGCGCCGGCTCGAAAGCCAGGTATTGGTTCGTTTCCTGCCCAATGGGGTGTTTTTGGAATTTCTGGCATTTAAAAAAGTAACCTTTTTATTTTTCTGTATATATATATTATGGCGACTGGATTTTCTGAATGACTTTTGGTATTTATTTGAAATATTTTTAATAATTGTTTTTAAAAATTTTAGATTTTATGATTTTAATATGCGGAGAAGTTGAAATCGATGGTACGGAGGTTAATGGGATTTTATGATTTGGTAGTTTAATATAATGTAACGCTAAAGTGTAATGGATGATGCGTTATTGCCCAATAATTTGGGACCACTCATGCATTGGTTGGTTGGTTTGAAGTTTGGGCTTTCCGTGCCATACAAATTCTCGCATGGTTTTAGACTCTCACGTTCGTGAGCCCAAAAAACAAAAGATAAGCATGCGACTGAGTTTTAGTAGACAGTAGTGTTCCGAGTCCATAACATCATTAGCGCCGCGCCCAAAGTTTGTGTTCTTTATCTGGTTCCTGGTTTGCATGCGACAGTTGGTCCATTTTTTTTTTATAGAATAATAACTAAACACCATCGACCTATTTATATGATTTTCTCTTCCCGTTCACAACGAGAATTCTTGTGCAACCCACTTTTTGTTTCTTAACCCTGAAAAGAGAAATAAAATTGCCATATCAGTGTGGTGGAGACCAAAGAGAAAGAGGAGATAAAAAGAAGATCTTTTACTTGGACCTATGTGTTGTGCAAGAGTTGTCGTGTAGCTGCAATCCTCTAAACAGTCGAGATTGCGTGGCATCTATGGTCTTCTCTTCTGCGTTGGATGATGGATCTTTGTAGAGCACGGCTATTATTGTGGGAACTATCGAAGGGCCTTTTTGCGACGTGGGTAATTGGATCTTAACAAGTGAGCTTGGCCCATCAATTGGTTGGTTGGTGATGTGTCATAATTAGCCCGCTACCTTCTTCATCAGACCCATCTCATTCTCATTGACTTGTGGGCCTTTTCCAGAATGAACAAAATGATTGAAATAATTGAGTTGTGGGCCTTTCATGTTCTAATTTTAGACTGGGTTTCATCTATGGAAACTACATCATGTGTAAAATCGAGCTTGCTCTGATCTAGAAAGTTAGAAACTAGGATGATCTTATTTGTTGGTCTCGACTCTCTTTTGCAGGAAGGTGACGAGTACAAAAACATGGTCAAGCAGCACGTGGATTTGGAAACAGTAAAAACCAGACTCCAGAAGGGCGCGTATTCCTCTTGCACCTTAGCTTCCTACCGAGATCTCTTGCTTCTATTCAACAACGCTGCCTTGTTCTTTCCCAAGTCCTCCCCTGAATCAATCGCTGCCCACCAACTTCGCCACATCGTGTTGAATGAAATCCCAAAATGCACCGACTCATCCCCAAAACCACATCCGCCGACACCAGATGCAGCAGTATCACAACCTAAACCTGAACTCGAAAGATCCGATTCGTTGCTAGCAAAACACAAAGCATCCGCTCCGATAATCGTTTGCCGAAAACGGAGCTCCATATTGGTGAAACCAAGTTCCTCTGCTGCGAGCTTTGGCCCAAAAGACAAGCAAGGAACTGACGAGAAGAGTCCGAAGCCACCGCCCATTAACCCCCGTTCAGATGCTGCAGTGGAAGATAATAACGTCGCAGTGAAAACCAATGCCAAGGAGAAGCCTGTAACGGGAGCTCGAAGCTTGAGGAGGAGTAACAAGAACCCAGCAAACAATAATACTAATACTAGTAGTTCTTCCAGCAAGAAACAAACTAGCACGAGCCCGAGCTCAAAAGCCAGTTTAGCTAACAAGGTAGAGTCTACTCCCAAAGCTGATAACAAGAAGAAAACTGAAGCCCTGGCGTTGGAGAAGAAACGAAGTGCGGCAGATTTCTTGAGAAGGATTAAGCGGAACTCTCCGGCGGAAACGCTGAAGCCCGGTGATAAAGAACTGAAAACAAGGCACAGTGGGAGAGGCAACAGTAGTAGGAATGAGAGGGTGTTGAGGCAAAGCAGCGATAAGAAACTTGTGAAAGAGGAGAGCAGCCCATCTAAGCGGAGTGTTGGAAGACCGCCGAAAAAGGCAGCTAAGGCCAATACTGTTTCAGTGAAGCGTGGAAAGGACAGTGCAGGAAAGGAAGCGGCATCCTCGAAGCGGCCAAGAAAGCTTCCTAGGAGGTGAAAATGGCTGCAAGCAATATTTGTTTGGTTCTGTATATTTTGTAACACCATTTAATTTATAATGGTTTGATTAGAACTAATTCGGAAGCTAGTGTTGTACAATTTGTCTTTAACAAAGAAACCAAAAGATAGCTAGTGTGTGTTGTGACATCTTCTATGTTCTTGTTTAGATTTTGTCTGAAATTTTGCTTATTATACAATAGTGTCAGAAGATTATATACATATTAGTCTCATTATAGATGGGAGAAAGATTCTTACAGCAATCTAAAAACGAGACAATATAATAAGTCGGTGATGATTTCTTTCATCTTGAATCAACCTCACAAACTCCAATAAAATCTATATTATCCCAATAAAAAATTATTCAATTTTTTTTAAGCATCTTATGTTCGTTTCATACATTTTTTCAGGATTCAAATACATTCACAAAACTACTACCGACCATATTCAGAATTCAAACACAAACACCAATACATTTTACACAATCTCCAACAAATTTTTACTTTTTTATTCAACATAAATTTTCTCTATATTTTTTTTTCACATAACTCCAATACTTTTTTTATTAAACAATTACATCAAATCATTTATCTCTTCACTTTACACAAGCACCAATAAAACACTGTTCAACATAAATATTCACAAGTTCTCTAAAATCCTACATTTTTACTCAAACCGCGACAATGAGTATATTCTTTTTTATAATGCATAATGTTGTCAATGACTTCGAAAAACTTGTATCCAGTGGAGTTGTCTTTCCCTTTCCTCAAAGATGAAGTTGGCTGCCTGTTCTAGGCCTCCTGAACAGGCATTTAGCTTCAATCCATAAGTGGTTGCCTGGAGGAAAAACCTTTGTCCAAACAAAGAGAATGTTACCTGCTGCGTTTCTACCCAATGCCGCAGCAAGGACAAACGACGTTGAATTGCTACATCAAAGTTTTCATCTTCCATTTTCTCCTTGCACCATCAAACATTTTAGTCTATTTTTAATAGATAACAAAAGGAAAGGGAGCAAAAAACTATGGGTTGTACTTTCTTTTACACATAATAAGGATAATCACCAATCAATTTGTATTTCACACACGCAGAGAGAGAGAGAGAGGGTTATGCACCAATGGGACAACTTTATACATGATCACGCGTCAGTCAGTAATCAAGTAATGTACGCTAGCATCAGCTTTTCCTAAGTTAATTCTCACTGTTAACGAATAAATTATTTCCCAGCTAAAACAACTCCCATCCTACAACGTTGTCCTACTAGTCACAAGCCCAGAGCTAACAGCGGGGAAAGACACAATTGGAAGATCACATTACACTAGAAAGTAGCCTCAAAATCAGAGGTTTCATTTTAACGTCTTTGCACTCTGTCCATCTTATGATTCCTCTATCCTTTTATCACCGCGTCCATGCGCCCTGCTGCTTCATCTAATAACCAGTTCCCTAATCATTCTCGATCCATTGACTGCCCAAGTGAGAAATGGTGGCCACCTTCGTCTGTTTCAACGGAGGAGAAAAGAACAAACACGAGGCATTAAGAACAAACATGCTCAATATCCACGGGACTGCTTAAACAGCCTTTATTGATGGAGGTAGTTTTGTCATTAGCTGCAATAGGGCAACCTAAGCTCTTAAGAATGATCCAAGGTCAAATAAAAAAAAATACCGCTTTCGCCATCAGAAATCTCATTAAGCCTCGAAATTGCATCAATAAGTGCTTGTTCTTGCTCCTGCCGTTAATAGTTTAAAAGCAGATTAAACAAAGAGCTGGAAATGCAAAGAAAGCTCAAGACGAAACTAAGGAGAGTAAGGAGAGGCAAAGAGACTTTTTTTCTTTGGGGGGCGGGGGGGCTTCCCTTCTTACCTTCAACATTTTCTTCGCTTTCTCAATTTCATGAGGATCCGGATGATTTGCACCAAAAACTCTCTCCACCTGTTCAAAATTTACCAGAAAATTATACAATGGAAATAAACTAACTTCTTTACAATTTACATTTTTTTTTATAAGTAACTTCTTTACAATTTACATGCAGTATCAACCTCCTTTCACTTACCTCCTTGATTAAAGTATCTGTCTGAAGAATCTTTATATCATCTGGTGCCTTCTTTCCAATGCCATTTTGTGACGGCAGAAAATCTTTTCTGGAATGACCCTTTGTAACCCCTCTGCCTCGTCCTACACCTGGAAGACTGTCACGGCCAGATCTATTCGTCCCATGACCCGATCCACCATAACTTGATCGATGGGAGATTCCAGGATCCTCCCCTACCCATTGAATATCCTCAGGAGAGATCTGCATAAGAAGCATAAATCAATAACGGAGTAAAACAGAATGTATATGCAACTCATACATAATTTCTACAGGAGTGATATAGGCACAGGGATGTTCTGCCTGAACTAATCCGTTTGGTTTTGGTAAAAAGATGTTTTGCCTAAACTTATCAATTTGGCTATGTTTTTCTTTGTATCTAGGGTTCAATTTTTTGAATCTATCATACAGTCAGATATCTTCATGAAAATTTCCTCATTCCTCATTTCTTCATGAAAATTTGCTGAAAAAAAATGTTCCAAAAAGCATTGAAATATGATAGTTCTCATGGATCGCCAATAAGCTTATAATACAGCTATATGTCCACACACAGCAGATCTGATATGGCTAGTTTATTTTTTGATAGTTATTCTTATTGAAATTAGTAACTAAAGCAAGGATGGAGTAAAGGGGGCAGAAATAGTTGGCACTAGAGTGCAAAGATTTGTCTCAAAGTACAGATCACATTTAGAGTGCATGTACAATTTATATTTTACATGTGCACATACATGTAGAGTGCAAAGACCTGTTCCTCGTGATATTTTACTCCAATGGATGCAGGTTAAAATACTTCCGGCGGGGTGTTAAAGATAAATTCCATTTAAAATACTTAGCTGGGTGTTTAAGATAAATTTCATTGGAGTAACAGGTCCCTTTCCTCCTTTTTGTTTTCTTTTGGAGAAAAGGAGGGGTATCTAACAGGTAAAATATGAACAAAGAAAGTTTTAGATATTCCAAAGCAGTAATCCTTCCAAAGACGAGAAGTTTGAGATTTTGCAAAACATATCCTATCATTAAGACATCATCATTCCCAAAAGAATGACATTAAAAAAAAGAGCTTGAGGAATTGAGGAATGAAAAAAAGAAAAAATATGACTTTTTAGCGGGTATCAATCTTAACGCTCAAGAGTTCTGAAATTATAAATAATACCATGCAGAACACTGGAAGAAGCAAAATCACAGCTGCAGGATATAAACCGGTGTTGAATTCATAATAGTAAGTTGAACCAATGTAAAATGGTAATTAGTGTTGAAGAATAAATAGTACAATTTTCAATTACGACTGTAGCATATCCTACCGCCTATGTCAGTTTTGAGCAGGAAAAAAAAACACATCTACATATATCCTACTGCTAATAAAATAATGCTGAGCATACCAGAAGCAAACGCAGGCCAAGTGGACCAAACAGTGCACTTAGATTTGCCCAGTTATAAGCATAGAATCTTACAATGTTTTCACCCTGTAATTAGATGCAGCAAAAAAGGGACGCAAAGGAGCTCTCCCTACCAGGCCCACTTCTACAATCTGCCCAGAAGTGGGGGTTTTAGATGGAGGTCCAGCCATTTTGCCTTTCAACTTGTGAAGGAAAGAAAGAACAGAAAGGGCCTAATAAGGCTTCCTATCCTTCTCTTCTCTTGGAAACAGGAGAAAAGCTATATCCTTTCCTCTCTCCCTTTTATTAAGGATGAAACTTTTTTTTTCTTCTCCTATTTCTTCCAAAATCCCAATCAGTATATTAATGAAAAGCTGAGACTAAAGTGCAGCTAGATAATTACTCTAGGCCATGGGGACAAAGCATCGGATATACCTCTGAGAGATTGACCCACTCCCACGTCTCATTAGCAGAGCCAATATCATAGACCAGAGCATGTCGCCCCTGACAAAAAAGGAAATCAGCAAACCATATCACTAGAATCTATAACACGATGCACTCAAGAGCCCTATATACACCTCAGCTGAATTGTAGTCAGTTATGACAGCTTCATAGAAGTTATTGTCATCAGGCCACCTGGTCCTCACTCTCCTCCCAATCAATGGATCCACCGTCGCTCCTTCAGGAGGCTGACTAGCAACTGCACCAGAAGAAACCCTATTAGCAACTTGAACTCTCCCAGTTGGACCTGACAAAGGGTACTGCTTCATTGAAGATGCACCGGGCAAGACCGTTCCCTGGAAAAGAAATGGAATACAAAGGGAAGAAATCAATCAAATGAAAAACTCACAAAAATGGTTTGGTATTAGTCCACCTTTAACATAAACACATTACTTCCGATCTTTTTCATGTATAACTCCAAATTTTTATTACTTTAACTTACAGGTTTCTGCTTCTTGCCCTTGGGTCCTGGCATAGATCCTCGCTTTGCAGTTGATGAAGATGGCTGGTGAGATGCAGCTATGGCTGGTTGGTGAAAAGGTGGGGATGGTCCACCATAGGACTGTGAAGGTACTGGATGAGCCATCTTATGTTTCTTGCGAGATGCGGAGACAGTGGGACTAGGTACACGATCATGCACGACTGGACCAGTACTAAGCATGCCAGATTGATGGCCACCTGCCTGTCTCCACTCCCTAATGGCGTTACCAATCCATGCCCCATTAAAAGACAAAACAGAAAAAGCTTGCTAAAACTTAATGGATTGTACGTCCCTAATAAACAGAGCCTGTATTTAAATAGATTTATCAGACCTTATCCTTTGTATGACATCATCTGAATTAACGCGCCCTAGAAGCTCTCTGTGCTCCTCATTTGATAGTCTCAGCTCTTTTCTAAGTTCTGTTATTAAACTTTCCTTCTCCTGAAGAAAAAAGATTTCATGTAGCAGTCATTTAAACCTGATAAAAAAATTAAAAATATTTGATTTGTGAAAACAAAAAGATCAAAAGTACCCAAGTAATGGCATCAGCTTGAGCTTTGAAGGCTCTTAGAACTGAACTGTATGCTTCTTGCTCAAGTTGGTGAATTTGGGTCTCCATATCAGTTTCACCATACATCCTAGGATATGGGACAGCACCGACGACAGATCTTCCATTTCCAGTAACGCGGCCTCCTCGAGGAATTCTATTCTGATGTGATGGAGGAAGATCATCATCAGTTCCTGCAAATTTTTTCAAAATGCAACACAACATTTATTAAAACTGAACAGAAGTGGACACATCTCCATCTGACTTTAGACAACTACTAAAAGTAGAGGATTTATTTGTTTTGGTATGTTTTCCAGGATATGACACATCAAGCACACAGAAAAAATCTGACTTATAGATGCCAGTGCAGAGTCGAACAAAAGATATTCTTGCAAACCGAGACAGCTTGTGAGGATCAATACATAGGCACACAATTTGTATCCCTCTTTCAGGCACAGAACAAGAATCTATCTTCAAAAAGGAAGCATTACATTCCAAACAAATAGGTCATCTTATTATGAGTGCCAAAGGATCAATAAGCATGTGAAAATAAAGATTCAGGGAATTCATTTCTGCATCTAGGCTAGGTTCATAACACTGTCAAACAGCTTTCTGTAGCAACCAACTGTTAGGCAAAACAAATGCACATGTTACCACATGTACAAAGGTGAGAAGGTGAGAGACCAAAAAAATACCCTAACACATCAAAGATGATCTTAAGTAGGGTCTAGAGAATTATATTTATGCAGTTCAACACAAAGGTGCATGGCTTAGAGGTAATGATGACAGCTAACATTAACCTAGAAGCTTCTCTCCCTTCAGTGATTGAGAAAAGGCTTTCTAAATTGGCAACGTAGACAGCACCAGTGAAAAAAACCATGTCAAACCATTAGAGGCTTAAGACTTACTAGAGCGTCATTCAGATTTTTCACATGTCTGGAAATGAAGATATTCACCATTGGATATCAAATTAACCAACACCCAAAGAATCCCTCCTTCTCGAAAGAATCAGAGGTTTTCCCAATACAAAGCTCACCAAAGATAAGGGAATATAAGGTTACATGGAAGAAGCCATAATGCCAGCACAACTTTTTTTGGGGGTAATGAGGCACAATATGCGGGACCCCCTGTGCACTGAGTTCAGACGAACCTGGCCTAGTTTAACGCCATGATAAATCCTGGACATGTGCAGTGGCCCTTCACCACACGCATAATTTAAGTCGTAAGTTTTGTTGATGTGGAGAGTCAAACCAAGGTCGGCCAACTGACCGATAGCACCCCTAACTAACTCATCCAGACCCCGGCAACCATGGCAGCACAGTTTTGGCATTGCTGAAGTTTCACATATTTACCAATGTCTTTAATCTACTGGTACATTCAAAATGCATTTTCCTTTGCAATGTATAAAAAATACATCCTATGAAGCATTGTTGCACAATTCACTCCGTTTTTTTATTCCAAAAAGATGTACACTTCTCTAAAGCCCAAACTAAAGTCTTGCTCCATAAACCAATAAATTGCACCAATCATCCTAATTGAGGCCAGAGTCTTGGGAATCCTGAACTTTCACACAACTACCAATGTCTTTAATTTAACAGCACATTAAAACGTGCAAAGCGTAGAGCTTCCTAACATCTATCATCTGCTGCAGCATTGTTGCCCGACTCATATTCCGAAAGATGCAAACTTCTCTACAGCTAAACAAAATTCTTGTTCCATGAAACAATAAATTGCGCCAACCATGCTCATGGATGCCATTTTCTTGTATAGCATCTATTGTACATCGAATTTCGAAACGGTTTTCGAAGCGAGAGAACAAGTCTGAAAAAGGAAAATCTCAAAAAAGAAAGAAAGAAAGAAAGAAAGAAAGAGTCCTTTGAATTACGCATGAAAAGTTTACTTGTTTCTAAGTTATTTGGGACCCGTAGGAAACCCAAACTGAGTCAAGCTCGTAAATTATTCAAAAGGTTCGAACTTTAACACTGAACCACATTCTCAAAGCAAGAATTGTTACCATGAAAAACAACCTAACTTAGCAACCCCAGGAACCAGATTCTCATACAGTCCACCAAGAAATATTGTCTAAAACCCTACAGCCATTTGGTCGCCTCAAAGAAATGCCATACCCCACAAGAAGGAAAACACTCACGAAAATCGAGCAAGCCCAATCCCTAATTTCCCAACGAAAAGAAGAAAAACCCTAATCAACCAAAACGAGCAAATTTATAATGAATACTTACCACTGCTATCGTAAGGCTCGTAGTCCATAGCCAGTTTACCGCCCAAATTATCGAACCTCCACTAATTCCGAAGGAACGACCCAAAACCCCGACAAATTACAGCCAATTGGAGACCAGAGCACACCAAAGATTTGCTTGATTCAGCTCGACCCGGGCACCTGGCACAGAGAAACGACGCCGTTGGGAAAAAAATGCGCTTCTGATCCCACTGAAGACCAAGGAACCGAACGGTGCTGACTGAAGCGATAGAGAGAGCAGTGGGAGCAGAGTTGGGGTTCAGAGTGTGAACGATAGGTTCGCGAGTGCGACTTTCTTTTTCCTTTACTTTTTTTTTCCCTGATTTTTGGGTAAAACGGATTTGAAATAAATTATAAAGTGTGGGTTTCAATTTATGGTTTCGTTCGAGTTCCACTCTCACATGTAAGGCTGTGCACCGGTACCGGCGGTGGGCCGGTTAACCGGCACCGCCGCCGGTACCGGTTATCGGTGCCGGTGAGTCAAAATCCCCAAATAACGGGGATTTTGACGGAAGCGGTGAAACCGCTCCTGCTGGGCGGTTTCACCCTTTTTTTTTTTTAACATTTATCAAACGACGTTGTTTCTCATTAATGAGAAACGACGTCGTTTTAATTTCTAGGGTGTCTTCTTAACCCTAATTCTTCTCCTCTTCGTCATTTCTTCCTCCTCCCTCCCCCCTCTCGACCTCTCCCTCTTCGCCCTTTTCTTCTGCTCTCAGCCGCTGCTTCATCCGTTCTTCTCTCTGTCTCTCCTCTGCAACTCTCTCGCTCTCGCTCTCCCCCGTTCATTGCGATTTGATTATTTTGTTGTATTTTTGGAGCAAATTTCTAGTTTCTTGCGATTTGGAATCTGCGATTTTGTTTGGTTTGATTTGGCTTGGAATCTGCTATTTGGTTTGGTTTGGAATCTGTGATTTGGGTTGAAATCTTGCGATTTGTGCAATGTGCAGTTTGGGTTGAGATCTTGCGATTTGTGTGGTTTGTTTAGATTTTCGTGAGATTTTGTTTTGATTTGTGCGGTTTTTAATTTTTTTTCCTTGAAGTTTTTTGAATTTCTGGTGTTGTGGTGGTTACCGCCCACCGCCACCGCCAAAACCGTCACCGTTAGGTGACGGTTGTTTCCCTTACGGTGGCGGGGACGGTTCCCATTTTTGGAGAACCGCCTAGAGCGGTGCCGGTGCCGGTGGAGGCCATAATCGCCACCGGCACCGGTTATGCACAGCCCTACTCACAGGGCGCTTTTTGTTCACGTGTGTCCCATACTGCTCTGATGATATTTCTTCTTCCAGGGAAATCGATTGTCGTTTCTGTCGTGCCCGAAGTATACAGAACGACGAGGGCAATCTCGACTGAGCCAGTTGATGATGGGTTTGGGCTGGACCCAAGCCCACATCCTATGGTTTAAAAGTCGTATACAAGTGCATCATTTTACGAACGGGGAAGGAAACGGTTTGTGTCCGGCTAAGCTAATCAGGACTTTGTACTTCAGATAATTCAAAAAGGTCATGTGAACGACACAAACATATCTGCGAGTTTATGGAAGAGGGAATCCCACTTTGCTAGTTTGCTGTTTGATGATTATATCTGTAGTATTATTGAAGCCATTAAAGAGATGGCTTTGTGTTGTCCATAGTGGAGCTTTCTTTAGTTGTGTTCCTTTAGATTATTTACCTGCTTTCTTGTTAAGACGTCTGACCTTGGTGTTTGATCCTCCTGAGGTGAGGTGTTTTATCCTCCCTAAGGTGAGGTTTTTGATCCCCCTGAGGTGAGGTGTTTTTTATCCTCCCCTGAGGTGAGTTATCTTTAGTTCAAGGGAATTTGCTTCTTTGTCACTGGATTTTACCCTCTTTTTATTTTTAGTCCTTAAACTTAACGAGTCAAATTTTTAGTCCTTTAATTTTTACTCCGTTTAAATTTTAGTCTTTCCGTTATCCTCTGTCACCTTAATTAACGAAATAATTTTACACGTCAGCTTCCATCTAACACGCCACCCTTCATTTTCACGTTAGCCTCAACCAATTGAACGTGATTTTTTAAACGACCTGTAGCTTCTATTTAATTGAAACTCTACATAAAACTTAAAGCCTCAGCCTCAACCAATTTGAAGGGCCTCAGCCTCGTCGTTCTCATGTCAACCGCAAGAGGTCCTTCAAATTTCAACTTCACCACTTCATCGGACTTCCACTTCTCGTGTATAGAATCCACCAAAGCCTGTGTAATACCTGCAACTCCCACCTTTGTCTTTTCTAGCATCCTCAAAGATACATTTTTGTGTGACATGAGAATGACGAGGCTGAGGCTTTAAGTTTTATGTAGAGGTTGAGGCTAACGTGGAAATGAAGGGTGACGTGTTAGATGGAAGCTGACGTGTAAAATTATTCCGTTAATTAGGGTGACGGAAGGTAATGGAAGGACTAAAATTTAAACGGAGTGAAAATTAAAGGACTAAAAATTTGACTAATTAAGTTTAAGGACTAAAATTTAAACGAAGTGAAAATTAAAAGACTAAAAATTTGACTCATTAAATTTAAAGATTAAAAATAAAAAGAAAGTAAAACCCAAGGAGATGAAGTGCATATCTTTAGTTTAATGAAGTACCGCTGTTTAGAAAAAGAGAAAAAAATAATATCTTTTGTCAAGGACAAGGATGTGAGCTCGGATGAGTACAGAATTGTTGCTGTTCATTAAATTTCTGCCGGGTTGAACTTTCAACTTTATCTGCAGGCCGCATGCAGATACGAAAAAACCAGCTCAATAGAATTCAAAGCCAAACATCCCCAGGCTACCTAGTTTTCAATGGAGTGACAATAAAAGTCAGACATTAAGCTTTGAACGTTTCTCAGACCTCATTATGGTCAACAAAACTAATACAGCAACATTTCTTTATGAGGCAGTAATCATTTCTTTTTGTTAAATTTATTGGACTTTGTTGGCTTCGTTGGAAATTTCCAAATAAAAACTAGGAAGCCTTTACGTGGGGCCATGGGGTTAATCTTGGGCATATTATAAAGGTCTTTGGATGGACAATGATCTCAGTATTTGCTATTTTCCTGTCAAGAGTTTGGGAAATGGCTTTGGTTCCAGAGAACCTGCAATGGTCTCTGCCGGTTCCGAGTGTTCAAGAGCTTGCAATCCAAGGGCTTGACAAGGTCCCACCTAGATATGTCAGAGAGGATGTGGACAAGATCGTCGTCGCCTCTACGTCCGATCCCACTCTTCGTGTGCCCTTGATTGATATGAACAAGCTGGTAAACCCAGACTCCCAAGAAAAAGAGGTTCAGAAGCTTCACTCTGCATGCAAAGAATGGGGTGTGTTTCAGGTAATACGAGAGAGCTTTAGGCATTAGTTCGAATGTTCTTCCAGCTCAATGACCAGTCGGCTAAAGATTTTATTGCATGTCTTTTTGTAGCTTTTTCAGTTCATAGAACTAATTGACTCGAGCTTTGCCTATGGATCCAGTTTCATCTTTTTCATAGCCGTTTCAGGGTAGCAGTGATTATTTTCATTTAGACTCACCTATATATACCTTCTTGAACAGCTGCACCAAAGGCCGATACAGTATCTGTCTCTTGGATTGAAGAACTATAATTGTAACAATTTTCCTAAAACTTCTTTTCTTCTTACAAATCCTATGTTTTATCATCATTGAAACATCCGAATTTACTTCCCAAATATATTTATTTATTATGTTTGGACTTCATGGTAAACATGTATAGATCAACTTCAAAGTCAAATGGTATTGCCGGGTTGATTAAGCTCTTTGAGCAAATACTTTCTTAAGCCCAGCCACATGGGATCTTATTAGCACAGAATAGATTAATCTCGTCTTTTCTCTTGCAAACTGGACCATATGAGTGCCAATACTTATTTGTTTTTCTCCATCTGTATCTGGGTCTATGAACTTATTCCACACTTACCCTTCTGATCTACCTTATCATCACTTACTTGAGCAATACCACAGGGACTAAGACCCATGTCATCTAATTGTTACACATTTTAGTTAGAATCCAACCCAATCCAAATGCGGCAAATTAAAGCAAACGGGCATAGTTTGTTTCGGGATAATCAGCATACATCAAATGTATCTGTGCTACTGCATGCATTACTAGTTCGATCAGTACGTGTGATGATGTGTACATGTTCCTTTGGTTTGTTTATCCACTAATCTTGTAGATAATACATCATGGAATTTCGGATGAATCGCTAACCAACATGAGAGAGCAAGTTCAAGGGTTTTTCGACCTTCCTTTGCAAGAGAAGAAACGCTGGGCGCAGAAGCCAGGAAATCTCTGATCATATTCATGTCAGAGCCTAAGAGTGGCATAATTGTGAGGATATATATCTATTGGAAAGAAAATACTTGGAAATTGTGTCATGAATTATGTTGCTAATGGATTTTGTGCATAAAAGATCATAAATGAAAACGTATAAATATTATCCAGGATAATTAAAATTCAGTAATCAATAACCATGAATATTTGAGTTGTACTTACCAAAGTACTTAGATTTGTTTAAATAATTCGAATGATGTTTCCTTCTTTGTTGGAATGTCACATTTTGTCAAATTTTTGCTCATTAGAAAAGCATTGGATGCTTACTCTGAAGATATGAGGAGGTTTGCGGTTTCTCTCTTGAGGTTCATAGCAATGGGACTTGGGCTGGAAGGTCAACAACACTCTGACAACTACAAAGAAGGAATGTGCGATGTAAGGGTGAATTGTTATCCTCCTTGTCCTGAACCTGAGCGAGTTATGGGGGTTAATCCACACGGAGACATCTGTGGGATAACTCTCTTACTTGAGTGCGGCGACATGCCAGGATTGCAGGTCCTGAAAGATGGGCATTGGGTTGTTGTTGAACCCATCTATGGTGCCATGGTTGTAAACCTCGGCTATATCATGCAGGTAAAGATCAATTTCTTCCACATTTATGTTAGTACATCTGGCCTCTCTTACTTCTCTTATTTCTTTAGTTTATCCATGTCACTAATGAAAGACGTTTAACTACAACAAATGCACGCACTCAAGGTGTATGGCCTGAATTTAAAAGATAACAGACCAGAAGATGGTATTATAAAGAGAAGGAATGCATTGACATATTATTTGCAGGTCAAAGTATTTGAATTATCAAATTCCTAATGGGATCTACTTGACAATGCAGATAATGAGCAACGGGATTTACAAAGCTCCAGATCACAGAGCAATGGTGAACAAATCCAAGCAAAGATTGTCGATAGTTACCTTCTGCTATCCCAATTCATCTGTCGATATTGGGCCAGCTGAGGAGCTTATCAACTCAGAACACCCACCTCTGTACAAGACTCTTACAGAAGCAGAGTACTTTCATAGCTATTTCAATCGGATGCTTGAAGCTTCGTTCATCGATAGCCTAAAAATCTAACGCCTCATGATAGAGGTTCTGTTATAGCTCAAAACTGTTGCGTAAAAAAGTTTGATCAAAGGAACCATACAAGAATCCTGTTATCTAAGAATGCCACAGGCTGCATCTGTGACGAGTAATGAAATTATAGTTATGTATTCTTCCCAAAATTCGTCTCTCATAAAAAAAGAAGGCGATCTTGATGCCGAGTGAAACATGTTTGTGTGGCATAGTACAGTTTTTATGGACATAAGCACAAGTTCACGTCTGACGAATTATTGAAATGAGAAACCGTTTAAATTAAAAATCCAGTTCTTCCAAGCTAAATAAATGGTTATTCCTTACGGTTCAGAATATGCATACCAAATAAAATCGTTGGCCTTCCGTCCTATTTCTGTCACATATATAATTCTTCTCTTTTTTTTTTTTTTCTGTTTCTTATTTCTCCATTTGGTAATGAATCCTTATCCCCTCTAAGCCGATGTGAATGGAGACAAAATTTGAAGGGATAGTAAAAATATACCCAATAAGATCAGAGAAATGATTGGTGTTATTCAAATCTGACATCTATGAGCATATTTAAGGTCGTATGATTTTAGTGATATCAAATACAAGTTTGTAGCTCTGGATATGTTTCGTTCTTTTTTAGTATTGGACTCAAATCTTTTTAAGCTGTCATTTGGGACAATGCTGTCTGTTTTCCTACATGCTCTTTGGCCATTATGTTTTCACCTCTCCCTTACAAATGCCCGGGATCTTTTATCACAATGAGACGGATACTGAAAATTCATTGAGGAGATTTGATCAGGGGATGTCAAATTAAAGTCAGGGCTTTGGATAAGAGTCTCCTTTGTTAGTAGCTGCTGATCAAACATCTTCTTAAGCTGCCTTGCTTGTTCTTCAATCCGTGACTGTATATCTCTCTGTACCTGAATAGAGAAGCATCGAAGAAGTGTTGAGATATGGAGATAATAACAAAGCTTGCATCACATTGAGAACAGCCCCAAACCTCCAATTGTTGATGTAAGCATCTCTGGACCTCTAGTTGTAGCCTCAACGCTTCTGCTATCTGCATGCCTCTGTTGGGATCAGGGACCAATATCATGAGTTTGATTTGATAGCTCAATTGAAATTTCCACGCATGTGCATAGCTGAAGGAACTATGAGTGCACTCTCTTGCTCTCTCTTTATCAATCAAGAACATACTTTGAACATCCATAGATAGTGACAATAAAAACTTTTCATTCTATCAATTTTTCTTTCTCATTTCTTGCTTTTGAGGACTTACGTTTTTGGGTCAAACTGTGTCTCTGTATTAATGTGAAATCTCTTGTCAGTTTTTCCTGCATATGAAGCACACAGCACCTTTCTGGTTAACAAGAAAGTTCACATGTTTTAGCAGACCACAACTAGCGAAAGATGAAGCTGGAATGAAGATGACAAATGAACATCTTAATTGGCTTTCCCATACAAGGAGGACCTCAAATTGTTGCCGGAGAAGTAATCCGAGGGCAACTAATGCATTTTTATGTCACATACACTTGCTACATGTTACCTATCTAGGTATATGAAAATTCAGATTTTAATTGTTACAGCATATATAAAAGAGCAAATAGATAATTTAGACCTAATGTGGTCGGCATCAACACGTAAACCATAAGCGAAGCCTCAATCTCATGAAAAAGCTTTGAGTGAAAATGATCTTCTCAGATACCATGCAAATTGAATTCTTATACTGCAAAGTGTGGTTGATGTTGTTCGTAAAATATCTGCCAATTTTAGAACTAAGCTGTCAGAGTGATATGGTATTGCACAATTGAATTGCTGATCTGTATGAGAGTTGTCCATAATTCTGAAATTTTGTGCAATTACAGACATTAGACAATTTAATGTTAAATATCAGAGGTAGGGATCTAACTGTTACTAGCTCTGCCACCTAGACGCATTCTTTCTAAATGTGGTTTTTTTTTTGTTGAATGAATTTTATTCTAGACAAATAATTTCGATTAACTGAAAATTCAGACTGTGACCGGCAGCCTAGCTTCCCTCATAGTTCTACATAACTGAAAAATGGACAGAGTGCTTATTTTTGATGCAGTTGTAGTAGAAACAACCGGATCTGCATAAAGCTATCAGAAAACGGATGTAGCATATATATAGTCTGTGTTATATTGTAGTCATTCAGCTGACGCCTAAAAAATTAAATGCTCCATGTATGTGAAGATCAAGGAGTTCACACACTGTGGGACAAGAAGGTTTGGGGACATATATATACTTCCAGGAGCAATAGCTCTGTATTACATTAACAGCAGAATTGCATTTCTCCCTTTAACCTGTCGGCCCACCATTAAGAGTGATCCTAACAAGCTTGAACCTGTTCATATCTACAAGAGGTTTCCCTGGAACTTCATATTTTCCATTGGCTCGAGTTTCAACTGATGAATGAATTTTGAATAGGAAAAACACACCTCAAAGGAAATCACATTATGAAAAGAGTAGAAGTGTGGAAAGAAATTACCTTCCGTGGATTCTGGAATGTACCTGGCAGTGCGATATTTCTGGGAAAGGAGAGAAAAGGTTTCAATAAAAATGTTGGAAGGTGGGCACTAATAATCAGGTTAGTTTATAGACATTAAACCTGCAAGTGACTTTTGACTTGCAAGATGGGTTAATCCACTGATGTCCATCAGCTTTAAGATTTCCTTTGGCGTAGCCTCTGTACATATGATGTAATAGCATTGGACAATAACCTTTCGGACACAGAATTCTTAACCTTGAGCAGTTGAGCATATGATATAACACTTACTGTCTGCACCCCCAAGATGATTTACACATTTAACAAATCGTTCATGAAGATCTTGAGTCCACCTAATGCGTGATCCACTTGATTTTCCTGCCCTTGATGAAACGGAATTACTATTGGTTACAGAGATCCCACAAGGAGACTTAGAAGGCTGCTTCTCTGGCTGAAAGCTGCCGGAGATGGGTTTTGGGAGTTGAGAGCCATATGGATTAAAGTTGACCTGTTAAAAGAAAGACATCAAAACTAGGCCCATACATAAAAAAAAAGACTGGGATTATCATCCTAATGGAGAAGATAGAATACAAGGAAGACAAATGAACTCACCTTGTTGAACTGGTTACCCTCAAAATTTATATAGGTTGGCCTGCATTTCGTGGTTTCATCTATTTCAGCTGACCTCTGCAGAGGTTCAAAAAGGTTGCTCGCTGGCACATCCCTATATAGATCCTGAAAAGACTTCGAACAAAATCCATGATTTTGATTGTTACCAAAGGAAACTTTTATCTCTGATTCCAAACTATTTGTTGCTTGAAGATCAAGGCTATTCCGTTGACACAAGGGAATCACTAAATTATGATCCATCCGATCTTGAGAGTATGAAGATGAGCTATCGCCATGACAACCTGTTTGTGCTAAACACATGCATTGTTCTGCTGTATTAAAAGCAGAAGTTGATCCCAGATAGGCCGATGTGATGCTAGTTATACTGGCAGCTCCAAGGTTCAGCTTGGTTGAGCCTGGTAATTGAGACTCAAAGCATAGTTCCACGTCCAAAGGCCGGTGTGGAGAAAACATTCCAGGAAACTCTGTAGGTATGCGGAAAGAATCATCATTGACCAATATGCAATTCTGTTCTTGGACCTTGATACTCGGCCCGTTCATTTACTGGTGAATCAGAGCTCATGTATCTACTAGAAAACATACGAGAACAAGAACATCCCTCTGCTTCTGCCACCAGCCACGGATCCTCTTTGTCAAGTTTGTTGGCTCTTTTAGTTGACAGTCAGGTCTGCACCAATTAAACTCTCTCTTTCACCATCTAGAAGATGATTCAGAGTAATCTCACTTACAGGAACGGCGACAAACTACAGTCTTGACTGAATTACTTATAGAAATGGAATATTTCTTCCCCCGTTACTCCTGTCAAGAGCTTCAATGATAAGTGACGCCAAATGCATGATTCAATGCAGATTTTCAAAAACTCCAAGAAGAATAGGTACAAAACAAATGACCTATAATACACCCGAAGTCCTAGACAGGTTTTAAAAGAGGCCAGTGCAAGCAGGCAAATGTGTAAATGCCCGTTCCATTACTTGTCAGTATTACTTTTTGGGAAAACTTTTCCTTGCATGATAGTGCGCCTAACAAAATTTAGTGATAAACCATATTAGCTGCATCTACCATTGAAGAAATTTACATTCCTTGGCGGCTAAAGGAGTCTGACGATGCCCAGGCCGCATCTCTGAAAGGATTCCATCTCTTCAACATGCATCCCAGTTGTGTTTATTTAGGATATATTAAACTACCATGAGCACTAGCCACTAGTACTGAAGGATCTTGTATGACAGATTTTTTTCCTTTCGAACCGACCTTCAGAGTAGTTATTTGGTTCATCAATGCTTTCTGTACACATTGGGGGATGATTGCGGTCGGTAGCTGCGTCAGCTACAACTTCTGCGTTCTCAGCAAATGACATAGAACGTAAACTCTAATGCTTCTTCCTGTTTAGACTAGGAAGTCTGACTCGAATGTATAGGCGTCATCATGAACATCTTGCGGCTTGGAATTTAATGGAGGAGCCCTCTGCCATCAGTTGGCAACCACCTTGTGTTGGTGTTGTTAAGATTAATTTTGATACTTCAGTTAAAGAGAATTGGTTAAGTGCTGCAGCAGTTTGTAGGGATTATCAGGGTGCAATCCAAAAGGTTAAACTCAGAAAGGGGCCAGGTCAACACCCTCTTTAAAGGGGAAGCTCGAGCTGCTCGGCTTGCATGTTCTTTGGCAGCTGAGAATGGTGAGTCGGTGACAGTGAGGTTATTATTGAAGGAGGCGCAAATTCTAGTAAATCAGGTTCTGAATTTTGAGCATGAGATTGGTTGATAGCAGGCAAGGTGCACACTGTAAGGGCCCTTTTGCAGACGAGTCCCAGATAGTAATTTCAGTGGGTGCTGCGAGAGAGCAATGTTATGGCTCACCAATTAGCTAGATGGGGTTTTCAATTTGTACAGCCGGTTGTTTTAGAAGCTGGCGATATTCTTATGGCTATTGTTGCTTGTGATGCCTCTTGCTGATTTTAGCAGAGTCCAGTTTTAATGCAATATCTCATGTTACGCAGAAAAAAAAAGTATACAGTGGAAGGCGAGTGTTTTTTTCTTCTTTTATTGGTGAAAGGGCAGTGGCAGGGCCAACCATCAAAAACTTTATACCTTTTCTGAATTGCACCACCACAAGTTCCATAGATCAGCTCTCACATTGATAGATTGAACAGCTTTCAAAGTTATTCCCATCTCAGTTAATAGGTGGTGATTACTAACAAGGGAAGTAAAAGGGTTCCACAAGAAACGAGGGCCCCAGGAAAGTTATAAGAATACCAATTTAAGATTTCGAATTGCTAGACTTCTTACCAAATCCAACTTCGCACTTGCTAAATCCCTGCTAATTCCAATATCAACCATCCCCGCAACAGCAGGAAAAGTACTACCTTGGCAACAGAGCTTCTGCGGATCCAAATCACATTGAGACCGCCAAATCACCATTACTGCTGGGCAGGGGCTCAACAAGAGATCCCAATCACCGAGATACCACTAAAACCACCGTTCCTACGGGGCAAGGGAGGCCCAGAAGAGCCAACCCCAGACTCCAGTATATCCACGAAGCAATCCAATGTTTACAGAGTAACAAGAAACACGTATCAGCCAAAAAAAAGAGGGAAAAAAATACACTTTTTCACCCATAAATTACCAGGGTAGTAACACATTGCACCACAAACTACCATCTTTAAGACATTGCATCCTCAAACTACCAATGTTAGATACTCTACATCCTAAACTACCAATTTTGACACATTACACCCTCCAACTACTTAATGTTAACACTTTGTACTCTCCATTTAACAATAATACCCTTAATAAATTAATGAATTGATAACAATATATTTAATACATGCAAAATGGGTCAAGGGTATTATCGTCATTTTAGTCTACAAATTTGACATAGGGTGCGAAGTGTCAAAAATTGGTAGTTAGAGAGTACAATGTATCAAAATTGGTAGTTTAAGGTGCAAAGTGTAAAACCTATGGTAGATTTTTTTTTAAAAAAAACACCACCTACCAGCAAACAGTAGTTGGCAATATGCAGCCCAGTTGCCCATAAGCTTCATCTCGAACGACACTATTTTCCCCATAAACATGGGCATAGCAAACATTGTGGGTTCGAGAGACCCATTGAATGGCTGCAGGTATGACTAGCTCACAAACCAAAAAAAAAAATGCCGCCAAGTTGAAGCAGTAGTTACACCCGTGCATACGATAAAAAGCAAGATAAAGAGAAACCAAGGATCCCCTTCCTTCCAATGTCAACACCACCAGTACCACCAAAATAAACCGAAACTGATTATTTTCTCAACCAACATTTGAGATAAAGTTGAGAATTGCAATGTACAGAATATAACATGTGCAAATGTTTCCCCGTATCACAGGATCTGCAAAACACAAGCACTGAACAGCAGGAATCAAGCCCCAAAAGCCTCACATCTAAATTTTCTACAGCCTTTGATTTTGGACCAAGGGGGGCCAAGAAAGATGTCAGGAATCCTCAAATACCACCATTATAACTCCAGGTCACAGTCAAAAACCAGCCCATCCAGCAGGTTGAGAAGCTGGCTTGCTCTCTGTGATCTTTGCCTCACTCAAGCGCTGAGAATGATAACCCTCACCAATGGGTCGTGATATCTGAGGACTGGCAGTAGAAGCAGCCAAAAAATTCTCTGTACCAAAACCCCAATTATCAAAACCAGTATTTCCTGGAGCAGCCTGCTTTTTCTGTTGAAAATTTCTCGTCCTAACAGACTTTGAAGGGTTGTCTGTTGAAAGAGGCTGTGGCTTAGGTTCCTCAGAAAATGCATTCCATGACTTTGGCTCTGGGCTCGCAGCATTCCCGTCAGATTTTTCTTGCTGTACTTCCCAAACTGTTCCTACGATCTTCTCCTGAAGCTGTGAGATGAATAGCTACCATTAAAAACAGGCATGATGAAGACAAAACCCGCCAAACTCTGAAGAATATAGAAATAGCAGAGACAATTCAAAGAACACGATACCAAAGGTGTAGCAGAAGGCCGAATAACAGGAGTTTCATTTTTCAAAACATCTTTATTTGGTGGAGTTCTAGCAGCAAGTGCTTGCTTCAGCTCCTGTATTTCCTGCCTTTGAGATCGACAAATGGCAGACAGCTTTTCAAATTTAGAAGTTATTTCAGCCTTCTCCAAGTGAGCTTGCTTCAGCTCCTCCTTCAGATTCTCCACTTCAGCCACTAATGCTTCCTCTTTTCTTGATTTGCTGTCACTAACACCGGAGGTGAACTTGTTGGTATCAAATTCAGCAACAAAAGTATTAAAAGCCACATCTTGAAAAGTAGATGCACTCTCAGTTTTTGACGGTTTCCACCTCTCCGAACCATGGTCAGTATCCTTATGGGAAAATGTTATCTCAAAGTCCTTGGAAGGGCCATCGCCAGGCTTGTGTGATTTACCATGTGTATTTTTCCGAACAGTATGAGTATGTGCATTTGGCTCTTTCCCAGGGCTAGTGTTCCTAGGATAAGTATTATTCTCGGGATGAAGCAAATCATGTTTTGATGTACTGTAGCTTGTTGCTTCTTCATCAAATTTGGGTCTTGTTGTGTCCTCGGCAACAATGGAGCCTTTCGCATGCTGAGTGGACCAGAAAGCGCCAAGCTGGCCCCCACCTCCTCCTGTCTTGGATGAAGGTTGTGAGGTGTTCCTGATTGGTTCAGCAGACGAAGGTGGTGGTGGTGGACTTCTACGAGGCACTGGATGAGCCTTGTTTGCAGGCTTTGAAATACCTGTATAATCGCCATAGAGGTCAATTACTTCAACTAAAAGCAATTTCCAACATTTCGCAATATTAAGACTCGTGAAAATTTATCTTCTTAGTCTCAACCATGCTTAAAACTGAACTAGAAACCACCATTAATAAATCTGAGTGAAGAAGAAAAAAGTTGCATTTAACCAGGTTCACTTTTAGTGTCCTCACCTTCATGTGTGTCAGTAGACTGCATTTCAGGTGGCCTATCCGGTAAAGACTTCTGCAAATTAGCAGGTAACTGCTCATTAACACGAAACCACACCTGCCAAAATAATACAAAGACCTACTGTGAGTAAGTGGAAGGTTAGTCTATGCGCCTAAGATTGCCATGAAACAAGATGATCTAAAACTAACCTAAGTTCATGGAGATGAATGGCCAATCAAGCAAAGCGCTTGCCTGCGTGATGTCTGGTCTGTCATCTGGTGAAGCTTGAAGCATGTCTCTGATCAGGTCAGTAACAGACGAGCTATATTTAGGTAGATCAGGAATGCGATAATTCCCATTCAAGATTTGTAGCTTTGATTCCCCATCGAATGCACTTTTGAAGTAGCTTATCCGGAAGAGGAGGCACCCAAGAGCCTGCAGAGTGACAGAGAAAAAATTAGTTTCATGATACACATTTGAATAGATCATCTAATTGTTTCTGGATTCTACACTGAATTGTGTTTCTCCTTGACTTACCCATATGTCGACCTTCTCATTTATAAGTTCTTTTCGGAAGAGATCCCACATCTAAGTCAATAAAAGAAGGAAGACAAAAATCAAATAACTTTACTACCAAATATCAGAAACTTGATTTTGTAAGAGCAAAATTCTTTGAACAACCTCAGGGGGCCTGTAGGCAGGTGTCGTGTATTTCCTGATATTGTCTTCTTCGATACCCATTTCCTCAGGCTTCTCAAATCGCTTGTGATTAGTGGATGTGCTTCCAAAGTCACACAACTTCCATAATCCATCAGGCCCCAGCAGAAGATTCTCAGCTTTCAAGTCCCTGAAAAATAGAATAAAGAAATATAAACCAACAATAAGCATTCTTGAGCATATCACAACACCAATGATGCATTAAATATCTCTCCACAAATGGTTTATCCAGATCCTCAGTGTCTTCCACTTAACACATGGTTTCTTTGGATCTTGTCCAGGTAGATGAATGCTTTCAAAATAAAAGACCAATATATATATATATATATATATATATAGAGAGAGAGAGAGAGAGAGCGTGTCAATTTGACAAATTTCAACATCATTACCTATGTGCAATAGGTGGGGACTGACAGTGCACTGCAAACACTGCATTACACACATCCCTAAAGATTGCGAGGACCTGTTTTTCCTCAAAAAATCCAGCTCCCCGGCTCTCCAGCACATTAACTAGGGACTTCTCACAGACTTCCATCACAATGAGTGCTTCCTTAGTCCTCCCCAAATCCAAGATGGTATGTGCATGGATTGTGACAATATTTGGATGTCCTTTGAGAGACTTCATCACTGCGATCTCCTTCATTACCAGTTCCAGCGATTCCTCATCATTACAAATTATGCGCTTTAAAGCATACTGCTTTGACACATTCACAGCATCCCGTGCTAAATAAACACACGAGAACCCTCCCTCAGCAATGACATTTCGTATGTGAATTTTAAGATCGGCAACATCAATAGAACGGCCTTCAAGACCAGCTGGTTCTTTATGCATAAATGGTTTGAACTTCCACATGATCAAAACAAGGACAAAAGAGCACTGCATATGCAACGCAAGCCATTGAAGACATTAATACCAGCATTAAATAAAAGACGCAAACTCTCAGATCACATTAACTATTACTGTTGGGAGATAGAACTCGCATTGCCTCAAACTTACTGCATATTTGGGTATTTGAAGGAGGCCAGGACAATAAAATGTGCACCACATAAATGTAAACATTCTAAAACACTTTCAAATCAAACAAAAAACTAAAGCAATTCCTATACGCATTTGAGCGTTCAGCTGTCAGAACAGCCCAAAATGATAATTCAGCAACAAAGCATGCTCTCACAATTTATTCTGCAAGCAATTACGTAGATGCGTTTAGAGAAGAATCTTTATGAGTATAAGATCTAGACTGACATCGACAAGTCCCTCAAACTCCACTATGGGTCAAACACGCTCTCACAATGTGGGCCAAAAATTCTTAGCTATAACAATTCAAGATCTGGATCACACTCCAGAAGCTGGTCTTTCCATATAACATCTAAAATTTTGGAACTTTATTTATTGTCTTCTTTGAGCCTTAAATCTACTATCAGACTATCAAAATCGATAAAAAATAAGCTCAAATCCAGCACGAATTTACGTAACACGGCTCAAAGAATACGCATCAACCCCAAATTTTCTGTATAACATAGCTCGAAAAACTTCTAACACATGAGAACGATCATGAGCTAGAACACCCAGAAGTCGAATGGAAATCTCAAAAGCAATCGATTCAATCCAACGAAAAGACTTAATCTATTATCCAACGGTTTCTGGGAACCAAACAGAATCACGACAAAATGAAAGAATGGCGAAAGCTGTAGATTGTTGTACGTGGTAGAATCGGATTCGAGTGATGGAGGAGACAGAGACAGAGAGGCGAGTGGAGGAGTGGAGGGTGATTCAGAATCTGATAGTACAAGGCGCTGAAGCTCTGCAGGTTGAGATCTGAGGATTTACGTGCTGATCCAGAAAAGCTAATTACAACTCTCTGAGCTTTCTCACCAGGGACACAGATAAAGGTATATGGAAGGCGCAGAGGGAGAGACGTATATATAGGTGGGCGAGGACTGAAAATCATGTTATTTTCCGTAATAACATAATATCTAATTATAATAGAATCCAAATACCTTTCATTATCAAAATAATCCTTATACTATTCTTATTCACGAAGCAATCTCAATAACTACGTCTTTTTACTTTATTTGGAATAAAAATAATAAATAAGTATTCATATTGTCATGGTAGAATTCAAAAAAAAATCTAAGAAAATGACAATAGCATTGGAATAGGACCGTTGATGTAGGTGGGGATGGAGATACACGGCTGAGATTTCGCGATGTTTCTGCTTTGATTTCACGGTATGAGTAACATGTACGTGAAGGTGACTTTCGCGCTATCGGAGGGGTGATTTTGAGCTACTCGCGCACTCAGTAGGTCTCATTGTACTCGCTAGATCTGCAAAGCACGTCCTACAGATTGCTGGGTTGGGCGACTGTACCAAATTGATGGAGACCACGTGGCAGCCAATATCTCTTTTGTTAGGGCCCACAGCACATTTTTCTTACATATTCTTTTAATTTAATTGTTGTCTTTTTTTTTCCTTTTCCTTTTCCCAATTTTTTTCTAGTATTTTCGGTTTCGGATCAACTACCGATTTCCCGGTATTCTTTCGTTCATAAACCCTATTCCCCTCTCAACTCTCCCTGTGCGTGGGAGATGGAGTGCCAAGACGACCCACCCCTCTGCGAGGAGTGCAAAGCGAGACCGTCAAAGTACAAGTGCCCAGGTTGTTCTGCACGCTCTTGTAGCCTTCCTTGCGTCAAAGCTCACAAGGAACGCATTGGATGTACGGGAAAGAGGAACCAGACCCAGTTTGTCCCGCTCTCTCAGTTCGACAATAATCTGCTCCTCTCCGGTACTCTTCTCTGTCCCATTCTTTTCTTTTCTTTTACGTGAGAGACCTTTTTTTTTTGGCTGGTGAGGAAGTTCGCTAATTATCTGTGGGAATTTGCTATACTGGCTTCTAATATGCACACCTTTTCACGGAGTCTACTTATGAGTAGGTGACGGTATGCTCGAGAAAGTTTGTTCATTTTGTTTTCTTGTAACGAGCTCAAGGGAACTTGTGGTTTTCCTTTGAATTCTGGTACCTATTTTCAACTTTTATGAGCTTTTTTGTCCTGCTCGTGGATTATGTTTTGGTTGCGGAAGTCCTCCGCATGTTTTGTTCCTCTAAAATCAAATTGCAATGCCCTTTCTGTTGTTTTGAAGATTTTCTTGCACCTATATTACCTTAGCTTTGCGAGGTTTGCTGTGTCAGTACAGATTTCAACACCCTTTTCATTGTCTTGAAGAATTTTTCACGGGCGAGTCATAAGTGTCTTGGCAAAGGTCCCCATTTTCTCTCTAAACAAATGGGAAATCCTCTTTGCCAGTTCCTTGAACTCTGCACGTGTATGTTATGTTCTGCTTGATGAATGTAGCTTGTTTTCTTTAACGTCTATGCCAACGCTTTTTCTATTATGGAATATTCTGCTCGTAGATTACAATTTACTTGAGGAAGTGAAGAGGGTTTCTGAATCTGCTCAGAGAACGAGAACTAAATTGTGCGGGTATGCTCAGTTTAAGTTGCCTTTTCACCTAAGAAGCCTTCGGAATGCTGCAGCAAGTCGGAGGACAAAACTTCTACTTCTCCCTAGTGGAATGTCAAAAAGAGAGAAAAATCGAACTCGATATGACCAAAGGTTAACATTAGTAATTTCATAGTTCTTTGTGGTTGATTTGTGAGATGATAAATTATCTTCGGCACTGCTAGTTGTTCTTTCTGTGGTCTTGTAAATTGCGGTCCTTCTCCGCTCTTCTCTCTCTACGTGGTGGTATTTGATCGAGAGATGTATGCTTGTGAGTGGTGTATGTATATTTTTGTCACGCTGGTATCGGAGATAAACTGAGATTGCAATATGTACTGGCTGGTGTTCTCTAATGATATTTTGTACTGCCTGTTAATGATTGTTTCAGGAAGAAATCTATCTCGTGGACCATTGAGTGGCGGTTTCACTCAACGGACGTGGTTTTACAGGATCATGGGTAAGCTGTCTTACAAACTCTTATTCCCCACTAGAACTATTCGTTCTTAGTAATTGATAACTTATCTTATCATCCTCTTAGAGAAATCATGTCAAAAGCTAAAACCTTGAAATGACGCATGAGCCTGATTGGTTGGTAACTTCATACACTGGACCATGTAATTTGTTTCCAGAACTGATGCATTTACTGTTGTTTCAGAGTGAATGAAAATGCAAATCTCTGCTCCATAATTGAGAATCATCTAAAACCTGGCCCATGGAATCATCAGCTAAGGCAATTTTGTGAGGAACAGATTGGCTGTCTCAAGTTTTTGATTCGCGAATATCCCAAGGTTTGTCTGCTCTTTAACTGGTGCTATTGTTGAAAACATTATCATGAACTTCTAAAACAGCAATTTCAACCTCAAAAACAGTCTGCCAGCTTGGAGACAAGTTGACCTGTTGGTGGACATTAGGGTGAATGGATTGGGTTTTTGGGTGCCTAATCATATTAAAGGGGTACTAGACTCTTCATCCTGTATGGTACTTACAAGTTCGGGGTTTGGGGAGGGCCGGCTTGGATATGGTCTTACCCTTCAGCACTTGTTTGTGTGAAATTTACTAATCTAAAGACCCAAATGCTTGCACTTGTGTTTGTTGGCTCGAGAACTTGTTTTGCACAGCTTGATTAGTCCGCCAAATGTTGTTTATCTAGACTCGATGTTTTACATTTGAGTTTTGCAGGGTCCCAGGTCACCTTTCCGTGAGTTGGACATAAAGGCCCCAATAAGGCAACAATTTGCGAATTTAGTTATATTGGAGTATCCAGTAATATTTGTATTTCTGCCTTCACAAAGCTTTGATTTTGAAGTCGTTAAAGACGTCAACCTTGTTACTCCTAAAACGGAGCTAAAGGATTCTGGAAGCAATCCAAGGCCAGAAGGTGTCCCCTTCAAGGAGGAGGAAATAGAAGACAACAATAGCCCTTTGGATCCACCTTTTTTTGATCTCATGAAGCATGCAACTTCAAGTCCGATGCATTTGTTTCCTCCTTTGAGCGGGAGGTCTGAGAAAGCGATAGAGAACTCGTCAGCAATGAACAGGAGGTTTGAGAAAGCAGTAGATAACACATCGGAAAGCCCTATATTTTCAAGAGTGGCCATAGGCAACAACTCACATTCCTTCTCCAATAGCGAAAAATCAGAGGCTTCTGAAATGATGGACTTTGATTTTGATCAGGGTTTGATAGATTCTTACTCAGAGCTCATTGCACAAATTAATCCTGATGACTTTCTGGATTTAGAAGGTGAGTTTGCCGAGGAAGTAGATGTGGAAGGAAGAAGTGATCTCTCTGCTCTCCCTGGATATTTGTCAGCAGAGGAGGAATTAGAGGAAGGAGAAATTCGTGAATAATGGTAGTGATAGCAGTCCTAGGGAAGAACTAAAAAATGGAACTCCCAAAAGACCAACTCCCCCCAAGAGTGGTGCTGAGAATTATGATCTTTCTTAGTTCTTTGGCTACGTTCTGTGGTTGTGGCAATGGTGCGCCATGAAATTTCCAACTGTGCTTGATTAGGAAAAAAAGATGCTTTCATTCATATCAGGTGTAAGGAGGCTTCTGAATGGCGATGTTTTTGGTTGGTATCCAAGTCTCTAGTTTTTCAATTTCCCAATCTTTTTGTCGTTTATAAGGGCAACTCTCCAGCAAGTTAGCTCCCGTTACATCAATAGTAAAGAGATGAACCAAATTTGTCATGTTCCCATGTTTCGAGTCCCCTGCCTTCATTCCATAATCTCTAGATCTTTGTATTTAAGTTACAGAAGATATTTGATAGCCCCTGCATTTTTGGGGCTGTTGGTCCCATTACAAACTATTAAACGGGTATTTGTTTGCGGACGTGTAAATAATTGTTAAGAGTAAGTTGAGTGAGTTAAATGAACTGTAAATACAAACTTTTGCAGCAAATCCAAATCAGATTCCGAAATTTCAAACTTCATAACTCATACTCTGTAGGAACCAATACTTCTGTGAATCAGGGAGCCCTGGGAGATGTAAGAGTAATACCATTACACTCGGGGATCAACAGCTTTGCTAAACGCTTTATACTACCTAAAAGAAATATTTCATGTATTCATCGATATAGTTATTCTCTTGGGAACAAAAAATTGTTATACGTCCAAGAAAGCAGCTGCAAGCTATCTAATTTGTCGTTGCTCTTATCTGTTCTTTACTAGTTGAAGGTGTGCTGCTGGCTTGGCCACTCTTCCTCCCCCCGGCTGTTCGTACGAAATGAGGGGAGATGATACTTTCTTCGTCACTGCTATCATATTTATCTCGGATGATCACACGTCGTAAGTACGAAGCTAAGAACAGAGCAATAACCTGAGACTAAGGAATAGTAAACCATCTCGCGATTTAGAGAATTCAACAGAATAAAAAAATCTCAGCATAACCATCTCGTGTATAATTTGTATGTATGAATGTGTTTGCCTGCAAGATAAGAACCATAAGTGCATTACATCTGAAGATTGTCCAGTTCTTGTACACGAAGTGGTAGACCGAGTGAAGATTCCCACTTTGATCCGCAGGCATAATAACCTGCAGGAGTTTCTGAAACCATTAGCCTTTGCTTATGTGACAAAGAAAACCAGAGGAAGAGGCCCTTGCGCATTGGAAGCATGAGAATGAAAAACAGTCAAAAAGTTGATTGAATTCTCATCTGCGAAGCCCCATGCAGCAACAAAAAGACATGCAAAATCATCACCTCGTTCCAGTTATGATCAAAGAGCATGAAAGCAGCAACTCCTAATTCTGCAAGGAGGAGTCCCACCAAGAATACAGAGTACTGATAATATTCTTAAGGACTCAGTCTCTTCATAAACGGAGAAGAAGCAAATAAGCTAATGAAGAAAGAAGAAAGAAAGAAAGGAGTTTCAGGTGACGTAACTTCAGGATACAGATAACAGACAGCAAGGACTCCTTGACGCAGCTCCTATGTATCCACAACATGAAGTTGTGAAGAGAACTGCACAGTGGCGGAATCAGGAATCCAATTGAAGGGGGTCGAACTCTTAAGGAAAAATGATAAAAAAAAAAATTACTACGTAATGCAAAAAAATATCTTAAGAGTTAAAATATCAAAAATGAAGAATTAAAAACACTCAAAAATATTAAAATACATGTATCGTACAATTTGCTGATATTGAGAGGTGACAATTGGATCCTACGAGACTGCATATTTATGGTCAGTTGTTTAATGCATGGAGCAAATAATTGAACGTAAAAGCCGATTTATCACTAACTGGCACACATAGAGGAATAGAAAAACTAGCAAAATAAGGATAAATGTGTTACCTAATAAATAGATTAAAAAAAATACGAAGTGCATAACTTACTCGATTAGCAGAACAATAAGATAGAAAACCAAAAGAATGCAAAAAATAATAGTATATCCTTATTATCAGCAAGAATTCACCCAAAGAAGCAATCCCAAAACCTCCAATCTTATAAGCTCTTCAACCCAGAAATCAACTACACAAATTGAAGGGGATCGGGTCCAGACCGTTCAGGACCTAATGGGGATCATATGAAGTTGGCCTGGGCCTATTGGTATCGGGCCCAGGCCATCTTTTATTAAAAAAAATATACATAATTTTTTTTTATAACAATGTTCCGCCCCTGGCCGCCTATATGAAATGTTTGAGTTCTTCCAAAGTGACTGTGTAACAGTGTTGTAACTCTTGTAAGGTGAAAGATGGGCGAGAAAGAGTAGTTCTTCAATGGTGCAAGGTGTGGCAAATAAAAAAAATATACATATAAAAAAAATTGGGGGAGCCCCTGGAACTGCACCAATTGTGATGAGAAGGTACAAAAACCTGCAAAAATTTACATTGTGAATTCGATCTCGTGTCAACTGAAAAGTGCCATTAAAATCATCAAATGGTGAGGACAGTAGGGTTTTGGTAGCTTAATCTACTTACAAAGCCAAAGGAACCGTATGAGGCAGCAGTTTCGAAGGATCAAAAGCAAGCAACAGTCGATGATGACCTACGTATTTGGTTTTGGCAACATGAGGTGGCTCTGGAGTATTTTTCCACTTGATCAAATAATAGAGTCCATATAACAGGACACCGAGGCCACAGGGGGTAAGGATGAAGTTGATAAGCTGCAGAAGAAACTCCACAAAAGGTTTCTTCTCCATTCCTTAGAAAACAAGGCAAATTCAAAATCCAATTCAGAATCATTTATCTTCTAGGTCGATCGTCTGCTAGCTTGTGTATGGGGGTGGGGGAGAATGAGTTCAGCTCTTCGTGTCCTGCTCAAGTTAAAGTTAAGGTTGTTTGCCAAATGTAAAGCATTCTTAGGATCACACTTAGCGTGGTGAACAAACTAAAAGCTATGAAGATCCTTTCTTTCATCCAATATCAACCTACGAGGATCCACTTCATAAAATTTAATGATTTGTTGGATTCATGGTTGCTAGTTGAGGTCCTGCCACATGTTGATCGAGAAAGTAGTTCGTTTTTTTTTTTGTTAATTGAGTGAGAGACTTGTCGTTTGAGGCAGCATATATATGCTCTTTTCATATCATATGTACTTGAAGACACCACTGATAAAGTATTTAATATGCTTAATTAAGTGGCTTAAGTGCATCAATTGTTTCAATTGAAATGAATTAAGCTCTTAGTTAAGCATCATATTCTAGCATTTGAGCTAAGTTTATAACAATTGATGTTTTGCACTTAAAGTAGATGATTTATGTGCTGATCGAGCGTTATACACTCTGTCTGGACTCCTCCAAGGCCGCTCGAGCGGTCCTCGAGCGTGAAGTCTCTGTGCGGAAATCTCCAGGGGCGCTCGAGACCTATAACTTTCAAAACCTATCAATCTTCGCCCCCGTCTAAATTAGACGTTAAATCAGACGGAAAAAAACATGAAAATGACCAAAATGCCCCTCCAAAATAAAATTAAAAAATTAAAAAAAATCATTAAAAATAAAAAGGATATTTTTTAAATAAAACTATATTGAAACTCTATTTCAATAATTTATTTATTTTAATTTATTTCTTAAATTTTAACCTTGGAGCGGCATTTCGGTCATTTTGCATGAATTTCTGTCGGACTTAACGTCTGATTTAGACGGAGGCGAAGATTGATAGGTTTTGAAAGTTACGAGTCTCAAATGGTTAAATTGAAATATAAGGGTAGCAACTTGATTTATGTCCAAACATAAGTGGCTAAGTATGAGTTTACCCCATTTTTTATATTGTGCTGGCAGAAAAAAATTGCGGACCATAGTTAGGGGGATATAACCGACGAGTTGTACTATCGTTTTCTGGAATGATTGAAGTAGCTACATGGTCTTAATTAGTACAAATTATGATGAATGGATCTCCAGTCCCCTCCCTCCTATATTGCGTCGTGCATGCTTCTGCAGTTGAAATCAGCTAATAAAAAAGACTGGGAAATTTTGCAGGAGGACATAGCTCTGATGAAAGAAGTTGGTTTCGTGTCCTTTATTACCAAGTACTACTAAATCATTGCGTAGCTCAAGTTAATTTTGTCATCTTCTGCATGCTAGCTAGACTAAAGAGATCATGAGAGATCAAAGATGATCACCTAAACAGTACTTTGTTTCTACTTGAAACGCGTGATCGAACTAACGCTTGATGCTTTCGTACTCACTCCTCAGAGGGAAAACTTAGCGGAGGAGTGAACCAGGAAGGTGTTGCGTTCTACAGTGACCTCATAAACGAGCTCTTGTATCAAGGTGAAATCTTCATTTTGCCTCGAGCTAATTCATTGTTGCTCTGCAATGCCTATTGGTAATAATCGAGTTATATCCAAGCAGGTTGCAACCTTTTGTAACTCTATTCCATTGGGACCTCCCTCAAGCCCTTGAAGACTATAAGGGCTTGTTTGTCTGCGGGTTCTGGTTCTGGTTCAGGTCCAGATTTTGGTTTTGGTTTTACAAGTTGGACCCAGGCTCGGAATGGGGTTTTCCTGCCACACTCCTGCCCGACAACTTCATTAAATCATCTCTGACATAAAAAAAAAGGTTAAAGACGTTATGGGCAAATGTTTACGTGCTCTCTCTCTCTCCTTCTTTCTTCGTTTTCTTTTTCCTTCGCCTCACCAAGGTCAAAGACACGCAGGCCCTCTCTTCACCCACCTTCATGCTTCTGTCAGTTCTGAGTCCTCTTTCAACTGGAAGCAAAAATGGCAAAGAAAGAAGAAAAAATTAGGTAGACGTACAATTTGACTTTGCCAATTTTTTTTATCCATCGTTTTTTACTTTGCCAAGTAACATCAAACAAAGCAAATATATCAGAAGTTAGGGGGATCCACCCATAAACGGCCAAGGATAAGAACGAAAAAGAACCCAAAAGAATAGCAAATACTATCCTGAACGAGCAACATTGTGAGAACATTGTGAGTTAAGGAGCACTTCGCACTACAAGAGGAGAACTGAAACTCCCTATAGCGGAAAAACCCTTTAGCCTGAAAGCACAATGCGTCAATACGCCATGGCAGCACAGAGGGTCAAAAAAAGCAACAACCACCGCCTGAGAATCTCCTTTCAGTGAAAGTGACAGACTCCACGCTAAAGAGCTTGTTGGATCCCAAACCTGGTTGTGCACTCTCCCAGGACAGCAAAACGCTGTTTCTCTCTTTCTCTCACCTTGCTCGTGACTTGCTCTCTCTTTCGCTCGCGCTCTGGAGCGACTGCCACTGTCTCTGTTGCGTCTGTTATGTTCTCTCTTTCGCTCGCACGGAGGCTCTTTGCGTTGCCTCTGTTCTGATTTTTTTTTTGTTAAAGTCACTGCTGGGTTTTTCGCTATTTGATTCTTTTGCAACTGTATATATACAGCACTTTGTATTTCCTATTAATTCAATATACTCATGACAAATTTCGTTGCTTTCACTCGGCATGCTATTTTTTTTTCCTCTGCCTCTACGGAAACTTTCACTTTATACCGATACAACCAACGCAATTACCAATACGCATGATCCACGCCAATACCACAAACCTAAGAGAACAAAACCAGGATTCACGAATGGCACCATGGAATTTGTGGTCATAGTTCATAGCTGCGTACTCCCTAAATATGTTTTGACAACAACTTCCCAATATTCCTTTTATAGTAAACGGTACAGTCCTTACTCATCCTGTCGAAGAAAATATTTTAATATAATATCAATTAACCTGCCACTGATATTAAAATCGAACCCCAACTGCTGTGGGCGCATGAATTTTGCAATGGCCCAGAATATGTACTTCCTTCTATTTCGACATGTAACTCTCAGGAACAACCGAACGACCTGAGCGAAAATGAGTCGAACACATCACTATTTCAAGCATTACCACTGTCCCTGAAGATGGCTCAACACAGATGAAGGCCAAACAAAATCCAAATATAATATTGGGAGACCACTGACTACCTATAACAAAGTCTGAACCTAACGTTAGCCCCATCCTATTTACCTAGCAATGTTTTGTATGACCTAAACAGTACTGGAATTGTAAGACCCTGTTGCTCTTAAGGCCATGAGTGCCAAACGATGTATTCATGGTTGTATTTGGTTCGTAAACCTGTTATCGAATTTGTTATGAGTTGGTTCATATGTGCGTGCTACGACCATCGTTCCTTATGAGAAATTACAGTTTGTGTTTCCATACGAGAAATTTCGATCCAAACGCGATAATGGATATTAAAGAGGCAGTTGGTGTTGTAGCAAGTAGGATCTAACGTAAAAGTTGCATGTAATTCATAATAGCAATGTACAAAAAATGCGCTCACATGAGGCAACATTTGTAGCTCATAATTATCAAAATAACAAGTTTATAAATGTATTTGAAACATTTATCAAAATATGTTTTGACAAAATTACTTACATAAACAATAATAGAAATGTAAATTCACATTTCTATTATTGTATTGTAAAATAGTTGCAGAGTTTCATGTTGCATACAAAAGGTTAGGTAGCGCGGGGTGCAGTAGATAAGAAAAGAGTGTATTCAGGTGTTTTTCTTGCTTCTTACATGGGGCTTTTGAAACTCGAAAGTGCCACATACTGGAATGCATGCTTGCTAAACCGGAGTTTCCATGATGTATGGATTTTTACGTTGGGAATCCAGCAGGAGGAAGTGTACTACTCCGTGTATTTGTAACCTCTAAGCAGGAGTAACAACTCCCAAATTGCAAGACAGACGGTAAGCAAAATTTTTTTGCTGTAGGAGATAACTAATGCAATGGTAATTATAACAATATACCAGAGCAATACCACAAAGCCAGACTCAAACATTAGAACATGCCTGAAGGTAGATAGTATTCATAACATACATCAATTAGCAGCAATAATCATCTAAACTATTGTGCCAAATGAAGATAGAGTCAAAGAGACATCACAACTCAAAGTCTGGCATACTCCCACAGCGGGAATGACATAACAAGTAACATGTCCAATAATGTAAAATGAGACACACAATTTCGAACCTAGAGTCAAAGAGAATATAACCAAGACTTACGTTGTTCATCAGTCATGATTGAGAATGCCTTCTGTGTGAAAACATTTTCAAGCTCTTTGCACCCCTTCAAGAACACCTTGTGCTCACTCTCTGGCAGAACAGTCTGCAATATACGAAGGCACTTCGTATAAAGGTCATTTGGACCAGAGGCATCATCTTGGGCGGGGCCAGTCATGCCAAGTGACATACTCTTCTTCATTGTCATCCATTGTTCCAAAATATCATTGCGGCGGTCCTGAGCACTGACAAACTTGAGAAGCGCCATACTATTTGCTTCGGAGGCGACCGACTTCCCCTTACCTTTTGCACGCTTCATGCGATGTTGGACACTAGATATGGAGTCAATACCCCTTTTACCCGAAGAGGTACATGGTGTCGAAGGGGGCTGTGCAGTAGAAGCATCACCTGTGTTGCTTGGATGATTACTATCGTCCACGCCCAACCCAATAAAGTCATCCTCATGATCGCGTTCGTCGTCTGTGTCGGGGGGGCTGATTGTAGATGCGTGATGATTTTTTCCCGTAGCAGTTGATGCTGAGAATAGTTCGCACATTAGTTCGTAGTTGGGTAGACCTTTTTTCCGAAAGGAGGATGCATTTTTGTGCATCTGCGTAAAAGAGGAAACATAATACAAACATGAAAATTTATCATACAGTCGGGGATAAGCAAATAAAAGCGGTAGGGAGATGATACCGCTAGATAAGACGTCCATTGGGCGGCTGTCCCGGTCACTTTATTGTTCTCGGGATCCCATCTGAAGCCGGTCTCGTGGTGGAGCAATTGGTAGAACCGTCGCCACTGTCTCTTCATCCTGCGGAGCTTCTCTTGCACTTGGGCCGTTGTCTTTGTCAGTGCTGTCGTTTCGTTGAACTGTGCTACAATTTCGGGCCATAATGCAGAGTGTGGAGAACAATCCTGAACAGTCCCATCAACTACCTTGTCCTTGAGGATATTCAGGAGCACGAGCTCTTGATTCGCAGTCCAGTCCGAACCCTTCCCCATCTGCAAACATTCTCCAATGAACATTCTCAAGTGACATTAATGTCATATATTCATGTGGGAAACATAGGTGACCATAATGCAATGTTGCAAATGTGATTAATTCGGTTCATTTGCAAGAACCCAGCACAGAAGGCATGTTGGACTGAAATATAGAAAGTAATACACTTTATACCAATTTTCGCCGTGTGGGACGCTTGCGAGTTTTTCTTTCAATGACAGGTACCTTCGAACGAGGCCGCAAGTAGTACTTCTGTAGAATTTGATATGAGCAATGAATGTCATGAAACATAAATTAAAATTGGACTCTGTCATAGTAAAGCATTGGTAAGCACCAATATTACCAACACACAGATGATCTAACCAAGATAATCACTGACTACCTGATTAAAAGCACAATCCTGCTAATCGAAAACATCGATTACTTTGGCACTTGCAAGTGACTTGTGCAACAACATGTGGAGGAATGTTAATGTTACCACTGATACCGCTGATACAGTGCATGTACAAACTGAAAATCGCTTGTGGGTTGGCAAGTGAAGTGTGCAAATGAATATAATTTTGGTCTATTTTAATATACTTTTGCCATAATAATTATGCATTAACAAGAGATGGATAATGCAGTTTGTCATGGAAAAACAAACGGCGTTCTTATCAAAAAAACAGCTTCTATGGTTGACACATTTCGCAGAGATATAATGTCGAACAGCAACAATGCAGCCAACATCTCGGCATCAAAACAGGTAAGTATCTAGGAGTGGAAACGCATATGTATCAGCAAAATGGATACTCCCATATGAAAGTGCTATGGCATTTCCTTATAAATAAACATAGACAATCACCTAACAGAAGGGAATGGAAACATACCTTCGACCTGGATCGCGTTGTGGGAGCCGTTGTAAGTGTTGATGGGGGAGACGACCGGCGCCGATGTCGGTGCCGTGAATCGAGGCTGTTGGGCGTCTTCGGCAGTACCACTGATGGTGACGAAGGCTGGACACCGGAGATTCCGCTGGACAGAGATCTTCCTATGCGATTACTACCGATACTGACGCGCTTGGGCATATTTGTAGGTGATCTTCAGCTGTGAGGTTGTTTAATGTCAAACGTACAAGCTTTACGGATGTCAATGGAAAGGAACCCTGTGTTGTTGGAAGTTGTTTCGCAGGAAGCCAGGACAATCGGGCATCAATCCTTCAAGCCATCAATCCTGAAAATGAATGCTGAGGTGACAATATAATCGGACGAGATATACTGCGTGCCACCTCCAGGCTAAGTGAGAGTCGTTCCAATATGATTCAATTAGTTGATTATTCCGGCTATGGGTACAGAACTAGACATTCAGCTTGGTTGAGAATAAAGAATTGACAGGGGAATCGGTACGGGGAAGATGTGGGTCGCTGGAGAGCTATTAGGGAAGAAGGTGGTGACTTCGAAAGTGTTGGGTATTAAAGAGGCAGTTGGAGAAGGAGACGGTTGAAATAAATAAGCACTTACTTGGCAACCATGGACGGCGAGGAAGTAAGGGTGGAAGGGAGAGAGGGAGTTCACTCGGCGGCTTCCTGTCGAAGAGTGCAGGTTCAACTACTGGCACGCGTAGATATTTCTTTATCTGAAAAATTGTCAGACAGACGCAGTTGATTTCGTGCTTTTGTCTGAGCAGCAGGTAGACGTTTCAAAGTCGACAGAGACGATGCAATGGGCAGGTGACACGTACATGGGTCGTCATAATTTTGAACCCATCCAAACGTTGGTTCTGGTTAGTGCGTTCAACTCCCGGTTTAAACCCCAAAACCAGGACCTGAACCCACAACCAAACAAGCCCTAAGGGGTTATTATAGCCCAAATATTGTGTAAGTTCGATAAAGCTAGCTAGCACGATTTCGAAAACCCATAATCGCTCATCTTTCTGCAATTAATCAGGGATGATTATCGAGACTACGCGAACTTCTGCTTCAAAGAATTCGGTGATAGAGTGAGGTTTTGGACCACGTTCAATGAGCCACATACTTTTGCTGAGAAAGGGTACGCGACAGGAACAAATGCACCTGAGGGTTCTTGATTTTTTTATTGGATGGTAATTGAGTGTTGTTTTTTCTTTTTCTCCGCTTTTGTTATCAGCTTTTGTCTTCATTCCCATTTGCCTGTAGGTATGCTAATCCACTTACCTTTGGCGACTACCCTGAGACCATGCGTGCATTGGTGGGCGATCGACTGCCCAAATTTACTGCATCGCAGTCGGAGATGGTAAAAGGGTCTCTTGATTTCCTTGGAGTAAATTACTACACTGCAAGATATGCAGATAACATTACATCCTCTGTTGGCGACTACCCAAGTTACACAACAGATAGCCACGTAAATCTGACCAGTAACCTCAGAATCCACAGCCTCATTTTGCTTAGAAATTCGTTTTCCTTCCTGACTCACTAAGAATTAGCAATCTTTTGTTGCCACAGCGGAGAAGGACGGCGTTCTTATTGGTGAACCAGTAATCTCTCTCTTCCCCCCCTTTCCCTTTCTCGATCTGTCAGTCATACGCATGCACCCAGAGAGATATAAATACAGAGGCTAATACTCCTTGAATATACTGATCAAACTATTTTGGAAATGGTTTTGTAGACAGCTTCTAGCTGGCTGTACGTTATCCAAGAGGAATTCGAGAACTTGTGTTGTACATAAATAGAACATACAACCCTCCACCAATCTACATTACAGAAAACGGTAAAGAGACAACCTTAACTATACCCTTTTATGTTTTCATTAGCTTGTAATTCAGATGATTATGACTTAATCAAAGATGTGGATTGTTTCTTCTTAGGACTGAATGATAAAGGCTCGTTGCCGATTGAAGATGCTCTCGATGATAGCATGAGGTTAAAGTACCACCGTAGCCACATGTCATATCTTTTAGAGGATATCAAGTGAGTGCCCATTCACATATATGTACTGTTCCATTGCTCAAACTCTGATCTTTTGGCGATATTCGGGAAATCATACTCAAAATATATAAGAAATTTAGATACTAACGGGTAAAGTTTTTGCAGGGCAGGGGTTGACGTGAGAGGATACTTAGCGTGGTCATTCCTTGATAATTTCGAATGGGAATCTGGGTATACTCTTCGGTTTGGCCTGACCTACGTAGACTATGAAAATGGGCTGAGAAGATACTACAAACGCTCAGCCCTATGGTCCAAAAATTTCCTCCAAAAGGAAAATGCGACCAGAAGGCCACATTTGTTGTACACTGAGTACTAATCCTCAGTTATAAGGATTGATCTGCTGTATGCTGGTCTAATAATGTTCGTAAAGTTATATATATAAGATCAATAAGAATTAATCCAGCAAGCATTTATTCTGGAAAAACGTTTAGACCAGGTGTGTTTAGAAGGGAACGGGGGTTTTATCAACTTTGCTTGATGCCAAAGAGAATGAAAGAAGTCAAAGAACAGTCGATACAGAGTTTCAGTTGACTTTATTGGGATTTGTAAGTACTGTACACCTTAGACCCTCACAAACAAAAAAAATCATGGTATTTCTTCAGCAATCTCAAACTGACAAAAAGTAGATTGCCCTAATATTCTTGTAGATTATATATATATATATATACACCTAATATTCTTGCAACCTAATATGGTTCATCTACCAAACAATCACGTGGAAAGTTCAATCATGGAGAAAAACCGGAAGTGGGAAGGGAGGAAATCACTAAAAACAGAGCGCTAGTCATTCCGTACATGTAATTATTTCTGAGCCATGACCACAGGAAATCATAACAGCAATGCTTCATTTCTGGATTTATTTGCAGTCAACGGACGGGCTGTTGACTGCTGATCGGCATTTTTCATTTTTGGGACTATTACTACTGCAGAGTGAAATCTAATTCATCCCCAGAAAAATCTGTATTCTGAAATCGCAAACCACTGGGAAGGAAAATGATGTTGCCGACTAAGGTCTGCCAGGAAGCTCAATGGACCTAGGGGGAATTATAAATTGTTCAAGGTTCAAAGACTAGTTGCAGCTTCCCGCACCTAATTCAACTAACTAATGAATGAGCAAGTAAGAAATCTTGTAGTGTATAGCCAGCATCCCAACCGGCAACCAGCTAGCGGAGCAGAGAAAAATGTCAAGGCCTTTGTTAATTATGGCGTGCGATCCGAATGACCTAAACCTACTTCATTACATATATGTATGCTAGAAAATAGACACCGGCAGTCACATGTGGGTAGTGATCCTTTCATTTTGAATATAAAACTGCAAATGATTGGTTTGATCCATCAATTATTTCTGTTCATTAATTACCAAGTAAGCAGGGAGTTGGAGCATTGGCATTGCTAAGCAGCAAAAAGTTCAGACAGACATGGAATTAATTCATCCCCGTCTGTTCCTCTCCCTGGTGGTGGTGGCATTTCTCTTCGGTTGCTCTGAAGGTCTCAAGAGGAGTGATTTCCCGGCTGGTTTTGTGTACGGAGCAGGCTCAAGTGCTTACCAAGTATAGCGCCAGTACTGCTGAGTGTGTCAACATTTACTATATGTATATTCCTCCGTTGTTGCATGTATTTGCGTTGTGTCCGACGTCTCATATCGTGTTTGGTGGTCTATCTTTTCCTTTTAAAGTATGAAGGGGCAGCAAACCAGCATGGCAGAGCATCCAGCATATGGGATACGTTCACTCGAGAGCATCCGGGTTTCTCTCTCTCTCTCTCTCTCTCAATTTCTATATTCTTTGTTATATTCTTTCTGTGTTTTCCCCAAGCTTACTCCAATGCTCCGGTGATGTAGCGAGCCCAGTTCAATGACTTAGCAATTACCTAAAACATAAGGGAGGGAGGAATAAGAGAAAAAAGTTAGCATGCAAATCTCATGACTCCATAATTAAAAGAAAGAAAAACAGTTTTTTATAATATCCTTCTCATCTATTTTGTGATCGTTTCTGGGAAACTTATAATGTTACTGGCGGGCAGAAAAAATATCGGACCATAGTACAGGTGATGTAGCTGTTGATTTCTACTATCGGTTTAAGGTATGACTTCGTCTTTATAAAAGCCTATATTTTCAAGAACAATAGAAAAAAATAAAATAAAATAAGGGATATAAAACAAGTTAAAAAAAATTAAAAGTTTGTGGGGTATGTTATCCGGATCGAACTCTGTTGTTTCTGTTCTTGTCATGCGCCGACGCAGCGTATTACTACCAGGACGCCGCGTTTTAGATCACAATATATAACGCTCATGTTAGCGCCGGGCCATGAAATCTACGCATAGATGCCCCGTTCAAATCTTCTCTTTGGAGCCACCACGAGGTTACCTCCTTTTATTCGAACTTCTCGAAGCTTTTTCCCGTCACGCAGCTTTGGAAACTCGGTCACCGAGGAAGAAATTTATGCTTCTCAATTGCGTAGGTATGCCGAAACCTCTGACTCCAACCGTGGAAGAGCAATTCATGCTAAGTTCGTCAAAGGGTCTCTTCCCTCGTCTCTTTTTCTCCGCAATCACTTGCTTAATATGTATGTCAAGTGCGGTGATCTTGTAGATGGTCTTCAACTGTTCGAGGAAATGCCCGACACGAACGTGGTGTCGTGGTCGGCTGTCATTGCTGGACTCGTTAAACATGGATGTCCAAACGAAGCTCTTTCTTTGTTTCGACGTATGCGCTGTGATGGAATTACAAAGCCCAACCAGTTCACCCTTGTTAGTGCTCTCCAAGCGAGCTCGTTAGTTGAGAATTTGACAGAGGCATACAAAATTTATGCAGTCGTTGTCCGTTTAGGGTTTGAGTCCAATATCTTCTTAGTGAATGCGTTCCTGACAGCCTTGATAAGGCATGGTGAACTAGCGGAGGCTTTGGAAGTCTTCGATGACTGTCCCTATAAGGATATTGTGTCTTGGAATGCCATGATGGCTGGGTTTTTGCAGTTCTCTTATATGGACGTACCGGATTTTTGGTGTCGAATGATTAGGGATGGCGTGAAACCTGATCACTTCACATTTGCCAGTGCTTTTACTGGGTTGGCCGCCCTTTCTGACTTACAATTGGGACTGCAGCTTCATGCTCAGCTGGTCAAATATGGCTACGGTGTTGAGATGTGTGTAGGGAACGCTTTGGCAGATATGTATATCAAAAATCAAAAGTTGGGAGAAGGGTTTAAAGCTTTTAATGAGATTCCAGTGGGAGATGTATGCTCTTGGACCCAGATGGCTGCAGGATGCCTACAGTATGGGGAACCAAGAAAAACACTGGAGATTGTTGCGCAGATGAAGAAGATGGGTATAAAGCCAAATAAGTTTACCCTTGCAACTGCCCTAAATGCCTGTGCCAATATTGCTTCCTTGGAGGAAGGGAAGAAAGTCCATGGCTTGAAAATTAAGCTCGGAAGGGATATTGATGTCTGCGTTGATAATGCTTTACTAGATATGTATGCAAAATGTGGTTGTGTGGATAGCGCATGGGCAGTTTTCCGATCAATGAATGATCATTCTATTGTCTCATGGACAACGATGATCATGGCATGTGCAATAAACGGACAATCTAGGAAAGCTCTTAAGATTTATGATGAGATGAGGCTTAAGGATATTCAGCCAAACTGTATAACCTTCATTTGTGTGCTTTATGCATGTGGCCAAGGAGGATTTCTTGATGAAGGGCGGGAGTTATTCTCTTCCATGACTCTTGATTATGGAATCCTACCTCAAGAGGATCACTATGCATGTATGGTAAATCTTCTTGGTCGAGCTGGTCGACTCAAAGAAGCTGAGGAATTAATCTTAGGAATGTCATTTAAACCAGGTGCGCTAGTTTGGAAAACTTTGCTTGGTGCTTGTCACGTTTATGGTGATATGGAAATTGGAAAGCATGCTGCGGAGCATGTATTACACCTAGACAGAAATGACCCGTCAACCTATGTGGTGTTATCCAACTTGTTTGCTAGTTTGAGCAACTGGGATAGTGTTGGAATGCTTAGGGAATTAATGGAAACTCGGGATGTAAAGAAAATTCCTGGATCTAGTTGGATTGAAGTTGAAAAGAACCGCTCACTAATTCCCAAACTTTAAGGATGTATGTGAAAGGAGGCAAGTTTCTGTTTCTCTTAATTTTAGTACTATGATGCAGTTGCTTCATTTTTCAGTAAAATCATGAACTATGTTGTTTTTACCTGTGGAGATCAACTATCAAAAGTGAGTATTCATCTTGAAATGTGGGACCACTTCTTCTTTTTTCCACTCTCCCTTTATCCGTACACACACTCATAGTTTATGGCTATGAAAGGGATCCATTTGGCCTAGAGCTAATTGCCATAAATTTTTAGCTTTTTAAACACTATGAAAACTATTTATGGGTGGGTAGATTTTTTTTTCTTTATTGTAAGGAATGGGTGTGCCAATTTAATACAGGAATATCAGCAAATGAACGGTAAATCAATAACAAATTGCGTGAAGATTCTGGAGTATTTGAATCTGGTTAATATATTGATTAAAAGCTGTTTGTGTAAAGAAAGACATGCTTAAATCAAATGACTTGAATGATAGGTCGCTGAAAAGTTCTTTGTGCAGAAAGACAAATTAACTGAAGATTAAATTTAAAATTTCATATCAAGAAGTCCTTTGGAATTCTTCTTCTTCTACCCCTCCTTTTCCTCTTCTCACTTAGGGTCTTGAGAGTTTCATGTTCAAATGTGATGACGTAGAAATAGTTGTGATGGTTAGGTTTTCCTTTCAATTGGGTTAACTTTTGGGCTCTTCTAGAACTTTTAGGATTTCTATATTCTTGTATTTTCCAATAGCTCTAAAATTTGGTTTTCCTAGAAGCACTATAACAGAATCCGTGTCGTTTTTTTTCTAGCAAATTTTTGGACATGCAATTTTGAAGAGTAATGGGTTTAGGATTCGTAGCATATGTAAAGGCATGCAGTATATCAATTTCATCAGTGAATGATCGATATCTTAAGTCTATGTTGAGTGGTTGTAGTAAAATAAGACTTTTCGCTTCGTTCTTTATCTGTGTGGTGTTAGAAAAGTCAAGAGAGATGTTTTTCCTCTTTCCATATTTAATTGCTTCCACCAAATGGCTAACCCACATAGCAACTGGCAACCCTCCGATGACTGTGACCGCGAGGGAAAGGTTCTCACAAGGGCTGAGTTTATGAATCTTCGCTTTGAAACAGAGCAATGCTTGGCTGATATTGAAACAATTCTTGCTAAGCTAGCAGTAGGTGTAAGTGTGACCATGTTGAGGTGCCTTCAAAGCAGCCACCCTATGAGGAAATTTTTTGCAATGAGGACTTCACTAACACACTTTTCCAAGAGTTGTGCAAACAGTTTTCAGGGGATGTGACTAAACAAGGTGGAAATATGCTGCGAGTGTAGGAAATGGGGACCGCTAGGTTAGTCTGTCAGGTCGAGAAACGGGTTGAGAGACACTGGTTCGGAAGTTGGATATGCAATTCCAGTCTCAGGTCTATTGTTTTCCCCTGCTTTGATAAAAGTAGTATTTCTTTAAATATTTGGAGATTTCTAAAGAAAAGAAGGGGAATTTGTCTGCTTAGGAACTTAGGAGAGGTGCTTTTGTTTGGCCTTAGCAATCACAAATCCCAAGATGCAAACAATAAAGAAAGGTAAAGATGCGATCTTGGATGAAGATGGACACTTGTCATAAACAGGTTGTTTAGTTTAAGGCCCAAGTGACAAAATTAGGAATATGTAGATGAGAGTGCAAAAGAAGAGATAATTTGAGGGGGGTGTAATTTACCCTTAAAAGGAAACTATAAACATTAGATTCTATGATTTAATGGAGTTCATTTTTGTACTTAGAGGGAAAACTTAGTGGTGGAGTTAACCAAGAAGGTGTCAAATTCTACAATGAACTCATTGATGGGCTCCTATATAGAGGTAAACTTAGTCCTACCTCTCTCATCCCACCCTTCATTTACTTTGGCACATTGCCTTAATTACTAACAATCACCATGATGAGCAGGTATACAACCTTTCATAACTTTATTTAATGAGGAATATTTGTATCGCACTTGCTATTTTTCTGCTCATAAAATTATAAATAGAGGTTTGAAACTGTAAACTACGTAGCCTTGGAAAAGAAGAGTCTGTTGTGGAATATGGTTTAGGTGGCTTGCACCACCATTTCAGGGACAAATATTTGTCTGACCTGTAGGATTTTCTGAATGCATATGATAAATGAAATTTTAACTTCAAAAGGCTACTCAAATGGGAGAAATTGGGATGACAGTATTTACATACTGGATGGTGCCCAAGGTCCAAACTGCTGCTAGTGGAAAGGCTGCCTCTAGAGCCCTGGATTTTGCTTTTGGATGGTGAGTTTTCTGGCTTGAATTTCTCAGCTAGCACGTTTGCCTTGCTGACAAAAAAGGAGCATGTTTTTATCATGACTAAAGTGTTCAGGAAAATATAAATCATTCAAGGGCTGAATTTAAATAACCAGTGGTATCTTGATGAGACTGTTGAGGTATATAAAATTGACATGAGGATTTTAATAGCATTAACACATCATTGTTACATGTGTATATGGCTTACAAACAAAATGGTACGTGTATACATGTGAAGTTACACTATTAATTTATCACAGTAGTGGTGATGGGCACTTAATTGGAAATAATGCATAAGAATGTTTACAGTCTTAAAGCTGAGAATCCAGTGGAGGGAACTGAGGATCAGTGCTACATGCATCTCCATGCACCAACTTGTACCAGGCTGAAGAAATAAACGGGGATTGCTTCCCAACTTGTCACGTGTTTGGCCATCTCCAAAAACAAATTGGAAGATTGCAAAAACAGAGGCAGGTTGATGCTTTGAATGAGAACTTATGCCAAGAGGAAACCACTTCTATAAAAGAATACGCGAATCTGAACAGAGGAGAAGAGAGGTTCTAGAGATAGAATTCTCAAGTGCAATGGCTTAGATGGGTGCTGAACACCTGCATTTTGTGTTATTCTATTTTATTTTTGGGGTAGCAATGGGGACCTTCAAAGCAGAACAAGATTACATGTAAGGAAGATGGTACAAGGTTCGACAGCCCAAGTAAGATCAAAGTAGGAGTTGTGATTACATTCAGCTACTTAGTGCCTCTCCTGGTGCCCCAGTTGATCTAGATACACTCATTACCCTTCCTTAAAGATTGGCCCCGGTCTTGGATAATGATTTGGTGAGTGGGCTACTGTGAGCAAAATCAAGGAAGTCCTATTCTCTTTAATGGTCAATAAGACCCCCAAGACCAGATGGTTCTGATGCTCTTTTCTTTAAAAGGGTAGAATACATTGTGGAGAATGATGTAGCCAGATTAAATCCTTCTTTGGTTCCTTACTGAGGGTGGTTAACACTATACATTTGCATTGATTCCTAAGGTGGCCAACCCTGCTACTTTCAAGAATTGGGGACGGTGACTCTTGTCCAGTGAATTTTATTTTTTGACTTTTATTTGCTGCAGTGACTTGTCTTTGTCTCTTTTTCACAGCTTGAGCCGGTTGGGCATGGTAATCATTATGGGGTTTACGCTGTGTTTTGTGTAGTGTTTCTCATCCGATAAATACTTACCGTGGAAAACATAATGACGATCCATGGCTGTGGAAATGCCTGTGAAGGTGCTTTTTGTGTTAAAAACTGTAAATGGTGATAATGCTGCATGCACTTGAATAGGTTGCGTCTCAGCGGCCTTTCTTCTTAGAGCTAGCTGTACTGTTGTTACAGTTACCATTATTGTTGGTCTCATTAAACTTCATTACACTACCATCACTTGTGTTATGTTTCTAGGTTTGTTCATCCAATTACATATGGTGACTACCCTCAGTCCATGCGATCTTTGGTGGGGAATCGACTGCCCAACTTCACTGAAGCACAATCCAATAGTTTCAAGGGGTCGCTTAACTTCCTTGAGGCAAATTACTACACTGCAAGATATGCAGATGACTCTAACTACTCTAGTAGCGTCAACTTAAGTTTCACTACTGATAGCAATGTAGATCTCACCAGTAAGTTTCAAATCCACAACATTGAAGAGATATCGGACTGTAATTTCACTTTTACTTACACTCTCACATAATTTGTTGTCACAGCGGAGAAGGATGGTGTAGAAATCCCAAGTATCAAGGATATAGCAATCACGGGTGATATGGAAAATCTCAATATTATGGAAGGAACATACTATCCCTGATTACAATGGGAAATTAAGAAAGGAAATATTTGGTGCTTTATTTAGGCTGATTATTTGATTGTTTCCTTATGTATATGATTCTCTATGAGGTTATAAATAGAGACTCATACCTGTACAAATTAATCATCGAAGTAATATACAAAGATTTCTTTCTTTCTTCATGGTATCAGAGGCAGGTTCCGGAATCTTAGTTGTCAATGTCTGAATCCACCATTGACAGCGAAGGACCGGTCCTCTCACACACCTCCACTCCGGAAACACCATTGCTGCCCACCATGAGCTCCAATGGACTTGACAACTCGTCCTTCCAGCTCATGGTGGAAAAGTTTCATGGAAAAAATTTCCGTGAGTGGGCTCAATCCATCAAACTTGTCATCGATGGAAAAGGGAAATTGGGGTACCTCACTGGCGAAACCAAGCAACCACCGTCGACTAACACTGCCGACCTCCAAAAGTGGCGGTCAGAAAATTCGATGGTGATTGCATGGCTGGTGAACTCCATGAAATCCTCCATCGGCAAAACATATCTCTTCTTACCGACGGCGAAGGACGTCTGGGATGCCGTAAGGGAGACGTACTCAGATGCTGAAGATTTCTCTCAGATCTTTGATCTCAAGACTCGACTGTGGCAGATGAAGCAGGGAGAGAGGGACGTCACCGAGTTCTTCATGGAGATGCAGACCCTCTGGCAGGAGCTCGACCTGAGCTGTGAAGAGGAATGGGCATGTTCTGGTGACAGCGCCAGATACCGGAAGAAGCTTGACACAGAAAAGGGTCTTCGAGTTCCTTGCTGGGTTGAACCGAGAGCTCGACGACGCCCGGAGTCGGATCCTCAGTCGACGCCCTCTTCCATCCATTCGGGAAGTTTTTGCTGAAATCCGCCGGGAGGAGCATCGACGGAAGGTGATGCTGCAGGAGGCCTCTCCTTCTCACGGGTCTCATGGGTCTCACGGGCCTCATGGGTCTCACGGGCCTAATTCAACGGAAGGGTCAGCCTTCACGTCTAAAGGCCCACGGTCTGGGCCAGGGCCCAAACAAAACAAAAGTAAACTCTGGTGTGACCATTGCCGAAAAAATGGTCACACCCGAGATTCTTGCTGGGAAATCCATGGGAAACCAGCCGACTGGAAACCACGACAGGGCAGTCGTGGCTATCAAACCACTCTCACGCACTCACCAGCATCCTCTCAAGCCACTCATGATAACTCACCTGTCAACTTTACCCCTGACCAATTGGACCAATTGCAAAAATTATTTTCTCACTTCCAAACTTCTGGTCAGTCTTCCCAGAATATTGCTTCTGCCTCCTTAGCCCAAAAAGGTAATTTCTTTCACGCTCTGAGCACATCAAGATCCAATAATCCTTGGATCATTGACTCAGGTGCTTCAGATCACATGACCGATTCATATCACCTCTTTTCTTCTTATTCACCATGTGCTGGAAATCTCAAAGTTAAGATTGCCGATGGCACTCTCTCGTCGGTTGCAGGAAAAGGGAGTATTCAACTCTCTAACTCCATAAAATTAGACTCTGTCCTTCATGTTCCAAAATTATCTTGCAATCTCTTGTCCATTAGTCAGTTAACAAAAACCTCTAATTGCTCTGCTAAATTTCTTCCATCTCACTGTGTTTTTCAGGATCTATTATCGGGGAAGACGATTGGCAGTGCTAAGGAGTATGAGGGTCTCTACTACTTTGACGACGCTACTGTGAGTGACCACGGTCCAACTGCAATTTGTGATTTTACATCTCTGACTAGGGATAGTGAACTTCAATTATGGCATTTTAGAATGGGTCATCCTAATTTCCAGTATTTAAGACGATTGTTTCCTTCCATTGTTTCCAATAAACATTTGGGTGATTTTCAGTGTGAAATATGTGAACTTGCCAAACATAAGTGTACTTCGTTCCCCACATCCATATACAAACCATCTACACCATTCACTCTAATTCATAGCGACCTTTGGGGCCCTTCTCGTATTTTCACTCGTACTCACTCAAAATGGTTTGTCACTTTTATTGATGATCATACTCGGTTGTGTTGGGTTTATTTGTTAAAAGACAAAACTGATGTTCGTTCTGTATTTATCAATTTTCATTCAATGATTCAAACTCAGTTCCATACTTCCATTAAAATTCTGCGTACTGATAACGGCACAGAATACTTCAATTCTGTCTTGGGAGATTATCTTCTTAAGCATGGCATCATTCATCAAAGTTCTTGTGTCGACACCCCTCAACAAAATGGGGTTGCCGAACGGAAAAATAGACACATCCTTGACGTCGCACGTGCTTTATTATTTACCATGAATATGCCTACCATGTTTTGGGGTGATGCCGTTTTGACCTCAATCTATCTTATCAATAGAATGCCTAGTCGTGTTCTTTCTTTTGCCACACCCCTCCAAAAATTTCGGGAACAATTTCCTACCTCTCACCTTGACTCAAGTCTTCCTCTCCGTGTGTTCGGTTGTACTACATTTGTCCATATTCATTCCCATAATAGAGGAAAATTAGATCCCCGTGCTATTAAGTGTGTTTTCATAGGCTATGCTCCTACTTAAAAAGGGTACAAGTGCTATGATCCAGCCACAAAACGAGTATTTGTCAGCATGGATGTTACATTCTTTGAAAACACCTCCTACTACCAAAAACCTTCTCTTCAGGGGGAGCCATTGTGTGATGAATCTCGGTCTTTGGTCTTCGATCTCTCTCCTCCTCAGCATGTCCCCATCATTGATCCTGTCATTGATCCTGCCATAAACACAGAAGGAAACTTGAACTCAGGGGGAGATGCAGGAACACAAAAGGGCAAACAGATACTGGTTTATTCACGAAAGCCGAAATCAAAGACAATAGAGAATCTTATACCTGAAGCACCGAAAGAGTTAGAACCGGTAATAGTTCCAAGTGAGTCCCCATCTACTGTTGGTAAGCCTGCATTCTCTGATATTGACTTACCCATTGTTCTTAGAAAGCACCCTCGATCATGTACCTTCCACCCTCTCTCAAACTTTATGTCTTATAATGCCCTGTCTACAAAATTTCGTGCCTTTACTGCTAACCTTGACAATGCAGAAATTCTACGAGACATTCAGGAGGCCCTGAAAATACCCCAATGGAGAGAGGCACTAATGGAAGAAATGAGAGCTCTGGAAAAGAATGAAACTTGGGAAGTAATGGACTTACCAAGGGGAAAGAAACCTGTTGGCTGCAAATGGGTGTTCACTTTAAAATATAAAGCAGATGGGACTATAGAAAGGTACAAAGCCCGCCTTGTTGCAAAAGGATACACACAGACCCAGGGGATCGACTACACAGAGACATTTGCACCAGTGGCAAAGTTAAACACAATTCGAGTTCTCTTGTCAGTTGCAGTCAATTCAGATTGGCCCCTCCAACAACTTGATATTAAGAATGCATTCTTGAATGGAGAATTAGAAGAAGAAGTCTTCATGACAATGCCACCAGGTTTTTGTAGAACTGGAGAAGAAAAGCAAGTATGCAAGCTCAAGAAGTCTCTCTATGGGCTTAAACAATCACCAAGAGCATGGTTCGATAGATTTGCCAAAGCAGTAAGAAGTCAAGGATATCAGCAAGGGCAGTCAGACCACACTATGTTTTCTCGGCAATTCGAAGATGGGAGGAAAACAATTTTGATTGTCTATGTTGATGACATAATCCTAACGGGAGATAATATAGAAGAAATGGAGAGACTGAAGAAAATGCTAGCCACCGAATTTGAAGTAAAAGACCTGGGACAAATGCAATACTTCTTGGGAATGGAAGTCGCCAGATCAAAAAAGGGCATTAGCGTATCTCAACGAAAGTACATTCTGGATCTCCTAACTGAGACTGGTATGCTGGGATGTAAACCAAGTGACACTCCCATAGAAGCTGGAAGAAGAACGGAGGATGTTGGAAAACTAGTGGAAAAAGACAGATACCAGAGACTAGTAGGAAAGTTAATCTACTTGTCACATACCAGACCAGATATCGCATTTGCAGTTAGTGTGGCTAGCCAACACATGCATTCACCAAAAGAAACTCATCTAGAAGCGGTGCACAAAATCCTCCGATATCTCAAGGGGTCCCTAGGAAGAGGGCTATTCTTCAAGAAAAATGAAAGCAAAGGAGTAGAGATCTTCACAGATGCTGATTGGGCAGGCTCAGCAGAAGATAGACGATCCACCACCGGATATTGCACCTTTGTCTGGGGCAACTTGGTAACTTGGAGAAGTAAGAAACAAAATGTAGTGGCTAGAAGTAGTGCTGAAGCTGAGTTCAGAGCAGTTGCACAGGGAATGTGTGAAGGGCTATGGCTAAAGAAACTCTTAGAAGAACTACATGTTGAAGTAAGGTTACCAATAAAACTCTACTGTGATAACAAAGCAGCCATCAACATTTCTCTCAACCCAGTCCAACATGATCGAACCAAACACATAGAAGTTGACAGACATTTCATCAAGGAAAAGGTTGAAGGTGGGATCATTTGTATGACATATGTCCCTACAAAAGAACAGACAGCAGATGTCTTCACCAAAGGGTTGTCTCGGCAAAATTTTGAGGACTTTATCGGCAAGTTGGAAATGATCAATATTTATGATCCAACTTGAGGGGGAGTGTAGAAATCCCAAGTATCAAGGATATAGCAATCAAGGGTGATATGTCAAATCTCAATATTATGGAAGGAACATACTATCCCTGATTACAATGGGAAATTAAGAAAGGAAATATTCGGTGCTTTATTTAGGCTGATTATTTGATTGTTTCCTTATGTATATGATTCTCTATGAGGTTATAAATAGAGACTCATACCTGTACAAATTAATCATCGAAGTAATATACATAGATTTCTTTCTTTCTTCAGATGGCATTCCTATTGGTGAACCGGTAATCTCTGTAACTCCCTCATTTAGAATTTTGTTCTGCCATCTTCATTATAAGTGTACAATCATACTCGTTTCACTAAGTGAAGAATGTTACAATGGTTTTGTAGACCCCATGCAGCTGGCTTTACATTTATCCAAGGGGAATACAAGAAGTTGTGCTATATGTAAAGAGGAATTACAACAATCCACATTTTCATTACGGAAGCTGTTAAAAAGATCTTTGTTCCCTCATTAAGAAGTGTTTTCATTTCATATATATCAAACTTATGCATTTGGTTTTTCTTTTTCCAGGGTTTTGTGATGTCAGTAATAGCTCATTGTCAATTCAAGAGGTTCTCAGTGACAGCTTGAGGTTCAAGTACCACCACCTCCATCTATTGAGTCTCTTAAGAACTATCAAGTGAGTATCGATGCATGTAGACATGCATACATTCATGGTACATTTAGAGCATTATTTTTGCCTTCATTGGGAAGAGGAAATTAGGTGGAGGAATTAACATCCCTATGTTCCTTGTTCCAAATGGTTCCTTGAATGCCCATGCGTAGTAGCAAGTGACTTTTTTGCAAAATGTATATGAACATGGAACTTTGAAGAAATGAACCCCTAAGCCACCCCGAACGGCTCAATGAGAGGCCTATATTGGAATTGCCGCGACTTAGGACTGGTGGCTGCAGTTCGTGAGGATGTTCGTACTCCCCTGAATCATGTTGGTTTTTATAGCTTTGTTGATTTTCCTCCAGATGGGCGTCGGGAAGGTATTGTTTTTGCTTTGAAGAGGTCTGGATGTTGAGGTCATTTCTTCTTCTCCCAATTCTGTTAACTTACTGATTTACTCGGAACCTTGTAATATTCCTTGGTTAATTTCTTGCGTTTATGGACCTACCCGCTGGCATTTGCGGGACGGTTTTTGGAGAGAACTTGATGTGTTGGCTTACTCCTTTGGTGGCCCTTGCATATATTTGGGAGACTTTAATTGTTTGGTTGCTAATTGGGAAAAACAGGGGGGGGGGGGGGTCTTCTGTTGGCTTCCTCGTCTCTAAACCCCTCTTCAGAATTTTCTCAATTCTCATGGTCTCATTGATCTTGGTTTTAGTGGATCTCCGTTTACTTGGTCTAATAATCGTGATGGGTTGGCAAATATTTGCGAGAGGCCTGACCGCGGTCTTGTCAATAGTGCATGGCGTACTTTATTTCCTCGTGCTTCGATCGTCCATCTTGGACACAGCTGGTGGTACTCCTCCCTTGAAGAAACCGTTTCGTTTTGAGTCTTTTTGGCTTGTTGATGCTGGTTGCGAAGCGGTGGTGGACAGATCTTGGAATGTGACTGTTGTAGGTTCTCCTGCCTTTATGTTGTGTTTGCGTACTAAGAATACTAAAAAGGAACTTAAGCACTGGAATATCCATCATTGTGGGCGTATTCAGGATAACATTGGTCGTCTCAGGCAATCTCTTGCTTGGGTTCAATCTCGGCGGATTACTGGGCCCAATTTTCTTATGGAAAAGTAGCTTATTGTTTCTTTAAATGAGGAGATGCACCGGGAAGAGGATTTATGGCTTTTGAAATCTCGTGAGTTTTGGTTGTCTACCCGAGACCTTAAAACCAAGTTTTTTCATACTTCTACTATTATCCGGCGTAATTCTATTGATTTCCATAAAACTGAGGAGGGCCTTTGGATTTCCTCTCTTGAAGAGGTGGGCAATTATATTTCAGCTTATTTTCAGCGGTTGTTTCAGTCTTCTCAACCGAATATACCTGCTGATCTTGAAGGTCTTATGGCTCCAGTTTTGTCGCCTTTGGATAATGATGTTTTATGCTCTATTCCTTCTGCGGACGTAATTCATTCTACCCTTCTTTCGTTGGGTTCTTTTAAGGCCCCTGGTCCGGATGGTATGATTGTCATATTTTATAAAAAAAAAAAATTGGCATATTGTTGGTCGGGATGTGATTTTTTACGGTTCAGTGTTTCTTTGAGACTGAGTTTATGTCTCGTGAAGTTAATCATTGCCATGTTGTTCTCATTCCTAAAGGGGACAACCCTTCTCAAATTTCTCAATTCCATCCTATTAGCTTATGCAACGTGGTTTCTAAGCTTATCTCTAAGATTTTGGCTAATCGTTTGAGGTTGGTGATTGACAAGCTTATTTCGCCGCTTCTAGCGGCTTTTGTTCCGGGTAGAACTATTCATGAGAATTCTATTTGAGGAAGTCTACTGTTACCTTAGCAAGAATACTCGGGCTGATGTTAAGCTTGAAATCTGTTCTCTTTTGCACTTAAGACAAACTGCAAACCTGGGCAAGCATTTGGGTGTTCCTATTATTATTGGTTCAAATAAAAAGTAAGTTTTCTCGGATTTGATTGAGAAGGTTAAGCAACGGATTGATGGTTGGAAAGCGAAGCTCCTTTCGCAAGCTGGTTGTACCGTTTTGATGAAAGCGGTGGCTTCCGCTCTTCCTGCTTATACTATGTCTCATTACCTTCTTCCCAAGACTCTTTGTTCGCATTTGGACTCTTTATTTATGCGGTTTTGGTGGGGTTTTAAGGATGATAAGAAATACAATTGGACCCCTAAATCTTGGATTTCTATTTGCCTCCCTAAACCAGTGGGTGGCCTCGGTATTATGAAGATGGGTGATGTTAATAGAGCTCTTATCATGAAGCTTGCTTGGTCTGTTCATGCTACCTCTTCTAAGCCTTGGATTGTAGCTCTCAAAGCTAAATATCTTAATTATAAATTTATTTGGAACTCTGCCCCGGTGACTTCCTTTTATTGGGCTTGGAAGGGCATCCTTAAGGTCAACCCCCTTTTTAGGCAGGGGTGTTGTTTTCAGATTTCTTCTGGCTCTGAGGTGCGGGTTTGGTTGGATCCATGGCTTCCGAATGTTGAGCTTTTTCCCCCTTCTCCTAGGGACCCCAATGCCTTTGTTGATGTGGATTTTAAAGTGCAGGATTTGTTTCTCCCTGGTTCTCGGGCTTGGGATGAAGTGAAGATACATCAATCTTTTATTGAGCGTGATGCTGACTCTATTCTTGCTATTCATCTTCCTGATGTTGTTGGTCCTGATCGCCTCCTTTGGACTCCGGATCCCAAAGGTCTATTTTTTGTTAAGTCTGCTTTCCATCTTCTTGGCGTTAATGCAGCTCCTTTGCCTTATTTGTTCCCGTTGGATTTCTGGAAGCATCTTTGGAGTTTAACGTTACAAGATAGGCATAAGCAGTTTATTTGGAAAATTGCTTGGAATTTATTGCCGTGCAGATCTGCCCTTAGTCGCACATTTGATCTTGGTGCTTCTAATCTCCCTTGTGTGTTCTGTGCAGTTGAAGAGGAATCCTTGGCCCATTTATTTTTCTATTGCCCGCAAGCTGTCTTAGCTTGGCGTGAATCACCGTGGGGCCTTCAGACTAATAATATCAGAGACCAGTCTATTCGGGATTGGATTGTCTCTTTGTTAAATCCGGTTGCTTTGCTCTCTTTTCCAACTGATCAATCAGCTGATTTAATTTGTTAGAGGGCTCTTTTGATGGATGTTATTTGGTTTGCGCGCAATCAAGTGCTTCATCATGGTAAGCGTGAGGATATTGGTACCATTATCCGAAGAATTTATCGGCTCTATTTTGAGCATTCCAAGGCATGGGCTGCTGTCGCTCCTCTTAAGAAGGTTGTTTGGTTGCCTCCTCGTGGTAATAGATGGAAGATTAATTTTGATGTCGCTATTCGCCGTTCTAGTTCCTTGCTCAAAGAGAATTCCTCCGGGTACTCCCCTTGTGGGAGAGGCCAATGCAGCGTTATTCGCTGTTAGGGAGGTTTGTCTTCTTGGTTACCCTCTAGTTGATTTTGGCTTTCTACACCAAACTGGTCTATTGCTCCCATTATTCAAGATATCCTGGATCTGCTGCTGTCTCATGTTAGTTGGAATGTTTTTCATGTTTTTCGTGGTGCTAATATGTTAGCCCACAATTTAGCCAAATGGGTTCTGGAAAATTTGGAGGGTAATATCCCTAAGCACTGTATTCCATCTGTAATCCTTAACTCGGACGATCCCCCTCCTCCCTTGAATTTGTCTCTCTTTGAGTTGGTGGAATGAATATTTGCTTAGAAAAAAACATATATTTCCCTTTCTTCCTTTGTGAGAAAGAGAGAGAGAACCCAACGCACATGTTAACATTGGTCTGAGGAGAGGGTTAACAGGGAGAGAGTTCATGAGCGGATGGTGGAATTTTCCAGCTGCTGTGCATTCTGACCGAAAAAGAGTGCAAGACATACAAGCGAGACAGAAAGGAGGTTAATTCTACAGCGCATGTATTATTACAAAATTAAACAAAAGCAAAAAAAAAAAAGAGAAAAAAGGTCAATCCCACCACATAAGCTCTGGATTGCAAGCTTTTTTGTCTTGATCTTTTGCTGAAAATATCAAGCTTTATGTAATTATCAAAGTTGAATTGTTGTTGATGGGATTGACCTTTGATTGATGAATATTACGAACCTATGAGTCAATGTACCAGATAGCTCGAAACCTCTGAGTCAAAAGTATCTGGTGATGGGGCTTTCTGGCCGACACTACTCTTGTATGCTGCATATATATGCTTTTCATAATCTCATAACGTGCTTCACCAAACTGTATCCCACCTTCTTTCTTAACTAATTCTTCCCATGCAAGCAGAGAGAGAGAGAGAACAAATTGAAAGAGTAGGTACCTTTGATATGACTCCTTCAAAAGCGAAAAGTCTTATTTTCTTATGTGAAGGGAAAAAAAAAGTCAGCTTTTACACTTCTTCAATTACTAAGGTGAATACAAGATCTTGTTTATTGCTTAAGTAGGCTTTGGGTTGTATAAGAGTCCGAATTATATCACTCTCATGTTGATCTCGATACCAATTCTATTAGTCTTTAAAAAATGATTCAACAACTAGAAATACACAAATTAGATATCACCAGTAGCCTCCACATGAGCAGGATCCTTTCCTGAAATGATGGAAGCGGCTTGAGTCTCGCAAAATAATTTCATGGTCAATGATCTTTGATATGTAAGTCATGGCAGCGTGGCAATCACCACACACCCTCAAGTTCTTGGTGATATGGATAGGTGCCCCTGCAGGTGTTGTTAGGATAGCATACGCAAGAGCCAACTTCTCACTATGCTCAAAGAGAAGATCACCCTTCTCCTCATCGTCCACATCATGAAGTGCAAAGCTCGTCTCAGGAACATACCCCATTGCTTTAATGCGTTGAATCAGGTCTTCAAGGATCACGTGCATTTGTCGAGACAGTGGATGAGACCAGTCTCCCACAAAGAAGGTTGCTGTGCCTTTCTTTCCTTGGACCCAACTGCAGCCAGGCCTCTTCTTGACCCCTGTATGTTTCATCATAGATCTGACTCTGGCCACATCTTTCCAACGCCTGGCACTAGCATATATGTTTGACAGCAAGGTATATGACCCATCATTCTCGGACTCTAATTCAGACAATCGACTTGCAGCATATTCCCCAAGATGGACATTTGGATGTGTCCTGCAAGCACTAAGCAAGGCTACCCAGACTATTGGGGTTGGTTCCATAGGCATGCCTTCAATGAGTTTCAGGGCCTCATCCAAGCGACCAGCACGACCCAAGAGGTCAACCAAACAAGCATAGTGTTCCACTCCAGGAACAATCCCAAATTCCTTGCTCATGCTATCAAAGTATTTGATGCCCTGCTCAACCATTCCAGCATGACTACAAGCATAAAGAACTACCACCAAGGTCACACCATCAGGCACCCACCCTGCTCTTCTCATCTCATCAAAAACAAGGAGAGCTTCTTCTCCACGACCATGCATGCCATAACCAGTCATCAGAGATGTCCAAGAGACAGCATTCCTCTGCTTCATGTTATCAAACACAAGTCGAGCAGCGTCAATGTCTCCCGATTTGGAATACATGTCTATGAGGCAGTTCGCTACAAAAACCATCACCGACTCCAGCTGATTGCGTAACACATAAGCATGAATTTGCTTACCCAATCTTAGTGCAGCCAAACGAGAACAAGCGACTAGCGCACAAGATATAGTAAAAGCATTTGGCTTCATGTAATTCTCTTGTCCAAGCATCTCAGAAAAAAGCTCCAGTGCATCATTGGCTTCCCCATGCTGGGCATATCCACCAATCATGACAGTCCAAGTTACAACATTTCTACACTTCGGTGCTATCAAGTCAAACATCATCCGTGCTACTTTGGAAATTTGGCACTTAGCGTACATGTCAATTAGACTATTGATTACCATCAGATCATCGCCAGGATCACTTCCCTCTAGGTTCAGAATACATTTCACGGCATAACAATGAGTCTCTCTTCCGTGAAGCAGTGCTCCCACCGCAGCACAACCTGACAGAAGAGACACAAGAGTAACAACATTGGGCTCTGACCCACAAACTTGCATATGCCTAAACACATCCAATGCTTCATACCCGTGCCCCCTCTGAGCATGCCCAGCAATCACTGCGCTCCAAGTCACGACATTTAACTCAATGTCATTCTCCCGCATCTTTTCAAAAAGAGCAAGAACATCCTCAAATCTACCAATCTGCGAGTACCCAGTTACCATAGCATTCCACGAAACCACATCCTTAACCATCATCGATTTGAAAACCTTGCTTGCGTCATCCATCATCCCACACTTGGCATACATGTCCACGACAGCATTACCCACGAACACATCCTCTACCAACCCACTCCGAACAGAAAAACCATGAAGCACTTTACCCTGAGACCACGCACCCACTGAAGCACAAGCTGGAAGAATATTCACAATGCTAACGGCATCTGGACAAATTCTACGATCATCGGTCATTCTGTCAAACAAATTTAGTGCATTCCTAGGATCACCACCTTGTACATAAGCAGCTACAATCGAGTTCCATGAAACCACATCACCTATCCCTCTCTCGCACAAATCATCAAACACCTGGCGCGCCTCGTCTAACGCACCACACCTTCCATACATTGTCACCACGGCATTACAAACAAACACATTGGACTCAAACCCCTTTGCGCACACAACCGCGTGTACCGAAGCGCCTCGAAGGAATGAGGGAAGCTCGCCACAAGCTTTGAGAACAAAAGGGAAGGTGTAGTGGTCAGGTCTCCACCCATGTCTCTGCATCTTTCTATACAAACCAAGCACGTCTTCAAGGAACCCGAGACGCACGGCGCGTCGTATCAAGGCGTTCCACCAGAACACTGTGGAATGCGAAGGAGCAAGGCGTTCGAGCACCGAAATGGCCTGCCCAGGAGCGTCGCAGGCTATGTAGGAGCCGATGAGGTCCGTGGCCATCTCTGTTAGGCCCTGAACCAAGATTTGCTGATGGACGAGGTTCGCTTGGATTACGGTCCGGCATTGTTTCAAAAGCGTGGTTCTGATGACAGGAATTGCGGGTGTAATAGTGGTCGTACAGAAGAAGGAGGTGGCGACGGAATTGAATGAGAGAGTGAAGCGCATGAAAATTACAGCCAATTGGAGACAGGAGCACACCAAAGATTGCTCGATTCAGCTAAACCCGTTACATTGATGTATCGCTTTCGCTTAGGGAGCAGAAAGAAAATTGCTGTTGCCTCATAAAAGCAGATGAAAGCTGTGTCGTTTAGCAAATTAGAAGGCCTTCACAACTTTGCACAAGCCCTTATGCAAACTAATTAAGGTTGTGTTTGGAAAAATTTTACAAAATTTTTAACTCTCTCACAATAAAATATTATAATATAATATCTCTCCTATCAAATCATAACTTTTAACTACAAAAATATAAAAAATTACCTCTCTCTTCACTTTTTCACTAAACCCAATACCAAAAAATTTAACGACCCAAAAAATTTTCAACACAGACCCACCCTAAGTTTGCCCCGCTGAATCACCCTTCCTAGGAGAGCCGTTAACGAAGTCTTTCAGTACAAAAGAATCATTCGTTGGAGGTTGGACCCACCCAGCCAGCGCGCACAAACTGACACACGCCCGAACGTTTAATTCTGTTTGTGCGGTTTCTAGGACGTTGTGCAATCACTCATTCTCACTCAGTCCTCTCTCGCTCACTCTCACTCTCACTCAGGTCCTCTCTCGCTCACTTTCACTCAGGTCCTCTCTCGCTCTAAGTCCACGAATAGCATTCCCTTAAGCGAGCTTCTACCTCTCTGATGGAATCAAGCAGTGAAAACCCTTCTCTACCTTCTTCTTCAACCAATAGAAGGAAACACGAAGTTTATCTCAGTTTCCGGGGGCTAGATACGCGTATGGGTTTTGTTGACCATCTATATGCTGCTTTGCTAAGCAAGGGCATTCTCACCTATAGGGATGTTGATGTGGACTTAGGGATGCTAAGAGAGATTTCAAAGTTAATACAAGAATCTACGTATGTTGTGGTTGTTAGATGCGCTGGCACAGACTCAGTGGGCCGAGCCTAGTCAGAGATCAACTGGCCCAATTACCAGTCTTGTTTCTGTAAATTCTGTTGGGCATCAGTGTCACTCAGGCCCTGGACCTGCTGAGCTCGTAGTATCAGCCCGGGAGGATGTATTCCATGTTAAGGGTCAAGGAATTAGTGGCAAGCGAATGCTGGACCAGTATGATATGCAGGTGGGGGTGCATCCTAAGCGGGGAAAAGAAGAAATCAAAGTTGCTGAGCTCTCTTCTGAAACTATGCAACGAGAATTGTTTCACTTGGGGGCTGCTGGGACAAGTAAACCGGCAGGGTAGACAAAAATTCCCAGGACTAGTCGGATAAGGAGAAAAGGGGTGGTCGCAGGTCAAGTATCCAGAAAGTTTATCAACAATGTTCTCTCACATGCTAAGGAGGAGGGCCAGACCATGCCCCCAACCTCCCCATGAAGCTCATAGCGTGGAACTGTCGAGGGTTAGGGAGACCCTCGGCAACACGGGCCCTCCGGGATCTGATAAAAGCTATAGATTCGGTGGGCATTTTTTTGATGGAATCAAAGTTAGTGTGTGGTAGGGTGTCTCGAGTTATGAAGAAGGTAGGCTTTACTCATTTCTTTATTGTCCCTCCTATTGGCAAGAAAGGGGGACTTGTGTTTTGTTGGCGGCCGGGTTTGTGTTTTCAAGTTTTGGGGAAGTCTAAAAATATTATTCATTTGGTTGTAGAACCGGGGGGAAGATCCCAGTTTTCTGTGTTCCTTGGTGTACGGGCCTCCTGTGTGGCGAGATAAGGCAGAGTTTTGGCAAGAGTTGAGTTCTCTTTCTCCGGGTGATAGTACTCCATGGTTGTGCCTGAGGGGACTTCAATGATATTGTAAGTCAACAAGAGAAGCATGGGGGTAGGAGTTTTCTAGCTTCGGGGTCTCGGGGTGGCCTCCAACAATTCATGCAAGTGGAGGGTAGCGTTGACAAATGCGATGATCCAGCATTATCCTCTAACTAACTCCGATCACACACCGCTAATTTTCTATTTATTTGGCAATTAGCACAGGGCTCCTAAGCCGTTCAAGTTTCAAGTGTTCTAGACCAGAGATGTTTCTTGTTTGGACATGGCGATACAGGCCTAGTCTCGGTGTTGTGATGAATCTTCAGTTCCCTGTTTGTTTAAAAGAATTCGGGCTGTTCGGTATGCACTTAGGCAATGGAACAAGCGGCAGTTTGGCAAAATCCAAGACGTCATTCATCGGGCTAAAGAGCTGTTGGTAGCCTGTCAAAATTGTGAGGTGGAACGGTACAAGCCGGATCTAGAAATAGCGCTGCAGTTGGAGTTAGAGGAGCAGTGGCGTCGTGAAGAAATCCCCTAGAAGCAACAGACCCGTGATACCTGGTTGACCTCAAATGAGCTTAACACGAAGTATTACCATGTTGCTGCTGTAATAAGGAGATGTCGAAATGAAGTTCTTAAAATCAAAAGTGAAGAGGTTGGTTGGCTTTCGGGCAGATTTGCTATTGGCAGTGAGTTTGTGAAGTTTTACCATAGGCTATTTACTACAAGCTCCCCGAATATACCTCCGGATCTAGATTCTTTAATAGAGCCGCAGATCACCACGGAAGAAAATTCAATGCTTACTCAGCTACCTGACGCAACGAAAATCTATAGTACGTTAAAGAAAATGGCGCCTGAAAAATCACCGGGTCCAGACGGCATGCCAGTCTATTTTTTCAGATTTTTTTGGGAGGTGGTTGGTTCAGACGTGGTCAGTACTGTCCAAGATTTTTTTGCCACTGATATATTGACGCCGGAGTTGAATCATACTCATATAGCTCTGATCTTGAAAGTGGAAAATCCTTCGAAGCTTATCTCGCCTTATCAACTTGTATTTGTGTCGGGGCATGCTATCCATGATAATTATATTGTCGTCGCAGAAATTTTTCACTGCATGAATCATAAGCAAGGTAGAGGAGCATGGATGACAATCAAGGATGATATGGAGAAAGCTTATTATAGAGCTGAATGAGAGTTTGTGTTGAAAGTATTGGAACAGTTTGGTTTTCATTCGAAGTGGATTCGCTGGGTGGAGCAGTGTATATCGACTACTTCGTTCTCTATCTTACTCAATGGTAGCCCATTTGGTAATTTTTGACCTCTAGGGGGCTCAGGCAAGGAGATTCATTATCGCCGTTGCTTTTTATTCTCTGCTCTGAAGTGTTGTCCAAATTACTGATGCGAGACGAAAGCCATGGACGATTGAAAGGCATCAAGGTGGGTCGGGCATCTCCTAGTCTTTCTCATCTCCTTTTGGCTGATGATCTACTCTTGTTTGGTAGGGCTACCTCTCATGAAGCTAAAATTTTGAATGACTGTTTGGAGAAGTATATGGCATGGTCGGGCCAAAAGATTAATCGCGAAAAATCTTCAGTTCACTTTAGTAAAAATTTTAGAGGGCAGTCACTCCTCTCTATCCTGGATATTGTGCAGCTGAAAAAACTCCCCGCCAAAGCCAAGCATCTTGGATTACCTTTAATTATTCCTCGGGCGAAAGTGGGTGTGGCAGTGGAGATTAAGGAGAAATTTTTGCAAAAAATTTTGGGATAGAAAACGAAGGTCCTATCTCAAGAGGGGCGCACAATGATGATAAAAGTGATAGCTAGTGCCATTCCATCCCATCTATTGAGTGTCTATTTAATGCCTTAGTCTTGGTGTAAGTCTCTTGACAGGGAATTGAAGAACTTTTGGTAGGGACACAAGGCGAAAAAATCTCACAGCCTCTCTTTACTGGCTTGGAGTTTTATATGCACACCAAAATAAGAAGGAGGATTAGGTATACGTCTCATGTCTGATATTAATATTGCCTTGGTATCTAAGTTAGCTTGGACTATGCTGACAAACCCGGAAAGTTTATGGGTTCGGGTCCTTGGAGGTTAATATTTGAGGGGAAATCTTTTTTGGAAGCTGATGTGCGTATTACGAATTCCTGGTTATGGAAGAGTATTGCCCAGACCTGTGAGGTGATGATTAAAGGCCTTTGTTATAAGGTGGGGAATGGTCGAGATATTCATGCCTTCACAGATTCCTGGGTCCCTTCTCTAGCAGATTTTCGTCCCGCTCTAAAGTAATGGAGTCCAGGTGGAATAGGCAGATATGCTGGTTAGTGACTTTCTTTACTCAGACAGGCGGCAGTGGGATAGGCATAAAGTCAGAAAATATTTTAGCCTTGAATCAGCAACTGAAGTCTTGGTAAGTATTTCTGGCTCCTTGATACGAAAGACGAGTTTACGGTGAAATCTATGTTTAGAACACTGGTGGCAGGTCGGCGAACAGGGGCTGGCAGTATGGGGCCGGATGTTTGGGAAAATCTTTGGCGTTTGAAGATGCATGAATGACTTAAACTCCTATTATGGAAGGTTCTGTGGGATATTCTTCCTACTATAAGTAAAATTGCGGAGCACGTTGGGGGGCGTCACATACTGAATGGGGATTTGACTTGTGTTTTGTGTGGGGAAGGTCTGGAAACTCTCCACCACCTGTTGTTCTTCTGCCCTTACAGTCGATGCATATGGAGTGAGTCTCCATGGCAACTCAATATCACCACTTTTGGTACGGGAACAACAACCAAATGGATCCACAAGTTTACGCATCCTCACCAGCGCATTGGAATCCCGATGGAGGAACAACACTTCTTCCAGTTATTTGCGGTGAACACTATTGACTTAGTATGGTTTTGTAGGAACCAAGTGGTGTATGCTCGGAAGAGGTGGGAGGCAGAGCAATTGGCTTTGCGTGTACGAAGGGTCAGTTGGGAGCACTGGGCAGCATGGGCCACTAAAATCGATCCATCAAGCCGCAAGCCTTGGCAGCCTCCTCCAGAGGAATTTGTCAAAGTCAATGTTGATGTAGCAATAAGAAGCGGTTTTGAGGCTATGGCTGCTCTTATTCGTGACTTTCATGGAGAGTTGGGTGGATTTAAGATTTCAATTATTGATGCAGTGGGGCCTTTAGTTGGGGGAAGCGGAAGCTGCCAAGTTGGGGGTGCAGTTAGCTCTTCAGTTGGGTTATCAACACATTGTTTTGGAAGGAGATTCGGCTAATGTGATGTCTACACTTCAAAATAATTTTCAGGCTCCTGATTGGAAAATTCAGCATATTGCTCTTGACATTCAAACTCTCCTCCAGAAGATTCATTCTTGTAAGTTTAGTTATGTTCGTTGTGGTGCGAATGAGGTTGTGCACCTTTTAGCTCGTTGGGCCGCCACTGAGGTTCTCTCAGGTCGGAATCCCTGTCTTGTTGAGCATTTTCCTGATGTATCCTGGTTATATACAGGGACGAACCCTCCTTAACTGTTTATCTTGGTTCGGTTTTTTTGTTTTAAATAAAGTTTTGAGTTTTGCTTTTAAAAAAATAGGTTAGGTGAAAAGAGTAGGGCTGAAAAATGATATCATCACTATATATTAATTAAGGCGAAATATTAAATAAGGAAAAGCATATGCCACATAACAAACGAATCATCACAATCGATAAAAACAAAAAATTGAAAAGTTGTAACATAAAGGGTTAATTACACTTTGCACCCACGTATTTTGGGAGTCCTCACACTTTTGCAACCCGCTCTTTCAATTTTGAGACATTTTCTTTGGTGGTTTGGGATTCTTTCAATTTGCAACCCGCCTTTTATTATCCATTATTTCAAACGGAAAAGTCAGTGACTTATTCTACACATGACTCACTTTGTACATTTTGCCCCCAATATTCAAAAAAATTTTACACTTTGCACATGTTCTTTTATTTTTGAGATACTTCGCACCCAAAAAATCAGTCACGCATTCTGCACATGTTTAATTTTTTCGTTTAAAATAACAGATAAGTTGACGGGGTGTAAAGTGTCAGTACTCCCAAACCAGGAGAGTGATATATCTCAAAATTAAAAGAACGAGATGCAAAGTATAAAATTAAGAGTGCAATGTCTAATTAACCCTAGCATAAAATACATACCTATAAAAAACATGTCAGACTCTAGAAATGGGACGCGCTCTTAGTCTCTTACAGGCAACTCAGTTTGGATAAGCTAGCGTGTAAAAAATTGTGAAAGGGCTGGGAAGTCGTTTCCTTTTGAGCAGTTTCTAGGGCTTGTTTGGTAGAGGATTTCGAGTATGGTTTTGGTTTTAAATTTTAAGATTAAAATATTGGTTTTTTGTGATGGTTTGTTTGTTTGGTTGATTAAGATTTAGAATGATTTATATTTTATTAATTTAAACAATATTATTTTATAGTTATCATGATATTCAAAAAATTAAAAATTAAAAATTTTAAAATAAAAATATATATAATTCAAAAATTAAGTAGAAAATAGTTTTATGAATATAAAAGTAGATAAAATATCAAACTAATCAAAAATATTCTTACAAATAAAAAGATATGATAAAAATTATGCAAAATTTTATAAAAATAATAAAAAGCTATAACTTCAAAAAAAAATTGATTAAATTTCAAATTTCAAAATATATCTGAAAATTTTATTTTAAACATTACAAATTCATAGTCTAAAGTAAGGGTCTTGATCTTTAGAAAATATTTTCTCTAAAAATTGTGAATGATTTTCAGAAATTAATTTTTTTTTTCTCCAAACATATGAAGGATTATAAAAAATTGACACTTAATATAATATTTTCTTGAACTTGAAACATAACTATATTGCTAAGCAGGGAATAATTGATCTGAATTACTGATTGGCATAATAGAATAAGAATATTGCTGGTGAGTCCCCTCATAAAAAAGCTAATTTCTCAAAAGATTCTAGACTATTCCTATTTCAAAGCATTAAATTTGAAACTTTATTCACTGAAATTCCCGTATGGAAGAGCTAGGCTCAAATGATTTAGCGTTTTAGTGTAGAGAGAAGAATTTCGGGTGAACGAAGGCAGAAGCTCCGGCCACTTACGGATTTGAGGTTCTATTTATTAAATAGGCAAGAGTTTTTAAGCAGATTCAAAATATAAAGACAACGTCCGGCTACTTATAAGACACTTGGAGATCGATTCGAGGTGGTGGGGAACTCATGAAACTCTTTAACTTGTTTCAGTTAATTTGCCTCTCTTCTAATCATCTCTCCAAAGGTATTTTTATCACGTCCTCGTTCTATATATAGCTTCAAAGGATTAGGCTCCCTTGAGACAAACAAACAAAAATCGTGCAAAAATTTTAAAAAACGAATAAAAACAAACAATTAAAATTTGAAATTTAATCAATTTTTTTGAATTTATAGATTTTATTATTTTTATATAATTTTGCACGATTTTTATCTTGCCTTTTTATTTGTAAGAATTTTTTTATTAGTTTGATATTTTATCTATTTTTATATTTATGAAACTATTTTCTAATTATTTTTTGAATTATATTTTTCTATTTTTTATGTTTTCAATATTATAATAACTATAAAATGATAATATTTAATTTAGTAAAATATAAATCATTCTAAATCTTAATCAACCAAACAAACCATTAGAACAAATTTACAATTTAAAACCAAAACTAAAACCATCTTCAAAACAAGCCCTAGCTAGGTGGGCTCTGCAATACCGCATTACCAAGGCGCCTCTTCGTCAACTATTCTAGAGGTGTACCCGTATCCCCATTTCACCAAAACTGCAGCCTCAGGCCCTCTCTCCCTCACTTTCACTCAGACCCTCCCATTCTTTAAGTCCACGAATTATCTCTCCGATGGAATCTATGAGCACTGAAAACCCTTCTTTATCTTCTTCTTCAACCTTTATATGGAAACACCAAGTTCTCTGCAGTTTCCTTTGCGCAGATACGATGAGCATGAATTTTGTTGACCATCTAGATACTGCTTTTAAACAAAAGGGCATTCTTACCTTTAGGACTGATGACCTCCCATCTGGAATGCCTACATCTGAAATGCTTTCAAAAGCAATACAAAAATCTATGTTCACGGTGGTTGTTATCTCACCAGACTACGCTTCCAGCAGGCCGTGCTTGCTTGAACTTACCGAGATCATGAAATGCAGTGAAAAAACAGCGGGGTTGACAGTTTTGCCTATTTTCTGCAATGTGGATCCGTCTGATGTACGTAAACAGACCGGTACTTTCGGGAAAGGTTTTGCTATGCTGAAACATAATTCCCAAGTTCACCGGGACACGATGGAAGAGTGGAGAGCTGCTTTGACATATGTGGCGAATTTGTCTGGATGGAGTTTCGATGCTGGGAGGTAACATTTAGTTTTTCCTTTTTTTTGCTTAAAATAAATAGAGAGAGAATTTAAAGATTATAAGAATTTTTTCGAACTAAACCATAGGAAATTAAAACTTTTTTTTTTTATATACTTTGGTTGAAGAACCTGGATAAGGATCCTAAACATTTTACTAATAGAATGTTTTGGCTCTTGGTACGTAGCTATCACTGTCTCTGAATTGTCCCATATTTTTTTATACAGGGATGAATCAGCTCTGGTCAGAGAGATAACTAGATATACATTCGATCGATTGTATGGTACTGTCTCATTTGTTGATCACCAACTTGTTGGAATACGCTCTCGTGTAGAGAAAGTGATGGATATGTTAGGTATGGAATTGAATGGTGTTCGCTTTGTAGGGATCTGTGGGATAGGTGGTAGGGGTAAGACAACTTTGGCAAAAGCTGTTTATGACATGGTAGTTTTATTAGTTCTGTAAGAGAACAAACTGAAAAGCATGGTCTAGTCTCTATACAAAACAAACTTATTTCTGATATCCTCAAGGGAAAAGAGATAAACATGCACGATCTTAATGAGGGAGTCACTGTGTTAGGAAATCAAATGCGAGATAGAAAGATTCTTATTGTTCTATGTGAATTCAGAAACACAATTAGAAGCATTAGTTGGAAGTCATGATTGGTTTGGTCCAGAGAGTAAGATTATTTTAACAAGCAGAGAAGGTAATTTATTGAGAAGATATGCAGATGATGTCTATGTGATTGAAAAGCTAAACAACGATGAAGCTTTGGAGCTTTTTAGTTTATCAGCCTTCAAGCATCCTCATCCGGATGAAAATTATGTAGATTTGTCTAAGGAATTTATAAGTTATGCTCGTGGCCATCCATTAACTCTTCAAGTTTTGGGTTCTACTCTGTCTGGCAGAAGAACAGATATATGGAAAAGTGACTTGGATAAGCTTAAGAGTAGATCTCAACAAAGAAATATCGAGGAATGGGAAGTATCGGTACGACTACTGTGGCGGAAACCAAAACTACGTAAGCAGTTATTTTATTCTTGAAGATTAAATTAAGCTTTGGTTTGCAACAGAATCTATAATCCCAATAATAAATACTATTTTTTGTGTCTAAAGTGACTATATATTCATAACAATAAGAGGATAAATTGTATGATGTTGGGCTTGCAGGTAGAAGCTAAAGATATCTGGGTTGCGTGCTTGGCGTTTCTCCTACAGTTCGCACTATTTTGGGTCACGAATAGCAAAGCCTTTGAAAGGGTGGTGCTGGTGGTTTCTTGGATTAACTTTCTGACAACATGGGCTCTATTTCTTTGGGCAGCAAGAAGCAGAGGAGCTCGGTTTGCTTTCCCCCGTTTCGTTCTACCCAATCAGCAACCATATGGGTGTACTGGGGACTACTTCGACAAGTATGCAGCGATAGCACTGATCATATTTTCAACTGTTCATATGATTGTCAAGTTCACGGCAGAAAAATTTAGTACTTCGGGACTCGTTCTATCTGCTGGGATTCTCGGCGCAAAATGGGGCATTGAGAACCAGAAGAGACAATCTGATTAAGCAGTACAATTCATAGGCGGAGGGAGGGGGGGGGCGAACCGGGGCCATTGCCCCGGTTGGCTCCCCCCAAATTTTTTTTTTACATGCATTTTTTTATTTTTTATTTATTTTTATTAGGTTTGCCCCCCTTGGCCAAATAAAAATTATGCTTGCCCCCCTTGCCTGCCTAGATTAATCAGCCCGCCCCCCTTAAAACCCAAGCAGCCCAATACCTCAAAATCAAATTAAAAGAATAAGCAGAGAGATATTTATTTATGTCAAAACTTGAAATCCTACATTAACTTGTCGACGTTGTCGTGAATTTTGCGACGAATATTTCATATACTTCTCCTGAGTCCTGATAATCGTTGTGTGTTGTAATCATTGAAATAGATGTTTTCACTATTCTAGTACTGCTTTTTTTTTGTTCTTTTGCCTTTTATGTTGGACTTGGTTGAGAATTTGGATATCGCAAATACTGAGAAAGGGGGTGGTGTGCTCTTGTTGGATAAGTGATAATTCAATTATTCAAGTGTGCTGCGTGTTCATCTTTACTACTAGAGAATCATTGGTTATTTCATTTTATTGTCACTATCATCATCTAATTTTACATGTCTGACTTATCCACAATTTATGAAAATCCAAAGTTGAAGTAAGACTCATTTTCATCTATATTTTGTTTGTTTAGGTCTGATTTTTCATAGCCCATGAGATTAACTTGTTTTTAATTGTCTTTCTCTAAAGGTGGAACTTCTTTTCCATTGTAATTTGTGACGTTTGAATCAAGTTATAAATCTATTTCTTCAAAATTTTAACCATTAATTTAGCCAGGTAATGGGCACTTTGAACTACGATTTTTCTGTTTTCTCATTTTGTAAGGGGAGTAGAATAGTTATTTGGATGTTAAAATTGAACTTTTTGTCCAACTTTTTTTTTCTATTATCATTTACCAAGTATGTATTTCCTCCTTGCAATTTCGGGTTATTTTATTGTTGATAGAGATTCCACTCTTGAGAAGCCCGTGTTCAATAGTACTGTCACACTAAAAAAAACTATAGCAAGGGTGAGAAGTATTTTTATGCCATTGGAACCTGGATTCTTTTTGAACTTTGGATAATTTGGCTACTTTTTCCAATATGCTTCGTTTTGCTATTGTTTCTTTCTTTCAAGAATAATAGAAATACAGTAATTGTTTATTTTTCTCATTTATGTGTTATGTTTTCTTTTTACATATCCCAACAAATTCAGCAGGACTTATTGAGCATAGGGCACATCCTTTCTAGCAACAAAAATAAGTACTTCATTTATGGAAGTAAAAAATTATATTGCTGAAAATATTTTATTTCATTTATGTGTTTTGTTTTACAAAGAATATATATATATATATATAAATACTTTTGTGTTGTGTGATTAGTTGGTGCTCTATTGGTGTCTTGAACAACAAGAATTTAATTTTTAATGTCACCTCTCAGTATCAGCAAATAATACGGTACGTGTATTTCAATATTTTTAGTGTTCTTAGTCCTTAATTTTTTTATTTATACTCTTAAGACTTTTTTTGCATTAAGTAGTAAAAAAATTTTTTTTTGTCATTTTTCCTTAAAAAGTTTGCCCCCCATTAATTGGGTTTCTGGCTCCGCCACTGAGTACATGGATGGACAAACATTGATGTATTGCTTGGAGAGCGAAAAAAACACTTATATTTCACTTTTTTTCTAGGCAAGCACTTACATTTCACACTTATGATTGTTACGTGAATTATTACGACAAAAGTCTTCACAACAACGGACAGGCAGTGCCTGAAATTAGAAGAAACTGTGCAACAAAAGGGTAGGGTCTTCTCTAGTTTTCCTTCAGGGAGAGAAAGAAAATAGCTGTTGCCTAATAAAAGCAGATGAAATCTGTGTCGTTTGGCAAATTAGAAGGCTTTCACAACTGCACAAGCAAGCCCACATGCAAACAAGAGCGGGTTAACGAAGTTCTATTCTATGGCCCATAATCTTAATTCATTGGGCTCCCCACTCACTTTTACCTTGTTAGTGAAAATGGTAACTGGTTCTTTTGTCTCAGGCCTTGCTAAGCTTTCTCATCACTCCCAAGCAGCTAAAGTCCAAAGCCAAGTGCTACAGTGACCCAAAACCAATTTGCAAACATGAAGATCTATCCAAAGAATCAAAATATGGCATGTCAAAGCCAAACAGAAAATGTTCTTACTCCAAAAGCTATCTCAAATAGTAAAAATGAACTAGATCCGCACAAGATGGGACGTTGAGTGAGGGGACGAGCTCCTAAAAGGGTAACATAACATAAATGCACATGGGAGGCAGACAAAAGTCACATGAAAGAAACATGGGCCTTTCATTGCTTTGCTCCCTCAATTCAGAGCAATCTCTGTTTGGACTTGATGTATTATATATATTCTACTGTAATGTACGTCTCGCTTTCTATCCACTTTGTCAAATTATTTAGGAAACAGTCCCCGAGAACGTGACAAGTGAAGAAAATGCCATTACTCGATTGTGAGCAATCACTTTGGCAGCCTCCCCACTTTTCTCAACCCCCAAAAAAACGCCAAATTTTCATTGACAACTTGAAAAAAAAAGGAGTGCAGAAAGCACCCCAGGGTCGTTGCACAAAACAAGATGCCCCACGACCGGAAAAAGTGCCAAACTTCTAACCTACGGCTTGTTGATATTGTCATGACAACCATGTCTATTTCGTGATTAGTGGATAATCACTAAGCTCCTAATCGTGCCGGAACTAGTGGAGAGTTTCTTGCCCGTCAAGCACACAAATGGGCTTTGCACAAGTTAACTTATAATAGATGGACCACATAATATAATGACTTTTAATTAATACTTCTAGGACATCCCGTTAGATGTTTTTAGGGAATCTTTAATTATATGGGATGAGTTTCAATTAAACAAGATATAATTCTCAACCTACAACAAAGTTCACTTTTGTGGCAAACTATTGAATAGTCATACTTTTATCCATAAGTTAAGTTAGAATTCGAGATTGGTCAAATAGCTATTTTGACAAGTTCTCTACCCGTTGACAAAATCGAAGCCTGGTAGCACAAATAAATCTCAAACGCTACCTTAAAATCTATTTTTCTTTTTACTCAAAAAAAAAACACTAAAGCCGTAAAGAGTTCGAATCACAACGTAAAGTATGAAAAGAAAACCTACTAGTCGGACGACTGAGAACGAGTAGTCCATTGCTCTACCAGATGAGCTTGTTGATTAAACCTTCGCTACACTCCATGAATCGTCCATGCAAATTGAATCTTTAAAAGCCATCGGAAGCGATAGAATCACATCTTCAATCTTCCAACAGGGAGCTAGAGAGAAGAGGATGAAAACTGTTATAGCTTCGAATCAGATTAAAAAATGAAGTGAGACCAATTTTTAGCTTGAGCAACTTCCATGACTCTAATAGTTGCCATAAATTCACGTAGTAATAGGTTCACAACACGAGTTCGCTCCATGTTCAGATATATAAAATGTAAACTTTTATTTCGTTTTTCTTAGTGGGCTATTTCAGTACTCTTGTAAGGAACTGCAGCTGATGCCAGGATTCAGTCTTATCCTTCCTGATCTGCTATCACAGTACTGCAGTCCTAAAATTTGCATTATGGACGGCAATAAAGAAACACAAAATTCGCCCAAAATATTTTCAGGTTTCACATGGTTGACTGTCATCCAAATTTGACAAGATCTTTCTTCAGCATCCGGCTCTTAAATGAATATTAAAATTTCTGCTACCTTGTGGTCATAGGCGGAGGGAGGGGGGGGGGGGCGAACTGGGGCCATTGCCCCGGTTGGCTCCCCCCAAATTTTTTTTTTACATGCATTTTTTTATTTTTTATTTATTTTTATTAGGTTTGCCCCCCTTGGCCAAATAAAAATTATGCTTGCCCCCCTTGCCTGCCTAGATTAATCAGCCCGCCCCCCTTAAAACCCAAGCAGCCCAATACCTCAAAATCAAATTAAAAGAATAAGCAGAGAGATATTTATTTATGTCAAAACTTGAAATCCTACATTAACTTGTCGACGTTGTCGTGAATTTTGCGACGAATATTTCATATACTTCTCCTGAGTCCTGATAATCGTTGTGTGTTGTAATCATTGAAATAGATGTTTTCACTATTCTAGTACTGCTTTTTTTTTGTTCTTTTGCCTTTTATGTTGGACTTGGTTGAGAATTTGGATATCGCAAATACTGAGAAAGGGGGTGGTGTGCTCTTGTTGGATAAGTGATAATTCAATTATTCAAGTGTGCTGCGTGTTCATCTTTACTACTAGAGAATCATTGGTTATTTCATTTTATTGTCACTATCATCATCTAATTTTACATGTCTGACTTATCCACAATTTATGAAAATCCAAAGTTGAAGTAAGACTCATTTTCATCTATATTTTGTTTGTTTAGGTCTGATTTTTCATAGCCCATGAGATTAACTTGTTTTTAATTGTCTTTCTCTAAAGGTGGAACTTCTTTTCCATTGTAATTTGTGACGTTTGAATCAAGTTATAAATCTATTTCTTCAAAATTTTAACCATTAATTTAGCCAGGTAATGGGCACTTTGAACTACGATTTTTCTGTTTTCTCATTTTGTAAGGGGAGTAGAATAGTTATTTGGATGTTAAAATTGAACTTTTTGTCCAACTTTTTTTTTCTATTATCATTTACCAAGTATGTATTTTCTCCTTGCAATTTCGGGTTATTTTATTGTTGATAGAGATTCCACTCTTAAGAAGCCCGTGTTCAATAGTACTGTCACACTAAAAAAAACTATAGCAAGGGTGAGAAGTATTTTTATGCTATTGGAACCTGGATTCTTTTTGAACTTTGGATAATTTGGCTACTTTTTCCAATATGCTTCGTTTTGCTATTGTTTCTTTCTTTCAAGAATAATAGAAATACAGTAATTGTTTATTTTTCTCATTTATGTGTTATGTTTTCTTTTTACATATCTCAACAAATTCAGCAGGACTTATTGAGCATAGGGCACATCCTTTCTAGCAACAAAAATAAGTACTTCATTTATGGAAGTAAAAAATTATATTGCTGAAAATATTTTATTTCATTTATGTGTTTTGTTTTACAAAGAATATATATATATATATATATAAATACTTTTGTGTTGTGTGATTAGTTGGTGCTCTATTGGTGTCTTGAACAACAAGAATTTAATTTTTAATGTCACCTCTCAGTATCAGCAAATAATACGGTACGTGTATTTCAATATTTTTAGTGTTCTTAGTCCTTAATTTTTTTATTTATACTCTTAAGACTTTTTTTGCATTAAGTAGTAAAAAAAATTTTTTTTGTCATTTTTCCTTAAAAAGTTTGCCCCCCATTAATTGGGTTTCTGGCTCCGCCACTGCTTGTGGTGTGGGGAGAGGGAACTTGAGCTGGCTCGTTTCACCCTTTTAGGATACCAAAGCTATACATCATGTTTCTGAACAAATTTTACTTTCTTCGATCGGCTGTACTCGATTCAAAATCGACATTATGATATCTTAATAGAAAAGAGTTTCGAAATCCGAAATATTATTACAGAATGTCGACAACCTCGACAAGTGGTGATAATGGCCAGTACTGACCACCTCCGCTTTATATATACTATATATATGCTTCATGCTTGTCCTTCTTGCGCACAAAGGTGCAAGAGCTAATTCAATTGTTAATGCTCTAATTACTTGAACTTTACCAAAGCCCAAAAAGTATGTCTTGAATTGTTAATCCTATGTTCTCGATGATCTCCATTCTTGATGCAGGGGAATCTGACTCTGATGATGCAGAGCTGTCAGATTCTTCCTTGATGGCGCTGAATTACCTAGAGCGGGAGGATCAGCGCAAACATGACAAGAAATCATGATTTAGCCTAATTGGGGCAGTTTCCGTGCACGTGTCGGTATTTTGGCTATAACTTTGGCTACAGGTGTCCGATTCGCGCCTGTGACCCCAATTCGGAAAGCTCTTTTCGGTGTGCACGTCATAGCCACCCAGCTATGCTCGGTGCACCTCGTTTCGAGCTCCAAATCCGCTGATTTCCTTTTCAAATCTCTATTTTTAGTTAATTTTTGCTATTTATGGTAATTTCTTTTTTGTCGATTAGGAAATAATTCTGAACCCGATTTGGGCCAGATTTTTGGCAATCACTTTATTTCTTTCCGTATTTCGTTTTGGTAAGATTTTTAGGGTTTTGCTGTTTTTGGCAAAATTCTATTAATGGTCGATTTTTCAGCTATTTTAACCGGCTTGTGGGTTATTTCGATTCATTCCTGATTATTACGAATTTTATTGAATCCAGAGTGTTTCTGAATTCTTTGGGTCGAAATTCTCTCTTTCACTTCTTCACAAATTGCCTTTTGTTTAGCCTACAAAATAATCTCTATTCTGTCCGGCGTCAATTCTCCCGTCCGTCCTTTGTTTTAACAAAAGAGGCACAGTTGGCTAACTCCTCACCTTCTAAAGAACAATCCAACTACGGCCATACATATGCTACTTTATACATTATATTAAGCTCGGATCAGATAAGTTAGAATTTAACTAGAAATGAATCCCTCTTTTCTGCATTTCTTTCCTAGACATATGCGATCAGTGATTAGAGGAAAGTAACCAACCCAGAATTAAAATTCCTAGTCCCTATGATCAGTTTCTTTTAACTTTTCGGCTTTTGTTTTATTGGTAGCAAAACGTCCATATCAAGTTTAGGTCGGCAATTCCATGGGAGGCAAACAACCCTTCTACTGAAACCACAATGGAGGCTGGTGCGTTTAATATTTCCATACAAATTTTTGACACCTACCTAAATTTGAGTACATGGATCAGTGTGATGATCAAACCCACAATAGCAGCTGTTGATTGCTGAATTGACAACTCAAGATTTTTTTTTCTTTTTTCAACCTTTTCATTGAGAGGAAATGAAGAGCTACTAGTATTTAAAGCCAACTTATAATTATAATCTATTTGGAACCAAGCAATCTTAGGATCATTTAATTTGAGTCCAGTGTCTAATAATTAATTAGATGGAGACCAAAGATGCATAATATCATGGCAAAGATATATAGTCCAGCTATTAGTTAGGAGCAGTACAACGACTCTTACCTAAGAAATTGGATACTTAAAAAAGTTGTTAAGCTATGGTTGTCAGCAATATTTTCCATCATCCTAACCACCCAATTGTGACTCAATTAACATCACATTATTGAAGTTGTTAAGCAATGATAATTACAGCTTGAATTGACCCTTAATGCAATATTGTTCTTCGAGTTCATATGGATTTTTTTATATATATAGGAGGTGGGACATATTGGAGGCCCCAGTGCAACTAGATCAATTCTTTTCTTTTTCTGAGATGTCCAATAGGGAATTTTGGACTTGAATTGTTCAACTGAACTAATCAGATGAGGATTGATTGGTGTATATGTTTGACAGATGACCTAACAGAAAATTAATAATATGAAACTCTTAAATCTAAGCCATATTCGACACCCCTCACCCCAAATGCTCATCATGTTATCATTTTTTTTGCCTAATTAAATTCTATTCGAGCTCAGTTATGAAACATGAAAAAAAAAATTAATAGAACAAAAGTGTGACATGTTATATATACATGGTATCTTCATGAATTAATATATATAATTCATCTAGCTAGGAAATTGGTTAATTGTCTAATTTTACATTGATTTAACAATTTAATATATAGGGAGAAGATTCAATGAAATCCAAAATAAAGCAGATTTGATTCTCTTAACTTACCTTGAAGCTTTTTATAAGACATGACGAGGCTGACATATATACACGCATGCGAGCACGTCTAGCTAATAATAATTAACACCAATATCCCTACCTTCTAGTGAAGAATATATTAGGGGTACTGGATTTGAATAAGGTTATGATTACAACCTTCTAACTGCCATGGATGGTATATATTTGCATGAATATGGTTTCTTTCAGGTTTTATAATATTTTTCAAAAATTATGTAAGCATGATACGCACAACAGTGAATATAGGAAGGCTAAAACTTGTTTTTTTATGTTAAAACGTGGAGAGAAGTAAAGGGAAGATGTTGAAAGGGCTTCCAATTAATAAAGTTCTGACTTAGGGTTTATTTTTTTATTATTATCTTCAATGTTTAATTATGTGTTCTATAAGATGACAATAGGAACTCAAACTCGTGTGACATGCATGAGAGTTTAGAGAAGATTTGTTTTTTCCCGGTACCTCCTTTTTTTTTTTTAACTAATCCGATCAATTAGAGAATACCGTAGCTACAATAATAAAAGATATAATAGTGTTCTGAGAGCACACATAAGACACTGCAGATTAGGATTTTGTAAGGGGATTAATTACTAATTACATAAAAACCATTAGTTACGTCGCCTATATTCTTTTACCAGCTGATAATTACTTCCAGTTATGTACGCAACTGGTTGCAGCAGAGTTAATCAAAAAAAGAGAGAAAACCCAACGATATCGGATATTCAAGCTCTCAATAAGGGGTAAAAATATGAGGATTCTTACCTAACGTAATCACTGGCTTAACCTCTCTGATTAGATAATATTTGACTCGACCAAAGTTGGGTTAGAAAAGTGCCTGCAAATACTATTATAATACTCCTCCACCATTTCTACTGCATTATTTATTTCCAGAACTTGATGAATTGTGGGGTCCCAAAGCAGCCAAGATTGCTTTGGAGAATCCGATGGCTGAGAGGCGTACAAAGAGTCAGTCGTATACGACAGCTGGAACCTCAAATGCACTTGTGGAAACTTCCCACAAGCGAAGAAAATGAATGCCTTGGTCAAAACGCTACCTGCGTCCACAACATTGATTTTCAATGTTTTCTTTTTATCTTCCTGTATTATAATTTATGGGCATATTGCATTTGATTTATACTCTCAACATTATTAGCAGGGAGAAAAAGAAAAACACCTACCCCAGGCCCCAAAGATTTGTCATGCACTACTGCTCTCTATGTCTTCCCTTCAAGTTGCAAGTTTTGAGAATTGAATTATCTTTCCAATCTTTGCGAGTTTAAGAAGATGGGTCAGCAAGTTTTCTTGAACATCGTCAAGGGAAAGAGATATTATTTTGGTGTCCACAGCACCTGTAAAAGGGTTGATTGCGAAAAGGTAAAGCAAGTATTGATGATGTTTTGCCCACAAGAAGCTTTTCCAATGGTTCAGACAAAAACAAGAAGCTCGCTCTCGAATGATTGAGAAATCCTAATGTGAAAGCCAACTCCTCACTTCCGGACATTCCATGATGAGTTGCTTATTGGCCAATGGCCATAATGCTCTATAGACCTGATAAGCAAAGACCCCACCAAACTGAAAAAGCAAAAGGAACTAGAGGCCCATGTGGCATGGGGTTGATAGGTCGTTATCTGCCACGTAGACCAGGTGCCAGCATGGGATTTCAGTGGGCGCCAGTTGGCAGTCAAGGGTTTGGGGTGTTAGAATTATTGAAGTTTGTGGACACGGTAGGCCATTGGAATTTGGACACCAGCCTGTTGGGATTAAGGCAGTGGAGTCGCGGCAAGGTCACATGCTACCTTACTGCTCATTGTTTATGGGGGCAGGCTGGCCACAACACAACACGACACGACACTACCCCTGCTCGATAATAGAATCTACCTCCGAATTTTATGCATTTTGCGTGTCTTAAGGGAACCTATATATAAAAAAGCCTCATTAGACTTGCATATAATAAGCTGCTAGGTAGAAACCACTTATTCTAGAATACCAAACATCTAAAAAGAAAAATGTTGCTTGCCTGCATTTTAAGCTCAAATAATTTTTTCCTCAATGGAAAGCTTGTGGGAGTTAAATGATTGGTTTTGGAAAAGTGAAGCTACCAGCATCAATTGTGCCATGAAAATCAATAAAGAAGAACTAACTCTAATTCTTTGTTGATAAAATCAAACTCAAACATGTACAAAGTATTATTGATATTTTATTAGGCAGCTGGAAACAAAGTCAACATAAACAACTCCATGAATTGAAGTACAAGGTGCAAAAAACATTACTCATCCAAAATTTTCAGCTTTTAAATGGAAATGTAAATTTGTTGGGAGAAGTTACTTCACTTGGGTGATGTTCGTTTTGAAGGTTTTTGTAGGATTTGGAGAATTTTGTGAATTTTTAGGTGATATTAAAGTTGTGTTGGTGTTTGTGTAGAAGTTGGTGAGGTGTAAAAAAATGAATGATGATGTTTATAGTTTTTTTGTTTTTTTTTTTCGAATTTATTAATATTTTTTATTAAAATAATAATATTTTTAATAAAAATTTAAAGAAAAAAACGAAATAATACTCCATCCGACAGTAAAGGAGGGCGACTTTTTTTCTTCAAACCGACAAAAGCATGACTTGAACTTCAAACCGACATGTCAGGCGAAAAAAAAGGTGGGCGAAAAGCAAAAAAGGAGGGCGACATGTCAGGCGAAAGGCAGTCCGGCTGCAGGTGGTTTTTTAAAATTCCAAATTTGCCCTCCGTAGTTTTTAATTTATAGGTTGTGATGGAGGGTGTTTTAGACATTCAATATTAATTTTTTCAGGGCAAAAAAGGAAACTGTCGTTCGAATCCTCTCTTTTTTCTGTTTTTCGCCGAACATGAAAAACACAGGATTAAAATCCTGCGTTTTTCTTCAAACCGAACATCGCCTTGGATATGACAAAGGCTTAAACTGTCATTTTCTAAAAGACAAATAAATACGTTTAAAACATTAGCTGTCCAACGAACACTTAAAAAAGGCACTTGGTTGTGTTTGTGTTGTAAAATGTTGGGTATAGGAATATGTGTTGGTATTGGGTTTAGTAAAAAGGTGAAGAGAGAGGTAATTTTTTATAGTTTTTATAATTTTTTATGGGAGAGAGAAATTATATTGGAGTATTTTATTAGGAGAGAGATAAAATGTTGGAAATGTTGAGTTTTGCAAACACAGAACAAAACGCGTTTCCCGGAATTCGCATCAGACTTGCCTTCCCGCCGCCTACTGTCTCTTTTTCTCTCTAAATACGCAATAATCTTTCTGTCTCTGTCTCTGTCTCTAAAAAGCTTACAGAGAAAGCTAATCCAGCAAGCATATACAGAGCCTTCTTAAGAAAGAAGAGGAAGAAGTGCCTCTGTGGCTCTCATTCTGCAATGGCCAAGTCAAAGTGCAGTAACGGCAAGAGGGTGTCGTACATTTCAGTCCCATCTCAGATAATCAACTCTTTGTCATCGTCTTCTTTGCAGTCCCTCCTTGTCTCACCAAAGAAATCTTCGAGGAACAACAACAGGTTCCTCAGCTTGAAAAGATCAAGGCTTTGGTTTCTCATTCTCTTTCTCTTTGCCCTCCTTGGTATGTTAAAGTTGGGCTACAAGCTAGACCCGTTGATCCCATTTTCTTCATACCCATGTCCTACCAGTACTCAATCACAGGACTCAATGTCAAATGAACTTTCAAAATCAGAACTTGCTTTTGCATCGATGAACAGAAAAGGTGGTGAAAATGTTGAGAAAGATGAAGTTTTGGATGGTACTGGTCATTCACAGCCGTCGATTTCAAACGAGTACCCAAAATCAGAGATGGGCAATGGACGAAACAGTGAGAATGATGCTGACAAACCTGAGAAAAATGAATTTTGGAAGCAGCCAGATGGTTTGGGCTACAAGCCTTGCTTGGGGTTCAGCCGGGAGTACAGCCGAGCAAGTGAAGGGATTGTAACAGATAGGAGAAAGTATCTGATGGTCGTGGTTTCTGGCGGAATGAACCAGCAGAGGAATCAGATAGTTGATGCTGTGGTAATCGCTAGAATTCTTGGCGCTACTTTGGTTGTTCCCGTATTACAAGTCAATGTCATTTGGGGTGATGAAAGGTATTCTACATTTGCATTATTGTCCAAAAACTACTGCCATTTGCGATTGATTTTTATTTATCAATACACGAAAACATATCATTAGATTCTTTCGAGCATAAAAAGGGCCTAATTTAGGAAATTTTTATGGCCTTTCAATTGAATTCAGCAAGCTTCAAAAACTTCTATCATGGTTGAAGTTGATTTAATTTCTTGTCTTTCTTTAGTAATATTATGTATTATGGTAAGGCTTCTATAACTCCCATGCGTACTGCAGTTCCGAAGACTGACTTCCTATTTTTCTGTGTTCCTTGAATTTGATGGTTGCAGTGAATTCTCGGATATATTTGACTTGGAGCACTTCAAGAAAGTTCTTGCCTATGATGTCCGGATAGTTTCGTCTCTACCATCTACACATCTAATGACAAAGCCAATAGAAGGCACTCCACCACTCAATGTCTCCCCTAGATGGATACGTGGACGCTACCTCAAACGGGTATTGATAAATTTGAGTATATGTACTGTAGAGTAAGCGTACCAGCTTCTCTTGTTTGCTTATGTCTTAGAAATGCTGGTTTGGTAAAGGAAAATAATTTAAGGAAGAGAACATAAAAATTTGTGGCAGCTTTTAGTTTGTTATTCCTCGGTAGAAAATGTTGGCCTTTGGAATTGACTGTATACGTAGTTCTAACAGTACCTTTCTTATGATAGTTGGGGAAGCATCTTATTGCTTTATTATGAGAAAGATGTCAACATTTGATTTTTAGTTGCTGCAACAATCCTTAGAAGTTTGAGTTGTGGCAACTACAATTTTGCTGGGACCATTCAAGTTAAACAACTGTCTACAATTCTGTTTTTTCACTAAATTTTTTTTCATTGCTGGGTTGGCCTTTATGACTAATACTAGTCTTCCTTACTGATGTGTTAAAGAAACCTGCTTGCGTTTTCTGCATTTTGTTCCCTTTTATACTGGGAATGTGTTGTCAGCTCTGTGCTGTGGGGAACAATCTTCCTGTTTATGCCATTTTAGAAAAAAGGTTATCTTATGCAATCTCCGTTGGTTTCTGCAGTTTAACAGAGAAGGGGTTTTGCTCTTACGTGGTTTGGATTCAAGGCTCTCTAAGGATCTTCCTTCTGATCTGCAGAAGCTTCGATGCAAGGTATTACAAGGTTTTGTTTTTAGTAAAGATTGCTTCATTCAGACTCTTGAACTTACATGTAGTATTTGCCTTGCTTGTGGTTTAACATAACAGACTCGCACATGGTGAGATCTCGGAAATCATGGGACATTTTAAATCAATAACTTTGTTTTGGGAACTTGTTTTCTTAATTCAAACTGACAACTTGTTTTCTTTATTTCTACTCTGATGAGCACTGGTCTTCCCCATTTCACTGGTTTTTCATTATATTCTTGAACTTCAAATTGGTAACTTGATTATTGCTTGCCTGTAGCTTGGACTCAGTCTTTGACTTTTCAATTGAGTATAATTAAAATGGATGGCCGATTCTAATATCTTCTTTGTTTAACTTCAGGTTGCTTTTCATGCATTGAGATTTGCACCTCCAATTTTGCAACTTGGTAACAAGCTTGCGGAGAGGATGGGGAGCAAGGGGCCCTACCTTGCTCTTCATTTGCGAATGGAGAAGGATGTATGGATTAGGACTGGATGCCTTCCTGGTCTGAGCCGGGAGTACGATGAGATAGTGACCAATGAAAGGTTGCAACGGCCTGAGCTCCTAACTGCAAGATCAAACATGACTTATCATGATCGGAAGCTCGCAGGTCTCTGCCCCATGAATGCCGTAGAGGTAGCCAGGTATGAACATAAAATTTGAATGGGTTTAAACCTATGTACGTAGTATGCTGAACTTGTTTTCTTTTTCCATATCTGGTGCTTTTTCAACATACTGAAATTCTTTTGTTCTTTGGGATCATTTTGTGTTTAGGCTGCTTAAAGCTCTGGGAGCCCCAAGAGATACAAGGATATACTGGGCTGGAGGGGAGCCATTGGGTGGGAACGAAGCTTTGCTGCCATTAACCCAGGCGTTTCCACATTTTTCCAACAAGGAAGATCTTGCTTTGCCTGGTGAACTAGAGGCATTTAAAAACAAAGCATCTTTAATGGCTGCCATTGATTATATAGTCTGCAAGAATAGTGATGTTTTCATGCCATCTCATGGGGGAAATATGGGCCACGCCATCCAGGTATATCACCATCACCATTTTGTCTCGGTAACTAATCTGTCATAAGTACCAATTCTCTATAACATATGGTTACTAAAGGGCCAAAATGCGAAACTCATCTAGCCTGTCAAATGATATCAGCCTGAAAGATTTGATCTTGTAAGACAGCTAAACAGGAAGCCTGTAACTAAAAACAAGAACTTAGAGAAACGCTAGAGACATCAGACTACCGAAAAGCAACCACTAAATATAGTCTCATACTCACAATATTCCTAGAAAAGACAGGGGGGGGGATTAAATTTTGTAGAAAACAAGATTATGCTTGCTTTCGAGAATGAGAGAACGCATGAGATAATAATGCCTTAAGTTGCATGTCCAAAAGAAATAGGGCTGAACTAAAAGCAGTTATGAGTGAGCAGTGGAATAATAGGATCGTTGGTACTATTTGGTTTGAGTTTGACCTCTTTTGTAAACAATTGAAGTTAGCTGTTGGCATCTTACTGCCTTGGGCATAAGCTCTCTTTACCTCCAAGGTGGCACAGAAGTTTTGCTGAATTTTGAATCTTACTACATTGATAATTTTGTTTCCCATTTGACCATATTTTAAGCCGTCAAATGGATCATTAATGAAAGTAAATTTTGTGAATTCAAACTTTCAAATGTCTTATCCTGCTTTTCTTTGTTTCTCTTCTATGTGGATCAGTAATATGCGTTTTATACAACTATGTCTGAAAACTGGAACTGGTTGTTTCTTCAGGGACACCGGGCCTATGCAGGGCACAAGAAGTATATAACCCCAAACAAAAGACACATGCTCCCATACTTTTTAAACTCTTCGCTATCAGAATCTGAGTTTAACAGCATCATGAAGGAGTTACACAGTGACTCCTTAGGGCAGCCAGAACTCAGAACTTACAAAGCCGGAAGGGACGTCACAAAGTATCCTGTCCCTGAGTGTATGTGTAATGCTTCACACACAAGGTCCAACTTGTGATTTCATGCAGAAAGCTTCTATCCACATTACACGATAACAGGATCCTCCTCTGAAAATAGAGATGTTTTTGGCAAATACCACGAATCTGAGCCTCCGGAAACCAAAAAGCGATGCTCTCAGGACAATGATGGTTCTTTGGAGCGGCAATCACGGACAACAACTTGACGTGACAGTTTTTATGCAAGTATACTCTGCAATGATTCTTGCATTACGATTGCCCATTTTTTTATTCTTTATAGGAACAGGTCTTAGGATATATTCTACGTTTCATTCTTTGTAGGTCATCTATGTATTATAGAGCCATACATGTATATTTATATAAATTACTAAATGAAAAGTACTCCATTTATAAGTTGTTACATCTCGCTTTGCTTGCTACTTCCAGCATCCCAGTTCAGAGTTTGTCTTGGTTCAATCTCTAGCAGAGATGTTTTTATATGTTCAGTACAACTCTCTTTGTCATTTATAATGCGATACATGAAAAAGAACACGCAAAAACCTCTTCCACATGTCGCGATTTAAGCAAAAACCTTTGCCGTTTGCCAGCGAAAAAGATTGGAGTATTCCTCGGCTTGCTCGCCACCCTCAGGGGGTGCTCGTATTCTCTCTCGATTCTTCATTATTCACGCAAAACAGATTCGAATATAAAATCTATGAAATCTACGTTTTCATTATGTATGCTAATTTGAAAAGGAGAGAAGTTTAATCATTTTTTGTTATTGTAACGTACTTGCCCTAAGAGGCTTGAGATTAGGAGTCTTAATGTGTATATTGTGTGAATCTACCACTCATCTTAAAAGCTTAAGCTGATAGGAAGAGGAAGTGTTATTATTTGAATTATATTCTCTAACACTCCTCCTCACATGTGGGCCGGACTTTCCTCTAATTGAGAGGCCCAACACGTGCAATATTTAATTGAAATTTGGATAGAGTGCGGAGTCAGGCCTCGAACTTGGGACCTTGGCTCTGATACCATGTGATTCTACCACTCATCCTAAAAGCTTAAGCTGATAGGAAGAGGAAGATTTTATTATTTGAATTATATTCTCTAACATATTGAAGTGAAAAAGAATCTGATTTTCTAATCTCTATACCACCGGCCAATTCCGAGAGAAGAACGAGCACCAATCTGGTGGTGGGAAGGAACTGACGAATCCAGCAGTGGATTCTGACTAGAGGTGAATGAGCACCAACCCAATCTTGTGCAGGGACTAGGGAGATGTCAGCCGTATATGTAGCCCAATACAGAGGTTTTGGTTTCTCTGTGTGTTGATTGTTGAATACGGGCTTTTTGGTGTCTGTTTTGTGTGGGATAATGGCAGTTAAATTGGGTTGTTTTTCTCTTTTTCCCTTTAATATATTTTGTTTCCGAGTGTTAGACTTTGTCTTTCGGAATTGAGTTTCCATTTCAATTATATGGGTTGGAAAGTGTAAGGTTTTCTGAGGAGGGCTCAAAAGGTTATTCTTGTATGTTATACTGCCATTTAGAGATTTTAGGAGCCTGACAACTAGGATAGATGATATTTGATTAATCATCCTGACAGGTACAGGTGTTTGATTGTATTTATGGAGGTATACAACAATTGCATCTGATAGAACACCATTTGAACATCCCATTCAAGAAAATCACATAATTGGGAGCAAAAGAGGAGAAGCTCCTAAAAAGTAAAAGTACTTGCAAATACACATCACAGAAACCATCATTTCTGCATTAAATGGAAATGCTATTAGGAACTCCTCTTCCGCTGACCGCGGGTTTCAAGAATGGCTTCAACAGCTCATATGGAACAACTCCGGTTCCAGCTCTATTCCTCAGATCCAAATCGTTGTTCCTCTTATCGATGATCTCGTCAAGCTTCTTCAGTCTGCCACGGAAATGTTCGAATGCGGCCTTTATGGTAGGATTTTCTTCCCATGATGGTTCCATAATTTCACCCACATACTCCTCATCCGGTGAGTGATCCGATAAAACATCCAAAACAGCCATGACTTTGGTTGCTTGAATCTGTGAAGGGAAGCATTTCAGCAGTTGATCTTCTGGCTTCGTCATGAACTTCTTCATTTCATCTCCAGATGGATCCTCAGTTGGCATGTTTGTTCGAGCTATCGTAGGCCTGTTGGGGAAGTACCCAGCAAACATATACTGCCCAAAGTTCACAGCTGCATGGTGGCCAGAGGTTACCCAGATTATGGTCGTTAGAACATGAGCCAGATTTTTAGTGTTTTTCAGGACAGGCCACCATGGCTCATCTTTCTTGTCTGCGTGACCCACGGTTCTGACTTCTGTCCACCAAGCTTGAAGCTCCTCATCAGTCTGGACAAGAGACGGTTCTGGGTAGTAGTGGTTTACATAGTCGCTAACCCATTGCTTAATGGCATCCCAAAGGATAAGACCATCATTGGCAAAAGGGTAATCTTCAATTGTTAGCCTCAATCCATGCTCTGCTTTTGGATCCTCAACTGTCATTCCCCTGAAAATTAATCAACAGAGGTTGGTTTAGAAGTTTCATAGAGGATGTTCTACCAAGTCTTTTCCAAGTGTAGCAATCCACTAGATGTCAAGAAATTGCTGAGTGACTCTGTCTTATGGGAACCAGAGATAAACTGGAAAGATCCTATATTACTTGGTCACATGTAAATACCTTCTAATCAGGTCTGTTGGCAAGGCCTCCATGTCAAATCTCCAGAGCTGGTCGTAAGCAACAGAACTGAGCTCAATTGAGTACTTGCCTAGTGAAAACGCACTTTCGATGACTCCACCTGCGTTAATGAGGGCTTGTCGAGCAAGAGCATTAATTTCCATAGTGTATCTGAAATGAGGATCTAGAAGTCTATAGATTGGATGCATCGCACTTAATTGTCGATTAGCTGCAATTATGTATGGTTCTGTACAACAATGAGTCCTCAGCCTGCAAAGGTACACAAGTAAGAACCCATACACATGGCCTGGATAACACATTTAATTCTCAATCGACTTAGCATAAATATTCAAAGAGAATTTTCCTTGTCATTGTTTCTTTTTCTCAAACCATTTATAGAACCAGTCAATTCTGATGTGGTACCAGTGAATGACAAGTTGATGATAGCCAGAGTCATGAGCACAGACATGAACTTTAGCGAGTCTACACAGCCAGAAGCCAGTGGCATCAGAACTCCGGGGGAAAACTTGCTTCCATTGTGGTTTATCAGCACTAGGAGGCCGAGTGAGTTCAATGGCAAGAAGCTTCAGTGTACCATCCTCGGTAAGGAAGAACAGTGTCCGAGAACCATACAACGTGGTCCCATCAATCTCTCTTACTTTGTTCACGTAAGGTAGTAACAGGTCATGGTAATCCAACATAAACAACCTCTTACTCTGCAAGGCCTGCAACCACATAAACCAGAGGACAACACAAATTTTCTCACTCATTAAAAGAACTGCTACAAAACGGCAAAAACTAGTTGCATTGGCAAAGGGAACAATTGTCCAGATGAGTACAGGCGATCAAAACTGAATGGAATTTGGTGACAGACTATGACAGTTGCAGTGAAATAGGTGTCTCAAATGCAATTACCTCTTCGACAGTCATAATGCCTATGATATCTCGTTCCACTAATTCTGTTGTAATCAAAGATTCTGGTGAACCGTAGATCTCAGGATCAAGCTTACTTTTCAATGGCCACTCCTGAATTGTAATAGGAAAGTTACCACCAAATGCCTCAAAAAGGTCAAAGTAGTAAGTTCTCCGCTAAATGTGAGAAAAATATCCTAAGCCCTTTCATTTCAACAGATAAAAAATAACTCAAAACTTGAATGCTATTTATGCCAACGATTCAGGGTATATACACAAACTTCCTGGGAAGTGATGGAGTTCATTGATCTGGAAGGACTAAGGATATGTAAAGTACATGAAGACAGGTTCTTTTTGTTTCTCCTTAATTTATTTTTCCCCTTTTTTATTTCTCTTAATTTGTACAAGAAATGAAAGAATAATCTCATGCCTGAACTAGTTGTATGCTAAATGGGTTGAGACCAGCAAGAGTCTGCCTTGAAAATTCTTCATCCCTGTACCAAGAAAATTTGTCTCCTGCAAAAGGGAAGGTTCAACATATACAAATAAGCTAGAGACACAAAAGAGAGAAAAAAAAAATGAAAGAAATAGACAGCTAGTACTGACAGAGAGACACATACTATCAATCATTTCGGGGGTCTCAAAGAGTAAAAGAGCATCTTTGCTATCACTAATAGCCTTCACTAGCCTTGGCAACATTGACTGGAAGTTTCCAGCTTTATATTTAGGCTGTGGCAATGTGATCCCTTCATGAAACAGTGAATCTATGGTCGCGAAGAAAGGGAACCCGAGGTTTGGGTCGAGGATTGCTATCTCAAGCTGAGGCAATAATGCATGCAACACATTTTTCAGGGCGTTTATTGAGAATGTCACTTGTTTAACCTCAGAAAACGCTTCGTCCCTCGGCACATACACACTGCTGCTTCTTTGTTCAGATAATGGATCTGCATTAGCACCGCATACACACATATATAAAGCAAACCTGCAAGCCGTGTTGTTGACCTCATACAAGCTCGAGAAAGCTGACTGTAGATTGAAAAGGTTCCTTACCAAGTTGCAGATGTCATTATCATTTACCAATGCAACGTTTCTTTTACGACGATAATTATATGCATATTTTAGTTGTCTACTAATGTATTCATGACAAAGTCAGCTTCCAAATCTGTCTGGTACCTATACTGTTCGTTTTTTTTTCTGCCACACTAAAAAAACTTGAGCAAAATAAACAAATTTCTTTGTTCCTTTTTTTAATTTTCGTGGCTATCAGCCTATCTATATAAAATAAAGAATTTTTGTTACCCTTTTCACAATGCATGCGTCCTGTTCTGCAGCGCCTTGGGTATGGATGATCTGTGCCTCCAAAGACAGGCCGTGCAAAATCAGTGTTTTTCTCAGGATCACCAAGATCATTATACGTATCATAATCATAAATCCTTTCAAAAGATTTCCGTTCTCCTTCTCCATTGCCTCTTAAATTTTCCAGCTCCATTTTCCTTAACCTTATCAACCCACTAGGCGTCTTTGATGGTAGGTAGGACTGTTTGAAAAGAAGATAAACATTATATGTAATATTCATATGTTAGTACATGTTAAACTAATACAAAACTAAATCTAATTTATATACATAAGTAGAATCTTTCAAGGATGATCCGTTTGACCAATTAAAAAGAAAAATTGAAGAACTAAATCAAAAGAATTAAGTATCATGCAAATTATTACTCATAACTATGAATCCAATGCATAAGCTGATTGCATCATGTTTGAATTTGTGAAATTTCAGCTTATGCCAAAAGCTTAAATTCTTAGAAAGAGGTATATTCTCCAATACTCTCACCACTTATGACTTAGACTCCTTAATTAGTAAGCTCAATACGTGTATATTTTAATTAAAATGAAGAGTGATAAAGCACGAAGTGATCAAGGTTCCAAACCTCTATTCTTATACCACATGATCAAACTAGCTACTACTAATTTGAAAAGCTGAAGTTGTAAGATAAATTAAGTTAGAGTTTATTACTCAAATTATATTCTCTAACACGATTCTATGTGATGGACTCATTAGTAAGAAAAAAAGAAACGGGAGCGGAGCTATAACTAGCAATATTTAAGCACCTGGCGAGTGAAGAAGATTCGCTTATCAGGATTATCGTATTTGGAGTGAATCCATGAATTACATGTTAAGTTAACAGGGCCACTCGGGAAGCCATCCAGAACAATATTCTTGAGGTAGATCTCCTTGTGGTGTTCATTCTTTAACAAAACAGCTCCAATCTTTCCAAAACTGGCTGAGACAACGACAAATTCACTTTCGTATGTCACCTCGCCGTCCTTCTGCCTCACTTTGTGCACAAAAGACTTAATCGTTTCCTTCTCCAGACCCGTATCTGTAATGATGTGCATGGTTTATAAATTAAGACATATTCTTATATATTAACAAATCACAAAAAAAAAAAAAAAAGTAATTAGAACGAAACAGTTCATTGAAAATAAAGTGCAGTACGGGGGGCGAATGCAGTTATTTCTGTACCAAATGACTAGGAAAAAAAATGATTAGAAAAGATTGACATATATTCCTTTTTCCTTTCATCGTCGAACAGTCGAACTTACTGGGATCAAGCTCAGCGCTAACAAGCTCCAACAGAAATGTTTTCCCGCATAAATCAGCGAGGTCATCGAGGAGCAGGGTTAAGTCTAGGTTGGAGAAAAACCCTCCTGTGGCTTTAACTGTCAAAATTGCCTTAAGCAGCGAAGCTGGCTCCTCAGAGACGGATGGGGAAGAGATGATCAGGCTTTGCAACAGACGAGAGCCTGCCATTTAGTTTTCAGTTACAAGAAGGGACAATGAAGTTTTAAGAGATTGAGAGCGATTTCCATAAATGGCATGGGGCCCTGGATTTATTTATAGACAAACAGATAGGGAAAGTGAAGCTTTAACAGATAGACAGCGGTTTGGATTGGATCTAATAGGATAAATTTATATACAAACAGCAACCTATGTTTTTACGCGTGTGTGGGTGAGAGAAAGAGATGGCTGTGAATTCATTGTCGAAAGTCAAAAGATCAGTTGCAGGATACTTTTATTTGTTGCTTGTTTGGATTAATTAGCAATATTTTTTTTCTAAGCAAAGATTCATTCAAAGACCAATAGACAGCTCAGGGGGAGGAGGGATTATCAGCATTTAGTATATAAGAAGGAATACAATAAACAGGAATGTTCCCTACTAAATTCTTCCTAGCTGCCCATTGGCCCACGCTATGAGCTACACCATTAGCTAGTCGACCAACATGGTGAACCTTCCAGCTAATCTGATTATATAAAAGAGCTTTGGCATCCAAAAATTTAGAAAGAGATAGATCAATCCGGTTGAAAATCCTCTAAACTTACAGCATTACATACTTGCAAATTATCCCCCTAAAATTCAATTAGAGTTTAATTAAGAAAACTAGCCTCCTAAACCGCAAATAAAACTGCTTTGGCCTTTCCACTAAAGGATTACCACGCAGAGCTCTCTTTGTCCAAGCGAAGAATATTTGTCCTTCACTATTACGGCAAACTGCTGCTAAAAATGAAAATCCACTACGGATTGCAGCGTCAAACAATTATTTGTCCTCTTAGGAATTGGCAAACAATTAATATTAATATTATAACTTGTATCTCATGTTTTGCCCCCTATAGAGCTGTTCACGGCTAACCGTCCCCCGCTTAGTAGCGGGGGCGGTATCAGTGATCATTTTCACCAAAAGGCGGTGAAAATGGCGGTAGTGATGAAACCGCTCACCACCGTTTTGCTTTTTTTTTTTAAAAAAAGACACCACGATGTCCCCTCCCCCCTTTTCGAGTTCACGATTCACCTAGACGCGTACACAATTTTTTTTTCTTAAGATGCTACAACATTGTTTTGGGTTTAGGGACTTACTACATAGGGTTTTTTTTCCCTCCTCCCCTCCCCCCTTTTGCGATTCACCCTCCTCCCCCGTAGCGCAGACCTCTAGACCATTCCCTTGTCTTAGACTCTTCAGCCTCCCCTCAACCACTCCTCCCCTCCGTGGCTCCACCGTGACGTCGTCCTCCCTTCCGTGGTCCCTCTCTTTGCACAGCCCTAGTTCTCTCTCTCTCTTTGTCGCAGCTCTCCTTCAGCCGCATTGGCGTACCCCTCTCAGCAACAAACAACTACAAGCAACTTCATCTCTCTCTCTAGTTTTGTTGCGATCTTCTTTTGGGTATGTGGATTTGGTTGCGATTTAGTTGAGATTTGTTACGATTTGGTCGTGATTTGTTGCGATTTAGTTGCAATTAGCACTGTTAGTGATTTTTTTTTTTGATTTGGTTGTGATTTCACTTATTTGCTCTCTGTTTTGATTTTTTTTGGTTTCTGATGTAGGTGGCGGTAACAGCTACCACTACCGCCACCATCGAAACTGTCATTGTTAGGGGTCGTTTCTTCTCTTAACAATGGCAAGGGTGGTGTCCATTTTTGGACAACCGCCCATAGCAGTGACAGTGGTACGCATAACTACCACCGATTATGCACAGCCCTAGTCACCTATAAGCTCTATATCAATTTCAATGTCGGCCTAGGTAATTGCTTCACTGTTTATTATGTGTTTATTTTTCTTTGTTGAAGTACTTGAGATCTCGTATTCATGAATATTGCACAAAGCAACTTGGGTATAAACGTTGATTAATTATGAAGAAGTTGGTGAACTTATAAATTAGTTATCAAGTTGATGTGATATATATATATTTGATAGTCAGATGTGTATTCAGTCAAGGCGATAGATAGGGCCTAAACAAGACCAATTAGCAGTAAGGACGAAGCTACGGTTTTTCAAAAAATTTATATATATGCAAAATTTTTGTGATTTTTTCTTTAATATAAGTGCAAAATTGGTTGTAATGGTAACCAAAAGTTTTGAAAAAAAATAAACCTGATAGGAAAAAAGAACATGAGAAAGAAAATAACTACAAGGGGACCCTCCAATTTTTTTTAAAAAAAAATACTAAAATACTAAAGAAAATATTTTTTACTTTTTTCTCTCCCTCTATTTTTTTTTTTAAATTCTCCCTCCCTGCCTCCCTCTTTTCTGGAATGTCTCTCTCTCTCTCTCTTTTTAAGAGTACATTTTCTAATTTTCTTTCTCTCTACCTCTTTTCTAGAATTAATCTTAATTCTCTTATTTCTTTCTTACTTCTACCGCTCATTATTTTACCTCATAGACAAAAAAAATAGCAAAATCATATTCAACACTTGGAATACGACAAACTTATTGATTTTCAAGCAAAAAAATTCCTCTTCAAAGTTAAAATTCTAAATGTTATTACATTTAATTATTATTTTCTTTTTTTTTTCTTATAAAAACATGCTCACTTCATTATTATTATCTAATTAAAATATTCTTGTTCTATTATTTGTATGTACTATGTTATTTTGGCTATATTTTAACATTGATTTGTGCCTTTGTCAATAATTTATGAGCTCTTTCTTTTGAAGATTTTAAATTTATGATTGTGTTCAACTACACAAGATTTTAGTACTGATATAATAGTTGATTGCTTGTTGAAGGAACGTACGGTTCAATTAACATAGTTAATAAAATTTGGATTTTACACTAAAATTAAAGTTTATAATTTTTATTTTTATTTTTAAGTTTTAAAATACGTTGTTATATTTTGATTATAATAAAAATTAGGTCTTAAAAGATTAGTACTGGTAAGATTTCCTCGACACTTCTTATGCGCGCACGTTATATATATATATATATATATATCATTTGCATATATGATATATGTAATGTGCCACTAGCTAAAATACCTGCGGACTGGATTAATTATTTTTGCCGGACTATTTGTAATATATCTGCCGGCTGCCCAGATTAATTATACCTGCCTGACCAGATTAATTATTTTTGCCTGACCATTTGTAATATACCTGCCGGCTGCCCAGATTAATTACTTTTGTCACATATATATGTAGTTTTCAAAGTAATCCACATAATTAATTAATGGCACTCTAGCTAAAATAGTGCATCTGAACATGACATCTTACCGGACCATGCTTAATTTATTTTGAACTTCTCAGTCGATCGATTTCACGGATTCCTCAAGCCATTATATATATATGCAAGATGATTCTCGATCTCTGACTTATTCCAATCTAGGTAGGGTCATAGCTGGTTGTTGTGTATATATTTTTTTAAAATTTTAAATTTTAGAGACCCAAATTGTAGGGTTAATGGTTTCTTGGGGTGGATATATATTATCTTTTCAATTCTCAATTAATTTTGTCTACTCAACAGTTCTTCAATTATTGTTAATATTGGGCTAATAATTAGCAGCAGAATAATCTATTATGATTGAATTTTCTGGGTGTATATATCATCAATAACGAGATGACATTTGATACCCAATTATCTCATAATGCAAAATTAACATTTGATACCAGTATACACTCTTCTGGTGAGTGACAGGATTGTGCATTCAAAAGAGAAATGACGGCGGTTGCTTGAATCTCTGAAGCGAAGCACTTTAGCAGTTCGTTTTCGGGTTTCATCAAGAAATTTTTTAGCTCATCTTTGCATGGACTCTCAGTTTGCATGTTTGTTCGAGCATTGTACACCTGTTTGGGAAGTAACCACCATGCGTGTTCTGCCCAAAGTTCAGTGCTGCATGATAGCCAGAGGCTTCCCAGATTATTGTTGCAAAATATGAACCAGATTTTTTGTGGTTTCCAGGACAGGCCACCATGCCTCATCCTTCTTGTCTGCGTGACCTTTGGTTCGAACCTCAGTCCACCAAGCTTGCAGCTCCCGTCAGACTGGACAAGAGAAGATTCTGGGTAATAATGATTCACGTATTCACTCACCCATTGCTTCAGTGTATCCAAAGGATGAGACCACCATTGGCGAAAGGTTAGTCTTCTATTGTTAGCCTTAGGCCATGCTGAGCTGTTGGATCCTCAACTGCCATCCCCGGCACTGAAAAGGTGTCAGTAAGATGCGGTTAGAAGTTCCATCTAGGGTCTCATTGCAAAGCATGTTGCAGTTTTACGATTGCGCTAGCTATCAAGGAGCTGAATGAACATGTAAGAAGGCATATATATATATATATATCGATCTACAGTAGTAATTAGTAAACCAAGTTAACAATCTTAATTAGATTCGTTTTATTATGTAGATCATACCTTCTAATCAGGTCTCCTGGTAAGCTTTCCAGGTTGAACTGACAGAGCTGGTCATAAGTAGCAGATCTGAACTCAGCATAGTACTTGCCCTGTGAGAAACCGCTTTCCATATTTCCACCCGCACCAAGGATTCTTCCCCGAGTTTTAGTATTGCTTTCCATGGTGTATCTGAAATGAGGATGTAAAAGACTTACAAGATTGGATGCATTGTACCTAATTGTGGATTAGCTGCAATTATGTATGGCTCTGTACAGCAGTGAGTCCTCAGGATGTATAAGTATAAGATTGGATGCGTGTAACCACAGAAATCAGAGGACAGCTCATTCTTCAACCATTTTAGTGAATTGCATATGAAGAGAGTTCAGTACTACTTGGCGCTGCTTTTTTCCTAAATAGTCTAAGAAAAAATATGTAGAGGAACAGGAAGGAGCTCTTTTCTCTTCTGAAGATTTCTTTGACTCCTTGTCCCGTTATGGGTTGATTGATTTCTAAGCATACATATAGTCGAATGTTCGTTCATGAGCAGAGGTCCAGCGGTCAAAATTAAAAAGGTTATCTTCATCAAAATTCAGTCGGGTTGAGGTTTTGTAAAGACGAGAATGGGAAGGTTTTGGGCACTTATAATGTTCTAAGGGCTGAAATGCTGATCAGGACGATCTGTTGCAGGGGGCCTGTCCACTGCTGGCGCCTCAAGGGATTGACGGCGACACGGCGTCCCTCCATGCCCTCAGCTTTCCTCCAGGTTGGGTCCTGTATGACCCAGTTTCCCACACCTATAAGGCTATAACAGAATAGATATACGTTGATGATATTTGAAATGGACCCAGTACTATCTAGGCCCATTTTTCATAGTATTAATGTAGGGCCTCTACCAGCTTGGTTCGACATGGCTATTGACTAATGCAGCAAAAGATCAATAATAAGGGCCATAATTGGAATTTCTGAGTAAGACACAAATATCATCTTAAGTTTAACTACAGAGGAGCTTGGATTCCGCAAAACATCAGCATATGCGCACAATAATTTCAAGTAGAGTTCAAGTCAAACATTAATCACTAATGAATAAAACCAAAAAAAACAAAAGCATATATCATTTGGGAAGCGCCGTATATACCCTCGTAACCCTCCCCCCGAATCCATGTTGGCAAGATTAATCAGTGTTAAATTAATTTTTAAATTTGCATTGTATTTTTCTATACAATAATCATGGATATATTTTTTATAAAATGTTCAAGAGGATTGTTGAAGTTATACTTTAAGAAGATAAGATTGAAAGAGGCTTTCGAATTTGAAAAGATCACGAGGATAAAGATAAATTCAAGAAACTGGACCACCATGCCTGAAAATCTCTGAGTTATCTCTAGATTGTAAACTCGCTCACTTCGCCTCTTAGATCGAGCTAAAGCTAAGGAATTCTTATAAAGAATTTACGCTTGCTTACCACACGCCTTTTGGCTCGAGGGAAGGAAGTGAGAATTATACAGATTCATTTCGCCCACATTTCCCTGACTCTAGTGAAGATGTTGAAGTTCATATAGAATCATCTCACCCACATGCAGCTCATCGTCTAGCTCGAGCGAAGATGGTGAAATTCATACAGGGTCATTTTGCCCACCTTCTGCTTATTACCTGCCTCAAGGGAAGCAGTTGTTGAATCTTACAGATTCAATTCGCTCGCTTACCGCTCGACCCTTCTCTTTCATAATCATTTTTGAAATAGAACTCAATCTACATTATATATCCTTTTGAGGTTGACCAAGAGAACTATCCAAGTTATTCTATTTTATTAAAGTCTAACCTTAGAGAAAAAAAATCCCTCATAGATCTCTTCTCCCAAATTGTTCATATTTTTTCAAATCAAATCACTTTCAATCACCGTTGAAACCAATTTCTTGTGTAAAACTTTCAGAGTGCTAAAGGAGTTTGACTGTTGATATTCCCGATATTGAAAAACAAGGATGTTCTTGAAGAACTTTCAAGAAGAACCTCAACGGACTGAGTGTTAAATGCAAGGGAGGGGGTCTAAACTCGATTGTTTAGATTATTACTTCGGGGTAGTCAGAGTCAAGTAAGTGGGGGGTTACTCTTATCTGAATCATCTTTCTAAGGTTTTATTCTTATTGAATTTCTGGGGGTCACAAGCCCGTCATGATTTTTCCTTTGAAAGATTCGTTTTTCACTTTGTCAACAAAATTATTGGCTTGCTGTGTGATTAGTATTTCTCTTTCTCAATTGGTTATTTATTTTGATTGATTGTTTTTAAGTATTTTCCAAATCTAGACAAAACTATTTTAAGACTTGTTCTAAAATTATTATAGTTTTTCAAAGAAAAGGATATATATACACCTATATTCATGATCCGCCTCTGTGTTGTTTAAGTTCTAAATCCGGATTTTCACTATGTAAAAGTAGATAGTCAAAAGATCAATTATTGCAGGATACTTTATTTGTTTCTCGTTTGGATTAGCAATTTTTTAGAAGAAAACAAACAACTAAAGAGGTACTTTTATTTGTCCTATGAAGCAAATTAAGAATATTTTAAGTTGTTTCTGCCAGGCCCTACCTATCAATTTCAACGGCGTAGGTTGATTCATTGTTTATTCTGTTTTATCTCTGTTTAACTCGTGGGCTATACGTTCTCTTTCATGAGCACAAATTCTCACGCGTCATATAACTATCTAGGGTTTCTGACGTGGAATTCTCATTAATTTGTATAATTAAGCTTAAAAGTTCCTTAGAGCATTTGACCCAATACAGCACTGCATGATTTTCACGTTTTTCTCGAAAAGAAAAAGGAAGACTGTTAGGTATCAAGACCACCTTTTCTTTCTTTTTGATTAAGGTAGATTTGTATCGAGCGAGAAATACAGTGAAAGATATATATATATTACAGAAAATATCATGACAACCTTAAGCTCTAATATATATTGCACGTTTCAACTTAGTACTGCTCGAGAAAGTTAAACGATTTTTTTTTTGTAACTATATATTCTCCTTTCTAGATAAGGAAGGCTGAACACTCTAAACAAACCCTACAGCACGCCGGCCCCCGGCCCCTAGAAGGCTGGCTGAACACGCTAACTCATGGAATATTGTTTATAGTTTGTAGACATACATAGAAGTAAGGTTTCCAATGTTGCATGTGGAATCCATGCCTTAGCTAGCCCTCCAAAAACCTGCAGACCCCAAACGTCTTTAATACGCAAAAGTTTAATTAGTCTGTATGATTAATTTTACAAGCGAGCTTTTTCAACTGATAACGAACATATCTGATAACGTTTAGTTTGTAGGCTGTGGTGCTGCAACTAATTGGGTATCTAACGTTCATTAATTATGAACAAGTTGGTGAACTTATGAAGTTATGAATTAGTTGATGTCAATATAGAGCTTCGTAATTAGTTTAAGAGGAATTAATTAGTGGGATGAAGCGAGCTAGTGGGCGAGGGGGCCCAGCTACTCCAAAACCTTAAATCATGCTGAAAAAGTTGAAGAAGTACAATATTTAATTGGTGGTGGCCGCCCGGGTTTTGGTGCTCTAGAATGATCGTCAGTGGCCCTCAAATTAAAAGTACTACTCCTTCCCATCTGGCCAGAAATCAAAATTTGGCCACTCATAGTCGTCTGAAATGTGACATTCGATCCATATAAGAGGGCTTATCGTCTCTGATAATGATGTCCATTTCGAAAGTTACAAGCTGGACCAATATTGACATATATATATCAACCCAAAACTCGGGATATATATATAAATAATGATCCATGCATGTGCTCATGAGCTAGCGGCCTTTTCCCAGCTTGTAATGAGCATCTCATGGTACATTACATATATGCAAACCTAGTATAAATATAATTTGATTCCTATCTGTTATTTTGTATGTGTGGTGTGTGGCACTATTATCCGACCCATGTACTTCCCAGATTTGATTTGGGGGTCATATGTATTTCGGGATGTTTTCAAAGTGAACATAATGGCACACTAAGAGAGTGGCATGCGATCGAACATGACATGACGTACATCTTATCCGACCACTTTATTTTGCACTTCTCTGTCTCACGGATTCCTGAAGCCACAATATCATTATATATATAAACACAAGTAAAACGAAAAAAAATACTATTCTCATTCTTGGCGATCGACAAACTCAAAAATATGCATGGGACAATTAGTGTGTGTGTATATATATGTTTCATCTTATATATATATAGAGAGAGAGAGATATTAGAATACCTATAAGTCAACACTTCTTACCGAAGAATATTGACATACGCTAGTGCATGAATATTTTTTTTTGCAAATAATAAGAAAAACTATATATAGCGTCATTCTTGCGTCATTGTGATTATTATCTCTGAATTCGTGAATTCGTGAATTATTCCAATCTGTTGCGACTTTCTGAACTGGCAACTGCAATCTGAAATTTAATTGAAGCCAAATTAGCAATACCGTACGTGAGTATCAAGTAGAGTATCTTTTGTCAAATTTATGAGTGAATTTTCTGTGTATATATATCAATAACGAGATAACATTTGAAACCCAAGATCTCATATAATGCAAAATTAACACGAGTAGCTAGCATATATAAGAAAGATAACGTACGTACAACTGTGAACCTTAATTAAACACAAAAATAATTCTAGGCATGCAGTGACATAATTAGCTAGAATCATCCAGAGCCAGCTCTAAAGTACATGACAAGCTGCATGAAAATATTAATCCTTGCCCCATTCCTAGCGTACATTTTCTTTTGGAATGAGTAAACCCATGCACCCATTACTCATGCATGGACTTCATGAGCTCCCATGTGTTTCCACTTAACAAAAAGTGTACAATTAGTTAGTGGATATAAGTCAACGTTGGTGAAGCATACTTTGCATGCATAGGAGACTCAGATATATATACCCAGCTAGCGAATGCACTACATACCTTGTAATTGTGTATATATAGTATTACTAGAAACGTGGACGAGTACTACAAATCACCAATGTAAGACCTGGAAATGAGAAACCAGACAATATTATGAAAGGATAACCAGGCCGGCCACTAGGGTTTGAAACAGCATATTTATAGTCTGACAACTATGGGATTTGAACTAATTAAGCTGCCTATATAGTAAAAACATTACCTCTAACCCTGGCCAATGATAGAACAAAAGCCATGTAAATCTTTTTCCACTAGCGATCAGCATATCTTTTGCTCGATCGAAATGTATTTCCCATGTATCTGTAATATTACTAATCAGCATATATATATATATCTTCTGCTGGATATCTTTTTCCTCTGGACAGCATTTTTTTGCTGGATATGCAATATCCCAAGCAATACCGTGAGTATAGAGTAGAGTATCTTTTGATATATATACGAAACAGCCGGTATTGTGAAGTTCCTTAAGTCGGTGTGTAAATGCAAATATAAAGGGGCAAACTTCTCCTTTTCGATCTCTTTTTCCTCGAAAATTCTAATTTGTTCTTGAACCAAGAGAAGAATCTCTTGATACTCAGGACGTAGGCTGCACCTAAATTTCAGGCTGCAGTTGCCAGCTCACAAAGTCACAACAGATTGGCCTGAATAATTCAGAGATAATCATCTTAATGACGCAAGAATGGCGTTATATATATATAGTTTTTCTTATTATTTCTAACAAATTAAGAATATTCATGCACTAGTGCATGTGCCAGTATTCTTCTTAAGAAGTGTTGACTTGTAGGTATTCTAGACTTCTATAAGATATTTTGTGTTTCTCGCCAAGCATAAGAATAGTATTTTTTCGTCAACTTGTATAATTAATGATATTGTGGCTCGAGGAATCCGTACTGGAACAGAGAAGTGCAAAATAAAGTGGGTCAGATAAGATGTCATGTTCTCATGCCACTAGCTAATTTAGTGTGTCATTAATTATGTTCTCTTTGAAAGCATCCCGATCATATATATATATGACCCAAACCATTAATCTGGGCAGTGGGTTCGGGAAATATTAGTTTCACACGTACAAATAACAGCTACAGGGAATCAAATTTTGGTTCCTTCTTATCCACTATATATATTCTATTGTACCCTTCAACATTGCATGTTCCATCATTTGCATATAACTATATAAGTTATAAAATGTCATGAGATGCTAACTACGTACAAGAGGGAAATGGCCGCTGAGCAGATGCATGTATAATTATTTATTCTGAGTTTTGGGTTAATATATGTTATGTTCATTGGTCCGGCCAGCTTGTAACTTTCAAATTAATTCAGAGATATATTGAGTGGCCAAAGTTTGATTTCTTGCCTGCAGGAAAGGATCAGTTTTGGGGGCGATCGAGGATTTTACTCGTTAATATAAGCCACCCTACTGAGGTCACCGTTTATTTTTCTAACGGATAGATCAGAAAGCCCAATAAAAAGGTAGAAACGTCCTCAAGAAGTTATTTAATGATTTTTGAATTAGTAAATATTTGGAGTTATTTATCACACATACGAGTATATAAATGCACAGGAATTATATCATATAAGGATTTTGCCCTAAAATTAATCATAAAGACTAAACTTTTGCATATTATATATAGACGTTGGGCACTGCAGATTTTTTAGGAAGAAAAGCCGTCGCTCGATCATTCATTCTGTAGGGATGACACGAAATCCACATGCAACAACCGAACAGATTCTTTTAGGGAGGGACCGCGCTGTAGGGTTTGACACGTGCATACATTAATATAGCTTAAGCGAATGAATCTAATCATTTTTGTTGTCATGATTTCTGTACAATATATATATATATATATATATATATATATATATATATATATAGCTATCTTTTACTGTACTTTTTCACTATATACAACTGAACTATTTACCACGAAAAGGAAAGAAAAACTGGTCCTGATACATGATACCTAATAGTCTTGCTTCTTATATATTGTAAAACATTGCTAATCCAAATGAGAAATTAACAAATAAAGTATACTGTGAGTTATCTAATTTTTTCTCTCCGTTCTGACAAAGAATTAATTCACATGCAACTTCTGACCTACCTAATATTCGTCCTTGTTATTGAACGAAAGGACAAAGCACTGTAGCTGGGGTTTAATTTTCTCAGCAGATGAAAAACGTTGCCAATGTGAGGACGCTCGCCGATCACAGGGAAACGTTGGCATCTCTCTCTCTCTGATCACACACACAGAAACCCAGCCAGCTGTTTGGCTATAAATAAATCCAGCACCCATGCCATTTTTGCAAACCGCTCGCTAGTCTCTAGCTATCTCTTAAAACTTCATTGTCCCTTCTTGTAACTGCAACCTAGCGAGAATGGTAGACTCTCGTCTGCCGCAAAGCCTCAACTCTTCACCATCCGTCTCTGAGAAGTCAGATTTGGTACTTAAGGCACTTTTGACAGTGAAAGCCACAGGAGGGTTTTTTTCCAACCTAGGCATAACCAGGCCCCTCGATGACCTCACTGATTTACTCGGGAAAAACTTTATGTTGGAGTTTGTTAGCGCTGAGCTTGATCCCAGTAAGTTCGAGGATTATCTACCAGCTCATGATTTAAATTTTCTTTAGGCACCATTATCTTCAATAGTGATTCAAAATTTTGCGAAAACGCCATGCGTGCATGGTAAACAACGATTAAACAAGCCGGTATAACTCCTCAAAATATACGCTTTTAGTGGTACTGTAGATCATGTGAAAGTACTGGAACCTCTTACGCTAGCTGATACTTATATATATATATATATATATATATATATGTATGTATGTATGTTGAGATGAAAGGAAAAAAAGGAATATATGTCAGTCTTTTCTAGTCATTAATTGGGTTCAGAAATATCTGCACTGCACTTTTTCAATGAATCGCTTCGTTCTTACTCTCTTTAAATTTTAATCATGTTTTTGGTGTTTTTTTTTTCTTTATCCACATGCATATCATTACAGATACGGGTTTGGAGAAGGAAACGATCAAGTCTTTTGCGCACAAAGTGAGCCGCAAGGACGACGATAAGGGTGATGAAATCATCTGTCGGAAACCGGAATTTCCGGTTCCGGTTCCGGTATCGTGGTTCCGGTACCGGTTCCGGCATATTCCGGAACCGGAACCGGAACTATTTTTTAGGAATTTACGGAATCGGAACCGGAACCGGAAATTCCGGCGGAAATGCCGGAATTTTCCGGCTCCGGTTTTTTTTTTTAAAAAAAATGAAGGGCTCAAACGGTGCCGTTTGAGCCCTTGTTTAAAACAAAAAACTGGAGTTGCGTGACTCCATCCAATTTTCGACGCTCTCAGCCGAAATCTCCCCCCCTCTCGCTCGACACTCCCTCTCTCTCGCTCACCGCCTCACCCCAGAGATCTCTCAGCCGCGGTGCCGCCAGCAACAGCCCCCCGGCCCCCCCCACCCCACACTTGTGAGTCCAGCCTCCGTCCCTCCCAGCCTTCCCTGCCGAAATCTTCATCTCTCTCTCTCTCACTCTCACAGATATCTCATCTCTCTCCCTCTCACTCTCTCAGTTTCTCTTTCTCTCTCTAGAGATCTCTCTCATCGCCGACTCCAGTGCACTTTCCACCATCGATTGCTGCCGGCCCGCTGTGATCCGGTGCTCTTCCAGTTGTGTAGGGCAGCAGCCGCCAGTACGTATCCCTCTCTCAACTCCCTCTCAGCTAATTATTGATTGATTGTGATTATGTGAATTTGTGATTATGTGAATTTGTGATTTGTGATTTGTGATTATGTGAATTTGTGATTTGTGATTATTTAAATCACATAGTTAGGGTTTGTTAATTACTTAATTTGATTTTAGGGTTTGTTAATTTCTCAACTATAATATGAGTTACTTTATATAGATTGTTGATTGTTTGCTGATTGTTTGATTGCTCTTGAGAATAATTTGTGAAGTTTGGCCACACACCAGAAGACATAAATGTAAAATTTTCAGTCTAAGTGTCGATAGTGTCGACACATAATACCATGGTGTCGACACATTGGTCACACACCAGAAGACATGTCCCAGGCCAATATGATGGTGTCGACACATTGGACAAAGGTGTCGACACCATCAGCTTGGCCTGGAAACCTGCTTTCTGTTGATAGTGCAATGTGTCGACACCTTTGTACAATGTGTCGACACCATCATATTGGCTTGGGACATGTCTTCTGGTGTGTGACCAATGTGTCGACACCATGGTATTATGTGTCGACACTATCGATACTTAGACTGAAAATTTTACATTTATTTTTACATTTAGATAGATTGAGTCATTTTACATTTATTTTTTGTTATTCAAATGAATTGAAAATCAAATATTTTTAATGTCAGATGGATGAGATTAGTATTACACATACTACAAATGTAGGGTCTTGCCCTAGTGGTGGTGGTCCAATACCTGATGAGTCAGTTAGTAGTCCTCAATCTGGTGGTGATGGGGATATTACCAATCAGTCAGAAGAACAACCAAGTAAAAAGAGAAAGAATACTCGCAAGAGTTTTGTGTGGGATCACTTTACTAAAATTTTGTCAGTTGTCAAACCTGAACACCCTGAAGCCAAATGTCATCATTGTAAGGCCAAGGTTGGGTGCCACCCTGAACGCCATGGGACTTCGGGTATGAGAGCTCATTTGAGACGTTGTTTGCCATATAAGAAGCAACAAGGTCAATTAGACAAGACTCAATCTAGGTTGACAATGGATGCTTCGAAAGCAACAGGGAGTGATAAGGGTGTTTTGAAGTTGGATACTTATAGTGAAAAGGAGGTGAGGAGGTGGATTGCTGAATATTTGATAATGGATGAGATGCCTTTTAGGACTGTGCAGAGGTTAGGGTTTAGAAAATTGGTGGAGAGACTTGAGCCCCGCTTTAAGATGCCCAGTAGATTAACGATCATGAAGGATTGTATGGAGTTGTATATAGAAGAAAGGACTAAGCTGAAAGAGGCGATTGTCATAGAAAGTCCTAGAGTTTGTTTTACCACTGATACGTGGACTTCAGTTCAAAATGTGAACTATATTTGCGTGACAGCCCACTTTATTGATAGGAGGTGGTGTTTACATAAGAGGATTATTTACTTTCGCCGTATAATTGATCATAAGGGGGCTAGTATTGGGAAAGAGATAGAGGGATGTATGAATATTTGGGGTATTGACAAAATTCTCACAATCACGGTTGATAATGCAACCAACAATGATGTTGCAATTGAGTAAGTGAAAAGAAAACAATTAGGAGGTGGGTCAAATGTTGTGTGTAAGCATGATTTCATTCATATGCGATGTGCTGTGCATATTTTGAATCTTATAGTTCAGGAGGGTTTGAAGGAGTTGGATGATTCCGTTGCAAAGATACGGAATATTGTGAAATTTGTGAAATCTAGTCCTCAAAGGCTTGCTGGGTTCAAGAAGGCCGCTGCAAATAGATTGTTGTCTGATAGCAATTTCTTGCAAATGGACGTACCAACTCGATGGAACTCCACTTATATAATGTTAGAAAGGGCTGAAAAATTTCGGGAGGTTTTTGAGGATATGTTGGATGGAGATGGGAACTTAGTGATGTATTTGAATGAAGATAGTCATGGGAAGAAGGGATTGGGGTCACCGGTATTTGAGGATTGGGAGCACATTAAACTGTTTGTGAAGTTTTTGAAAGTGTTCTATGAGGTCACCCTACGCATATCAGGATCTTCATATGTAACTTCAAATGCATTTTTTGAGGAGTTAGCAAGAATTAAGTTTCATTTGGAGACCTTTGTTAATTGTTCTGATATCTCACTTCGTGACATGGCTAAAAAGATGCAAAGTAAGTATGATAAGTATTGGGGGGATTTGAGGAAGGTGAATAGACTTTTATTTGTAGCTGCGGTATTAGATCCTCGCTTTAAACTCATCACTTTAGAGTATTGGGCTATCAACAATTTTGGGAAGGATAAGGGCATGGATTTCACTGCTATGGTGCGAGGTACTCTAGAAAATATGTTTGAGGAGTATAGTGGAGGTTTCATAGCCCAATCAGAGCAGCCAAGTGGAAGTCACAGTTCTGCAAATATGGATGAATTGATGAATATTGATCAGCATTTATGGGGAGGTCTTCCTACTTATCGACAGCAACAAAACTTGCTAGATAGTAAGTCTGAGGTGGAGAGATACTTGATTGAAGATGTGGAACCAAGGGTGGCGCATTTTGATATTTTGTTGTGGTGGAAGGTGAATTCTCAGAAGTTTCAAGTTCTTTCTCGCATTGCAAAGGATGTGTTAGCTATCCCAATTACTACCGTGTCATCTGAGTCCGCTTTTAGCACTTCCGGCAGAGTGTTGGATGCTTTTCGCTCTTCTTTGGCGCCTGGTACCGTGGAGGGCCTCATATGTGCACAAAATTGGTTGCATGCTACTCCTATACTTGATGAAGATGATGCCGACATTGATGGTGGAGATGATCTATTGAGTTACAAACTAGATATGGGTATACTTTTTATTTTGTTAAATTTTTTGCTTTGTTAATTGATTATTTGGTTCCCTTAGTATTTCTCTTATAATTGTTTTGTTTTTCTTTTGTAGAGATGGAGAACTTGAGGATATCAGTTGGACAAGCACAATGATCTATTTAGTATTTTAGTGGCTGGTATCCTATTTCAATTAACTCTAGCTTCGTTTATACATGATTGTATTTATATATTTTGGAAAAAATAATTAAAGAGACATTTGTTCAGGAAAAAAAACAGTCAAATTTTGGCTTTGGGCTTTTAAAAAAAGTTGGGCCTAAACTAAATATATTTTTTGAGGCCCATATAAGGAACTGGAAATTCCGGTTCCGTTCCGGTAAATTCCGGAATGGAACCAGAATTGGAAATCTCATTCCGGTGAGTACCGGAACCGGAACCGGAATGACCGGTTCCATCCGGTTCCGGTTTCACCCTTAGACGACGAGGTGACATACGAAAGTGAATTTGTTGTCTCGGCCAGTTTTGGACAGATTGGAGCTGTTTTGTTAGAGAATGAACACCACAAGGAGGTCTACCTCAAGAATATTGTTCTGAATGGCTTCCCCAGTGGCCATGTTCACTTTACATGTAATTCATGGGTTCACTCCAAATACAAAAATCCTGAAAAGCGGATCTTCTTTACTCATGATCAGGTGCTCAGTTTTCTCGCTTAAATATTGCTAGTTATAAGCTCCTCTCCGGTTTCCTTTTTCCTTGGTAGTTATCATATGGAATTAGTTGAAACGTATGATTTAAAATAATAAAATCTAAAGCTTCAGCTTTTGCTTTTGAATAAATTGTAATTTCTTATATATGGTATGAGAAGAAATATCCTCAAACCCTGAGTTGGCCCTTCACCCATCATTTTAATTAAAATATACACATATTAGCCCATCAATTAAGGGTGAAGAGTCTAGCCCACGAGTGTGTTAGAAAATATAATTTAAATACTAAAATCCACATCTCCCTTTAAACTTTTGGGATAAGTGATAGTTTCACAAATTTGAATATGCAATTAGCTCATCCATTGTTTCATATTTATGAGTATTAATTTGCATGATAATACATATTATTTTCATAGTGTTCTTCAATTTTTATTTTTGGTCAAGTTGATCCTTGAAAGATTATAGTTTTATAAATTAGATTTATATTTTGTATGAAATCCTGTGGAGTTTTAATATGGACTAATTATACATGACTACATATTTATCTTCTTTTCCATCAGTCCTACCTACCATCAAAGACGCCTAGTGGGTTGACAAGGTTGAGAAAAATAGAGCTGGAAAATTTAAGAGGCAATGGAGAAGGAGAACGGAAATCGTTCGAAAGGATGTACGATTATGATACGTACAATGATCTCGGTGACCCTGAGAAAAGTATCGATTATGCACGGCCTGTCTTTGGAGGCAAAGATCATCCATACCCAAGGCGCTGCAGAACAGGACGCTCGCACTATGAAAAGGGTAACCAAAATTCCTTTTGATACAGCTAGCTTTCATCAAAAATTAAAACGAAGGAAATTTTTCTATTTTGCTGAACTTTTTCAATGAGGTATTTCATGATCCTAGAAGTCTGTAATCCATGGTATGCTACTTTTATGTGCATGTGACCTTGCTCTTATAGTCCCCGTTCTGAAAACTCAAGCTCCATCCTTATGCCTACAAAACATAGAAATATCAAAAAGAAGAAAATAACTTTGCCAACAAAAGCCACATTTAATGTGGCAGAAAAAAAAAACAGATTGCGAACAGTTAATTTTGTATAGACCAGACAGATTTGGAAGCTGACTTTGCCAGGAATATATAGCATTTATAGACAACAAAAATAGAATTATAGTCGTAAAGAGTTGCATTCTACTATCAGCTTACTTGAGCTTGTATAAGGTCAAGAACACACCAGGTAGCTAGCTTTGCTTGATATTGTGTGTATGTGGTGACGATGCAGATCCATTATCTGAACAAAGAAGCAGCAGTGTGTATGTGCCTAGGGACGAAGCATTCTCAGAGGTTAAAGAAGTGTCATTCTCAACAAGTACCCTGAAAAATGTGATGCATGCATTACTGCCTCAGCTTGAGATAGCAATGCTCGACCCAAACCTCGGGTTTCCTTTCTTCACGACCATAGATTCACTGTTTAATGAAGGGGTCGCATTGCCACAACCTAAATTTAAAGGACTCCTTCAGTCAATAGTGCCAAGGCTAGTGAAGGCTATTGTTGATAGCAAAGAAGATCTTTTACGCTTTGAGACCCCTGAAATGATTGATAGTCTGTGTCTCTCTCCCTGGCTGTCTATCACTTTCTTTTTATCTTTCTCTTGTGCGTCTGATCACATTTGTATATCTATGAATAATCTTCCTTTTGCAGGAGATAAATTTGCATGGTTCAGGGATGAAGAATTTTCTAGACAAACACTTGCTGGTCTCAACCCATTTAGCATACAACTAGTTATGGTGGGTATTCTTCAATTCTTGTACAAACAGAAATATAATTGAAAAGGGAAATGGAGAATGGAGAATAAAAAAGCACCCCACCTTCATGTACTTTACATTATCTTAGTACTTCCACAATGAACTCCACTTCCCAGGAAGTTTGTGCATATATACCCAGAATCGTTGGCATAAATAGCATTCAGGTTCTGAGTTATTCTGGATCTGGGATATGGAAGGGCTTAGGATATTTCTCTCTTATTTAGCAGAGAAATTTTTTTTCCCTAAGCATTTAGCAGAGAACTTACTTCTATATAACTTTTTGAGGCATTTAGTAGTAACTTACCTATTTCAATCAGGAGTGGCCATTGAAAAGTAAGCTCGACCCCGAGATCTACGGCTCAACTGAATCCTTGATTACAACCGAATTAATGGAACGCGAGATCAGAGGCATTATGACTGTCGAAGAGGTAATCCCATATGAGATACCTAATATTACACTCATAGCCTGAGTCATCAGTATTCCATTCCGTTTTGATCACCACTCATCTGGACAACTGTTTTCTTTGCCAATGCAACTAGCTAGTTTTAATCGTTTTGGTAGCAGTTGTTTTATCGTGTGTTCAATTAAAAATGTGCTTTATCAAAATTTGTTTCCAATATTTTTAGTAAGAGAAATATAAGAATCTTCACCGATGGTGCTTGAGTGAGAAAAATCTGTCTATATGTTTTCATCTACCCCTACAAATCTAATGAAAAAGGGATCTCATCCTTCTTAAGTATATTATATCTGACCATATAGTAGAAAGCAAGACTAAATTGGTCACATCTCTATGAACTTAACCCTTTTCATAGGCAATCCACTTCCTGAACTAGGAGTCCTCTGGTTTATGTATGGTTGCAGGCCTTGCAAAGTAAGAGACTGTTTATGTTGGATTACCATGACCTGTTACTACCTTTCGTGAACAAAGTAAGAGAACTTGAAGGGACCACGTTGTATGGTTCTCGGACGCTGTTCTTCCTTACCGAGGATGGTACACTGAGGCTTCTTGCCATTGAACTCACTCGACCTCCTAGTGCTGATAAACCACAATGGAAGCAAGTTTTCGCCCCGACTTGGGATGCCACTGGCTGCTGGCTGTGGCGACTAGCTAAAGCCCATGTCTGTGCTCATGACTCTGGCTACCATCAGCTTGTCATTCACTGGTAAGCATTCTGGAAACATAGAATCGTACCACACTAGATTGGAGTGGTTCTATAAATGGTTTGAGACAAAGAAACCATGACAAGGAAACTTCACTTTGAATAATGCTAGACGTCAATTGAGAACTAAACGTGATTGGGTTCTTACTTATGTTCCATTGCAGGCTGAGGACTCACTGCTGTACAGAGCCATACATAATTGCAGCTAATCGACAATTAAGTGCAATGCATCCAATCTATAGACTTCTACATCCTCATTTCAGATACACTATGGAAATTAATGCTCTTGCGCGTGAAGCCCTCATTAACGCAGGTGGAATCATCGAAACCACGTTCTCACCAGGCAAGTACTCAATTGAGCTCATTCTGCTGCTTATGACCAGCTCTGGCGGTTTGACATGGAAGGCTTGCCAGCAGACCTGATTAGAAGGTATTTTCATGTGAATAAAGTAATATAGGATCTCTCCAGTTTATCCCTAGTTCCTATAAGACTTCTTGATATATAGTGGATTGCTACACTTGCAAAAGACTTGGTAGAACATCTCTATGAAACTTCTAATTTACCCTTTGTTGATTAATTTTCAGGGGAATGGCAGTTGAGGATCCAACAGCAGAGCATGGATTGAGGCTAACGATTGAAGATTACCCTTTTGCCAATGATGGTCTCATCCTTTGGGATGCCATTAAGCAATGGGTTAGCGACTATGTAAAACACTACTACCCAGAACCATCTCTTGTCCAGGCTGATGAGGAGCTTCAAGCTTGGTGGACAGAAGTCAGAACCGTGGGTCACGCAGACAAGAAGGATGAGCCATGGTGGCCTGTCCTGAAATACACTGAAAATCTGATTCAGGTTCTAACGACCATAATCTGGGTAACCTCTGGCCACCATGCAGCTGTGAACTTTGGGCAGTACATTTTTGGTGGGTACTTCCCAAACAGGCCGACAATTGCTCGAACCAACATGCCAACCGAGGATCCCTCCAAAGATGAAATTAAGAATTTCATTTTGAAGCCAGAAGATCAACTTCTAAAATGCTTCCCTTCACAGATTCAAGCAACCAAAGTGATGGCTATTTTGGATGTTTTATCGAATCACTCACCGGATGAGGAGTATCTGGGTGAAATTATGGAACCATCATGGGAGGAAAATCCTGCCATAAAGGCTGCATTTGAAGATTTCACTGGCAGACTGAAGAAGCTTGAAGAGATCATCGATGAGAGGAACAACAATTGGGATCTGAAGAATAGAGTTGGAGCCGGAGTTGTTCCATATGAGCTGTTGAAGCCATCCTCGAAACCCGGGGTCAGCGGAAGAGGAGTTCCTAATAGCATATCCATTTAATTTAGAAATGATGGTATCTGTGTTGTGTATTTGCAATTAGTTTCCTTGTTTACGCTTTTGCGCCCAATAATGTGATTTTCTTGGATGGGATGTTCAAACGATGTACCTATCAGATGCAATTGTTGTATACCTCAATAAATACAATCAAACACCTGTATTTGTCAGGATGATCAGTCAACTAACATCTAGCCCTTGTTGCTAGGCTCCTAAAATCTCCACATGTCAGTGCTAACAAACAAGAATCGCCTTATGGCGCCCTACACACAAAGCTTAAAGCCGAACCAACATGCCAACTGAGAGTACTCCATCCAAAGATTGAGTTTAAAAAGTTCTAGATGAAGCCCAAAGATGAACTGCTCAAGTGCTTCCCTTCACAGATTCAAGTAACCAAAGTCATGTCTCTGTTGAACGCACAATCACATCACTCGCTTGACGAGGAGCATATTGGTAAGAATATCGAACCATTTAGGGCTGAAAAGCCTGTCACAAAGAATGCATTTGAAAGGTGTAAGGGCAGGCTGATGAATCTTGAAGACATTATTGATGAGTCATGAGAGGAATAACAAAATGAATCTACAGAACAGAGTTAATTAAGTGCTGGAGTTGTTCCATATATATGAGCTCTTGAAGCCACCCTCAAAATCAGGGGTCGCCGGAAGAGGAATCCCTAATAGTATATCAAGTTAATGCAAACATTTTGCAAGTAGTTTTATGCATTCAATTAATCATCAAAAATAGGGGTCACTAGTTGTCCTTAATTCGGTTGTCGTGATTTTCTTCCAACATTCGGAAGCTCTATATCATTTGGATTATATTTGATACTACCGTTGTATAGACATCACTCATGCTGTACTCCCCTACCCCAGTCCAGCAAGCATTTTTCTAGCTTTTTGACTGTTTATAATTTTGTTTCCTATAGATTTATATGGGTGGAAAACTGGATCGATTCCATGTATAATTCTGTTTGTGTGAGCTGTGAGTTATATATAAAGATTATTCTTGGATTGATGATTGTGGCTTTCATTCTATTGTGTCGTATGATTGTCAGGTTAAGCGAGTAAAATTACTTCATTATTCGTGGATTGGTGTTTCTGGGCTTTATTCTATGATGTCGTCGTATGGTTTAGTGAGTAAAATTACTTCTTTCATTCTCTGAATGCAATGCATGTCTGCTGCTTGTAATGGTTTCAGTACGTACTCTTGTCACCTTCACTCGAGTTGACTGATCGCAAATATGGTGCTCCTGAAGGAGAACTGGAGAAGCCAAGTGATCCATAAGTGGTGAAGGTCACGTGGCATTGCCGATCGAGGCACCTGATACAGGCACGACGACAAACCTTTTAAGGTAGTAGTGTTGTGACGAAGGAACTGTAAAAATGTACGGTCTAGAGAGGACCAGATCCCTCCAACACAAAAATTATAAGAGAGTGATGAAGTTGATGTGAGATGTATCTGGCAGTGATAATGGTGCTCTCCAGAGACGACCATATCGATTGTCCGACTAGGAGTAGCCTGATCTTGGGCGGAGATGGAGCCGTTAGGCCTTAGGCCTTATGGATACTAGATGCAAAACAAACTATAATCTGCACTAGCTATCTTTTTTTCTGAGTTAGTTCTTGATTGAATGAAATGAATATGAACAAAATATATATATATATATATATATATATATATATATATATAATATAGCAGTAAGTTGTCATTAATATCAGGCAATTGGGTGTTCTAAACGGGGTGAAAGTCTACGGATTTGGGTTGTCTGAAATGGATTGAAGACGAAGAACAAGAGAAAGATTGAACCCTCCAAACAAAAGCCATCTCAGTTTATTAGTTCGAAAGAGAGATCCTTTTTATGTGTTTAAAGTCTCACGGGATATGCGCCGTGGACATATTTTGAAAAAGAGAGTTCGACTTTGACGTGCTGGGCAGTGGAAGGCTCGGGAGCGGGGGTGGCTTGGCTTTAAGAGGGACCACGTTCTTTCGGAACCCTTGGGAGCTGGTTTTTGGTTCTCTTCTCTCGTTTTTTCCCTATTTTTTGTTTTTGCCCCGTAGTTCCATTTTCTTTTGGGCTTTAATATTTTTTTAAAAAAAAAATCTAATTTTATTTAAGAGGGGGCATTTCGGTTATTTTGTATGCAATTTAATGGTAATTTTCAACGAGAGACGATGATTAATCATGTTCGAAATATTACCGTTTTGAAACTTAGGGGAACAAGATTTATTTTATTCTATACTCAGAGAGTGTACTATGATATTACCCCTTTGTTTTTTCATGTATCTAAAATAAATTGTTAATAACTCTAGATTAAGATCCTCTATATTGGAATTGCATGGTATAATTACGCAATAAGTAGACTATTATTGGGCTCATGCTACCCGATACTTTATATGAGTAGCATTAAATTATGTATGGTCCACTATTGTGTCTATTTATCTCTAAAATGCATACAATTCAGTCAGATAATTATAGAAGATCATGATCTAATAACTGCGGATCGATCTAATAACTCTTAACTTATTGTCAATTATTTACTTCAACAATAGGTATTATTAGGCCAACAAACCACTACAAATCTCATTATTATTTTTATCAAGAACTTTGTTAACATAATTTTTCTTTCAAACATTTAATCAATCCCTTCAATATAGATCTCAATATATTTACCCTCGGTGTAATAGATAACCATTGGGCATCCAATAAAATATATACCATTTGGTTTCTTAAACAGCATCATTAGTTGGACTGACCAATGATTTCAGGCCTGTTGAAGTAAACACATGCATTGTTTTTGTACTCTCCACTCTTTTTCGTAGAATCCAACCACCACCCATTACCTACATTTCCATCACACAAATGTCCTACAAAAAAGCGAGAACCATAACTCTCTAACACCCAAGGGTACCACATAAAACAAACCAGACTTCGACCCATTGGGGGTGTGCTACTGCTAGGGCATATGGTATATTCATACTAACACGTCAACTTTAGGAACAACTAACGAGTATAAGAAACTTCCAAACAATAAATAGAAAAGGTAATATTTTGTACAGTGTTCATAACTATGTACTTTTTGAGACACTTTTTCTATGTTTACGATGAGGCACACAAAATTTGAAAAGTGTTATATCTCATTTGGTAAAACATATTTTCCCACTCTGTTTCGTTCTTATTTGCCATATATTCTTCTTTTGGTTACTGGGAAAACTTCGACAAAATGGATGAAAAAACAAAAACGTTACAGTTTGGATTTTTGTTGTAGTTGTTCTTTTAGTGTATGAAGGATAACCAACTCGTATTGAACGAGCCAAAGGTTACGTAATTCATTTTCTATTGAGGTTTCATTTGGATGTTGCGAATCCTAAAAATGAGATCCAAATTGATGTTCTTTTCCTAGAGTTAGCTATGTGCTTTAATTGCTTTTCAGGTTGATGCGTTTATGATAAAAGTGTCATCTTTTTTCTAAGATTCTGTTCGGGTATTTTCTAATCTGCATATTGAAGTGGACGGTTCAAGACTCAATGTAGTGTACGTTGCCGAACCTAAAAGGGGGTTGAATAGGTTCTGATTTTTCTTAACTATTATAACCACTTAAAACCTGCACTCTTCACAAATTCAATCAGTAGATTTCTAGAGTGCTAAGGCAACAAATATCGTGCGGAAGAATAAATCAATATGGACAACAGTATATACAATCTACAAAATATAGTTAAAGTAAAACATTTTATCACTAATGAATAAAACACAAAACAAAAGCATATATCATTTGGGAAACGCCATATATACCCTCCCCCCTGAATCCATGATGGCAAGATTAATAATCAGTGTTAAATTAATTTTTAAATTTGCATTGTATTTTTCTATATATACAATAATCTTGGATATATTTTTGTTTAAAGTGTTCAAGAGGATCGTTGAAGTTATAACTTTAAGAAAATAAGGTTGAAGAGGCTTTCAAATTTTGAAAAGATGAGGATAAAGGTTAAATTCAAAGAGTTGGACCCATACCTGAAAATTGTCTCTCTTTCTCATTGGTTATTTATTTTTGATTGATTTTTTCAAAGTATTTTTCAGATTTAATCAAGACTATTTTAAGACTTGTTCTTTTTTAAGAGAAAGAATATTTACCTATTCATCCGTCGTCTTTAGGTGTTGTTTAATGTCTAAATCAGTTTTTTCCCTGGGTAAAAGCAGACAGTCAAAAGATCAATTACATGATACTTTATTATATAATTTGTTTCTCGTTTGAATTAGCAATTTTTCAGAAGAAAACAGACAAACTAAATAAGTACTTTTATTAATTGTCCTATGAAGCAAACAAACAATATTATAAGTTGAATCTGCCCGGCCCCACTTATAAATGTGGTAGGTTAAATATTCCTTTGTTTATTCTGTTTTCTCTCTGTTTAACTCATGATCGGCCGTACGTTCTCATTCATGCGCACAAAGCGCTCGCTCCTGCGATAGATCATGTAACTATCTAGGGTTTCTGACGTGGAATTCTCATTAATTTGTAAAAGCTTAAAAGCTCCTTGGAGCATTTGACCCAGTACTGTACTGCATGCTTTTCACGTTTTTTTCTCGAAAAGAAGCTGAAGGAAGACTGTTAGGTATCAAGACCACCTTTCTCTTTCTTTTTGATTAAGGTCAATAGTAGTAACGAGGTGAAAGATATATATAGTACGGAAAATATAATGACAACTTTAAGCTAGCTCTAATATATATTGCACGTTTCAACTTATTACTGCTCCAGAAAGTGAAAACGTTTAATTTTCTTTAAGCAGTACGCCGCCCCCCGGTCCCCATACTAGGCTGAACACGCTAACTCATGGAATATTGTAAATAATTTGTTGACATAAATAGGAGTACCGAGGTTTCCAATGTTGCATGTGGATTCCAATATGCCTTATAAACTAGCCCTTCAAAATCTGCAGACCTAGTCTGTACGATTATTTTACAAGGATCGAGTCTTTTTCAACTGATAGCAAACACGTATATCTGATAACGTTTTAGTTTGTAAGCTGTGGTGCAACTTGTGTATAAAGATCATTAATTATGAACAAGTTGGTGAACTAATTATATGAAGTTATTTAATTAGTTGATGTCATGGTATATATACAGCTTCATATATAATTAGTTTAAGAGGAATTAATTAGTGGGATGAAGGGAGCTAGTGGGCGAGGGGCCCAGGTACTCCAAAACCTTGATCATGCAGAAAAAGTTAAAAAGTGTACAATATTTAATTGGTGGCGGCCGGGTTTTGGTGCTCTTGTACATGACCCGCATGTTGCCTACAAATTAAAGTGCTCCTTCCCAGCTAGCCAGAAATAAAAAATTGGCCACTCATAGTCGTCTCAAATGTGACGTTTGATCCTTAAGAGGGCTTATCGTCTCTGATAATGATGTCCATTAATTCAAAAGTTACAATCTGGACCAATATTGGCATAATTAAATACTCGGGATATATAAATAATGATGCATGCATGTGCACATGAGCTAGCGGCCATTTCCCTCTTGTAACAATAATTAGCATCTCATGACATTAATACATATATATACACACTAGTGGATAAGAAAAAACCAAAATTTGATTCCTGCAGTCTGTTATTTTGTATGTGTTGTGTGGTACTATTATCCGAACATCCATGTGCTTCCCAGATTCATGATTTGGGTCATATATATATATATATATATATATATTTCGGGATGTTTCCAAAGGGAACATAATGGCACACTAAAAGAGTGGCATGCGATCGAGCATATAACATGTCGCGACATCTTATCGGATCAATTTATTCTCCACTTCTCTCAGCTCTCACTGATTCCTCAAGCCACAATAACATTATATATAAGTAAGACGAAAAAAAAAATACTATTCCCATGCTTGGCGACAAACTCAAAAATATGCATGGGACAATTAGCGTATATATAGAGAGAGAAAGAGAGATTAGATTAATACCTATCATTCAACACTTCTTACCGACAAATATTGACATATGCTAGTGCATAAATATTCTTTTTTGCAAATAATAAGAAAAACGATATATATGACGCCATTCTTGCGTCATTGTGATGATTATCTCTGAACTATTCCAATCTGTTGCATGCGACTTTGTGAGCTGGTAACTGCAATCTGAAATTTAGGTGCAGCCAAATTAGCAATGCCGTAAGTGCATGAGTATCAAATAGAGTATCTTTTACCAAATTTATGATTGAATTATCTGTGTATATATATCCAATAAAGAGATAACATTTGATACCCAAGATATCATAATGCAAAATTAAAACGTGAGAACAGAAATACATTCGTATATATCAAAACGAGGATCAGTACTGCCTATTGGCATCCACGCGGCCTAAGGAGTATATATATACACACACACCTCTAACCCTAGCCAATAAGAAAAAAAGGAAGCTTGCCAGACCCACCCTTCACGTCTTCGGACGCTCGTGTCCAATTGACGCCAAACATAATAGAGATTATTATGTAGGCTAATTCAATAGGCAATATGCAAGGAAAATAGAGAACTCGTCCCAAAAACTAAGAGAAAACTCTGGGATTCAATAAAATTATCAATATCAAAAAATCATCAAAAACAACCAACAAGCCGGGTTAATATAGCTAAATCCGACCCTTAATAAGATTTTACCAAAAATAGCAAAACCCTAAAAGTCTTACCAAAATGAAATACGAAATAAAATAAATAGACTGCCAAAAATCTGGCCCAAATCGGGTTTAGAATTACTTCGTAATCGATAAATGGAATATTACGATAAATAGTAAATATTATCTAAAAATAGAGATTCGAAAGGGAAAATAGAGGATTTAGGGCTCAAAACGAGGCGCACAGAGCGTAGCTCAGTGGTCATGACGTGCGCGCCGAAAAGAGCTTTCCGAATTGGGGTCACGGGAATCGAACACTTGTAACCAAAGTTATAGCCAAAAAACCGACACATGCACGGAAACTGCCTCAATTAGACTAGATCACGATTTCTTGACATCCTTCCGCTGATCTGCCCACTCCAGGTAATTCGGCACCATCAATGTGCAATCTGACAGCTCAGCGTCGTCTGACTCGATCGGATCCCTCTGCATCACCAGGTATTTCAACTCAATCAATTTCATCTCTTTTCTTTTTCCCTTTCTTATTATCTGATTTGCATGTGCAAAGTCGAAGGTTAAAACAACAATGACTGGCTTTAGAGTATGTTTTTAAATATTGTTTTAAGTTTCGTTTCGTGTAAGATTCTCCGAGTGAATAAACCCTGGAGGAAGAAGTTCTTGAAACCCCTCTTGAATATCTTTAACTAAATGGGTCAGAGTATGTGAACTCAAACTGCTTTAGAAATTTAAGATCGGGGATGATTTATATTGTGCCTTTTGTTTAATTCATTACAAGATGATAAATTGAAGCAAAAGAATCTACTGGATGATTAATTCCATAATAATGGGGGTGGAATCAATTGATTTACAGTGGATATCAGCCACCTGCCTATTCTTAGGATGATTTTCTTCGCTTAAGGAAATCTTGGATGCCGTAAGAACGACTCTGGAGATTTTTCTTGTCATCACTGCTGCAGAAATGCAGAATATTCTTATGTATAGTGCATTACGAGGTACTCTAAAGTCTAATGGGATCTGTTTTGTTGTGCTGGCTAATCTGTGAAGGTTCACGAGGCTCTTCCTGGGAGTAGCTTTAATAGCTTGCTCTTGAATAGGTATGAATGTGGTAACTTGTTTCCATTTATTATCTATAGCTTGAAATTTGTATTTCTTTCTTTTCTCTTTGGAGAAACATCTGGTGCTTTTTTTGTGCGTCTGTGGGTGAGTGTGAGTGTGGTGTTTGGGGGGGGGGGGGGGGGGGCTATAGTTTAATTGGAGTTTTTCTCGATGCTATATAATGTTGCTTTATGTGCAGACCCAAAAAGGGCAGTTCCATTGATATCTCTCTTCGGATGCTACACATTAAGAAGCAACCTTGGTTTGGAAAACCTTTCATCAGGTTATTCCAGGGTTTGCTGAGGTAAGAATTTGAGCAATAACTTCTTTGGATAGACTATTTAGATTTAAGGTTGCATATCGACTTTATGAAACTCATGCTGTCATGCCAGGAATGCTGTTGCTAATATTTAGTAAGTAGTGCTAGTTATGTGTAAGGTTCGATGTAAATTCTGAATTGTAATCTTCTCGATAATGCTAATGACATTAAGGGCTTATTTAGAATGGTAGTTCGAGAGAGCGAAGTTCCATGAAATTTTGTTAAGGTTCATCATTTCCTTTGGACTTTTCTGTGTAATCGAAGATGTCACTAATCATGCACAAAATTTTTGAAGTCTTGCAAATTTTTATTGACTTCAAAAAGCTTCCACATTGTCCAAAAGGCGAAACTATACTTATGTTTTCTTTTTTCCCCTTCATCTAAAAGAAAGTAAGCACTCTTTTTGGAGCTCAGATGCCGCAGTAAATGTTGGAGTTAGGGAAATTAATGTTTTACTTCATGTATTGTAAGTATTTTGTTTAAATGAAAAGACTAAATCAAGCTATATCATAGTCGGTGCTGATTGCTTCTCATGAATTGTATTTCCAGTGCTACCATGATACGTCCCAAGTGACTGAGGAACTAGTTGAAAAGATGCTTAATCCAGGACTCGAACCCGGTGCTGCAGATGTGTTCTAATAGCCTGGGGAGACAAGGATCCATGGGAACCCCTTGACCTTGGTAGAAACTTTGGAAATTTTGCCTCTGTAGAAGACTTTGTTGTTCTACCTAATGTTGGGCACTGCCCCAGGTTCTTCTACCTAAGTTATTTTTATTTTATGCTAGAAATTTGTATAGATTCTTGTGTTGTAAAACTTGTAAGACTTGGTTATTTAATCAATGATGAATTATATTTTGTTTTATTATCCTTGTTCTTTAAGTTTTTACATCTAATGAGATTATTAAAATAAATTTTTATTATCGATTAAAAAAACATGTATAGAAAAAAATTATTGGTAATTTAAAAATGCTAGCAAAAAAAAAAACTGACCTATAGCGGCGTGGAAACAAGCCTATAGCGGCGGTTACGACAGTCGCTAGCTGAACGTCACTATAGGTCTGCGGTCTTCACTAGCAGTCGCGCGAACCGCTGCTAAAACCTATCCCGACGGTTCTATAACGGCAGTAGCGATTTTTTGACCTATAGCAGCGTTGCTGCTAAGCTGGAATTTTTGTAGTGGATATGCATGCCAAGCAATACCGTGAGTATCAAGTAGAGTATCTTTTGATACATACACGAAACAGCCGGTCATATGTGTAAATGCAAATATAAAAGGGAAAACTGCTCCTTTTCGATCTCTTTTTTCCCTCAAAAATTCTAATTTGTTCTTGAACCAAGAGAAGAATTTCTTGATACTAATGATCAAGTACGGTATTGCTGCTAATTTGGCTGCACCTAAATTTCAGATTGCAGTTGACAGCTGACAAAGTCGCAACAGATTGGAATAATTCAGACATGATCTGAATATTCTTTGTTGGAAATAATAAGAAACTCAAAATTTTACCAAAAATTTAACATCCTTACTTTTTCATTCTCTCTCCTTACTTTTTCTCTAACTTTTTTTTACTTTTTTACTTTTTTACTTACTTTTCCATTCTCTCTCTTACTTTTTCTCTAACTTTTTCACTTTTTTCATTCTCTCTTCAACCTTTTTTACCAACTCCTAAAATTTTACTAAAATTTTAACATTACAAACACCATGATTATATATAGGCGGCCTCTCTCGGGAAACATAGCCCCAATTTTTCTTCTTTCTTTTTGATTTTGGGTTATATATATATATATATATATTCATGCACTAGTGTGTCATTATTCGTCGTAAGAAGTGTTGACTTTGTAGGTAATATTCTAAATTCTATATAGAAGATGAAACCTGTGATACGTAGATTATAAATTAATTGTCTCCGTCCTTATATATATATTTGTGTTTCTCGCCAAGCATGAGAATAATATTTTCTCATCAACTTGTATAATAATATTGTGGCTCGAGGACTGTTGTGGAACAGAGAAGTTCAATATAATTAAAGTGGGTCGGATAAGATCGATTTCATTTTCGGATGCCACTAGCTAGTTTAGTGTGCCATTAATTATGTTCTCTTTGAAAACGTCCCGATCACACACACACACACACATATATATATATATATATATATATATATATATATATATATATATATATATATATATATATATGACCCCAACCATAAAAGGAAGGTGATTAATGGGGGCAAGTTCTTAAAGAAAAATGGTAAAAAAAAATAATTTATTTGAAAAAAAAAAATAAAAACAAAAAAATTTAGATATAAAAATTTTTGTTTTAGGGAGCCAACCGGGGCAGTGGCCCCGGTTCCCCCCTTGCCTCCGCCAGTGACCCCAACCATTAATCTGCGCAGCTGGATATATATATATATATATATTTGTGTTTCTCGCCAAGCATGAGAATAATATTTTCTCATCAACTTGTATAATAATATTGTGGCTCGAGGACTGTTCTGGAACAGAGAAGTTCAATATAATTAAAGTGGGTCGAATAAGATCGATGTCATTTTCGCATGCCACTAGCTAGTTTAGTGTGCCATTAATTATGTTCTCTTTGAAAACGTCCCGATCACACATATATATATGACCCCAACCATTAATCTGCGCAGCTGGTAACTGGGTTCGGGAAATATTAGTTTCACATATACAAAATAACAGGCAGGCCAGGAATCAAATTTTGGTTCCTTCTTATCCACTATATATATTCTATTGTACCCTTCACCACTGCATGTGCTATCATTTGCATATAAGTAATGTAAGTAGTGTCATGAGATGCTAACTAGCTAGCTACAAGAGGGAAATGGCCGCTGAGCAGATTCTTGTATAATTATTTATTCAGAGACGTACGTTTTGGGTTAATATATGTTCTAATGTTCATTTGGTCCGTCCATGGACGATATTATAAGCCCACTGGGGCACGCGCGTCACATTATTCAGATATTTATAGAGTGGCCAAAGTTCGAGTTATTGCCCGGAAAGGATCAGTTTTGGGGGCGATCAAGGATTTTACCCGTTATTTATCAAATACGAACGTATATATACCACACAGGAATTATCATATAAGGATTTTTCCCTAAAATAAATAGTACAGACTAAACTTTTGCGTATTTTATATATATATGAAGTTTCGGATCTGCAGGTTTTGCAGGAAGAAAAACCATAGCTCGATCATTCATTCTGTACGGATGACATGAATTCGATCCACATATAACATCGGAACATGAGATTCTTTAGGGAGGCAGGCCGCGCTGTAGGATTTGACACGTGTATATTTAAAGCTTAAGGGAATGAATGTAATCATTTTTGTTGTCATGATTTCTGTACTATATATGGCAATCCCCTCCGGATGGCCGGATGCCGTCCATCCAGCCATCCCGTGGTTGGGAGCCCGGGCAAGGGCTGCCCATGCTACTCGGGGCAGGTGTGGGTCTCGGGCGGGACCCACCTGCTCCCCGGCACCCAACCACCAGATATCTGGATGGACGGCATCCATCCGGACATCCGGAGACAATCCGTTCCATATATATATATATATCTTTTACTGCACTTTTTCACTTATACGACTGAACTATTTACCATGAAAAGGAAAGAAAAGTTGGTCCTGATTCATGATACCTAATAGTCTTCCTTCTTATTGTCGAGAAAAACGTGAAAATTAAGAAAAGCGCTGTGCATGCATCGGTCAAATATTGGTACTCTAAGCGACTTTCGAGCTTAATTACACGTATTAATGAGAATTCCACGGCAGAAAACCATGCAGCTAGTTATATCATGATCTAGGCCAGAAGCGATCGCTAGATTTGTGGTCCGAGATAAAAAAATGTTTTATATACAAAGAAAAAACAGACAAAAACAAAGAACCAATCTACGACATTGGATTTGATAATGTATGTAGGGGCCAGATACAACTTATAATATTGTTTGCTTCATTAGGGGACAAAAGTAGCTGTTTGTTTTCTTCTAAAAACATTGCTAACCCAAAAGAGAAATTAACAAATAAATTATCCTGTAAGTTATCTAATTTTGACTCTCTGTTCTGACAGAGAATTCACATGCAACTTCTGACCTACCTAATATTCGTCCTTGTTATTGAACGGAAGGACAAAGACTGACGTAGCTGGGGGTTTAATTTTCTCAGCAGATGCAAAACGTTGCCAATGTGAGGACGCTCGCCGACCGGGAAACGTTGGCATCTCTCTCTCTCTCTCTCTGATCACGCACACAGAAACCCAGCTAGCTGTTTGTCTATAAATAAATCCAGCACCCATGCCATTTTTGCAAACCGCTCTCTATCTCTCTCTTAAAACTTCATTATCCCTTCTTGTAACTGCAACCTAGCGAGAATGGTAGTTTCCGACTCTCGTCTGACGCAAAGCCTCACCTCTTCTCCACCCGTCTTTGAGAAGTCAGTTTTGGTGCTTAAGGCACTTTTGACAGTGAAAGCCACAGGAGGGTTTTTTGCCAACCTAAGCTTAACCAAGCCCCTCGAAGACCTCACTGATTTACTCGGGAAAACGTTTCTGTTGGAGCTTGTTAGCGCTGAGCTTGATCCCAGTAAGTTCGAGGATTATCTACCAGCTCATGATTTAAATTATCTTTAGGCACCGTTATCTTCAATACTGATCAAAATTTTGCGAAAACGCCATGTGTGCATGTTAAACAACGATTAAACAATTAGCAGGTGTACCTCCACAAAATAAACACTTTTAGTGGTACGTCATGTAGATCATGTATAAGTACTGGAACCTCTTATGCTAGCTGATACTTGATATATATATATATATTGAGATGAAAGGAATTGGGTTCAGAAATATATGTACTGCACTTTTTCAATGAATTGCGTCGTTTTTACTCTCATAAAATTTTAATCATGTTTTTGGTGGTTTTTTTTCTTGCTTTATTCACATATCATTACAGATACGGGTTTGGAGAGGGAAACGATCAAGTCTTTTGCGCACAAAGTGAGCTACAAGGACGAGGAGGTGACATACGAAAGTAAATTTGCTGTCTCGGCCAGTTTTGGACAGATTGGAGCTGTTTTGTTAGAGAATGCACACCACAAGGAGGTCTACCTCATGGATATTGTTCTCGATGGCGCCCCCAGTGGCCCTGTTCACTTCACATGTAATTCATGGGTTCACTCCAAATATAACAATCCTGAAAAGCGAATCTTCTTCACTGATGAGGTGCTTAATTTTCTCGCTTAAATATTGCTACGTACCCAGCTCTTCTCCAGTTTCCTTTTTCCTTCGTAAGATATCACATAGACTTATGTTGAAAAGTATAACTTAAATAATAAAACCTAAAGAATAAGCTTTTGCTTTTGAAATAAATAATAAGTTCTATAGATATATATATATATATATATATATGGTATTAGAACTGAACCGTGAGTTAATTTAGCCATTTCAATTAAAATATATACGTATTAGCCCATCATGTAAGGGCCGGCGAGTCTCTAGCTCACAAATGAGGAAGTGTTAAAGAATATATATCTTCCTTTAAACTTTTCAGGATAAATGATAACTTTTTTACAAATTTGAATATGCAATTAGCTAGCTCATCCTTGTTTCATATCTATGGGTATTAATTTGCATGATAGTACTTACTCTTTTCATAAAGTTCTTTAATTTTCATTTTTGGTCAAGTTGATCCTTGAAAGATTCTAGTTTTATAAATTAGAATTATATTTTGTAAGAAATTCATGTGGAGGTTTAATATGGATCATGACTAAAACATATGTGTCTTCTTTTTCCATCAGTCCTACTTACCATCAAAGACGCCTAGTGGGTTGACAGGGTTGAGGAAAATTGAGCTGGAAAATTTAAGAGGCAATGGAAAAGGAGAACGGAAATCGTTCGAAAGGATTTACGATTATGATACGTACAATGATCTCGGTAACCCTGATGAAAGCACCGATTATGCGCGGCCCGTCCTTGGAGGCAAAGAACATCCATACCCAAGGCGATGCAGAACAGGACGTTCGCACTCTGAAAAGGGTAACCAAAATTCCTTTTGATACAGCTAGCTTTCATCAAAAATTTAAAACAACGAAATTTGTCTATTTTGCAAAACTTTTTCAATGAGGTATTTGATCCTAGATTATGCTACTTTTATGTGCATGTGACCTTGCTCTCACAAATTTCTGCGACTATCTAGGCTTCGGACTTAATTTGTGAAATGCAAATTTTGGAAGAAAATAGACCCCGATCTGAAAAACTCAAGCTCCATCATTCTGCCTACAAAACCTAGAAATATAGAGAAGAAGAAAATAACTTTGCCAACAAAAGCCACATTTAATGTGGCGGAAAAAGAAAAACAGATCGCGAACAGTTAATTTTGTATGGACCAGACAAATTTGGAAGCTGACTATGTCATGAATATATAGCATATCATTAATAGACAACAAAAATAGAATTATAGTCGTAAAGAGTTGAATTCTGCTATCAGCATACTTGAGTTTGTATAAGGTCAAGAACACACCTGGTAGCCTTGCATGATATATAATTTGTACATGTGGTGACGATGCAGATCCATTATCTGAAAAAAGAGGCAGCAGTGTGTATGTGCCGAGGGACGAAGCATTCTCGGAGGTTAAAGAAGTGACATTCTCAACAAGTACCCTGAAAAATGTGCTGCATGCATTACTGCCTCAGCTTGAGATATCAATGCTCGACCCAAACCTCGGGTTTCCTTTCTTCACGGCTATAGATTCACTGTTTGAAGAAGGGGTCCCATTGCCACAGACTAAATCTAAAGGACTCCAGTCAATAGTGCCAAGGCTAGTGAAGGCTCTTGTTGATAGCAAAGAAGATATTTTACGCTTTGAGACCCCTGAAATGATTGATAGTATGTGTCTCTCTCCCTGGCTGTCTATCACTTTCTTTTTATCTACCTCTTTCGCGTCTGATCTCATTTAAATCTATGAATAATCTTCGTTTTGCAGGAGATAAATTCGCATGGTTCAGGGATGAAGAATTTTCTAGACAAACTCTTGCTGGTCTCAACCCATTTAGCATACAACTAGTTACGGTGGGTATTCTTCAATTTTCTTTTACAAAGAGAAATAAAATTAAAAAGGAAAATGAAGGAGAAGGAGAATAAAAAAGCACCCCGTCTTCATGTACTTTACATAATCTTAGTCCTTCCACAATGAACTCCACTTCCCAGAAAGTTTGTGTATATTTATATATATACCCAAAGTCGTTGGCATAAATTCATTCAGGTTCTGAGTTATTTTGGATCTGGGATATGGAAGGGCTTAGAATGTTTCTCTCTTATTTAGCGGACAATTTTTTTCCCTAAGCATTTAGCAGAGAACTTACTTCTATATAAATTTTTCGAGGCATTTAGTAGTAACTTAACTATTTCATTCAGGAGTGGCCATTGAAAAGTAAGCTCGACCCTGAGGTCTACGGCTCACCTGAATCCTCGATTACAACAGAATTAGTGGAACGAGAGATCAGAGGCATCATGACAGTCGAAGAGGTAATCCCATATAAGACACCTATTACACTGCAACGATCACATTCTAAGTCACTAGTACTCCATTCCGTTTTGATCACCATTCTTCTGGACAACAACTGTTTTCTTTGCCAATGCAACTACTCAACTAGTTTAATCGTTTTGGTAGCAGTTGTTTCATCGAGTGTGTTCAATTAAAATTGTGCTTTATCAAAATTTGTTTCCAATATTTAGTTAGAGAAATATAAAAATCTTCACTGATGATGCTTGAGTGAGAAAAAAATCTGCATATAAGTTTGTATATACCCCTACGAATCTAATGAAAAGCGATCTCATCCTTCGTAAGTGTATTTTATCTGACCATATAGCAGAAAGCAAGACCAAATTGGTCACATCTCTATACACTTATCCCTTTTCATAGGCAATCCACTACCTTAACTAGGAGTCTTCTGGTTTATATGATTCAGGCCTTGCAAAGGAAGAGACTGTTTATGTTGGATTACCATGACCTGTTACTACCTTATGTGAACAAAGTAAGAGAGATTGATGGGACCACGTTGTATGGTTCTCGGACACTCTTCTTCCTTACCGAGGATGGTACACTGAGGCTTCTTGCCATTGAACTCACTCGGCCTCCTAGTGCTGATAAACCACAATGGAAGCAAGGTTTCTTCCCGACTTGGGATGCCACTGGCAGCTGGCTGTGGAAGCTAGCTAAAGCCCATGTCTGTGCTCATGACTCTGGCTACCATCAGCTTGTCATTCACTGGTAAGCATTCTGGAAACATAGAATCGTACCACACTAATTGGAGTGGTTCTATAAATGGTTTGAGACAAGGAAACTTCCCTTTGAATAATGCTAGACTTCGATTGAGAATTAAACGTGTTTGTGTTCTTACTTATGTATCATTGCAGGCTGAGGACTCACTGCTGTACAGAGCCATACATAATTGCAGCTAATCGACAATTAAGTGCAATGCATCCAATCTATAGACTTCTACTTCCTCATTTCAGATACACTATGGAAATTAATGCTCTTGCGCGTGAAGCCCTCATTAACGCAGGTGGAATCATCGAGAGCACGTTTTCACCAGGCAAGTACTCAATAGAGCTCAGCTCTGCTGCTTATGACCAGCTCTGGCGGTTTGACACGGAAGGCTTGCCAGCAGACCTGATTAGAAGGTATTTACATGTGCACAAAGTAATATGGGATCTTTCCAGTTTATCCCTGGTTCCCATAAGACTTCTTGATATGATCTAGTGGATTGCTACACTTGCAAAAGACTTGGTAGAACATGCTCTATGAAACTTCTAACCTACTCTTTATTGATTGATTTTCAGGGGAATGGCAGTTGAGGATCCAACAGCAGAGCATGGATTGAGGCTAACGATTAAAGATTACCCTTTTGCCAATGATGGTCTCATCCTTTGGGATGCCATTAAGCAATGGGTTAGGGACTATGTAAACCACTACTATCCAGAACCATCTCTTGTCCAGGTTGATGAGGAGCTTCAAGCTTGGTGGACAGAAATCAAAACCGTGGGTCACGCAGACAAGAAGGACGAGCCATGGTGGCCTGTCCTGAAAAACACTGAAAATCTGACTCAGGTTCTAACGACTATAATCTGGGTTACCTCTGGCCACCATGCAGCTGTGAACTTTGGGCAGTACATTTTTGGTGGGTACTTCCCAAACAGGCCTACCATTGCTCGAACCAACATGCCAACCGAGGATCCATCTGAAGAAGAAATTAAGAAGTTCATGATGAAGCCAGAAGATCAACTGCTAAAATGCTTCCCTTCACAGATTCAAGCAACCAAAGTGATGGCTATTTTGGATGTTTTATCGAGTCACTCACCGGATGAGGAGTATCTGGGTGAAATTATGGAACCATCATGGAAGGAAAATCCTGCCATAAAGGCTGCATTTGAAGATTTAAGTGGCAGACTCAAGAAGCTGGAAGAGATCATTGATCAGAGGAACAACAATTGGGATCTGAAGAATAGAGTTGGAGCCGGAGTTGTTCCATATGAGCTGTTGAAGCCATCCTCGAAATCCGGGGTCACCGGAAGAGGAGTTCCTAATAGCATATCCATTTAATTTAGAAATGATGGTATCTGTGTTGTGTATTTGCAATTAGTTTCATTATTTACGATTTTGCTCCCAATAATGTGATTTTCTTGGATGGATGTTCAAACGATGTACCTATCTGATGCAATTATTGTATGCCTCAATAAATGAGAATCTACCACTCATCCCAAAAGTTTAAGCTGATAGGAAGAAGAAGATTTTATTATTTGAATTATATTCTATAACACTCCCATCACGTGTGGCCCGGACTCTGCTTTAATTGGGAGACACAACATGTGCAATATTTAATTAAAATTGGGGTGAAGTGCAGAGTTAAGTCTCGAACTCAGGACCTCGGCTTTGATAATCTATCACTCATCCCAAAAGCTTAAGCTGATAGGAAGAAAAGATTTTATTATTTGAATTATATTCTCTAACAATAAATACAATCAAACACCCGTATCTGTCAGGATGACCAATCAACTAACATCTATCTAGCCCATGTTGCTAGGCTCCTAAAATCTCCACATGTTAGTGCTAACAAACAAGAATCACCTCATGGCGCCCTACACACAAATCTTAAAGCCGAATCAACATGCCAACTCATAGAACTCCACCCAAAGATGAGTTTAAAAAGTTCTAGATGAAGCCTGAAGATGAATAGCGCAAGTGCTTCCCTTCACAGATTCAAGTAACCAACGTCATGTCTCTGTTGAACGCACAATCACATCACTTACTTGACGAGAAGCATATTGGTAAGAGTCATGAGAGGAATAACAAAATGAATCTAAAGAACATAGTTAAAAGTGCTGAGAGTTGTATGATCAGCTCTTGAATCCATCCTCAAAACCAGGAGTCGCCGGAAGAGGAATCCCTAATAGAATATCACGTTAATGCAAACATTTTGCATTTAGTTTCATGCATCCAATTAATCATCAAAAATAGAGGTCACTAGTTTTCCTTTGGTTGTTGTGATTTTCTTCTAACATCCGCAGGCTCTCTATATCATTTTGGATTATATTTGATACGACCATTTATAGACATCGCTAATGCAGCAAAAGATCAATAAAAAAAAAAGGTGATTTGCGTTTTTTATGCTTCGAGCATGATCAATCATCGCCCTTCTTTCGAAATGAGTATTAAACTTCATACAAAATGATCTTGTGAGAGCAAGGTCTCATGCGCTGATATACTCGCAGTGGCCACCCGGCACCCGAGTTGCCATTGAATTGGTCTGTTCACTCTTCTCACTTGGAACCATGCACGTTCTGCATTGTTGGTATCCGACTACGTGGTTAAATTCACTGTGTTTTAACTATTTATATTTTTCAGATAAATTATTAGAAATGGTATCTGAACACTGAATTTCCGCCATGAAAAATCCGATGGACCCGAGTCACCCGACTTCAGTCGGCGTGCTCGAATGGTGTCGACCCCAAGCTTAGTAAAGTTTGTATTAAAGTTTGAGTCACACGTTGCTAAAGTAATGTGGACTATTGTTTCCTAAAGCTTATAAATAAAAGTTCATGTAATCTCATCAATTCACAGATTAATATACTCGTACACGCCGGCCGGAAGTTCGATAATATGTACTTCAAGAATCTTCAGCTAGGGATGGGCCTCTTCACCCAGGATCCAGTCCTCTTTACAGAACTAGAAATTCGACGGCCTTTTACAAAGCCTTTGTCGCTGCAATAACCACTGCGAGTATATCAGCGCATGAGACCTTGCTCTCACAAGGTCATTTTGTATGAAGTTTAATACTCATTTCGAAAGAAGGGCGATGATTGATCATGCTCGAAGCATAAAAAACGCAAATCACCTTTTTTTTATTGATCTTTTGCTGCATTAGCGATGTCTATAAATGGTCGTATCAAATATAATCCAAAATGATATAGAGAGCCTGCGGATGTTAGAAGAAAATCACAACAACCAAAGGAAAACTAGTGACCTCTATTTTTGATGATTAATTGGTTACCTCTATTTTTTAAAACAAAATTAAAAAAATATTAAAAAATTCATTAAAAATAAAAATAGCATATAAAAAAGTAATATTTTTTAAATAAAATTATTGAAATTCTATTTCATTAATCTCTTTATTTATTTTCACTTTACCTTGGAATGTCATTTCGATCACTTTACACGTTTTTCTATCTAACTTAACGCTCAAAGTAAACAAAAGACGAGAATTGATCCTGTTTGAAACATAAAAAGTGCAAATCACCTTTTTAAAGTTTAAAAAAGCGAAATTAATTTTAGCCTATAATTAAGATGAGTACTATATATCACATTGCCCCCTTAAAGCAACAACCAAACATGATTTCACTCCCGCACATAGTCCACTTTACCCACTCAATTATCACAATCGATAATACATGCACTACTTAGTAAAACACAAAACTGACAATGCCAATGCCTGTTTTTGGTCAGCAAACAAGAGGAGCACGTCCAAGGCACAAGCCGTTTGGTTCTCATTTGGATGCAAAATCCAACACATAAGATGTACGTTCATATATTAAAGGAATGTAATGCAGCTATTAGCATATCATTGGAACGAATCAGAAGAAACTCGATGTTTATCTGCATTACAGAATAAAGCTGCAAATGCAAACAAGATTGCTCTTCCTTGCACCTTACAACCAAACAAGACTGCTCTTCCTTGCACCTTACAAGCAAAGTGATGATGACCCTGCAACCCTCACTGCTAGATTCAAACAACATCATGCTTCTAAGATGCTCATTAACTGATCCGAAAGTAGTAAAATGAAATTCCTGCACGTCAGCTTGCTCATGAGTCAATGTTCCTCGATCTCAATCAACTATCGCAACAAGATCAAAACAAGATATGCCCCCATCCAGAAGTAGCAGTCAACTCAACCTTTTAATTCCTTGTCCGTCAGCATGATTGTTTCTGAGCCTGAAATGTCTTTTTAGCCTCCACCAAACTGGATGCTTCTTTCAAAGAAAATGGCCACAAAGGCGAAAGCGCAACAACTTTTCCAATGATGATCAGAGTCGGTGATACTAAGTGCGCAGACATAATTTGCTGGGCAAGATCCTTTAGTACAGCAAAGACCTATATAATTGCAAATGCTACTATAATCAGATGTAGGCATTGGCAGCATAAAATCGGAACACTTCCAATTGCCGTAGACCCGTTTTAAAGATTCCACTCAGTAATTCCATAAGACATAAGTTCTAGTATAATCAGTCTTTCTACATTCCAAGGTGAAGTTCTGAAAGTCAGGATTTTGAGGCTCAGCACCTTTCATTCTACTTTCTGAAAGCTCACACATAGTAACTTTAATGGGGTGACATCTTCCACAGATATACCATAAGGTTTTTCAGTAAGATGGCATCCCCAATTCAGTTAGTTGCCTCAAAATCACTGCATCTTTCAATGGACCATAACATATAAAGATTCCCTTTTGATTAAATTAATACATGTCAAAGTGCTGATTTGCATCTTCACGAGTTTATCAATTATTTTCTAGAAATGGTAACCATGGAATGGATTCTGTTTCTGAAGTCCTAAAAGTGTTGTACACAAGATTAATTGAGGTTTCAAAATTACATTTCGTAGATTGAAATGAAGCTATAAAAGCCCATCTAACCAACGAATACCTCTCGTCAAATTGTTGGATGAGCTGATTTCTTTTTTTTTCTTTTCTTTTTTTTGGTGAGCTACTTGTCTAAGGACGGGTGAACTTCCTTTGACATGTACCTTAGATTTTATGTTCGGTGCTTATAATGTTTAATAAAATGAAACCACATACAAAAATCTTCAAGAAAGTCAATATCTTGGCCTAGAAAAAAAAAAGGCACAAACTGAAACTACATCCATTGAAATAATCGACCAAAATAAAAGCAACGCATAAGATCATGCTGAAGGTTTGTCAGACTTCTATCATGCCAAACGACTATTTTAAAAAAGAGATACTCTCAAATGTCATGACTTTCAGGCATGCTGGTAAAATGTTCGTAAAAAAAATTAAGAAAAAAGGCAAAACAGAGAAGGGAGGATAAAGATAATTGTGCTTACTGTGCGTTGTTGAGGTGTTGTCCCTCGCTCAACTGCAACAGCCGGTGTATCAGGGGGAAGACCATAATTGATTAAGTTTAGGGAAAGAGCAGGGAAAGTTGACAAGCCCATGTAAACTACCAAGGTTGAATCTGGATCAGATGCATTTTCTGCCACAAACAAGGGATCTGTTCCTCCCTTCCTCGAGTGCCCAGTTAAAAATCTTACACTATTTGCAACACATCTTTGAGTTAGTGGAATTCCCAGCTCTGCCGATATTCCTGAAGCAGCAGTAATACCTGCAAAGAAATTCGCAAAATAATCATTCTATTATTAGCAAGCAAAGTCCAATCTATGAAAGAGACCGTGCTGCATATGCTAATAAGATAATCATTTACCAACAAAACAAGATCAGCTCTAATAAATGGCAATAGAGAAATGGTGCAAGTTCCATTTGATATTGGAAGGCAACCTCAACAAACTCAAAAAGCAGATTATGTCCATTCTTCCGTTCATGCCAGAGCGGATCAATACATCATAATATCTCTCTCCTTCTGCATTTCCTTTTATTTACTTTCCTAATATTAGTCAACCCTCTCATATTGTACCGCACTTTCACTGGGATTCACAAAGAAGGGAAGGTTAATGACTTCTCCACATGGAGAGAAAACAGGGGCTGGGTAAAAGGCCCACCACACCTCAAGCTAATGGAACCAAATTAATGTAGTGTTCCTCCAAGTTCACAACATTCCAAATTTTAACAATCACTTTGTAGATGCCGGTCATTATTCTCTAATTACTTGTTTTAAAATGACGACATTTATTCTAGATATGGTTTTCTACATTCACTCGGAAGCCCCTAAAAAGTTAAAACGGTCCCTCCTCAAGAGATCTGTTTGATTAAGAAATTCAGAAGACTACTCAACCATCGCATACCTGGAATTACTTTCACTTGAATCCCTTGTTGTTGCAGAAAATCCATCTCCTCCCCACCTCTGCCAAACACCTAAAACCCAGAAAAACGTCACAGGAAAGCTCTACTACAGAACACGTAAAAGTTAATTTCTGCCCACCGCACTGAAAACAAATTTCAGTTACATTTCCCAAATAAAATAACTCACCAGTGGATCTCCTCCTTTCAGTCTCACAACTGTAGCTCCAGCTTCAGCAAAACTGAGAAGCAACTCATGTATTTCCTCCTGTAACAAAAAAGACTAATGATTCAATTTCTCACATTACATTTAGCAGTAACGAAAATCGCAAGACCCCATAACGCCGGATAATTGCACCCACAATGCCAATTCAACTTCTTTTTTAGTAGCCTCGATTAAAAAAACATCTATTTACTAGTGCTAAACGGCCGGTTGCAAATCAATAGAACATATCCCAAAAACAGAAACGAACTTGAGGAGAAACGGAGAAGGGTTGACTCTTAGCAGAAACCCAGTTTAAAATAAAAACAAACTCAAATGACAAAAGATGCTATTAGATAGATAGACTTGCTACCTGGGTCCTACTGTGGTACCCAGCAGTCTTGCCTACATAGAGGAGCCTAGCATCGGCGCCAACCAAATCCAACACGTCCTCGGACACCAGCCGATCATATAAGAGCAAATCAGCACTCTGAATGACTCTCACAGCCTTGAGTGTCAACAGCTCAGGGTCCCCTGGCCCTGTCCCCACCAAGAACACTTTCCCTGGCCCACAGTGCCGCTCACCACATCCTTCACTTTCTCGCTTCTCTCTAAGCACCCGAAGCATGTTCTTCAGCTCCGGCAATTGCAGTGCTATGTCACCTTGCCTTACGGATTCAGAATCAGGAGGGACGGAGCAAGATGTGATTCGCTCCACTTGGTTCTTGTACAGCCACTGGTCCCTTTGGTACCTCTCAATAGAGTGCGTCCCGGTAAAAGGTGACGAAGCAGCAGAAGAATAATCATGATCATAATTTAAAGAACAAACAGGGTGAAAGCCTATAGATTTGGGTTGTCTGAAATGGATTGAAGATGAAGAACAAGAGAAAGATGGAAGCCTATGGACAAAAGTCATCTCAATCTTTTTTGTGTTCAAAGTCTGACGGGGTATGCACCGTGAACATATTTGAAAAGGAGAGTTCTGCTTTTGACGGGCAGTCGAAGCCCGGGGGAGGGGGCGGCTGAGAAGACGGTGTGGCTTTTGGGCTTTAAGAGAGTTCTGTTTTTGGTTCTCTTCTCTCATTTTTTTCCTCTGTTTTTTTCCATTTTTTATTTTTCCTTTTTTGCCCGATAGTCTCATTTTTGCTTTTGTTCTTTACTGAATTTTTTTAATATTTTTCGTAATTTTTGTCTTGGGGGTATTTTCGGTCCTTTTTACGTGGTTTAACTGTTATTTTAAATAACTACGATTAATTATGTACAAGACATAAATGATGCAAATAGTCATTTTTTAATTTAGGAAGAGAGATTGATTTTGGATTATACAAAATTTACAGACAATGAAAGAAATGTTAATAACTCTAAATTTAAATTCTTTTTGTCCAAAAGAACTATAAATATAATGTGTAGACTTTATTATAAGACTCTTACTGTTCAAAACTTTACATGAATAGTATTAAACAATGTAGAGTATATCCATTGTATCTCACTCTCTCTAAAATGGGTGTATTTCAGTCAGAAAATTACATAAGATCCTAATCGATAATTGAGAATCGATATAATAACTCTTAACTCAGTGTCAATTATTTAGATTAACAATAGGTATTATTCAGGCCAACAACCACTACAAAATCTCATTATTATTTCACCGGGAACATTGTTACATAATTTAAACATTTAATCAATCCCTTCGATTATAGATTTCTCAATATATTTACCCTAGGCGGAATGGATAAATCATTGCGCATCCAATAAAATATAGGGATAAATGCAAAATCAGTCTCTGTGCTATACGCAAAAATCGATTTAGTCCCTGTGATATGAAAAACATCGATTTAGTCCCTGTGATTCTATTTTCGTTTGTTATTGGTCCTCCATCAGGGACTGATTTTATCACTTTCTGAAATCACAAGGACTAAATCGATGTTTTTCATATCACAGGGACTAAATCGATTTTTGCGTATAGCACAGGGACCAATTTTGCATTTATCCCTAAAATATATACCATCCCGGTTTCTTAAACAGCATCATTAGTTGGACTGACCAATGATTACAAAGCCTGATCGAGAGTAGGAGTAGCTTCAATGGAAAGAGTAATTTTTGTCTTCAATATTGTATCTCCTGATACAACTGAGAAATCTATGAGACAGAAATAGTAACGATACAGAATCTCTCCCTCTGCTGTTCTTTTGTTGGTCCAAGTCTCTTCTTTGCGCATTTCCTTTGTCATACTACATAAACTAATTCACCACGAACGCTTGAGAGGCGAAATCACATTAAGTCCATTATTTTCCAGGAAAACTAGAGTGCAAATCATACTACGTTATCACCCATGAATATTCACGTTTGAGAGAAGACATAAATATCCAGCAGAAGGACGTCAAAAACATCCATTGACGAAGGCATTAAGAAAATACACCTACAACACGATCAAATGACAAGAATTATAAAGGGAAGAGTAACAGCGATCAGATGACACGAGTTCTTAATTGAAGAGTAACAGCATTCATCACTTAAGAATCCTCGGTTGTAGGTTGGTTCACTCCAAACTTCACCAACAACTTGGTCAGAGCCTCGGGTGAGCAAACTTGGTACTTCACATTGCCCGAAGGTGAGAGGAAGACCTCAGCTAACTCAAGCTTATCAGAAGTAAGACTTGTGCCGTCCATGGTTTTACTAAGCACCTTTGGTGCAAGCTGAACCGCCTCTTCTCTTGTGATCTCATCCTTGTATTCCTGCTTCAGCATTGATTGTGCTGCCAGCTGCCTGGCTATTTGCACCAATTGCTGCAGCTTTCCAACCTCCATAGTTTCCACTGGGGTCACTCATGTAAAGCTGAAAACCAAAATTTTTGTCCCATCCTGCAAAAAGAAATGAAACGCCAAAAGGTCGGAGACCTCCAAACTGTGTGTAGCCTTGCTTAGTATCACAAAGGGATTGAACTAGCTGCTCGACGGGCATGGGCTCCTGGTAGGCATATGTATAGCGTTGTGCTTGAACCCTAGCAGTGTTGATTAGAATGTTGGCATCGGACATTATTCCAGCCACAGCACATGCAACATGATCGTCAATCTTGTACATCTTCTCAGTGGAACCGGATGTCTGCAGGAGTTTGGAAGTAACCTTCTTTTCTCCAACTAAGACAACCCCATCTTTTGATAATATTCCTATTGCAGCACCTGCATTTCCGATGGCCTCCATTGCATATTCAACCTGGAAGAGACGACCTTCAGGGGAGAAGATCGTTGTTCGACTATCGTATCTTCGAGACATTGTATATGACAATTGAACTAAGAGGGATGACAAAGGAGAAATTAGCAGTACTTCAATGAGGAAATAGCAAAAATACAGTAGCTAACCAAGAAGCCAATGCACATACAGAGCGCAAAAGACTGCAACCTAAACACTTTTAAGTACATACAAGGAGGTTTGGGAATCAAAACATGTTTGTCACAAAGCATTGAAAGAGAATAAATTGGAAGCATACATATTTGCAACTTTTTTAGAAGACTTCAAATTTATAGCAAGAGTAACATTTGGCCCCTTCATCACCCAGTATAGAAATGACGTAAGATTTAGGCATTCAAGGGTAACATATAATCCACCCACGTGGACTATCATCCTTTTGCTCTCACAGATTGAACATGACATCTCCCCATCACCAAAGGAGAGAGGTACTACCTGAGTATGAGCACCAGTAGCAAAGCTTAATGATAGTTATAACAGGTAACCGGCAAAAAACAGAATCAACAGAAACAATGGAAAAATTGCCCACTGAAATAGTGGGGAAAAGCATATATCTCTAGGAGAACCAATGCCTTCACAAAATGAGACTGCACTGACTTGTACTGTCTATGGTTGGGTTGTCTATTGGTTAAATTCATTACACTATACTAATAATTCACAAAATATCGGAATATGCACTGACCTGAGAACGAGTATACCTAGCAGTAGCAAGGAAACAGCAACACACAAAATCTAGAATAAGTAACAAACATCCATAAATTAGAAAATGTATATAAATTAAATGAACGAAAGAGTATGAGAGATACCTGTAACCTGTGGATGTCTCCTGTCACAGAGTCAATAGACCGGCACAAATTCTACAGCGATGGAGGCGCAACCTGCTGAGGGCCATGAGGACTGAGGAGGCGATAAGACTGTCGATGGATGAGAAGGGAGTAGGCGAGGAGACCCGCAGCTGACGGTGGTAGGGGGAAATGGAGACGATGGCCAAGAGGTTGGGACGGGGGGACTGAAATCGCGAAGAGGGGTGGGGAAGCCAAATGCAACGCCCCTCCCACCAAAACGGTGTGTTTTGTCTAAGTGATGGAATCGTGTCGTTCGGGTCGGATAAATCGGTTTTCTTCCTGATTTCCGGATCCGGCCCGATTGTTTGGCTTTTTCTTATGTGCTGTATTCGGATTTGGATGTAGCGAATCCTAAAAATGAGATCCAAATTGATCTTGGGTCATTTACACTTTAATTAATGTGACTCGATTTGGGCCTTTAAATTTTAAAAATTTTAATCTCAATCGTTACTTAATACGCTTAGCACAATAAACGCTCGAGATGTATATGGCAGTGATAATGGATACTTGATGCAAAACAAACTATAATCTGCACTAGTGATAATGGATACTGTATATGGCAGTGATAATGATTGAATGAAAATGAAATGAACAAAAATATATATAGCAGTAAGTTGTCACTAATATCAGGCAATTGGGAGTTCAATCACTTCCTCCCTTATTTCTGAGCACCCGAAGCATGTTCTTCAGCTCTGGCGATTGCAGTGCCTATGTCATCTTGCCTTACGGAGCCAAGGGTACCATAAAAAACAAACCAGATTTCTTCAACCCATTGGAGGCGTGCTAGGGCATATGGTATATTCATGCTAACACGTCAACTGTAGGAACAGCAAACAAGTATAAGAAACTTCCAAGAAAAGTAATATTTTGTAGAGTATCCATAACTATATACTTTTTGAGACACCTTTTCTGTGTTTACAATAAGGCACACAAGATTATTGATAAGATATCTTTGGAAAACTGATAACATAGAAAAAGAAAATTTTGGAGGTCTAATTTAGATGCAATATACAATGGGTATGTTTGTTTACCAAAATTTTGAGAAATATTTTTAAAATATTGAGAATATTTTGAATGTTGAAGTTTATTGAGTTTTGTGAAAAATTTGAAGTACATGTGTAAAAATTAAAAATTTTAAAGTATATTTATTATATTAAAAATTTTGAACCCAAAATTTTAGACAAACAAACATGTCCAATATAATTCGGTTTTTATACGGAGAAAAACTTAAAATTGTGAGTAATAGAAATATAAAACAATAAAAAAGGAAGAAAGAAAACGAACCTAGAAAGAAGGCCCAAGCCCATACAAAGCTGGGTATCTCCTAAAAATTGTAAGCTCTCTCTCAGGAGAAGGGCGAAATTTCGCCGCCTCTCAGCCACAGCCAGTTTCTCTACTTCTCAATTCTCCCCTATAACCCCTCTCCTAAAACCTCAGCCTGACCCCCGCCCCCCCCCCCCCCCCGCGTCTTCTCTCCTTAAGACTTTCTGTCCAACTACTTATGAATATGTATCTGCCTCGCTCACTGTGATTGTATCGCACAGTTTAGCTTCGATTGGAAAGAGTTATATCTCATTTGGTAAAATGAATTTTTCCCACTCTGTTTCGTTCTTATTTGCCATATATTCTTCTATTGGCTCCTGGGAAAACTTCGACAAAATGGATGAAAAAACAAAAACGTGAAAGCTTGGATTTTTCTTGTAGTTGTTCTTTTAGTGTATGAAAGATAACCAACTCGTATTGAACGAGTCAAAGGTTACGTAATTCATTTTCTACTGAGGTTTCATTTGGATGTTGCGAATCCTAAAAATGAGATTCAAATTGATGTTCTTTTCCTAGAGTTAGCTCTGAGCTTTAATTGCTTTCAGGTTGATGCGTAATATTCCTGTTATGATAAAAGTACCATCTATTTTCAAACATTCTGCTCGGGTATTTTTAATCTGCATATAATAAACTCATGGTCACTGGGTTCTGTTTCTTTGTGGGAGAATGGCAGTTTAATGGGAATTATGTTTTACTCCCCCACCCCAATCAAGCATTTCTGGCTTTTTGACTGTATATTATGTTCCCTATAGATTTGTTTGGGTGGAGAACTGGATGATTTCCGTGTTTCTGAATGGGACATCATAAAGTTACCTTAGGGAGAAGTAGGATCAATAATTTAATCATATAATGATGTGATGTGTAGAAGTTTGTTTGTGTGAGCTGTGAGTTAAATATAAAGATTATTCTTGGATTGGTGATTGTGGCTTTCACTCTATTGTGTTGCATGGTTGACAGGTTGAGTGAGTAAAATTTCTTCATTATTCTGGATTGGTGTTTGTGGGCTTTATTCTATTGTGTTGTATGGTTGAGTGAGTAAAATCACTTCTTTCATTCTCTGAATGCAATGCATGTCTGCTGCTAATGGTTTCAGTTCTTGCATCCAAGATGGTAGTCTTGGTGACCCTTTGCTGATGTAAATTGTTTGAATTAGGAAGCAAAGATGGCAGGAAAATCAAACAAGGGGAGGAACCGGAAAGGAGCACCTAATACCACGACTTCTTCCGAATCAGTGGTCTCATCCAGTGCTCCCGAGAAAGATAAGTCAAATGCAACAGAGTCTGCCAAAGCTGATGCTAATGGAGTTCCAATTGTGGAAGAATCAACAAATGCAATGCCAGAAGTAACAGAGGCTGAAACAGAAAATTCAGCAAGCCAACAGAAGCAAGGTGAAATTAGTTGCAGGAGTATTCTGTTATATGCTTCATACAACTTGGACAATATTGCAATATTTTTTTTCTCTTGAATACTTTAGATGATAATTTAACCAAAAAGAAAATTTAATTTAATACTCAATGTTTTTAGCTACCTTCAAATAGTATGCTGCAGACCCACGATACTAACATATATACCATTGATGGCTGTTGGGGGGGGAGAGAATTTGGGTCGGGTAAGTTAATTAAGGAGGTTATTCTAATTTGGAGCATGGAGCATTTTAGATAATGTGGAGTGACCCTATCCCCCCAACTAATAATGGGTGTTTTCCCCTGCTTATATGCATGTACATATACTTGTTTATGTGCCAAATTATGTACAGATACATGCATATGTAAATTGTATAAATCCACCTAGAAGAAAGATTTTCCTAACTGGTTGATTTCTTTATTTATTCCTTAACAGTGACAAGGAGACAAATTTCCTATTTCGATGTACAAGTTACTGGATCTATTTATCAAGTTTTTGGGTGGTGGTAGGCTACTCATAGTACTTTGCATGTTCAGACTCAAGGTTTTAACACCAGCACTTATCTTACCTTTCAATAACGGAACTTGACGGTTAAGCCTGCCTTTTACATCAATTTATTTTACAAATCCTGTCCTCTGGGGTTGAAAAAGTGCACCTGGTGAGTTTTATCGACACCAATCGGCTTCCAGACATGGAACTGGGTTGAAGAATTCTTTTAATGGAGTTGTTAAAGAGAACTAGAGCCGGCACTGGCTGGAACAGTATGGGGTATTCCCAGAGTTTTAGAGTTGAGGCGAAGGATTTTGAGGTGTTGGTGGGAGAGAGGGGTGTGATTAAACTTGCAGAATGGGGTAGGAAGTCCCTCAGTTCCATTTTTTTGGGTAGATTCGGAGCAGTTTGGCTGGTGAACTTAGCTGGCAAGCTCATGGAGGCTGATGTCGATCAAGACTTTGTTTCCAAGTTTAATGATGGCTCTCGAGCCTTTTAAGCCCAGAGGTGTGAAAATAGAGCTGGGAGATACATCGCAATAGCAGAATATGGTGGAGGTCGTAAGAAAGGAGTGGTGATGATTCCGGAGGGAAGAGGTGGTGCTGGGTGGAATTCGATGGCTGCTTGTTTTCAGGAGGTAGTGGACCACCTCGGAAATGTTCGGCAAGGAAGGACAGAGGTTAGGGGTGAGAGGCGCCGTCATGGAGTCTCTTACGCTGGGGGCCTTCGACGGTGGTCTCCGATGTGCCTTCTTCGTCTGTGGAACGAGCCGTTTCTGATGGCAGAGATGCTATCATTTCGCGTGTGCAGTTGCCCAAGCTGCATGCACAGCAGGCGGCTATTCCTGTTCCCAATGCGGGTGGGATAGCTGTTAGTCTCTGCCCGAGGCATGTTCGATATAGACTGGAGTCTATGCGAAAGGAACTGAACAGCCTCTTAGAGGCTTTAGACGATAGGGGCGATTTTGGCATGTTGTGTCAGGACTGTAAGGGCGGGGAACATGGTGCTGTCAAAGCAACTAGGCCAGACTTTTTCTCGAATGGGCCTGGTGTTTTTTCGAAAGTAAAGGAGCAGGAGTCCTTCTGTAAAGATAAGGGGGGGTCGCATGGGCTTGGGCCAGGGCCGTTAGTTGGGTTTGCGAGGGAGAGGGGAGTTGGGCTTGTAGCAGGGTCGGGTGGGGAAGTCTCTGGTGGTTTTGAGGAACCAAAGTCTTCAGTAGACTTCATGGGCCCCTAGTTAACCGACTCGGAGGTGGTCCATGTCCTTCAGCTTCTAGAGGATGGGTCGATCTCGTCTGGGGTGGCAGTGGGTCCAGTCGGTGTTCTACCGACGCCGGGAGTTCCTGTCGACTACGATCGTTCGTCGCCTAGCTTCCAGATCTCCGATCCGGTGACGACTCTGGACCTCCGGCCTTTGGAGGTGAGATCGACTCCACCGGGAGGGGCTGTTGGCTCTGCCAATGCTCTGTCAGCAGGGTGTGGGACCCTTGAAGAGGAGAACGACGTCTTGGTGAAGCTCGGCGTCTCGGAGGCTGCCCTGGGGGATTTAGGAGTTGACCTTCTTTCTGGTGAGACGTCAGCAGCTTCTTTCGAAGGGGGAGGGGCTATAGTTTGTGTAGAAAATAGTGTTGATGATCTAGAAAAGGAGAAGGCGAGCAGTGGGCTAGCTACCCCTAGCAAATCAGGAGGCCAGCTCATAAGGGAGCTGGGGGAGTGTTCTTTTGGAACAATTCTCGAACCTCATTCTCTAGCGCCAAAGGAAGGAAGTTGTACCTCTACAGAACCATTGGCGGTCAGTTTCCCTTGTAAAGCGTTGGCGGGGGAATCTCCGACCTGGGTCTTGGACATGGTTTCCTCTGTGGGTCAGATGGTTGGGATGTCTTGTGGTGGTCAAGAGGAAAAGCTGAGGGATCTCTTTGCAGCGTTGGAACACAATCGGGTGCAGCTTAGCTCGAAAAAGTCTAGAAAATCAGGGGGAGGATGCTCAGGGAGTTGAAGGGATTGCAATCTTCGGTTAACTATGAAGGGTTTTCTTCGATCGCTAGGAAGACTAAAAGCTATGGGCTGGACTACTAGGGGACTTGTTTGTGGCGGGTGGGAGTTTTTGGGAGAGTCTTGTTTGCTAGTGGGTTGAGGGTGCTTCTGTTTTTTTGGGAGTCTTATTGGGTGGGCGTACTTGGTGTTCTTTGGGCCTTTGTTTGTATTTGGGTTCTTCAGTATATTCTCTTGTACTGTTGACTATGTTGTTATGTGTTCCTTGTTTTTCTTTTTCTTTTTTAATAAGATTAGCTTACTTATCAAAAAAAATAACGGAACTTGACATGCATAGGATAACGATATATCTGGATGCATAAATTGACACCTCATCAAAGCCCCGTCCCAGTATATTTAATTTGTGGAGGCTGCAGTTGATCACAACGCTGGTTCTTCAGCATTATGTCATATATCTCATTCATTTCCTCCCCCACCCCTTGGGGGAATGCAGGAGACCTTCATCTCTATCCTGTCTCTGTCAAAACACATAGTGGGGAGAAACTTGAGCTCCAAGTAAGTGAAACTTCTGTTTCTAGCATTATTGCACTCTGAATTGGTTAAAATGCGGAGTCCTGCATGCATCTAGTAGTTTACTTTCTAGGCACTCAGAACATCCTATTCCCAGTTGCCAAGTTGAAAGTAATTCAATTGTTCAATCCAGCATTTGAGTTATTGATTATTGGCGTCACATGGCTGATTAGTCCCAGAGTCTAATTGTTATTGGCAATGATTCCAATATGTAAACTGCACACTTTTTTGATCTACTTGCAGCTGAACCCAGGAGACTCTGTCATGGACATAAGGCAATTTCTTCTTGATGCTCCAGAGACATGTTATATCACTTGCTATGACTTATTGTTGCACACAAAGGATGGTTCCACTCACCATCTAGAAGATTATAATGAAATTTCTGAAGTAGCTGACATTACTACTGGCGGCTGCTCCTTGGAAATGGTTCCTGGTACTAACACTGCTTTATCTCTGTAATGATAATGTTTAATTGATGGCTCTAACATGGAAGGAATTTTGGCAGCATTGTACGATGATAGATCTATAAGGGCTCATGTTCACCGTACAAGAGAATTACTTTCCCTTTCCACGCTTCATGCCTCGCTATCAACATCACTTGCATTGCAGTATGACACAGCACAAAGCAAATCTTCTACTTCAGGAGGTTTGGAATATTAAACCAATTAGTGTAGTCCATTTATTTTCCACAATTTTTGCTGTAACACGCTTAGGATTCTGGATATTTGCGTGAACTAGATACTGCAAAAACCGAGGTCCCTGAGCTTGATGGTCTGGGTTTTATGGAAGATGTTGCTGGTTCACTGAGTAACTTTCTACTCCCATCTTCAAAAGAGATCAAATGTGTGGAGAGCATTGTATTTTCCTCCTTCAATCCTGCTCCAAGCTATAGAAGGTGAATTATAAAATCTGTTCTCTGCATCTTTACCTTGTTGCACTGCGTAAAGTCTTTCTAATTTCCTCTCGTTGAAAGGATGATGGTGTTTTTGTTACCCTCAGGCTTGTTGGGGATTTGATTTATCTGGATGTAGTAACCTTGGAGGGCAATAAATATTGCATTACGGGAACTACGAAAATGTTTTACGTCAACTCAAGCAATGGGAATACTCTTGACCCAAGGGCGAGTAAGACCAGCTCAGAAGCAACAACCCTTGTTGGGCTCCTGCAAAAAATAAGCCCTAAGTTCAAGAAAGGTGAGAGGACATGCTTAAGGCTTCCATTCTGTTGAAGTTTGAAGTGGGCTAATTTTTCATGTCATTGAATTACTTTGTCCTTTTTTTCTTATTCTGAAGCGTTTCGTGAAATTTTGGAGCGGAGGGCTTCTGCACACCCTTTTGAAAATGTTCAATCTTTGTTGCCACCAAATTCATGGTTGGGATTATTTCCAGTTCCTGGTGAGTTCAGTTTCAGAGAAGGTTATGTGATTTTTCTACTTTTCAATCTATGTTCTGATGAATGCAGTTTGAGCTTTGGGACGCGAAAAGCATGCTCCTTTGCTTTGAAATTTACTTCGACAGATCTTTTTTTCTTTAAAATGTAGTAGAGCAAGTTTTTCATTTAGCTTCATCATGGGCCATCTCGAGGACTTGGGTCTGGCTTACTGTTATCCTACTGAAGGCATTTGTGCTTCCTGTTGGTGCCTTGAAAGAAGAAAAAGAAAGACATATTTCGAGAGCATAAATATGATCCCTGTTTATTGTTTGGCATGGATACAATGTTGCTACATCTACATTGTAATGCTAACAACAGCCTTAATTGTTCATATTTCAAATAACAGTTCAGGCAGACTTATTAGTCTTAGTAGTTAATGATAGCCCAAAAGTAGTACTTACTACCCAAAGAAAATCTTGAGGATACAGGTTTCCACTGTGTAATCATCCTATTTGTGCAGCTTTTTATGTCATTTGAGCCAATTGATTTGGAACTTTGAAGTTTTGGTAACTCGTAGTGTAAAACAAGCCAGTAAAAACCAGAGGATATCGTCACTGTGACTTCATCCATCTGGTAATCTGATGGTGTATTTTCTTCACTTCTGAATAAATTATGTACCTGTTACCATCTTCAGATCACAGACGTGATGCAGCCAGAGCGGAGGATGCACTTACTCTTTCTTACGGTAGTGAGCTCATTGGGATGCAGAGGGATTGGAATGAAGAGTTGCAATCCTGTCGAGAATTCCCTCATACAACTCCGCAGGAAAGGTATTTGATCTCGGATCCAGCGACTTGTTACATTGATGCTCCTGCTGTAGCTTCGGCTGTTTTTCATTAACTTCTGTGATTTTAGCTTCCTCAATAGGGTTTCCAGTGTATACTATTTACGCATGTAAATTTGATGCAGGATTCTGCGTGATAGGGCTCTCTACAAAGTGACATCAGACTTTGTTGATGCTGCTATTAGTGGTGCTATCGGAGTGATCAGCAGATGTATACCCCCAATAAATCCGACAGATCCAGAGTGCTTTCACATGTAAGTGGGATCTTAAAATGAGCCTTTTTCCTGTGAAACTTTGTCATATTTTTTAAGGAAGTTGTTTCGTATGCTTTACAACTTGTGGAGGATGCCATGTAAGGTTGATTACTAAGTCTTTCTACCTTACTGTCAAAAAAAAAAAGTTTCAGCTACTATATTGCAGGAGATAAAGCTCCTTCAGTTAGACTTTCCTTTGATTTCTTGAAAAAAGTAAGGGTATTTAAGTGTTTTATATGAAATTGTTAGTGCCTGTGGTAGGTTCTTGTTACAGATCTTGGCATTGTATTCTCTATTTCTGCTAATTTTCTATTCTGTATCTCTTATATTATCTCATTTTGCTTTTACATTCCTATTTTCCTTGAGAGATGTGTTCTTCTTGGGTGAGCATTATGGTATATCTTTTTTTTTTCTCTTTTTTGTTACAGGTACGTTCACAACAATATATTCTTTAGCTTTGCTGTGGATGGGGACCTTGAGCAGCTGTCAAAGAAAAATGCATTACATGCTAATTCTAAGATTGAGAGTTCAAGCTCTGTGAATGGCCCAACTGATAAGGCTTCCAGTTGTTTGTTGCATGGAGACGGTGGAATTCCCAATGGGGAAAAATGTGGAGGAGCAACTAAAGATGAACCTGATAGTGTTGTGGAAGTGACTTCTGACATGTCGGCCGAAACACCGACAGAGAGTGAGCAGGCTACATATGCTTCTGCAAATAATGATTTGAAAGGAACCAAGGCATACCAAGAAGCTGATGTCTCTGGCCTTTATAATCTTGCTATGGCAATAATTGATTATAGAGGTCATAGAGTGGTGGCTCAGGTTTGTATCAGAATAGTGTTAATAATATTTTGGATAGTATATTGATTTTTCTCTTCACCCTGAGTCACGTTAGTGGACTTTTTAGCACATACATATGTTGCAAAGATCTTTATTGAAATTATGGGATCTCTCTCTTGTTTCCACTGTCTCATGAAGTCTTGGTTCTATCTTCTCCTGTTGTGGCCAATGCTGTTAAGGGCATTATCATTTATAAAATAGCAAAGTTTCCTTCTCAATCTTTTGCTTGATGCGAGTATTGAGTTGAGATGCGGCTTTCATTGAAATCTTGGATTGTTAATTGAGTTGAGGCGCAGCTTTGTTGGGGGAGGCAGTTCAAGAATCCTATTGCTAAGATCATTCGGATGATGGTCCCTTATTGCATATGGTGGTCTCTTTGGAAGGAAAGGAATAGAAGATGTTTCGAGGACTCTTCTCTGTCTATGGCAAGCTTGCGGGGTGGTTTGATGGTTGATCTTTATTTTTGGTCTAGTGCGATGTTGGGTGGCCCGTTTTTAGATTTCCAGGATTTCTTGAGCTTTTTCGTCTGTATGCTGTAATTTCGGTTCTCTTGTAATTTCAGTACAATCTTTGTACTGGTTTGTTCCTTTATTTTCTTTAATAAAATTGCTTACTTATCAAAAAAAGAAGTTAATTGATATTCGCCATGAAATTACTTTAATTATAGCATGACCTGTTATTTGTTACAAAGCCATTTCTGCTTGTATGTAGTAATAATATTGTGTTTGAAATTACTGGTATTTGTCTATGCTGGGTTATAATTGTTCACTGTTGCTGTTTCTATCTTGGCTCACTTGAATTTTTCTCTATCTGGCCCTTAATTGCCCGTACACATTATGTTGCAGAGCGTCTTACCTGGTATTCTTCAGGGAGATAAATCAGATTCTCTTCTGTATGGTTCTGTTGACAATGGCAAGAAGATTTGCTGGAATGAAGACTTTCATTCCAAGGTGAGGGAGCGAATGAATGTTGTTGCCTTATAATGCTGTCAGATTTCATTTAGTACATCTTTTTTAAGAGCTATATGAGAAGAATTTTTGAGCTCCTGAGGTAGGATGTCCATATCTGCTTATATGTGACCTTCATGATGCATAATTTTTTTTCTGCCGTTTTAATGCTCTCTATAAGTGGAGAAATGATTTCTTCGTTGGAAGGCTAAGTTTTATGTTTTTCTTTAGGTACTTGAGGCCGCTAAACGCCTTCATTTGAAGGAACACACTGTCCTTGATGGATCTGGTAATGTCTTCAAACTAGCTGCACCAGTCGAATGCAAGGGTATTGTCGGTAGTGACGACAGGTGATTACTTTCTTTGGTTGGTTTATTTATCATATGAGACCTCAATTAGTCGGATGCTTTTCTCCTCCTTACCACTTGGATTTCTTTATACATTTTGCTCAAAGTTCGGTAAAAAGTGTTTTTGAATATGCCTACAATTATTAATGCTAATTTTCAGCACCTTTACTTAAAGAAGAAAATTGTTTTAACAGTCTGACATGTAAGGGTTTAAAAATTGACCTCGCATCAGCTACTTAGCAATAACCTCTGCTTCATGCTCCTAGGTCCTGATTATATTTGGGATGCCACAACTGCTTTTTTAAATGTTGTAAAGCCTATGCCTGTTCAGGCTGTTCTTATGTTTTTAACTATTTAATTCTCAATCAGGCATTATCTTCTGGACTTGATGCGAGTAACTCCTCGTGATGCAAACTATACGGGTCCTGGATCCAGATTCTGTATCTTGAGACCAGAACTAATCACTGCATTTTTCCAGGTAAGTTATGATCTTCTGATGGTTCAATAGTTGTTTCGGATTTTTGGAATTCTGAGTTGATTTTTTGGTTAATGGAGAAGGCCCAAGCTGCAGAAAAATCAAAGTGCAAATCTAAAGGAGATGCTCATGTGACCACTGATTCTTCAAATGTTCCTGGTGTGGACGAAATGGTGAGATTGGAAGCAAATGCAAGTACAAGTTGTGATTGCCATGTGGTGTTCTTGTGACGACTTAATTCCACCCTCAAGCTTTTTTCCTATGATCAAATATGGATAGAACACTTGTGGGTTTTGGTTAAATGTAGCTTATTTAAACTTTTACCTTATCTTAGATAATGTACTGCTAAGTTATGTGTGCCAATCATATGTATATCAGTTTGACTTGCCTCTTGAATTAACAATGACGTGCGCTTCTGTTTGTTTGTCAAGCATGCATGTTTGTCATATGACAATATATTCCATCCCTTGGAATGTCAGCAGTATATTCGTTGACTTGCAGCTGCTGTTGGTGTGGACATACCTTAGTCAAATCGACAAATATCTTCAGTCCTAAGATAATTGAGCTATATCCTTGTCTGACTCATTTTTAGGAATTAGGAATCTGCCTGTCTTCTTTCTTGAACCAAAGCCACTGTACTCGAAGGTGTAACTTTGCATGTCATCTTCTTTTGCCAAGGAATGGGATATAGTTATAGAATAGCACCCTGTCAACCTCCCCCAATGTCATTATCATCTCTGGTTTAGAATAATAGTGATGACACAACAGATGTTCCCTGGTTATGGAAATTGGAATTTCCTCATAAGATCAGTATTAAATTTCTTAAAAGAGATTGGGGGTATATCTTGGCTTGTTTTTTATTTGAAAAAAAAAGTTGTCGTCACAAGCACGGTTACTCTGGGGTATGTATTCTTTTAAGGAAATGTGTACGTGACAGGACTTGGAGTTGGCGTAAAACTAGAAATCACATGTTTAAGTGATCTTATTCTTTTTTCTTACAGGATGTAACAAAACAAGGGAATGATGAGAAGATAAAGGATTGTGCTGCTTTACCGGCTCAAACTGAATCTTCTGAAGAAACTCTTTTTAACCCCAATGTCTTCACCGAGTTTAAGTTGGCTGGGAGTCAGGAGGCAAGTCTGGACATCATTTTTGCTGTCAAGTTTATTGAGTTCAATAATATCTTAAATACTTATTTGCTTTGCCTTTACCAGGACATAGCAGCAGATGAAGAAAATGTGAGGAAAGTGAGTTCGCATCTTAAAGATGTTGTGCTTCCAAAGTTTATACAAGATCTGTGCACTCTTGAAGTTTCTCCTATGGATGGGCAAACATTAACTGAAGCACTCCATGCTCATGGAATTAATGTTCGCTATATGGGAAAAGTAAGCATTGATGTCTCCAGTAAATAGCATCTAGCTATGTTCTTACTTTTCACTTTTTTCTGCCAGTGATTGTATTGCTTTTTACATGCCTGAATCTTTATTACAGGTGGCTGAAGGGACAAAACACTTACCTCATCTGTGGGATCTTTGTTCTAATGAGATTGTTGTCAGGTCTGCAAAGCACATCCTGAAGGTAAGCATTATCTTACCTCCTCCTCCATCTCATTTGGTTTCGAAATAATGGGAATGGAATGGATACATTGTCCTAATACACAGTCTCGCCAAGATGATTCTGCTGAGGGGTATTGCATGTGACAATATTGTAGTGTGTATTCACCTAATTCTTCCAGTTGGTGTTGGAGGTGGCAACTATTGCCTTGCTATCGCATGCCTGAAACAAAAGTGTATCTGGCTTACCTTACATGCATGCATGCATGTGAAAGCACATTTCCCATTCACATCCGTGCCTCCTGTCTTTTCAACTTAAACTAAGTGGATGCTTTGTTGACCACGCTCCACTGAGATGAAAGAACAAGGCAATTCCTTGTGTTTTCAACCCTAATAAGAATGAAGGTTTTTGCCTTATTTGATGAAGAAGATGAAGTAATATCGAAGTTGGTGAACCAAAAAAAGAAAGGTGACAGTATGAATTCTGCACATCTACTCCTCCTCCCTGTGCTCTAACACTCTTTTAAGTTGATGTGTACCTTGAGAGTTGCCTTCTCTTTACATGTTCCTCCGTGGACCTCTAAATCTCAGCCTAATGCTTGAGTTGATATTTTTTCCATCTTTACATTTTATGCAGGATGTTTTGAGAATCACAGAGGATCATGATTTTGGCCCAGCTATAGCACATTTCCTCAACTGTGTTTTTGGAAGCTGCCAAGCTTTTGGTGCCAAAGTTACTGCTAATAGTGTGCACTCCAGAAGCCACAGAAAAGTAAGTGTAACTAGATGAACAGATTATATTTTTTGTTGTTACTTTGGGTTGTACTTCTTGTTAGTTTTTACGTTTTGTCAGCTAATTCTTTGGGCCATATGGTCCCTCTATTCTCCGTGTATGGTTTTCAGTCTCATATATTACTATACAACAGTTAAAGCAATTAAGTTGAATCTTTTTGCCTTCAAAAGAAAGGAGAAGTATTTTCCTAAAATAATATAAGAGATAGAGAATGTAAAAATATTTACCAAACCAACTCACTTATCTTTTATCATACGGAACTGGTGGTATATCCATTTTTTCCTGCTGGTAGAGAGATCTTGACCTGAAGATGCATCTATTATCCATTATGTACAGGACCAAGGAGGTCATCAATCTCCAGGAAAGCCTTCCAGGGGGCAAGGGAAGTGGAAAGGTGGAGGAGCATCTGCTAGAAAGAATCAGTCCTCATACACGAATGTCAGCTCAGATACTCTGTGGTCAGATATACAAGAGTTTGCAATACTTAAATATCAGGTATCGATTGTCAACAAGTTTCTACATAAAAAGCTGGGCATTACTAGCAGGCAGAATACACTTGTTCTGAAATAAAGGCATAGGAAAATATGATTTAAGCATAGGATTTGTTTGTTTTAAAATGAAATAATATTTTAGAGTTGTCTTTTGCTTGTCATTGCTTTGTGGAATAAAATAGTCTAATTGCTGTCGCGTGTGACCTCCGAGTACATCCATTTTAACTTTTACGGTTTGCCTTAATGTGAAGTGTTATATGTTTTAATAAATTTTCTCATGTGTGTAGTTTGAGTTGCCGGAGGATGCAAGATCAAGTGTTAAGAAAATTTCCGTTATACGTAATCTCTGCCAAAAGGTAAGTATGAGTTCAGATCTTCTTGAACTGATCACAACTTTGCATCTCAGAGATAACTTGTGTCCTATACATTCTCTCACTTATGCTTCCTGTGCTGTTGCGATGAGATTCTTCAGATTCTCTGTCAAGTTTCTAGGACTAAGTCTGATGAATACTAGCTGTCATCCTTTTCCTATATGATTGTCAATTCTTATTCTAATACTGCATCAAGCTTAAATATTTACCTTGTCCCATGTGACGAGAATGTACAGAGATGGATGCACAAGAATTTAAGGATAGTTAAATTGTATCCAATGGTTATTAAAGAGTATATGTTTGATTACTTTTATTCATTGTTCTTCTATCTAGAGCATTCTCATAGCCTTCTGTTTTATCTTGATGTTAGCTGTTGTACATGTCAGGACTTTGGTCATCCCCAGTTGGATATCATGAACTTATTATGCTTTCAATCATACTCCATGTTTTGATTTTCCATTCTCTAAGCTTAAGCAGCCACTATAAACCATTGGGGTAAGTTGCTGTGCTAGAGTATCACATTCGCAATGGATATGGTCTTAATTTGGCATGTTCCTTCTGTGAATGATGCTGGTGACTTCATTGGCTGTGTTCAGACTAAAAATTCAGGATAGCCATTTAGATTCAAATTTCACCTTCAGAAGTTTGGTTGCCAAACTAGCTGGTCTCCCCTGCACGTGACTGCTGTCCAACAATTTGAAGTTGCTGTTCCTTTCTAGGATGTTTGTTCTCAATATACCCTCCTTTTATTAATAGTTAGTGGAATGGATTAGTTCTCAGAATATTTGTTGGGCGTCCCAACTTATTCATATGCTGGCATTGCGCAATTTATTCAGCGTCTTTATGTGAGCATCTTGTTTTGCTAGCATGTTGAATTTGGACAATTCAAGATTTAGAAAATTATTTGACTTTATGTGGGTAGTTATGCATCTCTTCCTAGCCCTTTGATTACTAAGCTTGAGCTTCTAAATGGTCTATATCTTGCCTGAATATGGTTGTGTCTACAGATAGGCATTACAATTGCAGCACGAAAATATGATCTTACTTCTGCAGCACCCTTCCAAACATCAGACATCTTGGATCTCCAACCCGTAGTGAAACATTCAGTTCCTATATGTTCAGAAGCTAAGGAACTTGTAGAGACGGGAAAAATTCAATTGGCTGAGGTATGCACTGTGCTTTGTTAACTCATTAAGATCCTTAAGTGAATGTCAAATTTCAAGTCAACGTAATGCCAAATTGATCATTACCAAAACGTCTGATGAAGCAGTATCTAGGGATTTTGAAGTTAGAAGTGTTCATATTGTGCATCTAGAGCATTACGATACTGGGGGATTTCATTTAAGTTTGAATCAGCGTGGGGTTCAAGAAATTATTTACTTTGGGAAAAGCATGTGCCGTTGTCTTGGAGTTACTGGAATTCTAACATTGTAGAAGAATTCTCCAGTGCATCTGTTAAGATGGGACCGGATAGTGGATCAGTCTAGCTGACTGGTCTCAACTATATGTTCAGTGGTCTAGAAAGGAAAGATGTGGTTACTAATGCATGGCCTTTTTGTTTCAGGGAATGCTTAGCGAAGCCTACACACTTTTTTCCGAAGCATTTTCAATACTTCAGCAGGTATGTTATCATATGGTTTGCCCTCTTGAAATTTCGATGATGTAGTGTATCAACTTTGATTCTTTGGGATTGTAGGTTACTGGTCCAATGCATCGGGAGGTTGCTAATTGTTGTCGGTAGGCATCTATACTTAAACAATTATATGAATTTTTTTCTAATATAATTTGCCGCATCTGAGTGGATCACATAAGAAGTAATTCACCTTCTCCTTTAATTTTGATCATTTTTGGCAGGCATTCATGTAACTTTGGATGACATAATTTGGGAAATAATGCATCTTTGAATCATTCAACTTTTTGTTTATAAGTTTTGAGTATCAAACTCCATGATCTGCAGTTACAAGAGAAAGCCGATCGATGTAAAAATGTGTTTATGACCCCTTGGGAGCTCTGACTAACAATTATGCTATTCCCTTTCTTCAATGTTCAGGTATCTTGCCATGGTTTTGTATCATGCCGGAGATATGGCTGGTGCAATAATGCAACAGCACAAGGAACTGATTATAAATGAGCGTTGCCTCGGTTTGGACCACCCTGACACTGCTCACAGGCATGCTCTTTTGTTCTTTGTTTTGTTATCTTCACTGAGGTGCTTGGACTGTTTCCTTATGATGAGATCATGTTGTAAATTGTTGGTGTTTGATGGTAAAAGCCCAATGGGTATTGTTGTTTCAATTACCCTGAGTCTTATATTATCCATATTAATCTCATTAGAAGAAATTCACTTTACCAGCATAAACAGAAAAAAGTATCAGTTTAAATATCGTGTGAAACATGAACGAGGCTTATTTATATGCTGTGTAAAACAGTAGAAATATTCTTTTTGGCATGGGTGCCCAATCTACCCTCTCTCTTTCTCTCTCTCTCTAACCTAATTCATGGTTCACTTTATCTGCCACTATGGTACTGCAGTTATGGCAATATGGCTCTTTTCTACCATGGACTTAACCAAACAGAACTTGCACTACGGCACATGTCCCGGGCACTGCTCTTGCTTAGTTTGTCATCTGGCCCAGATCACCCCGATGTGGCAGCAACCTTCATCAATGTTGCGATGATGTACCAAGATATTGGAAAGATGAATACGGCTCTTCGTTATCTGCAAGAAGCTTTGAAAAAGAATGAAAGGCTTTTAGGCGAGGAACATATCCAAACTGCTGTGTGCTATCATGCTCTTGCCATTGCATTCAATTGTATGGGTGCCTTCAAGCTTTCTCACCAGGTATGTAGCTTAGAAAGAATTAAATTTGTCTCGTCATCATTGAGCTAGTAGAAGTTGTGTAATAATTAGTGCATTTGGCCTGCCAGCATGAGAAGAAAACGTATGATATACTTGTGAAACAACTTGGTGAGGAGGATTCAAGGACACGTGACTCCCAAAACTGGATGAAAACATTTAAGATGCGTGAGCTACAGGTAAATTCATGTTGACCCTGAGTGGTTGAAAAGTAAGATTCTTTTGGGCAGTAATTTTTTTATTTTTTTGGCAGAGTTATGGTTTTCATCTCCCGATATTGTTTGGTTTTCTGAATTCTGTGAATCTTGTATTGACAGATGAATGCCCAAAAGCAAAAAGGCCAAGCTTTGAATGCAGCGTCTGCTCAGAAAGCAATAGATCTTTTGAAGGTACTTTTGATTTTTCTCGTTTTTGCTTATTTTGTTTGTGGATGTTTTCTTCATAATAAAGGTGAAAAAGGAAGGGATTCTCTACCCCTTGTGGGTCTCTGTATGGCCTTTAGGTCACCCTGCTCGTTGGTCCATCGACTCTTCTGAGTGTCTAGTTCATCCTTTAGAGCTTACTGTTCTTATGCTTCCTTGATATTATTAATGAAAGCAGCTATTTATGACTAAAAAAAAGGTGAAAAAGGAAGGGATTCTTGGATATTATAACATGTTCTTGATTTGAAATAAATGTTACCTATACTTGTCTTTTTGTCTTTTCTGTGTGGTGTGTACAATCCCTACGTATTTCATTTGGGTACACTTCAAGAAGTAGGTTATTATATCTAATACTTCTGCAAACTGCACAGAAAATATGTTGTCGCGTGCCTCTTCATAAGACTTCCTTTTCAACATGAGGAGAAAGATATTGATTGGGAAGCTGTCACTTCCCTCAAAAGACATTCAGCTCTTCAGATTTTGTCTTTGATGTGATCTGCATTGTGATTGATTTGATCTCTGACGTTGCATGACAGGCTCATCCTGACTTAATGCATGCATTTCAAGCTGCTGCTGCCGCTGGAGGTTCTGGGAGTTCAGGCACTTCTGTCAACAAGTCCCTAAATTCTGCGATAATTGGTGAGCCCCTTCCGCGAGGAAGGGGAGTTGATGAAAGAGCTGCTCGTGCTGCTGCTGAAGTCAGAAAGAAAGCTCAAGCACGAGGTCTTTTGATACGTCCACATGGTGTTCCAGTACAAGCTTTGCCGCCCCTTACCCAGCTTCTCAACATAATCAATTCAGGTATGACCCCGGATGCAGTGGAGAATGGGGAAACTGATGAAGCGAAGAAGGAACTCGATGGCCATCCTTCAAATGGCTCAGTGGATTCCAAAAATGACCAACTGACATCTGGGCAAGAAGATCAGGCTCCTGCTGGATTAGTTGCAGGCTTACCATCTTCAGACGCGAAGAAACAGAAAGCCAAAGCCAAAGCCAAAGCCACAGCTTGACACGTTTGAACGCCAGAGACTCGTTGATTGTCAATAAAAGCTGGATTTGTTTGAGATGGGAAATAATTTATATCATGGCGTGAGAGCGTTTTTGGGTCTGCTTGAATGATGAGGTACCCCATTTATCTTTGGCTCTCAGATGCTATGAAGGGTATTCAGACGTCCCTATTGGCCCGTTGGTATTCCTTTTGTTTTAACCAATAATTCAGCCTCATAGATAGGATGGTCGCAATTGCTCCATGCAAATAGAGTTCTGTATTTTTCCAGGCACTGACAGATGAATGAACTCAAATCTCGGTTTTCATTTTTTTTTAGTGAATTTTGAGCCATTTTTTAGGTATCATCTGAAAAGCATTTCAATGTTGTTTATATGTAAGCCAATGATATAGTGCCCTCTACAATGAGACGAGCATAATTTTCTTCAATTTTCTTTTTCTGAAAATTCATATTCTGCCTCTTTTTTGTAATGCGAAATTATCTTTTGGCAATGGCCCTCAAGGGGTTTGCTTGCATGCCAGCAGAATGATCCTGCAGTTTTTAAAGCAATTGCAGCGAGTCAGAGAAGTTCAATTAAATCGTAGATGCACCAATAACCAAAAAAAAAACCGCTCTGAGAGATACCTCTTTTTCTCCCTCCACCCTCCCCGTTGTCTCCCTCCCTTGCTCTCTTTTTCGGTCATCTTTGCTTCCACTCCCCTCTGTTCCGTATCTGTCCTTCCCTCTCCTTGTTTATTTCCCCAATGGCGAATCTGGATTCAGATATTGACGCCCTTATTAAACAAGCTAAAGGCTTTTCGTGGGATTCTCTTGGTCTTAGTTTGGATTTTCACCCAGATAAGGTAGCTAAAAAGTCACAGTTGGTTCTGATTGGACAACTAGTCTCGGAAAATTCAGTATCGGCAAGCTATTCACGCTGCGGTAAAGGCTGCTTGTAGAGGATGTTGGACCGAATCGGTTTCTGTTTTCGTTTAAGGAGGTGTCTCATAAGGAATGTGTCTAGGCTTTGCGTCCATGGAACTTTCGTGGTTTCCTTATGCTCCTTCAGCCGTGGTCTCCCTCGGTACAGATTCATAATCTCGATTTCTCCCGTTGCGATTTCTAGGTTCAAATCCATGGGTCGCCCATGGATCGTTTATCTTCTGGTAATGCTCGTCGTATTGGGGAGTTCATTGGTCCTGTCATTTAGGTGGATTCGTCGGTGGATGATGGTGCTGAATGCTCGGAGTTCCTACGGGTGCAAGTCTCAATACCTGTCTCGCAGTCCATATCTCCAGGTTTCTTATTTACTCCTGATTCTGGGTCTTCCTTTGTGGGTTTTATTTAAGTATGAGCGGCTGTCGGGCATTTGTTTTATATGCGGTCACTTAGATCATGTGAAAAGTATGTGTGATTCATTATCTCCTCATCCTCTACGCAATTTACTGGGTCCTCAGATGAAAACTTTTCTGCCATATCAAGCCTCGAGGGTGTTGGCCCCTGGTGGTCCATCTATTTTTGCACCTCGACGCCCTTCTATTCAGTTGGGTAGTGGATTTGGGCAAATCAATCACGAAGTGAAGGGGAAGCAACTTGCGACTTGGTAACCCTTTTCCCGTGTATTCTAGAGAGAGAGGCTTTGCCCTCTCTCTAGAATTTTCCCCCTTTCTCCCTTAGCCGTCTCTTTCTACAGTTTGAGCTCCTCCCACCGTTCCCCCCTCTTCTTCTTCTTCCTACTCTTCTGCTCTTTCTTCCTCCTCCTCTCTTTCTCCTTCTTCCCCTATCTTCTCTTTTGTTCGGAAGCTAAGCGGCTAGATCCCAGTCCTTCTCCTCGTCAACGGTGGTCACCGCCTTGCTCAAGGTCGTCTGCTCCTCCCGACGAGCTCAACCGCACCGGTCCGGATTCATTTGGGCACGCACGTGGTGCCCCACGCGCGGTGTCTCTTCCAACCCACGCGCGCGCGTGGATCTCACGCGCTTGGCTCTAGGCTCCATTTCAGGCGGTCTTGGTTGCTGTTTCGGCTTTCCCGCTCGTCTGTGGTGGTGTTGCTTCCGTCTTGTTGGTGGTTGTTGTTTTTTGTTTGGTTTTCGTTGCTGTTTTGGTTGTTTTTTGGTTGTTGGTTGTTTTTTGTTGGTTGTCCGGCCCCTGCGTGGGCTTTCTCCGATCCTTATTGATCTTTCCAGCCCTTGTGTGGGCTTGTGTACCGGGCTGTTGTGCTTTATTTCTTGGCATGTTAAGTCCTGGTAGCTGTGCTTACAGAGTCCGGCCGCTGCTCCCTCTGCTTGCATGGAGTATATAGAGGTTGTTACCGATCCGTTTCGGATCCCGTCGTTGTATTTTCACCTGGTTGTTTTTTCGGCTCCTTTTTGGAGCATGATCTAGAAAAAAAAAAGGGGAACCAGCTTATGGTGGACGCAGGTGAGGCTAGTGATGAAGCCATTGTCCAGTTGCCTAAGTCTCAGCCAGGGTTGTTTTTCTCGCTCTCTCCTCTGGTGCGGCCTATGGTTGGTGAAGCCTTGGGGGAGCTCCCACCAGTCTTGTCGGGTTACTGTTGTTCAGAGGTCTACTTTTACTGCTCTACTACCAGCTTTGTCTATTGTATCGTCGACTATTCAGGTGTCAAGTCCTCCCTCTTTAACCGTCAAACGCTCAGCTATTTCTTTTCCTATTTTGGCGTTATCACCTATCCCTCCTTTACCCCTATTGGACTTGGGCCCCCGGTTGGATCCTGAGCCCACTCCATCCCCTCCCCACCTTTCACAAATCCGTGAAATCCATGACTTAAGTGATCTCCCACTTCCCCCGTGGCCCCGCACTCCCAAATTAGCCCAGTTCTGCAATCTCCCTAGGCTAGTCTTCCTGATAGTCACTGGCCACCCAATCCACCTGATAGCCTTTCAATTAGAGTGGGCAACCAGATTGTTTTAGAGACTCCACCATCTTCTTCGGATTCTTCTTCTCTATCCCCCAACTCTAAAGCTATCTGGTTGGCGGAAGCTGATAAATATGATGTTTCATCGGGTACTCGGGGTTCTCCCATCGTCCTTCTCGCGTAGATTGGGTTCGAAGCGTGCTCTGTCGTTTGAAGAGGAGTCTAATCAGTTGGAAGGAGATCCTTCTGTCGTGGATGAGGATAATCCTAATTGGCATTTCAAACCTCCATCGGGGCAGATTTTGCCTCTGGTGCGTCGATCTATGGTTCAGCGAGCTGGCCACAAACAGCCGCCCCCATCTCCATGACTACATTATCCTGGAATTGTAGAGGGCTAGCTCGAGGCTCTACAATTCGTGCTCTTCGAGCTCTGATCTGGCGGGTAGATCCGGCTTTTGTATTTTTGATGGAAACTCAAAGTCTCTTCAACGACATTGGGTGTTGCAGCTCGCAAATTGGGGTTCTATCATTTTGTTTCGCTCTCATCAGTGGGTACTAGCGGTGATGTGGCCTAATTTCAGGATTAAGGCAACCCAAGAGGGGGTGAATTGGTTTTCTAAAACTTTTCGGTATTGACCCCCAAAGATGTGTTTGCAAGTAAAGTCTATTTTAGCACAAGTATATAATATGCAATAAGAGTAAATACGTGCTAAAAGTAGAGATAAGGGTAAGAGAAGCAAACACGGTATTTTTAGGTGGTTCGGCAAACCCGCCTACATCCACCCCTCAAGCTCCTTCACCCAGCCTTGAGGTTTTCCACTATCTTCAACCAATAGCTTACACACTAGCTTTCGGGTGCTAGTGAACCGTACAAGTGTTTTCACGGGATCAACACTCAAACCCACCCAAGTGGTTTTTCTGGCTCACCACTCACAACCTCACCAAGCTTGAGATATACACTCTCAAAGCTTCTTCTTTAGTGAACAACCTCACTAAAGGAAACACCTCTTTTGATAGGTAGATTTAGGAACAAGACTCTCAAAGAGTGGATATAAAAATTGAAAGTTCTATATATTTATTCACACAAAGACAAGGATATGAAAGTGTGTTTTGTGTGAATGCTATGAGAAATATAGAATATGAAGGTTTAGAATATTTCTCAAGTAGTAGAAATGATATGTGGTCGTTGGTTTTTCATTTTAGACGAAATGAATGTGTATTTATAGGCCACATATGAAAACTAGCCGTTGAGAGTTTTTGTTAAAACGAGCCGGTCGACCGCTTCAAGTTATTGTTACCCAACGGTCATATTGTCAGAAGCTCAACGACTCTTTTGTCAAAACCAACCGGTCGACCGCTACATGAGGCGGTCGAAGTACCGGTCGACCGCTTGAACAGCCGGTCAACATCCTCAACTTAAGCATGATCCGATTCTTTTAAAAATAAGGTTTTTTTACCACTTTTAAACACCCAATTTTGAAGACATATTTCTCATAAGTATATGAAGGTTTGATTGGGATGTTTTGAAACCTATAAAAACATTTTAATCTTTCAAACAAAACTTAAAACAATTTATGCATGTTTTGAAAGATATGCAAGTGTGTGATTCAAATTCTTGTCAAATGTGAAATAAAGAGTTACAAGGAATATACTCTAAGGTCTTGAATCTTCACTTTAAGCTCCTTGCATCTTCTTGTTCCTTTTTCTTTAAGGTTTGACTCTTTTCGTCAAGTTGTCTTTGTCTTTGAAGATGTCCATTTTGTAAACTTATCCATTTATTGGAATCATCAAAATCTCGATTGTGCACAAAATCCAACACAACGATCATTCATCGATGTCGTAATCAAGTTTTGCGGTAAAAGGACCCATCGGGCTCTTGGGTGTCCTGAAGGCCAGCAGTCGGTACTCTCATTTTAAACCATTTTCAAGCTCTTTATACCTCAGTTGATCTTGTGTTTCCACCTGACTTAGATCAGCTTATTACTTCCTCTGTTTCGGAGGTTGAAAATGTGGTCTTAACTGCTATTCCATCGAGCTCGGAAGTGTTTGATGCTTTGTTTAGTTTCAATCCGAGAAAGGCCTCTGGGCCGGACGAGATGATTGGTGTATTTTTTAAGTCGTGATGGTCTATTATTGGGCTGGATATAGTTGTTGTGGTGCAACGGTTTTTTTTTCGGGAGAGCTGTTATCGGCAATTAACTTCACTAAGCTAGTGATGATTCCGAAAGTTTTTCATCCTTGCTCCCCCTCTCATTTTAGGCCCATTAGTTTATGCAACTTTATTTAAAAAATTATTTCCAAATTGCTTGTTGATCGGTTGAAACCTTTGCTTGGCCGATTAGTGTCTCCTTTTCAGCTAGCTTCTATCCCGGGTTCTCAGCTCCAGGATAACTACATTGTTGCGGCCGAATTGTTTCATAGTATGAAGTATAAGAGGGGCGCAGTTGGGTGGGCTGCTATTAAAGGGGATATGGATAAGGCGTACGACCGGGTTGAATGATTGTTTTTGGAAGCTGTTCTTCGGAACCATGGTTTTCCCCTCTTTGTGTGAAACTGATTTTGAGCTGTCTTCCCCGAGGTTCTCACTGGTACTCAATGGTGCTCCTTTTGGCTTCTTTCCAGCCTCGCGTGGTTTGAGACAAGGGGACCCCTTGTCCCATTTTCTCTTCATTCTCGTTTCGGATGTGCTCTCTCGAATTTTATTGCGGGCTGAATCTGAAAGACGTTTTGTTTGGTTGAAATTGAATGTTGCAGCCCCCCAATATCCCATCTCTTCTTTGCAGATGATATATTACTATTTGGCTAGGCAACTGGTAGGGAAATGTCTTACTTTACGGATTGTTTAGATTTATATGCGACCTGGTCTGGTCAAGTTTTGAATATGCAGAAGTCTGCTGTGCATTTCATTAAGAATACCCCGGCCCAAGTAGCTATTTCATTGGCTTCTCGGGTTGGTTTGCACCAGCTCCCCCTAAAGCAGCTCCACCTTGGCCTACCTTTGGTGCTACCTCGTGCCCGTTCAGTGGTGCTTGATGACCTTCGTGATAGAATTTTGGCTAAGATTCAAGGGTGGAAAGCCAAACTTCTCTCACAGGCTGGACGGACGTCTTTGATCGTGGTCGTGGCATCTTTTCTTCCTGCGTATAGTATGAGTTTTCTACTCTTAAGTCTTACCGAAGGAATGGTACAGATCAATGGATAGGCATTTGAAGAACTTCTGGTGGGGCTTCAACCCTCTCAAGGCCAAAAACTTGACTGAAGTCATGGTCCTCGATCTATACACCAAAGGCTGTAGGAGGGTTAGGTCTTCGATCCTTCTTTAATATGAATCAGGTGTTGGTTGCCAAGCTATCTTGGCTTGTTTATTCTAGCTCTTACCTATTATGGGTGTCCATCTGTAAGGCAAAATATAAGCTCCATTCTAATGTGAGATTACCCAAATCTCAGAGCTGCTCATCTTGGATTTGGCAGGGTATAGTCCGTGTTTCCCTCTTCATCTATCGAAATTCTTGTTTCCTAGTGAAGAACGGGGAATTGGTGCACTTATGGTAGGATCCGTGGATCCCATCACTGCCCTCTTTTCGTCCTAGTCGTCGCGACCCCTTAGAGGTTGGAGATTCTATGGCTTTGGTTTCCTCCCTGATGCTGCAGAACCCTCTGCGCTGGAATGCTCCTGCTATTCAAAGGACTTTTGATTCTCCCTCGGTGGAGGCAGTTTTATCTATGCACCTTCCCCTGTCTGATCAACATGACCGGTTGCGTTGGATTCCGGATAGCAAAGGTTTGTTCTCTGTAAAATCTTGCTATCACTGTGTGTTACCTCCGAATTTTGTTCCTGATTTCTTGTTAGCCCCTTCTGATTGGAATAAATTGTGGGCTTTGCCTATTCATGCGAGGCTTAAACTATTGCTCTAGAAGTTGGCTTGGAATGTCATCCCCACTAGGTCGCGGGTTGAAGTTATCTTGTCTTCTTCGACTGAACCCGATTGTTGCCCTCTATGTTTATCAGAAGCGAAAACCCTTCAGCATCTACTTTTTTCATTCAATAGAGTGGGTTGGCGTGATTCCCCTTGGGTCCTGGATAGTCTCTCTTTTGTTTATTTGTCTATCATTGCATGGGTTAAGGTCATTTTACACCCTAGGAGGTCTATAGGTATTCCACGGCAGGAATCTTACCGCTTTCAATTGTTTGCTGTTTTGTTTCTCGATTTGGTTTGGTTTCAACGGAACCAAGTGCTCCATGGCAACCCTCCGTATAGTGTTTGAGAATTCTCTGCTATGGTGCAAAGGGTATTTCATGAGCATCTTCGGGCAGGGGAAATCAGGGTCCATCTTTCTCAGGCTGCAGTCTGGGCTCCCCCCCTCCCCCCCTCCTTCTGTGTGGAAGCTGAATGTTGATATGGCCATCCGTCCCACTTTCTCTCCTTTGTCATGTGTTTGTAGGGATAGTTCTGGTCGTATCCTCCACGCGGAATCTGGTATTCGAGGGCCTTTGGAACCAGCTGAAGGTGAGATGCATGTTGTAAGCTTGGGTCTTCGGGTGGCCAGTTTGCTTCAATTGAAGAATGTTTATTATTGAAGGTGACTCGTCAGTTGTAATGGAGGCCTTTATTGATGCGTCTGTGTCCCCTTTGGAGGTTTGAGAATCTCCTCATTAATGCGAGGATTGTGGCTGCCCAGTTTGACTCGTGCCAATGGCAGTATGTCCCGCGTAGTGCGAATTTGCTTTCGCACCAAGTAGCTCAATGGGCTGCTGCCTCCAGGTTTGAAGGCAGTCTTCCCCTCTTCAGTGAGCGTTCTGTTTTTTTTCCCTTGGGTGTTTGAGGGGTTTGACCCCCCTTGATGTATCTTTTGTTTCCTTTTGTGTTTTGGGACATTTTGGTTTTTAATAGTATGGTTCTCATTTGGCTCAAAAAAAAAATCGTAGATGCACCAAAACTTGATAGACCAGCTGATGTAACCATAGTTAACATAGGATTAAAAAGATGTTTTCAAATAAATTGTTGAGATTTTTTTAATAAAAAAAGTACTGTATATATCATTACATAAATGTATTTAATATCTTTTAGTCGAAAATCAAATATGAATTAAACTGCTTTAGTCAGTCGGCATGTAGAATTTCCTGGTTAATTTTGCTTCTACTTATACACATGAAATATGTGCCCAAGGGCCTAAACCCACCATTCGTGGGTTCCCGACAAACGATAACGATATGGTAACTCCCTCCCTTGAAAATGATGCCGATTGTATAATAATAAATTGTCTGTACAATGAGAGCTTGGATACTCTGGATGCAAGTAATCTGTCTGTTTTGGGCCTCAAATAAGATTATATAGTAACTCCCTTGTAATTTTTGCGGAACGATTTTACATACCATTACAAACTAAGCAACTCGAACAAAACTACCCAGAACCACTCCTACAAAACTTCCGAGCGGTTGAGTCTTTCTACCACCAATGCTCTTCCTTCCCGTTCCTTTACGCTTTTTCTTGCCAACCATGAATTAGGTATATTAGAACACAAAACAAACCTCATCCGGGTCCAGATGTGCTATCCTGATGCTCCAGCAGCAGCACGCTTTTCATATTCACCTTGCTCTTCTTTGGCAAACTCTTCAATCAATTCACGCTGTCTTTGGGTTAGATTTCTGCACAAATCATTTTTCCAGCTCAGCATTTGTAAGCACTATCAAATCACAAAGAAACTTGTAGTCAACCGTAAAATACATTTTGGAGCATGAAAATGCGACTCCAACAGTAGTTTCAAGCAAGAAAACCTACGTCGGAATGCTGACATTGAAGTGCACATATTGATCACCAAATGAGAAAGAGCTCCTCGCCTTGATCCCTGAACAAAACAAGGTCAACGAGAAAACCCACCTTTCAATGGACAATGCAAGATACACAGTTTTGAGAAACAAATTTTAAGCTCAAGAAATTCCCAGAATCTACCATCATGAACACAAAATTAGAGCACACGACCTTTGGGAAGAAGAAAGAGAAGAATAACAAAATAACATTCTCAACTTGAGAGGGATTAAGCCAGGACACTGGTGGGTGGTCCATTCAACTAAAGGCACCGTCATTTTAGCCCAAGCCCTTTACTCTTACACTAACTCAAGAGTCCATCCCACCCACAAACCTGATTCATATACCCCAGCATTGTTGCTAAGGGTGGATGTGCCCCCTATTGCTACACCCAACCACAAAAAAAAAAGTACGAAAGAACCAAGCAGAAAATATTCTACGTGAAGAAAAAAAATGGTTTAACAAAATCATGAACCCAAGCAGCATGCATTAGAGATCACGGCATTCTAGAGTTTTCTTCCTCATGAACAAAAAAGTGTGGTATTGCGCCCCATAACTTCCAAACCAAATGATTTCACCCTACAATTTCTGTCTTGTATATCAACTTACTCCCTTAAATAGTTTCTTCTTTTTCTGACAAATAACAGGCATAAAAAATAACACATAAAAGAGCCCATTTATATGGCGTTTAATCGTTACTGAACAATAATCAAATCCTAAATTGAGTCAATGATACGCAACAAATTCCAAATCATAATCTTGCGTGAGCCATAACTCTTCCACCATGAGTTGTAGATGTCCTTTAGTAAACAAGTCAGTAGGACATTTCTCCAGTTGAAAGCCAATGGGCTTATTGACCAAGGAACAAAGTCCAAAGTCTTAAAACATAAAAGGATCAACTTTATAAGGAACTCATATTCCATATTAGTCAATGGAATAAAAGATGTAAATTAGAATACTTAAATCAGGCAAAACATTACACAACCAAAACAACGAGATTTAGCAAGTCTAGCGCACTAACCTTTCTGCTTCAGAACTACCTTCTGACCTGGTTGAGTGCCAGCACGGACCTGAATAGCAGAAACTAGTTTAACCATATACTCTAACGAAAACTATGGAAAGAAAGAAACTGTAAAAGAAGCCCGTAAACATTTGGTTAAGAGGCCCTTCCAATCCCATCACAATGATATAGGGAACAAGTCATGGCTTCAACAGCTCGAGTCAATTCCCAGAAAAAATAAAAAGTATTCACAGTTTCCCGGCGAAATATAATTTTTCCACTAAAAAACTGGTAAAGCATATCTCAACTATTTAACAAACCTTGAGAACAACATCTCCGGAGAGAGTTGGGACCTGGATAGTTCCCCCCAAGATTGCCTGCACAAAGGAATACAATAAACCCAAAGATTCAATAACTAAACCACCAAATAGAGTAAATTGAGATGTGATCTTAAATCCTAGAGATATCAGAACGGTATAGAATATCAATTTACAATAGAGAAAGCTTCAAGGGAAATCTGAAGATATTGTCATTGATTTTCTAATTATTCTCCTAAAGCATTTTTTAGACCAGCTGTGATTGGAAATGCATACAAGGTCCCGGTGAAGAATGGTACTTGGAAGCATATAAGTTTACTGGGTAGATCAGGAAGCCCACTGATCTGATATTAGAGTTAATGGGCCTACATTTGTGGCCTTTAGTTTATAGATCATTGACTCAACTACAAATATTGTACAAACAGAACAAGGTAGAAACTACTACAGATTCGCTCAATGAGAGTTGAGAGCTTTAGCTTATGGAAATAAGTGGCCACTTTAGTATTTATGCGTGCTTAATATTTATGGAGATAGATACTGGGTCATTCATAGATATTACTATCTCAATAGCGCTCTAAATTCGAAAATCCAGGATTGAATCAATGTAGTTATCGTTCGTCACCTTCCTCTTCTTTTCCCTTCTTTCTATTTCTTGTTCTTTTATGTATTGAACCCTGCATAACCAAACCCTGTTTCTTACCTAACCTTTTTCCTTAGTTATTTTCTTCTGTCATTTAATGCCTATTGGTATTCCAAAAGTACCTTAAAGCATTCCCTTCTGATAGCTTCTAGCCATCTGAATGCCAATAGAAAGGAACCCAAAAGTACCAGTACTTACACTGCAACAAGAAAAATTGCTGAAATTTGTTTCGTTTAATAAACAGCTATCTTTGTCTTTGTATCCCATCTCTCCCAAAACCATCATCGAAGAAATAAACTCTAAAACCTTCTTTCTATAATCGCTAGCTCAAAAACCATGTTGACAACAGTTTAACACTCCCCTCCCCAAAAACACAAAAAAGAAAAGTCATCTGTAGGTAGGTTTAACCCATAAACACTTCAATCATCATGATATCCACAAAGGCAGTAATAATCATCATACTGGGAGAATTTCTAGAGTTAGTCTACAAGCCTCAGCATATAGGTTTTTTTTTTAAAAAAATAAAAAAAATTATAAGTTTAGCCTCCACAAAGTGAAAGCCTGAATGTAATTAATATTCCTCGAGCTATGCAAAATAATATCTTATTCAACCACCAACCTACGGCTCAAGACACCCCATTTACACCACTCGATGACTACGAAATGAAAATGTTAGTAAGCCATACCTGAGGGATACTCAAAACGGCATCTACATGAATGTCAGAGCCTTCTCTGCGGAAAACTGGATCTTCACGAACCTACAGCAAAGAATATGATACTTCATGGTAGGGGGGAAAAGGTGAAAAAGGGAACCCTAAGGGTGAAGGAAGCAAAAAGGAAAGAAAAGAGGAAATATACGCAGAACATCAGAAGTAATTCCATTTACCTTAATGACAACATAAAGATCACCAGGTTGATTTCCCTCAGGATCTGCTCCACCACTTCTACTTACCTTTATAGTCTCATTGCTATCTACCCCTGCAAAAGGACAAGAACTAGAGGGTCAAGCACCTACATGACCTAGCATTTAGTAAACCAATAAAACATATAAAACCAGATATTCTTCTTCTTTTCTTTTCTTCCTAAAGCTAGAGAAACAAAATCTTATATGCCACTCAAGTAAAGCAGACCTGGAATTATTGAATAAAATTTGTTAAACCATAATACCATTCCCAATCTCCATAGAACACCCTAACCTACAATAAAGAAAATTTAGGTCCTGAATTCATCGGATCCATGCACTAGATTTGGGTTCAGAGAAATTTGTTCTCACGAATTCATGTCATGAGCCAATGCTCAAAGGGGCACAACCCAAGAGTGCATGCCAAACAAGATAAAAGAACTGAAGGAGGAGGTCCTTTATTATATATCTATGATATGGAATAGATGAGGCACAAGGATAAACTATAGCAATACAAATCAATTATGCCTAAAAATATTAAAGATTAAAAGGAAAAAAAAACAATACCCGGCATAATATTAATCTTGACAGACTTCGTTCCTAACACAACTCGTCTTCCTCTGCATGACTTGCAGACATACTGAGGCTGCAGATAGTAACAGCTAATTGGTATTATAGACTTAAAAAGTAGTGAAAAATGGGACATGATATGGAACACCAAGAGTATAGGGAGTCATTAAAATGAATATTCTTCCATCGACCATCAGTCAAAACGCAGAGATAGTTCTACTACTTACAGGAACAATTTCTCGCTCTCCATGACACTGAGGACAAGTGATCTGCACGGTGAATAGGCCCTGTTGCATGGTTATCTGTACAAGCAACAAAACCACAAGTTAATAATAGCAAACCAATGTTTACCCTCCATAAAAATAGATGACATATTTATCCTAGTAAACTGACCGCGCCTAAACCTCTACAGCGCGAACATTTTTCTGGTTTGACTCCTGGAGCGACACCACGTCCACCTGCAGCAGAACTCCATAAACAGGATAAACCATTAGGTTGAGAACATTTCACTCCAAACTAAAGTGCCTACACCAACCAATCGGAGCAACAACTGAACTTCTCAAAATGACCAGGATAGAATTGGCATACCACAAGGTTGACAGGGCAACTCAGTTTGAAACGTCACAGTCTTAGTGGTTCCCTGAACAGCCTCCATGAAGGATAGATCAAGAGATACCTACAGTGATTAGAAAAAAGATGAAATGGCTTCCATATAATCCCTAAAACCAAAAAAAAATTTGATACACAATCAAACGGCAAGAACCTTGACATCTTCACCGCCAAGTCTCCGATTGAAGAATTCATCAAAAATCTGAGCTCCATGGTAGAAAGTACCACAGCATCCACAACATCCAGGAAAAATAGTAGTAGTAGTAGTAGAAGAAGAAGAAGAAGAAGAAGAAGAAGAAGAAGAAGAGAAATTAAATGACTTTTCCAGTGAAAATTAAGATCCTGAAAAGCAGGAAAGCTAAAAAAATGTAGACAAGTTATACAGCATGCCATCCTTTGACCACACAATGGACTTCTATCAACATCATCAACAGAATACTGAAAACTCCACTAGCAACAAAAGCACTTCATCAAAATGGAAAATGTAACAATTCATGAATGAAAGGGTTACTGATTCACTAGAGCCAAGCAGTTATCCAAACAGTGTCCATCAATACCCAAAACTTCATGCAAATCTATTCCACCTGGGTGGTACGTGAGGTGCCAATCGTTAGAGATTCCTGGCTAAAAGAGTTGGGATCTAGAGAACTATGATCAAATTGGATATATGTTGCAGTTGAATTTGTAGATGCAGCTAAGACATCTACTCCCGTTGGTAGTGAATGTGCTCAATACATTTTGAAGGCTTGGGAGGTCAGGTGGCAAAACAATGGCAGCAAACAAGACCTTGAAGCGAGGAGAGGATATTGTGTACAGAGGCACAGAACTTTTATTGGTTGGGTTGTCAGCAGTCAAGTTCAGTACAAATTTTGGGAATCCATGTGAAGAAATGACTGCAAACCATGAGATGAAAGTGAGAACTCAACTACAGATACTAGATGACTTTGTCCAACTTCTATTACAATCAAATCAAGATAGAATGCAATGAAGCAGTCGTCGGAAATCACTCAGGTTCTTCATCAACCACGAGAACAAACATGTTATGGATGACAAACTGATCTCCCACAAATCAAAAAATGTCATGATGAGTTTTTCATGGATGGCATAGCATAACAGTATAGTGGGTATAGACAAGCAATTGCAAATTTCATGTGAAGTTCAATTCCTGGAAACTTAGTCAAAGGCTTCAACTACCAAAGCTTCACGATTCCAAGCCCCCAAAACCATAGATACAAACCCTTATTCAATTCCCGCATTAAAGATGTTAAGTATACATTTTGTTTTCTTACAAGAAGATCCGCAGCAACATTAAAGCAACTGAAAGATAGCAAAAAGGGAGTACTTACATTATCTCGGAAGAAATCTTTAAATGGACTATGAAAATCATTGGGAAAGCCAGTTTCTCCTTGCTGAACGTATGCAGCGTGGCCAACCTATAAGATTGTGTGTACAGATGTAAATAGACCCATCTAAGAAGAAAATGGGCAAACAGCCAACCTTCGGAACAAACTACAGCCACATGTGGCAAAGAGCCAACTTGATCACTAGAAAAAACAACCCAACCTTTTATAGATGAATCATCTAAAATGCACAGTTACATAAGGTAGTTTTACTAAGCTACAAGTGTACAGCAAATGGATCTTGGTCATTAACATAACAAAGTAACAGAGCAGTCATCCCAAAATTCAGCATTGTCTACAAGTAAATTATGACAAATAAAACTATATGCTGATGCATTGCTTGATATATGAAGAAAGCAGATATGGCACAAGATTGCCCATGTGTATATAAAATTATAGGCATTCATCACACATGTGACATAAGAAGAAACATATATACGTAGCGATATTTTGACCCATTCATGTAGTGCATATGCATGATCTCACTCGCTCTCTCTCTCTCTCTCTCTCACACACACACACACATTGTTATTCTTCCCTTTTGTTTCGTCCCCAATGAATGACTTAAAAAAGTATTCACGGCAACAGCAACGCCATAAGTGACGTCCAACCTTTAATAAGCCTCCAAAAGTATATATAGTCCATGGTTCCTGTCCTTGGCTACTTTGCAAAGCCCTTAAAGAAGCAATAAAGATTTTCAAAGTTTCTTAAATATGAATCAAACCTCAGGCATTTTTTGACACCCTAATTCACATGTTTCCCTACACCTTCCCACTTAACTTCCATTTAAGTTTCTAGCATCCTATTCAGTGTTATCCGGAAAACAGCATCTATCCAGTTACTCATAAAGAATTCCAAATACATGAACTTTGTTAGATAATATGCAATCAGTAACCTACTTCGACATTCAACACTGCCAGAATATTCCAGCAGAAAGATAATCAACAAAAGATTATGGGTTAAAGTAAGTTATAACAAAGGGAGAAAATGAAATATGGAACCTGATCATACTGTTGCCGTTTCTCGTCATCTTTCAAAACCTACAATAATAGCCAAAAGAAATGCCTTTTAATAGACTTTTTATTTTTTTTTATTTTTTTTAATAAATACCTTTCAATAGACTATATGAATAAGTCTTGAGAAGGTACTAAAACACTCAAAGTTCTACATAAAGAACAACAGGAAGTAGAAGAAGAAGCACAAACCTCATATGCTGTTTGAACTTCTTGAAACTTTTTTTCAGCATCAGGATCACTTTTATTTGTATCTGGATGGAGCTTCTTTGCAAGCTGCAGGATAATGCCAGATATAAAACTAAAATAAACTATAATAAATAGGGACAGATACCAAGCAGAAAAGGCTCAAATTTTAGAAACAGATTATGCAATCCTAGAGAAGTAACACAGTGTACTATCAAGTTTATTTAAGCCTTAGGGTGTTTAGTTGAGAATTTTAAAAAAGAAAGAAGAGAGAAAAACCTACCCCATAATAAGCCTTCTTTATTTCAGATGCACTTGCATTCCTGCTTACACCAAGGACATCATAATAATCTCCGGCATCCGACCCTGATGACAATGAAGAGACGCAGCAGAAAACCAGTAATTATATTCCACTTCTTAGTGTCAACAAAATAACAAATAACCACATTGATAGAGCAAGAAATAACACAAACGCCAGCACATACAAAACAAATTAAGCTCCCTCTTTTATTCCTGAAGTTTTTTTCATCTCCCTTCAACCCAACCCCCCCAACACACCAAAAAAAAAACTTTCCACCTAAGTAGACATAAAAACAGTTTCTACAGTCACAATTTCTCAAAACAAAACAGAACCACTAAAGAAAGAGGAGGGAGGAGGAGGAGGAGGAGGAGGAGGGGAGGCAGTGGCGGAACTAGGACCAAAATTCAGGGGAGTCGAATTTTAAAAGCGAAATAACAAGAATTTTTTTTTCCTTTGTAATGTTAAAAATTATCTTACAATTACAATATCAAAAATTAAGAACTATAAGCATTAAAAATATTACAATACATGTACATAGGTGACAATTGCATCCTACTCATCAACGTTTTTTCTCACTTTACACCTTTGTTTGTAGCTACGCCTGCTTTTGATGATCTTTAACATAGAATTTAGCCCCTAGCAGGTGAATAGATACTCCAAGATTTTAATTCACAAACTCGCACAACAAAACCAGATGTAGTCAAGGAAAGAAAAAAAAACAGAGGTAAGTTCCCTCTCTCCTTTTCAATATTATGCCAAGAAGGAAGAAATTTCTGGCAAAAGCTTAAAAGACTTGTTGTTCTCATGGTCTCTCAATAATGTTCTCAATAAAGATCTGTACAAAAACCAGGTTTAAGTTGTGGTTATCTAATTAAGCACATAGCCTCTATAATTTCCGTTACAGATTATAGGCCTTAGGGAGGTAGTCTCTTGAGTATCAATTCCTCTTCATTTCAAGTCACAGGTCAGAAATACAAGTTGTTACTTATGCAAAGCTACGACTGAAGATGCTGCCCACTTATTTCTTGAATGTCCACTGGCTAGGATTATTTGGAGGACTTCCTTTTGGTCGAGATTATCTCGATCGTCTTCAACCACTCTCCATGCCAGAATTTATTTGTATCATTCTTCATCCATATAAAGAGCTCCAAATACCTCAGGAAGAAGCCCAACATTTTCAATTATTTGCCGCCATTACATGTGACCAAATATGGGCCCTTAGGAATAGGATTCGGCTTGAGGGGTAGCGGCCCTTATTTTTTTAAAAAAAATATTTATATTTGCATGTAAGAGTTCTTTTTTGGTGGTTTGAGGAGTAGCGGCCGCCCAGGACCGCTACCCCTTCGTTCCGCCACTGAGGGGAGGGCGGGGGGGAATTCTTCTTCAGCAAAAGCTTTTTGATCAACCAGTGATCGGAAAGGATACATATAAGTATGTATATAGATAGAAAAGTATATAACCATCTTGTATGTATTTATTACCACTGCCATGGATTGATCTAGCTGCATTCCGATTGGCATTCAGTCCCAACAGCAACCAATTATTCTGTGTAACTGCACACCGTACAAAATCGTTAGCCCAAATTAAAAACGAGAAATGGAATGTAATTGATCCATCAGTACGGCATAATGCTTTATTTGACTGATTACGCTTCTTCATCACGTCAAATGCATAAACTGGTAAGCTGAGATGGAGAGTTCATCAAGCTTATACAAAATTTGCATTCCTCTATATCCCATACAAGAGTATCCAGCAAACTTAAAGTGCTCAAAGACGAAATATTTACCATCTCTCCGAGCGTAATTCCCACGAATTCTAGAGGGGTTGCAAACCCCTGAATTGAAATTTCTATGTCCTCCCTTGCAGAGGGTCTCGTATGTCTGTAAAAATTGTAAATTTAAACAAAACAACCAAAAAAATCATTTACGTATCAACCAAATTGCAAAGGCACTTGTCATTCGATAAAGAGAACGAAAATTCATAGCTATCGAAGGGCAAATCGTACGGAGCTCTCGGATTGATGGAAGAAATTGGTGGCGAGAGAGCAACGAGCGAGCCAGTGTACGAGCCTGACGCTGTTGGAGCGAACCATTTTAGCTTGCGTGTCCGAAGCACAAGCTCTAGAGCTTTCGGGATTTAGGGTCTGGGACTTGGGTTTACTCAGATAAACCCTAGAGAAACCCTAATTGGTGACACGTTGGAAGGTTCTAGTGCATTGTGAGAGAGACAGATGTATGTATATAAATCAATTTTGTTTCTCGTGTCGTGTGGAAGCAGCAGCCCAATTTTGTAGGAGAGGCCCCTCATGGTTTAATACTTCCTATGTTTATACTTTATATAGTGGCTGTGTGGGGTATATCTCTGAAGTTTAACTTTTTCCTGACCATAAATTTTTATCGAATTCATATCGAAGTAAACATTCTTTACTCTATAAACTTCGTTATCCCTTCCGTCCGTACTGGTAAATGCAAATGAGTTACGTATGACTTTGATCTCTTTTTCTTTTATATTTATTTGCCTGTTCTTTTGAGGGATCTGAATAGGCCTCATATGGGCCTTCAGAGCTGAGAATAACATCGGAGAAGGAAGAACTATACCATAGTGCACTGCATGAGGAATAGCTCGGACGTGTTATACAAACGGGAACGACCAAGCCTTCTAGGCCAATCTGTGGACTTGGAAGTTATATAATATCTGGATGACCCACGAGTTGAAATAGTGTCCCCCCCCCCCCATATCTCAAATACTATATCCTTCGCCTCCATTGAGAAGCAGAACTATGAAACCTTGTGATGTTTGCATGAGAAGCACCTAAATTTTGTTCAGTGAGTTATTTGAAAGCAATGATTTGAACTTTCGGTTCTGATATTCTAGTGGGTATTTTGTTTCTCTGCTAGATTATTGTAGGCTTATTGTACAATAGCAAGGGAACATAAATTGCAGTTACTCTGGCAAAGGATTATTCTAAACTCCATCTACAAAGATGTGACAATCTTATAAAAGGTTAAAATATTTCTTAACAAGCGTGTAAATCACAAATTTACTATTTTAGTAGCCTTTCTGCCTTTTCGTTATCTCTACCATGCATGACCATGTCTTAAGGCTGCCCTTAGATCCCATTGAGCTCAAACTCGGGTCCGAATACAGACCCGATAAAGCCTTTCCCACCCTTCATATGAATGCCAGTAAAGGGAATTTAAGGAGGCTTGAAAGATGTTTCAGCAATTCCAAAATTGATATAAACAAAAGCAGAGACAAAGATTGTTAAAGTAAGAGAAAGAATTATGCACAGCTTGGCCAAGCTCACAAGCCGTAATTTGCTTTTACTTTATTTTAGCACCGTCTTTAACTTATGTTCTCACTTTCTTTTGTGGCATTGGCATTGCTGCCCAAAGAAGAAAGGGATTTAGGTACACTAAAGCTTTTCCAGCATGTGACTTCCCGCATTGGTGGTATAACTCTCGTACCAATGATGATACCTGCATTTTAAGAAACTATGAAATAATTACAAGTTTAGTTCTTTAGAAGTATATAAATAGCTAGAATTACAGTTTTTTTCTCAGCAAATAGGGAGACTGTAAGACTTTTGAGCTATACTAATGCAAATTCACCTTCAAATATGTACCAAAATGTTGCTCTTAGATTGCAGTCCTGCATGACAATTTAGCTTGGGGCTTTACTGATACACGACTTCTGGGATCTATCGATCCTGTATTTTGGTGAAGCACTAAAGCATACTCTTTTTTTTTTTTTCTAAGCTAAAGCATACTCTTTCACCTGAGGCCAGGGATAGCTTTCATTTGACAGGTATTTGAACTAGTCCCTTTCTTAGCAAAGAGATCAAACTTTGGGGAAAAAGAAGAAGAAAAGGAAATACATTACAACATTATACTTAAATAGCTAACATACGCACGACATCTTTCTCATGATATTGTTCAATAATTAGGAGCATTATACTTTTCTTTCCAATCCCTCTGCAACTAAACTAACCAATTGTATGGTAATGTTGGAAAGTAATCCTACGATTGGTACAACACTTGCAAGCCAAAAGAAGGCCACGGTTCACACACTTTGAATAAAGTTTATGCTTTCCCTCCATTTTCCTCCAGCCCTTCTTTGGATTTCTACAGAACTCACTGGCAGCTTCTTCATCAAAGCATTCCTTACTTCTTCAAAAATAACACTGGCCACCCCTGTGGCACAGAGAAAGAGACCCTTTAACTGTACCTTCTTTTATCTTCTGTCTTCTTAACCATAACTTCTTTGCTTCCAAATTGAGTTTTGAGGTTTCTTGTGAGGTGCTACTTCCTGGCAGATTCTCATAAGACCGAAGTAAGCGAGAAAAGGAGAATGAAGCTAGTGGTAGAGGTAGTGGATGCTCATGATCTTATGCCCAAGGACGGTGAAGGCTCAGCCAGTTCCTTTGTAGAAGTTGATTTTGAGAACCAGTTAAGCCGAACCAAAACCATCCCCAAGAATCTCAACCCCATTTGGAACCAGAAACTCCAATTTGATCTTGATGAAACCAAAAACTACCATCACCAAACCATCGAAATTTCTGTTTACAACGAGAGGAAACCAATTCCTGGGAGAAACTTCCTTGGTCGAGTAAGATTTCCATGCTCAAATATCGTTAAGAAAGGTGATGAAGCTTATCAAAAATTCCAATTAGAAAGGAAGTGGTTCTTTTCATCTGTAAAAGGTGAGATTGGCCTTAAAATCTATATCTTACGAGACTCTGCACTGAAATCTTCTCCCTCATCCTCTCCACCAAAACCACCAGAAGCCCCATCTTCAAGCCCACAACCATCAGAATCCCCATGTTCTGGCCCTTCACCTTGTGCCAATACTTCTCCCATTTCAGAAAATAAAAATATCACTAGCAAGTCATTGGCCACTATTCCCAAAGAAGGAACTCTTGTGGTTGAAACTCCAAAAACTATCATAGCCACAGCAGAACCTGTGAAAGAAACACATGCAGTTGCGGTCCTGAACAGTACTAGTTCCCCCCTTACAGCAGCCGAGCCAACTGGTGCTTATCTTGATAAAGATACAGGAGAGTTGAAAGAACTCATCCAAGAAAGAGCAGGAAGCGTGCAACACGTATTGAAACACCAAACTGTGCCACAGCACAGCGTCTCAGTAAAGAAACGCGCACAAGGTGGCCCATTCACCATGCACCAAGTCAATCCACAAGGCCATAATAGCCACCACGAGGACTACGATGTGAAGGACACCAACCCACAACTTGGTGAAAGGTGGCCAAATGTTTCAGGATATGGTGGAAGAGGGTGGATGAGCAGCGAGAGATTTTCGAGCACTTACGATCTTGTTGAGCAGACGTTTCATCTATATGTTCGAGTTGTGAAAGCAAAAGATCTTCCTCCTAGCTCCATTACTGGTAGCTGTGATCCTTACGTGGAAGTGAAACTGGGAAATTATAAAGGAAGGACAAAACACTTTGAGAAGAAAATGAATCCAGAATGGAATCAGGTCTTTGCTTTCTCCAAAGACCGCATTCAGTCATCAGTACTTGAAGTCTTTGTGAAGGACAAGGAAATGGTGGGAAGGGATGATTATTTTGGAAGGGTGGTTTTCGACTTAAATGAGATTCCAACAAGAGTTCCACCAGACAGTCCACTGGCTCCCCAGTGGTACAAATTGGAGGACCGGCGGGCACAAGGGAGGGTAAAGGGCGAGATCATGCTGGCAGTGTGGATGGGAACACAGGCTGATGAAGCCTTCCCAGAGGCATGGCATTCCGATGCTGCTTCTGTTTATGGAGAGGGCGTTATTAACATCCGATCAAAGGTTTATGTATCTCCCAAACTCTGGTACCTCAGGGTAAATGTTATTGAAGCTCAGGATGTGCTGCCCAATGACAGAAACCGCCTCCCAGAAGTTTTTGTCAAAGCTCAGGTTGGGAACCAAGTGCTCAAAACTACGATATGTCCAACCCCGACTACTAACCCGCATTGGAATGAAGACTTAGTTTTTGTGGCAGCTGAGCCCTTTGAGGAGCAGATATTCATCACCGTTGAGGATCGTTTGCACCCCTCAAAAGATGAGATGCTGGGGAAGATAAGCCTACCACTTGACACATTTGAGAGGCGGCTGGATCACCGGCCCGTTCACTCTCGATGGTTCAATCTTGAGAAATATGGTTTCGGAATCTTGGAAGCTGACAGGAGGAAAGAGCTCAAGTTCTCAAGCAGAATTCACTTAAGAGTTTGTCTTGAAGGTGGATACCATGTACTAGATGAATCAACTATGTACATAAGTGACCAAAGGCCGACAGCAAGGCAGCTCTGGAAACAGCCCGTTGGTATATTGGAAGTCGGAATTTTGAGTGCAGAGGGGCTTCTCCCAATGAAGATGAAGGATGGCCGGGGGAGTACAGATGCTTTCTGTGTGGCCAAGTATGGCCAGAAATGGGTTCGAACAAGAACAATCCTCGACACTCTCAATCCCAAATGGAACGAGCAGTACACATGGGAAGTTTACGACCCCTGCACAGTGATAACGCTGGGGGTTTTTGATAATTGCCATTTGGGAGGAGGTGAGAGAGCAAATGGTGGCAGTACAGCTAGAGACTCACGGATTGGAAAGGTACGGATTCGCCTATCAACACTAGAAGCTCATAGGGTCTATACTCATTCTTACCCACTGCTTGTTCTACAACCGCATGGAGTGAAGAAAATGGGGGAGCTCCAACTAGCGGTTCGTTTTACTACCCTCTCTCTAGCTAACACGATCTATTTGTACGGGCATCCCATGCTTCCAAAAATGCATTACTTGCATCCTTTCACAGTGAATCAAGTTGAAAATTTACGGTACCAAGCCATGAATATTGTAGCAGTGAGGCTCGGTAGAGCTGAACCGCCTCTCAGGAAAGAGGTGGTGGAGTACATGCTAGATGTAGATTCCCACATGTGGAGTATGAGAAGAAGCAAAGCCAACTTCTTTCGAGTTATATCACTTCTTTCAGGCATGTTTTCTGCATGCCGCTGGTTTGCTGATGTATGCGACTGGAAAAACCCCATGACATCCGTTCTGGTTCATATACTCTTTCTGATATTGATCTGGTACCCAGAGTTGATACTCCCAACTATTTTCCTATACATGTTCCTTATTGGATTATGGAACTATAGGTTCCGCCCAAGGCACCCACCTCACATGGATACGAAACTCTCATGGTCAGAGGCAGTGAACCCAGATGAGCTTGATGAGGAATTTGACACATTTCCTACTTCAAGACCAAATGACATAGTTCGGATGAGGTATGACAGACTTAGGAGCGTTGCAGGGAGGATTCAAACAGTCGTGGGTGATATAGCAACACAGGGGGAGAGATTTCAGGCTCTGCTGAGCTGGAGAGACCCAAGAGCAACCAGCCTCTTCATATTGTTTTGTCTTTGCGCAGCTGTGGTGCTTTATGCGACACCATTCAGAGTGGTGGCTCTGCTTGCAGGCTTGTATTACTTGCGTCATCCTAGGTTCCGGAGCAAGTTGCCTTCGGAACCAAGCAACTTTTTCAAGAGACTGCCAGCTCGAACAGACAGCTTACTATGATGCTGATACTTGGAAAATCCGGTTTGAGTAATACCTAAGTTCGTGTGCCTATAGCCTCATTGCGTGATTTCAATAAATTACCTGTCTGTATTTTCTTTCCGCGTGAAGCAGAGCCTTGAATAATAAACACTCCGCTGTTTTTAATTCCTCACGAAGTTCACGTCTATGGTTCTCCTTCCAATTATAATTTAATTCCCTTTTATGCCAGAGCATGTTTGTCTCTCGATACACTTGGAAGGAAAACTAAATTTATGGAAACCATATCATAGTTCAAGAACCATATCGCATGTTCTTGTGATGAACAAGTTCTGTAGCATAATATAGCCTTGAACTCACTCCTATAATGAAATTAACAAACCGCTCAACTATAAAAGTTGAAGAATTAAATCACATATCTTATATCTCATTAGTCAGTTGCAGCTCAACAACCAAAACTTAAAAAGGACAATCCCTCAAGCAACGCATCACCTAGAACATCAAAAATTTGGCTGTCTATTACCAATGGAACTGGAAGAGTACAACAGCTAAGACCATGTTTAAACAAAAGAAACGGGGTAACCAAGAAAAGCCACCTAACACTTTTCAAACGTTTTATCTAGAACTTCAGCTCATGGGGTTTCATGCCCCCCTTAAGAGAGAACCTTGCAGCTAGGTACGCCTTCAAGTCTGCAACTCCCTCGATGGCTTTTATCAGTGGTGTATCAACAGCTTTCTGGTCATCTTTTTTCTCTTGTGGGAGCACATTTTTCTCCTACAAATTGCACAACCATTTTAGAATTAGAACAATATATCAACACCATTCACTGCCAACACAATTACGGTGACCAAACAAACCTCTTTCTCAGCCTCAAAAAACTCGCCCTCTCCCTTCTTTTTCTTCTTCTGAAGTTCCTTACCAAAATATTTGTCATCAAACTTCTCCACATTAACACCAGCAACGTCGACTTCTGTTGAAGTCGCAATGACATATGACTGATTCACACGTCTTAGAGGAACTCCATTAATCTTGAACGGTCCTGCATTAACAAGGAGAAGAGAGATTAGCAGAGCCGTAATAATTTCTTCATTTAACAAAGAATATTAAGGCCCGAAATTAGTAAATTAAGTGCATCACATTCTAAGGACCATAAAACCAGGACTCACCGGACACTAAGCCAAACACACAGAGAGACCTTTATATTCGTTGATTTTGCAAGACCAACCAGATAAATTAACCAAAACGGCCTTTCTAAATAGTGACTTAGAAGTAGCACTGCCCCATCAATCCAATGAAAATAATAAAGGAGGAGTTTTATAATGAACCCGTGAGAGCACAGACACTGGTTTTATCTAGTTTGAGTTTGAAAGATGTATGAACATGCCAAAATTCAGATGGTTAAAAATTCAATGGCAAAATGGATCCCTTATGACACTTCTGTGCAAATCCAACCATAAGTATACCAAACAGTGCAGTTTTCCCCTGAGGATACTGTGCGATGTGTTTACCGAAGTAAAGCTGATCAATTCAGCATCAAGTTTGTACACATGCATTGAAGAATCCTCTTCGAGCAATTCATGACATACATGTTGCCAACATAATTATAAATAACAATAGCAATCTTATGCCATGGCCAAACAAGCACCACACGAGGCACTGTGAAAAGATTCTTGGTAATTCACAATTATTAAGGCATCTAAAATTATGTTTGCTAAAAGGACGATTTACTAGCCAAGAACAAGTGAAGCGAGTTACAACTCCCAAGCCAAAAAACAAGTGTAATAAATTACAACTTATTAGCAAGAGATAAGTACACTAAAATAATCAAGTCAATCAACCACTCACCAGTGACCAAAAGCAATCCAGAAGGAAGCTGCTTCAGGAAAACAACTCGCTTTCCCATAAACCTTCCAGCCAGTATAATAAGAACAGTACCAGGGGTAATACTGGCCCTACAATGTCATAAATTTCAAAAGATTAATAAATAATACGAAAAATGTAAATTCATTACTTATTCATTTCTCATTTAGAAATGCACATATGGGCTACCAGGAAATGAAATTCGCAATTCAATCATCAAGTGGATTCTACAACCAAGCACAAGTCCAAATATATCATTCTTGCTTCTCTATTTGGATTAACAAAACCTACTACCAGAATCACATATTTTAACAATCCCTCTCTATCTCCAACACTCTAATTTCAGAAAAATATCGACTAATTAAGTTCATTGAATGTGTTGAATGTCAGGCATCTGAACAGAAGCAGTACGGGGCAAAGGCATCGAAGTCTTGTTGTCAAATACTGGGGTGGAGTACAAAACCTATCTCAGATTGCTACAATAGCGGGTAAAGTTACGGACAAAGTATTTGTTCGTTAAATAATGTATCCGATAAGGATTTGATGCATGGCTTTAGACATACAATATGTGTGTATGACGGGGAATCCGAAATTAAATGAAAACTACACACAAGCAAACTAAGCAGACAGAAATCCTGACACTTTCTGAGCAACCCAACACTAGCCACGAGAACCAGACAAGCAAAACCCATAAAGTAGATTAACATACAAGCACACCCCATACATGGGCATAAATAAACAGATATACCTGAGCTTTGTCGGTTTTGGTTTCCGCTTGTTCACTAGCGGTTTCTTGACATCTTCAGCCGGGTAAAACTTCGGGGGCTTCTCGGCTGGAGCGGCTGCCTTGGGCTTGGATTCGTGGTGCGGGAAAGCGCCACCATTTTTAGCCTTTATAGCCCAGAGGCCCCTCTTGTGGTACATCTTCGAACGCGAGTACTTCCCGACCCCACGAATCAGCTCGGGGTTCCTGCTTACCTTCGGGTTCCTCTGCGTCGGCGCCATTGACTCCTCTCTCTACCCTAGGTTTTGCTACGCTGCGCGTGAATGAAAATGAGGCTCTGTCTGCTGTGTGAACAGAGGAGATATGAAGATTGCGCAGCTGTCGCAGCAGCTGGGCGAGGAAAGGGAAATGAGAGGAGCAGCGAAGAAGAGAAGAGGTGTTAGGGTTAAGTGACCAGCAACGGTGGAGATCGAACAGGATGTGTGGTGACATCTCAGCCGTTGGAATAAAAGGAAGCATCTTGGGAAGGTTGGAATTAGTTGGGAGCTGGGCTTTCCTGGCGTAAGAGGCTTCACAACCAACGGCCCAAATCGAAGACTTGGGTTATGTTCGTTTAGAAGGTTTTTGAAAGATTTGGAGTGTTTTGATAATTTTTAAGTGATGATAGGGTTGTATTGGTATATGTGTAGAAGTTGTTGAGGTGTAAAAAAATTAATGATGATGTTTAAAGTTTTTTTTATATTTCGAATTTATTTATTTATTTATTAAAATTTGAATATTTAAAAAGTATTTAAAAAAAACGACAGAATAAAAGTTGAATGCGCAGGGGACAGTCTGCCATGCTGCAGGTCCGACGTAGGGGGAGGGGGATTGGAATCTTCACTTTTTTTGGTGTTTGTCGAACATGAAGGAAGTGAGAATTCGAATCCTCACTTTTTTCAACAAACGAACGTCTCCTTGGTTCCATTCCGGGTCTGACTTCTTCTCATAGAATTTTGTGATGCCTTGTACTAACTATAATATAAAGGGATAAATATAAAATTTTTCTTTGTTCTTTAACCGAAAATCAAATAAGTCATTCAACTTTAAAATCCATCAAATCAGTTCCTAAAGTTTAAAATTTATTAAAAATTTAGTCCTTTTAGGACCATTAAAATGTGAATAATTTTAAACCTCAGAGACTAATTTTATGTATTTTAAAGTTTAATGATTTATTTGATTTATTTTCAAACTACAGAGACCAAGATTGTATTTATCTCTAATAAAAAATATTTCTCTAATTAGAATATTTATTGATGAAATTTGTAATACCTAACTGACATAATCAAGCTTTTATTATTATATTTGACAAGTATCAATATCATTTGCTTATAATAAAAAGTATCAATATCATCTGTACATTTCAGTTGGAACATCAGTAGTTCGAGTTAAGATATGAGTTGAAATCGTTTGTAAAAGTAAAATTCAACCTTAAACATAATGAATGAGATAAAAATTAGTTGATAGTTTTATTAGTATTGTGATAACGGACTTGTCCGGTTTAAAAATGTCGGGATGATCAATAGTGTTTGTTTGTGAAAATGTTGAAGTGTTTAAAATATTGGGATCTTGAAGTTGGTGAAAAAGTGAAGATGAGATGATTTAAATGAAGTGATAAATGATATTTTGGTCTTTTGTGGTTTGGGTGAAAATCAAATTATTCTCTTATCAAATTTTTTCATCAATCTGGTCCCCGTGGTGTTCATGAAAATCAAATTAATCTCTTATCAATTTTTTTCATCAATCGGGTCCCTGATCTTTACATGATTTTATATTAAGTCTTTCCGTCCAAATTCTCCACTGACTTAACAGTAAGTGTCAACCTGATCTGCTCGGGATGGAGAGCTGAGAGGATCGAGAGGTCCGAGCAGGCCGGCCACACCCACAAATGTTATATAAAAGCAACCCGAGCATCCCGAGCACAAGCAACCCGACATCCCGAGTACAATCAGCCTGAACATCCCGAGCATAAGCAGATCGAGAGGCCCGAGCAGCAAGGCCGCTCATGCAAAGGCTATATAAAAGCATCCCGAGCACAAGCAGCTCGACATCCCGAGTACAATTAGCTTGAGCATCCCGAGCATAAGCAGATCGAGAGGCCCGAGCAGCAAGGCCGCTCGTGTAAAAGCTATATAAAAGCATCCCGAGCACAAACAACCCGACATCCAGAGCACAATCAGCCCGATCATCCCGAGCATAAGCAGATTGAGAGGCCCGAGCAACAAGGTCGCTCGTGCAAAGGCTATATAAAAGCATCCCGAGAACAAGCAGCACGACATCCCGAGCATAATCAGCTCGAGCATAAGCAGATCGAGAGGCCCGAGCAACAAGGCCGCTCGCGCAAAGGCTATATAAAAGCAACCCGAGCATCCTGAGCACAAGCAGCCCGACCTGCTCGGGCCTCTCGATCCTCATAGCTCTCCATCCCGAGCAGATCAGGTTGACACTTACCGTTAATTCAGTGAACAGAATGACTTAATATAAAAGCATGTAAAAATTAAGGACCTGTTTGATGAAAAAAATTAATAAGGGGCTAATTTGATTTTCACGCAAACCACATAGACCCGATTGATTAAAAAAATTGATAAAAGACTAATTTGATTTACACAAACCACATGGACCAAAATATCATTTATCCCTTAAATGAATTTGTTATATTTAATTAGAGTAAAAAGTGATGATATGATGGAAAATAGATCATTTTAAGGATTTTTTTTTTATTAGGATAAAAATTGTCGTGAGCACAAAATTTTGATTCCCAAATACCATAATTTAGTGGTCAAAAAAAGGAAAAAAAATAATTATTGGGGAGTAATTTTGTAGAGTTTTGTGGCTCATTTGCTTTACTCGTAACTTGAGACTTTTCACTGTAGTCCCCGCAAACAAACCATCTGCTTGAGTCTCAACCGGATAACGTGAGATAAACACCCCTTTGTTCCCGGCTGCACCCCAACTCTCCAACTCTGTCTCCTACTCCAAAGCCCCCTCCTTTTTCTTCTTGTTCTCCGAGGAACGACGAAAGAGATGGCTTCACTCTCGTACCGACTACTCCCACCTCCCAATATCCTCCATAACTCTCCAAAGAGCCTAACAGTTCCATCCAAGCTCCATTCGCAGGCCCCCAAACCGACCCTTCTCCAAAGCCTTTCCAAGCTCACTTCCTCAACTCTAATTTTCTCACCCAAGCACTCACAAACGCTACTTTGCGCCGTAGCGGATGAGGAAACCCAGAGCCCGGCTGCTTCCCTCTACCCGTCTTCGGAGGCCGTCAGGAGGCTGTATGTAGGCAACATTTCCAGGACAGTGGACAACGCAGAGCTGACCCGGATTGTCGAAGAGCACGGTGCTGTAGAGAAAGCCGAGGTTTGTCTCTTAAAAAATTTCTCTCATTTTGAGGTTCCTATCGTCGCCTATCTACTTCTTGATTGTGTGCTGTTTTGGTTGTTGGGTTACTTCAGAGTTAGAGTTCGAGTTCATTGGGATAGTACCACCTATCTTCATTTTAAGATTTGGTAGAAATTATTGTGTGGAGAGTGAGGAACCTAATCTGGAATGTAAAATTGATGCATTTGCCTAAAATGGGTGCTGAGTTTGGTGCAGTCATACAAACTGATTTTTATCACGAGGTGAAAAGGTAGCTGGGAGTAGATTATTTGGGCGTTCAATGAGGAACAGAAATGGAACTAATGTTTCTTTCTGGAACAAGTACGTCTTTGTTTGAGTTTTGTCTCTTGCTTTTTACAAAAAATTGGAGCTATGGGTGAGAATGTTAATTAACCTTTTTCTGAAGGTATTTCAAGTGGACATTCTCGACTTTCCAGCACTGAAATTTGACTGGTGTCGGTGAGAAAGAGTAACAGCAGGAACAGATTTTTTTTTTCTTACTCTGTCAAATATTACTCCATTGATAATCATTTGGTTCCGTGTGAAACTGACTCTAGAAATATGGAGATACTATGTTGTTTCATAGAAATGGAAAAGACTCGTATGAAATCCGGTTAGCCTAGCAGTTTTACAGTCACCATATCTTTTCTTTCAAGTTCAACTGAACGGCATTTTCACCGGTTGACAGCATTTCTTGACCTGGGAGGAGGTACTGTTTTGGTATCTGATAGGGGAGTTTTGGTTGAATTTACAGTCTTCTTTTCAATTTGAGATGAGTTTCTTTCCCTTCTTCTGTTTATAGGTGATGTATGACAAGTACTCAGGAAGGAGCCGACGATTTGCATTTGTTACGATGAAGACTGTAGAGGATGCAAATGCTGTAATTGAGAAACTGAATGGAACTGTAAGTGTAGACAACATTACAAGACATATAATCATGACACCCCTTATGTTCATTGCCCATACTTATGATTTGGTGCTGAAGACCTAATGAGTTCCATCAGCTGTTAATGACAGGAAATTGGAGGACGTGAGATCAAGGTGAACATAACAGAAAAGCCTATGCAGACGGTAGATTTCTCACTTCTTCAGACAGAGGAATACCAATTTGTTGACAGTCCCCACAAGGTTTATGTAGGAAATCTTGCGAAGACAGTAACTTCAGATATGCTTACAAACTTATTTTCCGAGAAAGGGAAGGTTCTTAGTGCAAAGGTTTCACGGGTACCAGGGACCTCAAAATCTAGTGGGTTTGGCTTTGTTTCATTTTCTTCAGAGGAGGATGTAGAGGCTGCTATCCAATCTTTGAACAACGCTGTAAGTTGTTCACATATAATTTCTCTATGGTAACTTTTGTTTCTACAATTCGTTTACCTAGTGCTTTTCCTCATTGCAGTTGTTGGAAGGACAGAAAATTCGAGTAAACGAGGCATAAAATGGGTGGCAGCATTTTTTTTTTATTGTAGCATGTTCCATTTTGTATCCTTGATAAACTTTAGGGCAGTTCTTGTCTAAATGGAATGGTTATAGTTAACTGCTGGCAGGTCTCTTGCATAATTCGGATCCTTTTATTTGATAAGAGTGCAACTGTACTCAAGCAGAAGTACATCTTCCAGTCGAAGTAAATAGTGAGATGACAAATTGGTGCCTCTACTCGTGGTTGTTTCTTCAAGTTTGGAGATGAATTAACCCAAACAAGGCTTGTGTTGTCGAAGATCATTGATTCATAAAAGAATTTAGTTTGCTATTCTAAATCTGCAGCCATTTGAAGCAACTATGCAGGCCTAATCAAATCTGTCTTACCGAGTGAAATTAACCACAAATATTGAATTGAGTAAAAAAAATTGTAACTCATAAAGAAAATGCTAAAAAAAATAGTAATATCGACATCTTATTTAGGTTTTCAAACTATGTTAGATTCTAACCATCAATAGAGGACTGATTGTTTGAAGATCTAAAAAATATTTCACCGTTGGCAAGCAATACTCTTCATAGATTTATTTCAAGTTGTATGCACGGTAAACTATATGATTGAGGCTCAAGCTGTTTTCTGTTAATATTTGGAGCAGGGAGATTCGAGAGATTTGAGAATGCTATATTATTGAAAGTAATCTGTACATGAATATATAAGAAAATAGGTGGAATTGAATCCCACGAGATGTGTGTGTAAAGAAGGAAATAAGTAAACTAAGGGAAAGCAAAATAAATGTGAATAGTGTCGTTGTCATCTAAGGAAGGAAAGTATCAAGTGTCCGTTGGGGTATCCTTGTGTAATATTGTGTGATCTGTTAGCAATCGTAATACTCCCCCTCAAGTTGGCGCATGAAGGTTCGAAATGCCCAACTTGCAAGATAAAGTGTCGAATAAGTTGTGGCCCAATGCTTTGGTGAAAATATCGGCAAGTTGTTGGGATGCAGGAACATGGGCTGTAGTGATGAGACCACTGCGAAGCTTTTCACGAACAAGATGACAGTCAATCTCAATGTGTTTGGTGCGTTCATGAAAAACAGGATTTTTGGCAATATGGAGCGCAGCTTGGTTGTCGCAGTAGAGATGCATGAGCTGAGGATGAGGAACAGTGATGTCAATGAGCAAAGAACGGAGCCAAGTCAGTTCACACGTAGTAAAGGCCATGGCACGGTATTCGGTTTCAACAGAAGATCGAGAGACAGTGGGTTGTTTCTTGGTACGCCAAGAAATAGGACTGGTGCCAAGTTGGATAAAGAAACCAGTGGTGGAGCGGCGAGTAGTAGTACAGCTAGCCCAGTCGGAGTAGGCGGAGACTTGCAAACTGTTCTCAGTAGGATAAAAGAGGCCTTGACCAGGAGTAGCTTTGAGGTAGCGGAGGATGCGAAGTGCAGCGTCATAGTGGGGCTGACGAGGAGTGTGCATGAATTGACTGAGAACGTTGACAGCGAAGACGATGTCGGGACGAGTGATGGTGAGGTAGATGAGGCGGCCGAGGAGGCGACGATAGATGCTGGGATCCAGGAGAAGGTCGCCAGTGGTGTCGGTGAGCTTGAGATTCTGCTCCATCGGAGTGTGAGCAGGGCGGGTACCGAGATGACCGCTGTCGGTGAGGATATCGAGGGCATATTTCCGTTGATTGAGGAAAATGCCAGAAGGAGAGCGAGCAACTTCTAAGCCCAAAAAATACTTCAAGGGACCAAGATCTTTAATGCGGAAACGGTGCTCGAGAAAATCTTTGACAGAGCTGATGTGCGAGGGGTCATTACCTGCCACAAGAATATCGTCAACATAGATAAGGATGAGAGTAAATGAAGAGGCCTTTGAATGAGTAAAAAGAGAATGATCAGCCTGGGACTGATGAAAACCGGCAGCAAGAAGGACGGAAGAAAGCTTCGAAAACCAATTCTGGGAGGCTTGCTTGAGGCCGTAAAGCGATTTGCGCAAGCGGCAAACACGAGACTCCCCCTTACTACAAGAGCCAGGAGGCGGGAGCATGTAGACTTCCTCGTCAAGGTCACCGTGAAGGAAAGCATTGTGGACGTCTAATTGATGAAGCGTCCAATGTTTGACGGCCGCAACTGCAAGGACACATCTGACAGTGACAAGTTTAGCAACAGGAGCAAAAGTATCGTGATAATCCAGGCCTTCTACTTGAGTGTAACCCTTGGCAACTAAACGAGCTTTGTAACGTTCAATAGAACCGTCAGCGCGAAGTTTGGTCTTGAAGACCCATTTACAGCCAATAGGTTTCTTACCGGGAGGAAGAGGCTCTAAAGTCCAAGTGTTATTGGCTTCAAGAGCGGTGAGTTCCGTGGCCATGGCATCACGCCAATGAGGATGACGGATCACAGCAGAATAAGATGTGGGATCATCATGTTGCGCTAATAAAGAAAGAAAAGCTAAATGACCAATATTAAAACGATGATAAGATAAGTGAGAAGAGAGACAGTGAGTCGTACCTGAGGGAGGGTGAGAGGAGGAGTGAGCCGGGATGGACGAAGGAAGGGTCGGACAGATGTAATCACGAAGATAGGCAGGAGTAGTGATTTGACGACGGGGTCGGGGAGGAGGTATTAGGATAGGTGGGGATGTGAGAGGGGTCGAAGGTGGGGTGGAGGGAAGGGAGGCAGAAGGAGAGGGAGAAAGGTCAGGAATGGGGAGGGGAAGGACGGGATCATAGGAAGGTTGAAGGGCGCGATCGTGATAAGGGAAGAGATGTTCTTCAAAGGTGACGTCCCGAGAAATAAAAGTTTGACGAGTGTCGAGATCAAAAACTCGATAAGCACTATGGTGAGTAGGATAACCAAGAAATATGCAACGTTTAGCACGAGGAGAAAATTTATCACGATGAGAAGAAATAGTATGAGCGTAACATAAGCAACCAAAAACACGCAAGTGAGTGTAAGAGGGAGGTTTTTGAAAAAGAAGTTCGTAAGGAGATTTATGATTAAGACTAAGAGAAGGAGAAGGAGTGCGATTAATAAGATAAGTAGCAGTCAAAATGCATTCCCCCCAAAAAGTGATTGGCAGATGGGCGTGGAAACGGAGACATCGAGCCACATTAAGGAGATGGCGATGTTTACGTTCAGCAACGCCATTCTGTTGGGGGTTTCGACGCAAGTCTTTTCATGAAAAATACCATGATCATGGAATAATTGTTGCATTTTATGAGAAAGAAATTCTTGACCATTATCAGTGCGAATGAATTTAACAGAAGAAGTGAAATGATTATGAGTGAATGCAAAAAATTGTTTGAGACAAGAATATGCGTCAGATTTGAATTGCATTAAATAAACCCATGTGGTGCGGGAGTAATCATCGACTATAGTGAGAAAATAATGAGCGCCAAAAAGAGAGGGCGTGGAATAGCCACCCCAAATGTCACAATATATGCGATTAAAACAAACTGTGCTTTTATTCAAATTGATTGAAAAAGGTAACCGAGTATGTTTAGCACAGGCACAAATATCACAAGGAAAAATAGCAGATGAAACATTAAGTGTTTTAGGAATGTAATGCATAGAAGGATGACCAAGGCGAGCGTGCCATAAATGAGGTGGCGAAACACGATGAGAATGGAGAGCAGTGACCGAGGGAAATTTGCAATAGTAGAGTCCATCGCGAACTTCACCCGTTCCAATCAGCCTCTTCGTGGCATGGTCCTGAATAATACAAAAGTGTGAGGAAAAAAGAGCAACACAATAAAGATCAGTAGTGAGTTTAATAATGGAGAGAAGGTTAAATTTAAATTGAGGAACATAAAGGACACCGTGGAGAATAAAATTGGGAGCCAAATGGACGGTCCCGGATTGAGTAATAGAAACAATTTCACCAGTGGGTATTTTAATAGGGCAAGGTTGAGCAAGAAAATGAATGTTAGTAAGACTGGATAATTGAGAAACCATATGGTCAGATGTGCCAGAATCAATAACCCATTCAGTAGAAGAAAAGAAAGAGACAGAGTTGCAGGACACAGTGTTACCAGCAAAGTTGACCGAAGGAGGCTCAGTGTTGACCGGAGGGGCATTTTTGGAATTCAGCAAGTCCATAAGTTGCTGGACTAGGTCACCCGTGAGATTGGAGAGGCCATTCGCGTGAGGGGCGCCAAGTGTGGAGACCTGATGCGCCGAAGAGGAAGAACCGCCGGTTGAGCTAGGACGACGGTGAACGGTGCTGTCGGCGGAGCCAGGAGGAGGACGGGAGGCGTTGTGATGGCCTGGAGGAAATCCGTGGAGGCGGTAACACTGCTCCTGCCAGTGTCCATCACGGTTGCAGTAGGAGCACTTGGGGGGCCTCTGCCACGGCCACGGGAATCTGGGCGGAAAGGAGGGCGGTTGGCAGCCATTGCAGCAGCATCCGGTGGAGGAGAGGGAAGATGCAGCAATCGTTGACGTTCTTCTTGATGAAGGATGGAATAGAGCTTGGACAGAGGAGGCAGAGGATCCATGGCAAGGATTTGGCTGCGGATGGAGGCGTAGGATTCGTGAAGGCCAACCAAAAATTGAAATGTACGTTCGGTTTCATTGAGTTGTTGAATATCTTTGAGAGCACCACAACTGCAATGAGGCACGGGTTGGAGAATGGAGAGCTCATACCAAAATCCTTTGAGGAGGGTGAAGTACATGGAGAGAGATATGGTGTCTTGGGTGAGCAGAGAAATGTCCCGTTTCAATTGGAAAACGCGGGGGTTGTTGGATTGAGAGAATCGGTCTTGGAGATCAATCCATACACCCCGAGGACTGTCGTGGTATAAGAGGCTGTCGGAAATGGATCTGTCAATGGAATTGAGAATCCATGACAGAACCATATAATTACAGCGTTCTCATAGATGAATATCGGCAGAGGAAGAGGTCGGTTTTGGGAGAGAGCCATCGACGAAACCAAGTTTGTTTTTGGCATTGAGGGCAATTTTTATGGCTCGCTGCCATTTGAGGTAGTTATCACCATTGAGGAGGGTGGAAACTAAGGTAGCACCAGGATAGTCTGAAGAGTGGAGAAAATATGGAGAAGAGGCATCCAGATGAGGTTTGGACAGAGTGGGAGGAGAGACCTCCGAATTAGATTCAGAGCTAGGCATGGAGAAAAAAAAGTTTACTGCTCTGATACCATGTTAATATTTGGAGAAGGGAGATTCGAGAGATTTGAGAATGCTATATTATTGAAAGTAATTTGTACATGAATATATATGACAATAGGTGGAATTGAATCCCACGAGATGTGTGTGTAAAGAAGGAAATGTAAACTAAGGGAAAGCAAAATAAATGTGAATAGTGTCGTTGTCATCTAAGGAAGGAAAGTATCAAGTGTCCGTTGGGGTATCCTTGTGTAATATTGTGTAATCTGTTAGCAATCGTAATATTTTCCTTGGGATCTCTTCTGCTGTTAATCTGCAGCTTCAGAGTTTTTATCTTGGAAGGGGATTCCTCTAGAGGCTCTTTAACGGGGTGATTCTAACTCTTCTTGGCACCGTGCTAATTTCCTGTCCGACTTGAGAAGTTTATTGCAATCGTGTCAGCAATACTACTTGCAGTTTACTTCTCCTAGTGCGAATTGAGTTCTCTCCCGCATCAGATCACTCAATAGACTGATTCCTCAAATTCTGAGGGATGCATTCTCCTGTCTATTCCAGGTCTTATCCTTGGGTTTATGCCCTTGACAGTTTATTTTTTCTAGGCGAAAAAGGTGGAAGGGGGCGACTAAGCATGACGAGCTCCCCTTAGGCGTGACCATAGGGGCTCCTTACCCGTTACAGAATATCGGGATTAAGCTATAACTACTAAATCGGATGGTTAGACCATCACTACAACACCACGAAAAACAATTAATCTTGACTGCGAGGAGTTTGATCCAAGGACCTCCAACCCCATAACTTAGTTCGGAGCGAATGGCAAGACCAATTGAACTGCTTTCGTGGTTATCTCCTTGACAGTTGGCTGTTTATTCTTCGGTTTTTGTCTATTTCTGTATTCCCGTAACAATTCTTCTTTTAATATAGCTCGTTATGGTGATAAAAAGAAAAAGCACGGGGCGTGCATGTTAGAGAACAAGCACAATTAACACTTGCAAGGGCATTCTAGTCCTTTAACAACTATTTGGTACCCAAGGCGATAAAACGGTGACCGGTATCATAGCGTTTTTCATCCCGGCAGAACATCCTTCTCATCTTCCCCAAGCATACGCTCGTGAAATCCAAAAATGCCGATGAAGCTTTTGGACGCCACTGTATCATCCTTTGACAGCGTCTTTGAGAGGTTCATATCAGAAGCGCCCAAGAACAAAGCCAATCTGATACTTTTCTTGGCAGACAAAGACCCTTCTACCTCTCTTAGCTGGTGCCCTGGTACACATTTTCCATTTCTCTGCCTTTCTTTTGTGCTTTCATTCTCCCTGCGCCTCACCTTTGTGCTTCACAAACCATTAAGCTTTCTTTTTTCTTATTGCGAATTTTTTGACCCAATTGTTTGACTATCACACTCCCACCAACGTATGTCGTGTCTCTGTGAAGTTCTTGCTTATTCTGATTTGTATGGGGCATCGGAAAATTTCATAAATTTATTTGGTTATACATGTGAACGATATTGGAACTGGCATTTTGCATCTCAGAAGTGCTGACACAGAAAATCGTTGCATAGTTTTTGTATTTACTTGCAATTGCACGCAAACTTTCTTTTCCAGATTGTGTAAGTGCCGAACCTGTCATCTACAAGAAGCTGGAGACCACATAAGAAGATGTTGCACTTCTGAGAGCTTTTGTTGGAGATAGGTCAACATGGAGGAACCCTCAGCACCCATGGAGAGTGGACTCAAGGTTTAAGCTCAAAGGAGTTCCCACACTAATCCGCTGGGAAAATGACAGGATCCAAGGTCGTCTTGAGGACCATGAAGCACACATCGAAAACAAAATTGATGCCCTTGTTGCTGACAAATAAGATGTTTATTGCTTCTCATATTTGACTTCTATTTGCTTTCCGACTAGCTTTTTCTACCTATCGGTATTAAATTGTGGATCCGCTTAAAGCTGGTTGATACTGTTGTTATTGTGCTGTCAATGAAATAAAAGTTCTATGTGTAAAATGAGAGTGTTGCAATATAGGCCATAGATGGAAGGCATTCGGGCCAAAGGAAATTCTAATTTTTTAACTTATAGGAAACGAGTATGAACGTAGGCTAAGCTAAAGATATTCCAAATTGTCTTTCTGATACCAACCAGGATATACATTTGGTGCTTTTGGAAAGATAAATGTCAATTATTATGTATTCCATTTTGGTTGTCTCATCAGTCTAATGCCAATTGCCAAGTACTCGGTGCATCATTGTGGTTATATCTTCAGTTAGCTTCTTTGAAATCAATATTTGGCCTTTGAATCAATATTTTTTTCCTCTATTGTGACAACTCATTTTCTGTGTTCGATGTTTGGCCAAGGATTTCAAGGGTTGTTTTCTGAAAATTTGGGGCAGTTGGTGCTGTTTTAACTGAGGTTTCTCGTAGTGGTCTTAAACTTTCGAGGGTGCTTTAGAGTTTAGTATGCGTGTGCGTCTGAGACTCACTTTTGCCGTGTTTTTTGTTGTGTCGAGCACCGGAGAAACACAATTCGGTATCAGAGCTCATGTTCTATGGGTTGTTAGTCTTCTTGCTTGGTTCTTGAGAATTAACCATCAGCCTGTGCTCACTCAATATGGTTGGTTAAATTTTAGTTTGTGCGATGTTTGTAAGAATTGATGAAAAAGTTAAGAGGGATGATTTGAATTACTAAGGTTTATATAAACACTTGATATTGTAGTCTGTTTTCCAAACCAGTCCAATAACCACCAAATTCGATTATATATCCACCAGAAAAAGAAACGATTATATAGTTTCTTTACTGAACAAGAGCGAAACATTTAACTTCACACTTCCTTAGCTGTGCTTAGAATAATTTAGCATCGCCTGCAATGATCCTAATCATACATGGAGTAACCTTTACATACAGGATTGCAGGCTGCCCAGGAACAAACTTGACTGCTAATTCTTCTTGTTCATTTTTAGGCAGGAATACTCACATCTCCTTTTGTTTATGAAGGCATTTTCCGACTTTCAATCCCACTACTTCAAAGCGTCCAATAAGCCTCAACTCCAAAATTGGTCGATGCAAGTGCTATATACAAACCCAACTGCATCTCCTTTTGCTGGGCAACTCATCTTCAGTTTCTACAGCTATACAAATCCAACTGCGTTTCCTTATGCTTGATAACTCATCCTTACCTACATACACGATGGCCCCAAAGCACGTCAATTAATTTCTGTGAGTCAAATTGCAACCTTCGACGGTGTAGGAGTCAGCTTCAGACTAATATCTTCATAGGGTACTTCTTGTTGTACATCAACAAGTCCATAACTCTTCAAGACCTGCAATTCAGCATGAACAATACCAGTCTTTAATGTGCCTCACAAGTAATTCAGATTAAAAACGCTAAAATATGCAAACCCAGTTCGAAAAGAAATCCATAGTTTACCACATGGTAATTTAATTGCAGAGATTGCACAAATCCACTCTACTGGCAATCAGTCCGTTGGCATGTGCAGGTAGCTTATGCCTAATATTGTCTAGTATACTACGAAAGCATAGGAACTGCTCGAGCAAAGGATGGCCAGATGAAGACAAGAATTGAGTTCTTTAGCTTTCAAGCTTGACATCAACATAAACTAACTAAAATGCGAGGAAAATTAAGTTGCAATTACTGTACTTCATTTGTAAACTAACCATCACATCCATTCTAAGCATCATAGAGTTCCATTTTTTACCATATCATTTTGACATATGGAATAATAAACAGCAGGAGAAGTGGACAATTAGAATGAACTCATAGTTCCAAAAATTTGAAAAAGAACGAGAAGATTAGGGATGACAGAGGCTCTTTAGATTACGTCACCAGTAACTGTCAAGCTTTGCAACACCAGATGCTAACAAGTCTATAAACAATGCCCCGATTTTGGCATATTCAAGAGAGTAAATTTCCCATAGATGCAACTTCAAAATAATCCAGTTACACCTCATTCAACCAAATAATACATATCCACAAATAGCAAGATATGAAAACACTGATCTACTGCTGCACTCCAAACAAAAAATTAAAGTTTTTCTCTTTAACTAACTCCAACAGATACAACGTACTGTCATGCAAAGCTATGGCATGGCAGTATGGAGATGGTTCAGAAACTCACCAGTATCTCAAAGAACATTCGAGCACAAAGCTTTCTTGTTCTTCCTTCTAAAGTCTTGTTTAAAGTGAGATCTCCGGATGGGGCTTCTAAGGTTGGGCTGAAAGGGGAATGTCTTTTCAAATATTGAGCCACAGCCCTGTTCACCAATAAGATATAACAAAATTATTACCCACCAAATTGAAGTTTCTCCTTCTTGAATGAGTAACCAAAACATAATTAACACATTTTTACGAACAAAATATATAATACCTGGTTCTTACAGACAACGAGTCAACTCCTCCGGTTGCTTGCGATCCTGCTACAAGTACAGACATGTTATCCTTAAATCACATAGAAAAAGTGAAATTCACAAAGGACCTCCGGCATAGGTCCATCACAATTTCCTACAATCGACTGAGAAAAGAACTTTCCACAATTTCTTGGCTCACCTGTTGGGGTGTCATTATCTGCTTCCAGAAAATGAAGGTCCTAATAATGGAAGCATTCAATGAGTTAGAACAACGGCTTATAACAGAAAAAACGAGTCAGAACAAAGTCTGAAAGTAAGCCATGATGAGGTGAACCATTAGGACGTCAAAAAGCAAGTGATGAAAACCTTAAAGATTTCACATAGTATCATAACCTTAAAGAAGCTAGGCCTGTGACAAATGTGTAGTCCATGTGAATGGAAATATAAACAGGCCATTTAAGCATCAAATATAGACCTTAAAGGATGAGGAATGCACTTCGTGCAAACTTTGCATTATAAACTGAAAATCATAATTTATGTTGCCTCTACTTCTACAACATTATGCAGCGACTGGAGAAGTAAACATGGTAGATACACAAGCAAAACTGTTTATAAAATAACCATGTTCTTATAAAAAAAACATACATGAAGCACAAGGACTTACATCTGCTTCTGCAGAATGCATCAGACTAGGAATGTCTGAGAGACCAGTGTTCTCCAGAGCTAGTCGCTCATCTGAAAATGCTATTGATCTTTTGAACTCAGACGTGCAAGTACCCGTGGATACTGCTAGATCCGGTGTGGGCAACAATTGAATGTCCATGGTTGTTGGAGGAGTGAAATCGCATCTTCTAAGAGGAGGTGTGAATCCAGCTTGAGAAGGCACAAATTCGGGTAAGAAGCTGCTGCCATCAAAATGTTCAGCATCTCGAGGACGTTCAATCTCTATGTCAAGTTCAGGCATAGGAGGAGGAGATTGAGCAACTCTAAACTCTGGGACAACTTCGGTTGAGGCTGCAGGAGATTCTGCAATCCTAGGCTCTGGAAAAGCTTCTTTTGCTGAAGCAGGCGAAGCTGGAACCTTAGGATCCGTAAAAGTTTCCTCAGACAAAACAAGATGGGGCTTTGAGGTCATGTATTCATTCTTGGAAATATTAAAAAGATCCATACACAACCCTGCACACAGAAGCCCAATTTTGTATTAAAATGGATGGCCAGCGGCCATAAAAGACCAGACAAGAGAGACCCGCTCACCAGTTAATAAAGGCTGGTGAAAAACTTGATCCTTCTTTAGGCTGTTTTTGGACTTCCACATACCCAAAGCAGAGCAAGGGACATCCCTTTTCTTCCGCAATAAATCAGTAGTGTCTTCAAGTGTCTTCTTCATAAATCTACATAATTTACATCCTTATATCAGTAAGCTAGCACCAGAAGAAAAAGACAATGGATTATGGGACCAACCATACTTATTAGTCAACACGGTAGACTCATCAAATAACTGCTTTCTCTTCCTTTTTCTTGCTTTTGGCTGCTGAACAGGTGGTGTTGATCGAATTATTCCCAGTCCAGGAGACAGATCCCGTGCTACACCTAAAAGCCAAATCATTCAGATTAAAAGTGATGTTGGATTTTGCAATCCTCAAATCCCAATCATAGTACCAAATCAGAAATAGTGCACTTACTAAATGAAACAGGCATATAAAAAATCTCAGCAGATCCTAGGGATGCAGCAGAGGATGGTGGTTCTGTATGTTGCTGAAATAGTAGAGACTGCCCTCCAGAGGCTAGATTGGCATCCATGATTGGAGAAAAGGTGTCCTTCTCATTCATAATTTGCTCTAAGGATCTGTTGGTTTCACCCATCTCGTCCCCACGATCAGGAAACACCGGAGGAAGTTGTTCTAAGCCCAACTCATGGACAGCGTCACGCAATATTTCCCTTTCTGGAAGATCTTGAGAAATATTGTCACGGATATCCAGCATTTCCATTTGATTACTCAGACCGCTTCCTCGAAAGGCCACATCATGTGGAAACTTTCGAGGGGTCTGGCCATCACTAAGCCTTGCATCAAGATGTGGAAAATCTTCGTTACCACTGGTAGCAGGTTGCATGGGAATGCTGTAATTCAGAAAACAAAGAAATAAGCAATACACATCTTTTCTCCTCAACAAAAAAGTAGGAACAAATGCACTTGGAAACATACTCCTCCTCCATTGGCCTGACATCTGAGTAGGGAACCACTTGTGGACATGGCAAATCCGTCATCATAATGTCCTATAGAAATTAGAGAGTTTCTGCTATTAAAAATGCAATTGCAGTACCTCAAAATTCAAGCAACAACAAGAAATGAAAGAAATGATAACACACGTGGATATAAATAGTTAGATGACTCTAACCTCGTCAAAAGAAATAGCAATGTAAGGGTCTCTTCCAATTGGTATTTGATCTGCAGTTCAATCATTTACAAAAATTGAGGCATTTTCTACTTGGAAGAGCACATAATCAAAATGGAAATAGGAGAGCTCCTATAACCTGTTAATGTAATCTCCTCTTGACTCCTGAGGTGATTATCTGGAGACCTGAGAATCCAAACTTGTCACATTAGGATTCAGACCGCATAAAAGAATGAATGGTAAAAATTTCAAGAATTTTACCCATCATTGTACATCTCGTCGTCCAATTCTAATGTATCAAGGTCAAACTTGTCGGGCAAAGTGATTGACTGAACTGGCGCCTGTCTTGCATCCTCTGGCAAATTAAGGTCTATAGAAGCAAAGGCCTTCCTTAAAACATTCAGAACAACATTACAGTCTTGGAACAGGTAATCCACTTTCTTCGAATATATCCTAACGACACCAAGCAGAAGGTGGCCCGACATTCTCAATGCGATGGGAACTTCTGGAAACATGATTCTATCTGAAAGAACCATTAGAATGAAAAAAAAATGTTAACCAAATATTCGAAGAATCACATAAAATGCTTTTGTGGGACTATTGTTCACGCAAAGAAAAATAATAACATAACATACCTAATACAGAATTATTTCATATTATACATTATGAAATAACAGGGTGATCAAAGGGCCATAGGGTAATATATCCCTCTGTAACATCAAGTAGAAAACGAAAACCAAATATGACAAATTAAGCTCCAACTTGAGGAGAAAAAACCGAAAACTTTCCAATTTCCATGATATCAAAGTACAATAAAAAAATCAGTACTTCTTAAGGCGGTGCTGTAGGTTGATAGAGTATCAAATAAACTTTTATAGACATAGAAATGTAGAATCTGGAGAAGATGCAGACCGACGGTGGAGGAGATATCAGTAGAGGTGTAATGAGACTTCTTAAGGCGGTGCTGTAGGTGGGCGGCGCACCACACCGTTCCCAGTGGCCCTTTTCGAGCCAAAAATGTCTGCGAATAAAACATTCTTCTTTGGTCTTCTTCTTTGATTTGTTACAGCGAATGGATAGATTCGGCCTTTGGATGGAGAAAGAGAGAAAAGGAAGTAGGGTTCATATATTTTTCTTTCGTTAGTTTTAATTAAAATTGAAGCGTTAGGAGGGCGCGGGAAACAAAAAGTGGCGCTTAACTTGGGGGAAGTGAGGGAAGAGTGGATGCGTTATAGTGGGAATTTGGGGTCTGATTTTACGGGGAAAGGCCCGGGTGTTTCGGCCGAACGGGCCTTAGGCCCCAATGAGGGTTTGGGCCCAATTAGAGCCTTTGATCCAATTACTTATATATGCAAATTTTAACACTTGCACCCATCAAGTTTCACGGTCTGCCGGTGCAGATAAGCAGAGGTCAGAACTTCGATTATTCATTGAATGAATACCCTGATCAGTTTAAGTGAAAGTCGCAATTATATGAATGAATCGACCCTAAGGTTATGTTTGTTTAATGTCTCAAAAAGTTTTCAAAAACTTCTCACTCATTTTTTCATCAATTTCAATACATTTTCACCAATCCCAATAATTTTTTCATCAATTTCAATACATTTTCACCAATCTCAATAACTTTTTACAAATTTCAACAACTTTTAACTAACTTTCATCAATCCCAAGAGAATTTACACTACTTCCAAAAAATACAAATACAAAATTATTTTAAAAACTAAACCAAATATAGCCTAACTCTGTAGAGTTTAGCTATACATTGGATGACTCACTTGGATGACCTGCCACAGAAGATTTTTCCTTGTTATCAACCAATAAATAAAAAATATTTTACGCTCTTGCATGGATCATTAGTCTTCGTAAAACAAGCAAATAAGTCTCCCATTAGCTGTTGCACTTACGGCAGACGGCACCGCTTTCCAAACCCCCACGTTTGAGAATTCCTCTCCAAAAAGGCCATGGGTCAACGCCACTATTTCGATCATATCTGTTGCGTCACTTGCGTGTGCATTAACCACACGCAATAGAATACCCCCGCTTTTACACGAATCTCTATGCCAAACGCTAACGTGCACTACAGGCCCACGGGCCGCGGGTCGCCCAGAAAAGAGAGAGAAAAGTTAGAAGGCCACTCTCTCTCTCTCTCCCGCCAGCACAAACGCTTGGAATTCCCACGAAGAAATAACTCAGAAAAGCTTTTCCTTTTTACGAACCGAATGGACCTACCGGTGATCGATTTGATGCCGTATCTAGCCGTGGCGGAGGAACTTGAACCCTACGGTGATCGGTCGAAGTTAAGGGAGCGGCTTGGACCTGAATTGAGCGGCTTGTGTTTGGAGGTGAGTCGGATCCTGAAAGAAACCGGGGCGTTGCTCGTGAAGGATCCCAGATGTACGGCCGAGGATAACGACCGCTTCATCGATATGATGGAGCGCTACTTCGAGAGCCCTGTAGAGTTCAAGCGTCTCCAGGAGCGTCCCCACTTGCATTATCAGGTAGAACAAAGAAAAAGAAGAAGCAATATGTTAGTTCTTGGATTATATATACGCAAATTCTTGATTTTTGATGGTTGATACTTTTCTTAGTTGTTTGGATTTTCTAAGGGAGCTGAAGTTTGTTAAACCAACTTGCATTTCTAAGGTTGTTTTTCTAAGGCATTACTGAAGTAGTCAAGGGATGTTTTGCTCCGTTTTGTTGCTCAGAAAGTGTGGTTAAAGGAAAAGAACGCGTTAGGAAAAAAAGAACGAAGTCCCTTATGACTATTGTAAAGTTAAGATTTTTAAGGTGGTATGGTTGGTTACTCGGAAAATGCGAGAAAGTAAGTGGATCATACATCATTGTGGAAGCTTGAAATTTCTGCTCTGATTCAGTAAATTGGCTGAAAGAAAAGAAACTTTATTTTCGAAATGACAAAAGTTTGTTAATTTAACAAGATTGCCGAGCTGCATTACGAGGGGACGTGTTTGTGCTTTGTTAGGCTGTTTTGGAAAATGTGGCGACCGGAGTAGCTAAGTTGCATTTAATGTGTGAAAATTTAAAAGTTGGATCTTTTCCTGTTCTTAAAGAGATTTTTTGAATCCTAGAAGTAAAATGGAGAGAGCTGGAGGGATAGGAGTACGGAAAGTAGATATAAATTTGAGGGCACACTACAGTCTGTTTTTATTTTAATTAGGTCGATGGTGGCTTCTTTGGGATCTTTACTTTGTAGATACGTTAAAGCTTTCTTTCACTTCTCAAATTTGGATAGATTTTATTTCTTGGAAAAAACATAAGGAAGGAAATGTTTTAACTCTCAACTTATTCTTTTGCCTGTTCCTATGTGCATACCTCCTCTATACCGCTTAGCTTACTACAAGGGTAAAAGTACTCCCTAGATGAGAATCGTCTTTCATTGTCTCATTCTTCTAAAGAACTGAATGATCAGTTAGTCATTAACTGAAGGCTTAAATTATAGGCAACTGGAAAGGAAAAGAATGAGTGAGATCTAAAGAACTGAATGATCAGTTAGTCATTAACTGAAGGCTTAAATTATAGGCAACTGGAAAGGAAAAGAATGAGTGAGATGTAAGGAATTGCCTTCGTGTTTTTGTTATTGGCACCGATTTAATATGTAAACCTGCATTGATTTATCCTACCTTTAAATAATTTATGGCGCAAATTGAGATAACAGGTTGGGGTAACACCCGAGGGAGTAGAAGTTCCAAGGAGCCTCGTTGATGAAAAAATCCAAGAGAAACTAAGAGCAATGCCAAAAGAGTTCCAGCCAGCCACTCTTATAGGGCCAGATCCCAAGTGGCGATACATGTGGAGAGTGGGTCCTCGTCCTTCAAAGACCCGATTTCAGGTCTCAATTCTTTCCGTTCTCTTTCCATTTTTATGTAATTAATTTCTTTTTTTTTCTTTAGATTGACATCTTTCTTGTGCCAGGAACTCAATTCAGAACCCGTCATACCTGAAGGTTTTCCTGAATGGAAGGATACCATGGATTCATGGGGGTATAAGATGATATCAGCTGTAGAAGTAAGTCGTCAATGTGGTTCAGTTGGCTTGTGATGCTTGTTAAGTATATTCTTCAAAATTAGTGTGTGACTATATTGTTTTGATCAGGTGGTCGCTGAAATGGCAGCAATTGGGTTTGGCTTGCCCAGTGATTCATTCACTTCTCTTATGAAGCAGGTACTGAGAGCTAACATTTGTGCTCGTTTTGCTGTCCAATTATCTAGTTTGTCTCCTCATTGCTGCTCATCTTACAATCTAAAAGTAAAAGTGAAGATTAATGATTAGGAACAATTTTCAGACTGACTGATGTGATCAGACGTCTTTCAAGATAGTTCTGATAGTAGAACTACTTCTATCCATAACTTCCATAAAAAATTTCTACTTACAATTGGACAAATGCAAACTCCTCAACTTTTGATTATGGGATGAGTGACATAAGCTCCCCCTAGTCCTTTCCTTTCCCTTTCTCTCTCTGTCGCTCTCAGCTCATGTTAGGCAATTATGTCCAGTTATCTGGTAATAGCTGTTTAGTGATGTCTATATGCTGCAGAAAGCATGTGTTTCTCACTCTCCTGTTCTCCCTTCTCTCCTCTAGTTTATGAGTATTATTACCCTAGGGATATGTGTTGGGCCCAGAAGAAACTGGAAAAGAGAAGCAGAAGAAAAAGAAGCCAGATGGGCACATAAAAGCCCCAATTTGCTGGTTCAAAAGCAACATCAGATAAAAGCACAAAGAAGCCCCAATTTGCTGTCCATTAGTGTTTTTCTGGCCCCCTATGGAATAAGACATGGAGTGTGCCTCATGTCTAGTGGCCTTTTTAGTTATTGCTTTCAAAATTTCTTTCATGCTTTAGGTTATTTTTGCGGTTATTCTTCTGTAATAATCAAGGCATTGCATGAATCACATTCTTTATAACAACTGCCTTTCCTTTCAACACTCAGGGGCCACATCTTCTTGCTCCAACAGGGAGTGATCTCGGACGTTATGGCCAAGAAGGTACTGTGTTTGCAGGATATCACTATGACCTTAATTTTCTAACAATTCACGGCAGAAGTAGATTCCCTGGTCTGAACATTTGGCTCAGAGACGGGCAAAAAGTTGAGGTGAAGGTTCCTATAGGATGTCTTCTCATTCAAACAGGAAAACAGGTACAAGAAATGACTGATTTTTGAACTAGTTACTACATAGAGGTTCTGGCTTTTATTGGAAAATTTATGAGTAGAAATCACGAGTATGATGCAGAAACTATACCGAGTTATGCTATCTCCGATGTCCTGATGGTAGCAACTATTGTCTTAGTTTATAACCGTTCATGCTCCTAAAACATTACATGCTGTTTTGTGTATGGTGATTGATTGACGGAGGGCATCCCTTACTCCATTTCTGGCTTTAAAGCACTTTTCTCCTTCAAGCAGCCATCAAAGTTCAAAGCCTATGGGGTCGTTCAACCATGTTGACTCGTTTTCCGAGCAGAATCATTGGAAATTGCAAAACATTTGACTGTTCAAATAGTAAACACATATTTTGTGTGTAGGATACAATTATAACACAATTTCACCTCAGAAGAATTGGTTGTCCCTTAATCTGCAGCATTCTTTGTTTCCTTCCCTTATGGCGGGAATCTTTGGGTAATGATTCAATGGAATTCTAAAGTAATGCTGTTGGATAGCCATCATATATGCACTGTTAGTTGGTAGGTTAATTGATTCTCATCCTTTTACACTGCTTTTATGTCAGATAGAATGGTTGACTGCTGGAGACTGCAGAGCAGGCATGCATGAAGTGGTTGTCAATAACAGGACTGTTGAAGCAATTAACGTAGCATCAAAGCAACATCGCAGCATATGGAGAGTATCCTCAACGGTTTGTGACTCCAATTATGTCACTATCACTATCAGTATCCTCAATGATTATGCTTCTTTCTGACTTGCATGGAATATTTCTGACCTTTTCTTTTTTTCACTTCATCTTATGTAGTTGTTTGCCCACATAGCATCAGATGCTTTGTTGAAGCCCTTGGGCCACTTTGCAGACTCTCCACTTGCGAGCGAATATCCACCCATGTGTGCAGGAGAGTTTGTTGAACAGGAGCTTGCCGTTATCAATCTGAAAGGGAAAATAGGAGAACATTGATAACTAAAAACAATCGGGATCATATTTTCTTATTCTGATTACTGTATTTGAAGGTCAGGATGGTATGCATTGCAAAAGGCCATCAGCATGTTATTGCCTTTTTCTATGTCAAGAAAACAAGAATAAGTGTATCATCTCTGAGCCGTGAATTATTCTGATGTATGTGGTGTGTTCTTGGCAGTAGTTTCTTTTTTCTTTTCTTTCTTTCTTTTTTCATTTTTAGAGGGGTGTTGTTGTTGAAGCTCTTGGTATTTGTTAAAAATTGTTGACATTTACAGCAATCAATAAATATGGTAATGAAGCCATTTTTTTGGATTTTTTTAGTCTTTGCTGACAGATAGTCACAGATAGAATATGCTGTCTTTCTTTGCTACTTTCTCTCTCATACTACTAGTTCATTTCACCTGTAAATTAAACTTTCTGTTAAAATAGAATATTGTTTCTCACGATTTGGCGAATTAAAACAGTCTGACTTTATCGCCAACCCCCCTCCCTCAGTCTCCCCAACTGGTGAATGAGTGAACAACCATTTTAGCTTTTGATTTCAGAAGACACTTTTGGATGTTGTCAATGCTCCAAAGGCGAAATCATTTTGAATACCGATGAATTGATTGGATTACAGAAAATGGTCACTGGAGGAGCCCTTTTCCCCCCTCCATCTGGTGACTGACATACTAATTAGTGGTTGCTCAAGAAAGAAAGAAAACATTTATAAAAAAAATGGTGGGTGTAAAAAAGAAAAAAAAAAGGCTAAAAGAACTTAGGAACTGTTATAATCATCTAAAGAGCCAACTACTATGAATCGTCTTATGACGTTAATTGATTTAGTAATCCAACCCGTCAACCCCAAAAGTTGAGACTATTGAGGTAAGATAGTATGCAGTAATTGCGTGGTAAATGTCGAACAAATTCTGAAGTGCGTGGTTAATGTCGAACAAATTCTGAAGTGCGTGGAGCCAGTCATGAGATTCGAGTTGGGTAACTGTTTCATCAGCAACACCAATTGCATTCCGCTGCAACGTTTTCCATATCGAAAAACAGATCGATCGCATTGCTGGCATAAAAGTGGGACGGCCAGTGTGATCCTAAGTTAGGACAGAGGTGCAATATGGCATGAGCCCCCTTTTCCTGTATAATTAGACCCCTGCTCAGATCCTTTTGTTTACAAGTCGTAAGCATTAAGTGGATTCTCGAGTTTAATCATGAAACTTTTTGGTGCTAAGGCGTTGCCACTGTTCGTGTTGATGTTAGCCATGACAGGTTTGGTGCAGCAAGGCAAGGCATACTCTTGTCCTAGCACCTTCTTTTCAGCACTCGTTCAGCTGATACCTTGCAGGGCAGCAGTTTCTCCTTTTAGCCCCATCCCACCAACTGAGGCTTGCTGCAATGCGCTCAAAGCTCTTGGGCAGCCTTGCTTGTGTGTGCTTGTGAATGGACCACCAATATCCGGAGTGGACCGTAACATGGCGTTGCAACTTCCTGCGAAGTGCACCGTCAACTTTGAACCATGTAATGTCTACTGTATATCTTTCTTTATTGCGCTTGACGATTTGTTTCGGGGAAAACGTAATTTTCCACTGCCGTAAGTATAACTTTTGTGGGAAGGTCAGAAATGGAGGCACAAAATCGTAGAAAGTAGGCTCTTTTGTGTCCTGCATTTGCTTGTGAACCAACTCCAATTAGCTACATTCAAGACCACTGCTATATTTTTGGTTCTTTTAAGTCTCTTCCCATTTTTTTTCCAGGAAAAAAAGTGTTAAAAAGAATCAGGAAATGAAATACAACTATCTTGGGTCAAAGTCTACCAAAGAACATCATGACGAACCTAAACCAGATGGAAACGACAATATTGTCATTTAGTTTGAATCACAAACAGATAATTACCTTTATCTCTTACATTACATACTGCTTCATGAACAATAATCTAAAATTTGTCCTTTTGCTTATTGTTGGGACAGTGATGATTTATTTATCAATTGCCTTTCTTCCCCCCCCCCCCCCCTCTTTTTCTGGGTGCAGGTGTAATCATGAAGTAAACTACGAGGGTAGGGTAGACCTGAGGAGGGTCCTATGAATAAGTGGTTCTAGAAGTCCAGTGTTGTGGTAGCTTCATCTGATGGTGATCAGAATAAGAAGATAGATGTCAGGATTATGTCCTAAATCATGTGGAATATAAGCTTTGATTTATGATTTGCACTTAGTGTTTGATGTACTTTCTGCTAAATAACTTAAACTGATAAACCAGCAATACAATGCTTGTTCTGTTCAGTTAGGGCATCCATTCTTGGGGAAATCCGAGTATATATTTCTCTAGTGCTGTCTGTGTGAATATGATGTTTTCTATCCGCATCTCTTAAGCTTTTTCTTGATCAAACACTCTTCTGATTGCATAGATGACTGACAATCCTAAGCATTATTCCTTGATCCCTCTGATAGCAGCAGTACTCGTCTCTGTTAGGGAAAAGAAAAGGTTGGTGGTGCAAAATAAAATGGCCATTAGATTTTACTGCCTTTATGCCTGAACCAATCTTCTCCCTATCTAACACATAGCAAAATGTCATTGGTGCTTTATGTGGATGACACTGCATGTTAAAGTTCTTCAAAATATTATTATCTATAAACTTATAAATGGTATTTTGGGAATGAGAAACTTTATAGAAGAGTCTTTCATGGGAAAAGACTCACGTCGGAAATCCCAAAAAGTGGAAAAACATTATCAGCGGAGAAATTTTACGAGCATTTGATTTAGTGCAAAGGGGCTGCATATGGAGCCGGCTGATGTCTGCTTGTTCACTTTGAGAACCAAAGTCACAAAAGATATACTTGGTAGAATCGTATGATTCATGCATGAAATTAACTTCAACCGGCTCAACAATCACGGTAGTTTCATGAAATCTTGGTACTCCGACTCCAAGCATTTTTCATGTTTGATAAGAGACTTCATGAAATATTCCAAGAACTTGTTTGAAATTCCACAAACATTAATAACCTATAGTTAACGCATCCCAAAAGCACAGCATACAAAAAAGAGAAACGACTGGGGTTCGCCCCCAGTTCGTCTCGCGTTCGCCTACCGAATATAATATTGCTATTTTTAATTGTTGGTGGGTCCCTCTCAGTGTGTTTGCATTTTAATGGGACCCACAAACAGTAAAAAATAATAATATTATATTAGATAGGCGAACGTGAGGCGAACGGGGGGCGAACCCCAATCACTGCTCTACAAAAAACGCACCTCCCAGTTCCTTTTGAGCTACCAGTTCACTTAATAGCTTAAGCCTATGATAAGGCTTTGCTTAACTTGTGATCTATTATGAAGACTAGGAGATTACGGAGAAATTTAAATTAATTAGCTCCTTAAAAATTGTATTAACTTAATGTTTATAAGTAGCTTATACAGTGGCGGAGCCAGGAGCGCAATCAATAGGGGGCAAACTCCTAAGGAAAAATGATAAAAAAAAATATTTAATGTAAAAAAATATCTTAAGAGTTAAAATTATATCAAAAATTAAGTATCTTTATCGATGGTACTTGATTATGCCCCAATTTTATAAGTTTCTTTTGTTGGGTGAATGTGCTTATACCAGATAATTTCCGTGTTATCCTTCTAACCGAAGAACACCGCCATAGGTTAATTTTGGTGTAGAGATATATATGGGAAGAGATAACTGAAGAACACCGCCATTGGTTAACTCTGGTATAGAGATATGGGAGAGTTATAAGCTCTCTGTATAAAGATGTTATAAGCTGGCGGAGTCATGAGGATTTTAAACAACAAATCCAATGGCCAAAGTTGGCGAAGCCAAGTCAAGTTTACCCCCAATTTTTCTCATCTCATTAAATGAGATGGCCAAATTCTGGTCCTTTAATTTTTTTTCTTTTAAATCCTGACCAGTGCTTATAATAATTTAGAACAAACAATCTTATGACCTAATCTTTTCCCGAGAGGTATAGCGACGCTGTGTGATTATCTTGAATTTTAAACTAAAAATCGGTAATTATCTGTTCATCAACTCTTTCGATCTAATCCTGATATCCCACGTCACAACATAAACACACCATTTTTCCTAGAAAATGCAGAACCAGAAGGCTATCCTTAGTGCCAATTATGTGCTTTCACCCAATTACTCTAATGGCGTTGAACATGCTTAGCCTTCTCTTGGTTTTATCTTTATCAGGTATACGCATATATAGTAATTTGAGACTTCTTTTGGCTTTGTAACAACTATATGCATGTTACCACCTTTTTTTGTTTGGTGGTCTAATGTAGTTAGCTAATCATCTTAATCAAATCAAAACTTCTGGGATTTTTCAGGAGCCGATGCTGCCGTATTCACATTGCAAAACAGATGTAGGAACACTATATGGCCAGGGATCCTGCCCGGGGCTGGAAAACCACAACTAATGAATGGCGGGCTGCAACTTAGGCCGGGAGAATCTGTACAAATCAATGCACCCAAGGGCTGGTCAGGCCGTTTATGGGGTCGTCGCTGGTGTTCATTCGACGCGTCCGGGAGGGGATCATGCTACACTGGAGACTGCGGTGGCCGACTACAATGTGCCGGGGCTGGCGGTGCACCGCCCGCAACACTAGCAGAGTTCACCCTAGACAGTCCAGTGGATTACTACGATGTCAGCCTGGTTGATGGCTATAATATGCCTGTTTCAATAGTCCCTAATTCGGGCGGTTCAGGCTCTTGCAAGACAGTGAAATGTGTTTCAAACTTGAACCAACGTTGTCCTCATGCATTGCAAGTAAGGAGGAGGAGTGGTCGTGTTGTGGCGTGCAAAAGTGCATGCTTAGCGTTTAATGCGCCGCAATATTGTTGCACTGGAGCATACGGCACCCCTCAGACGTGCAAGCCTACCGTTTATTCCCGGGTGTTCAAGGCTTCTTGTCCCACAGCTTATAGTTATGCCTACGATGATCCCACAAGCACTTTCACTTGCAAAGGAGCTAATTATTTAATTAGGTTTTGTTAGAAATATATATACATATATAAATACTTGATGTCAAAGACGAAATGTATCACGTTTCTATGCATATATAAGTGTTATATATTTCCCTACTATATATGCCATTAGTGACGGCTTCTCTTCAATATGTAGTTCCGCATACAAGAATGGATTCAGTCCAACAAAGATTGTGCAAAAATTCAAAGTTACCGCTGACATTTTAAAATGAACATTTAAGTGTCATGATTTGACCACCTTATTTAGAGTATGTTTGTTTGTCAAAATTTTATGGAATATTCTCGAAATTTTGGGAATCTTTATTTTATTGAGATTTATTTGAGTTTGTGAAAAGTAAATTGTGTATGTGTAAAAGTTTAAAATGTTGGAGTGTGTTTATTTTGCTGAAAATTTTCATGTCTCGAATTATTGGGAAAACAAACATCACCTTAACGCGGCATGTGAGACAAAATAGCTAATAAACTTGATCGCCAAGCAAAAGTAGTTGGTTCTGGATTTTCCATCCATATTTTTTTCCTGTTGTACTAGGAGTTTTGACTAGGCTGATCTATTTGGAAAGCTAGGAATTCTAGCTAGCCTTTTTTTTTTCTTAGCAACTTGAGGAAATTGGGGTGAAAGAGAAAGGACCACTATGCTTCTCGGGAAAGACCACAACGAACTTACAACGGTCAACCCACGCATCCTTTAAAATGGTCTATCCTTTGAAGGAGAAGTGCTGACTTATAAGCTCGTGCGGTCCTTAACCCTTAAACTCTAGCTAGCCTTTAATTCAAACTCATCTGTTAATGATTTTAATTCCGCTATTCGAGTACTAAATAAGATTCTCTTTCCATTTTTCGATCAACTGTCCTACTGACTGCTGATTATAAGAAACCTTGTAGTTCTCATATTTCAAAGGGAACAAAAAAAAACTTATTTTGTACAGATTTCCTCTTTATTATTTTAAAAAAAAAAAAAGATGTTAACTTGTGATTTTGATAATTAGTACATTATAAAGTGATCTTAAAGAAGATTAAATAGATTCCTAACAGAGTAGCGGTGAAATAGCACTGTAATGGTCTCAAAACAGGGGATGCGTTCATGAATTTTGGGCAGCACCATTTTCTTTCTGGCCAGAGAAATAGTACACTGGTGTACAAGTAACCCAATGGGTTCTCTTATATTATTTTTCGAGAAGGTTATGAATTAAGAGTTCTCTCAAACACACTTCTTTAGTTAGGATATTGATCTAAGTAGTCCACCAATGTGAATTTCATAGGCCTTAACGAGGAGAGGACGTTAAGAATTTAAGGAAAGATATTGTAATACCCGAATCTCATTTAGAGTGGGTGAAGAGAAAGAATAAGAGATGTAGCATAATGTAGCCTTGAACTCTTTTGATGTCAGCAATAAAAAATTTCGCGAGAGCGAACTGCCTCCTCGTCTTTTCAGATGAGATGGATGAGATGGAACGTGGACATTCTCGAGCAAACCTTTGCGACCACAAGGGAAAACTCGACCTGTTTATTTGTACTTATGCGGACGGTAGTCCACAGAGCTACATATCCATTTGGTGACGAGGGATTATGGAGTGGGATCGGTTACTATGCTTAGCACTAAGGTGCTAAGCATGCTGATGTATGACCCGGATGGACTTGTGAAGATCTAAGGGCTGAGATTAAAACACGTCAATTAATGAAATAATCCACCGGGTTCGACCCGTTCAGGTGGTCGACCGCTTCATGTAGCGATCGATTTGTTCATTTCGACATGTTCATGTAGCGGTCGACCTGTTCATATAGCGGTCGACCGGTTCATATAGCGGTCGACCGGTACATAAAGCGGTCGACCGCTATATGAACATGTCAAATTCGCGGGTCACAGCTGAACGAGTCAACCCGGTGGGTTATTTCATTAATTGACGTGTTTTAATCTCAGCCCTTAAATCTTCACAAATTCATCTGGGCCATACATCAGCATGCTCAGCACCTAAGGTGCTTAGCATAATAACCCGTTCCGTGTGGAGTGACTGAATCTTGGACTAAATCTGTCATTGTGCAATTTAAGGAACGTATACGTTTCTTTGGGTTCACCGAGGATGGTGCACTTGTGATTACTAGGCTTTCGGCCCGGAGCAACACTGTTTTATTTGTACGTCCCGAAACTTCAGGCAAGAAGCTCGTCATTGTCCGTCGTATTTCACGTGACAAGATTCTTTGTATCGGTGATCTCTTTTGTATAACTAGGTGCAAGGAAAGTCTTGTTCCACTCTACGGAACAAACGTAATTTCGTGGAATCCAGAAATAGAACATTTCAAGTCATGGTTTGGAGAATTGGTCTAAGGTGGAATTCGAGTGTGACTCTCTTGTACTCTGTAAGGAGGTTCTGGAGCTACGTGTTTCTAGTTGGCCTATAATATTATGGCTCATAGACTTGCTGCGTGGGCAGCTTCCTGGTTGTGTCGGTTTATTTTCGAAGTCTTGTATTTTCTCGAAGTATAGAGTAATGATATACACCAAACTCAAAACAGACTTCCAGTAGACCTCTTTTGGAAACAGACAATAGACGTGGAAGTATTTTTGTGAGGATGTGGGTTGAATTCCCTCGCACATTATTTCCTTTTCATGTTGATGTTGTTGCATGAATATATATGATGTAAGTGAAATTAATTATATATCAGATTTCCCATAAAACTCTCTGTTGTTCATATGGAATCAATCCGCAAGATCAGTCGAGTCCTAACATGCATGGATTAACTTAAGAAAACAAAGCATAAATCAAGGCACTCTATATATGTACATGTTGGAAGAAAGGAAACGTAAAATTGTGCTCTTTTTTGTTTAGTTAGGTGCAATAGATAGAAGTATTGTTTGTTTTCTCCACGAATTTAGGATTGAAAGGCTGCACTAAATGCTGCAGGATTAACATGATGTGTCTGTTTTTTTTAATTAAACCATTCAATTCGAGCAGCAAATGGAGAATATCCTGGTCCATGAATTTAGCCACCCGCGGTCCTATATTTAAGCTATTACTGATGCAAATGTAGCAATGTCACACGAAAATATATCTTGCTGGAGAATTATCTTAAAAACTTCGACTTTAATAGAAACATCATCTGAAAAGGTTAAGAACAGTTTAATAGGCTCGTTCTATTCCGTGAGAAACTCTCTTTCCTTAATAAGGTCTCATGAGACTCTTTATACGAACAAGAAAATAGGGTTATATTTGTTTAATAGACTTTAAAAAATGCCTCCACATCAGCTATGGCTTTTCCCAAGTATTGTTTCCTTCTGTACTTACTCTCAAGCACCGATATGAGTCTAGCAAATAGCAACAACCACTGTCATGTTCAACTTCCAGATGTATTCAAAAAGTTTGAACGTATCCAACATCCATTTGCGGATCAATCACCAACAACTTCTTACAAGAGGAAGCTATTCATTACCTGGTATACCATAAAGGTGTAATACACCATTAATATCAAAAGACTGAAGATTGTGATCCCAGATTGACATTAGGCAGCAGTAAAGGTTATCCAAAGGAAAAAAAGGTTCGGAGGGGGGGGGGGGGGGGAGAACCATCACCTAAGCTAAAAAAAACTGCAGGCTTGTGACACAATTTTGGAGGAAAATCCTACGAAGAACTGCAACAGTTGAATCTCCGTTCAGGTTCTGGCTCTTGCCCAGGGACAACAATCTTTGTTCCCTTGAGGAGTGATGAACTTCCTCCAGATTCTGTTTCATCATTGGCAATGAGAGCCTTCTTGCTGACGATTCGGTAAATTTCTGTCAGGATTGTCAAGAAAGCTGATTCAACATTAGTGCACTCAAGAGCTGATGTCTCCATGAAGAAGAGATTCTCCCTCTGGGCAAAATCTTTGGCATCTTCGGTAGGTACAGCTCGAAGGGAACCCAAGTCAGTCTTGTTGCCTATAAGCATGATAACAATGTTTTTGTCCGCATGGCCCCGTAACTCCTCTAACCACCTGGCCACATGATCAAATGATTGACGCTTGGTAATGTCATAAACAAGCATCGCTCCCACTGCACCTCTGTAGTATGCACTGGTCACTGCCCTGTATCTGGGATTACACCGAGAATGTCATTGTGAGTTATGTGGGGATTTTACATCCGGAAAAAGGAGTTACCAACTGAACATAATTGGAAAAACTATAACGTGAACCCAATCTTATATAAACTCTCTCTATCTCTCTCTATCTGAAACAGTGCCTAGTCCCAACCACTTTGAATTTGCAAGGCAAGCCCTATTTTCTATTTTGACCTGTTCAACCCCACCACCAACTGATCATGGTGTTTCTGGGCCTCATCTCATTGAAGATATCTATGTTGCCCCACCGTTTCTCATCCCCAATTGTCACACAAATTTACACTAGCTTGCAACTAATCCAGGTGCCTTTACTGATCTTCTCCAACTAATGACCTTACCATGTCATTTAGCAGCATCAGATCATAGTTCCCCCCCTTTTATAACAGTAGGCATTTATCTTAACAGTCTATGTGCTAGGATACAACAGTTCTCTGTCACTGGAGATCTGCTTCACCAAACATAGATTCTATGACACCATGACATCTCAAAACCAATCCATTTCAGCGTTTATCTCTATCTCATAGCAACATAGCCATTATCTCTCAATGTTAGTATGTTTACCGCGGATCAAGCCAATATACCATCGAACCATCACCAAGCAGTCTTTACTGTCACCTGTACTCTTCACCATTATCCCACTCTGATTTCCACAGTTACTGAGGTCAGAACTCCATATATTCTATGGTTATTAAACGCTCTTAGACACTGAGAATGTTACACAATTTGTTCAGCCCAACTCACCAACAGACCTACCTTCATCTATAATTGATTTACCCCCCGAGGAAATTGAATTTGAAATGCAGTTGATAATTTGACCATAGACTAATAGAGAAGAACGTGCCAGGTTGTATATCAGGTGATTACACACAACCTGTTAACTCCACCAAATTGGCGAGGTAACACACACTACTTTTCTAACTCTCTGAAAACGGACCTATCTAGTGCTTGAGAAACACCTAATAATTGTTAATAGCTGCGAAAGCCAAATTCTAAATCTATTTCAGATCATCATGGATAGTGTCCGAGTGATGCTCTGATACAATATAAAACACCACCTTCCCCTAAAAGCCAACCCTAGGAGTTTGACCCAGTTATGTTCAACACACCAACCAAAAGCTTTAGACTCAGTAGCATTAAATGCATGATGCATCACACACCCCAAACTGTTGGCTAAGGAAGAATATACCTTTCCTGACCAGCAGTGTCCCAAATCTGGGCCTTGACGGTCTTGTGGTCGATAACGAGAGTCTTTGTCTGGAACTCGACCCCGATCGTGGCCTTGGATTCTATACTGAACTCGTTCCTTGTGAACCGCGCCAAGAGCTGCGATTTCCCCACCGCCGAGTCTCCGATCATCACCACCTTCAACACGTAGTCGATCTTCTGGTTATAGTTTTTCTGCCCCAACATATTCGACATTTCTCCCTTTCTCTCTCCAATTGAATTACCCAATCCGATCACCGCCCGATCAGCTTCCCTTCCAATCGATCGGTAGAGGAATCCGACTAGTTTGAAGGAGAGTACGCAGAGGGAAAAGGTCAAAGACGTTGATCACGAGCTCAAGAGAGGGTTTTTAACGGTCAAACTCTCCAAGTTCGAGCTCGCAAGCCGAAAAGATTCCACATCTGTATGAATATGTATATATATATTTGTACACACAAAATTGCTTCGAAACTACGACCCACTCACCCAAACAGAGGGTAGATTAAAGTTCACACAGAGCGCGCGCGCGAGAGAGCGTGCCACGAGAGAATAGCGGGATAGAGAGGAAGGACAGTGGAACCGCTTTTGTCATGTTTTTGTTTTTAACGTTTCCCCGCCCCCTTTCTTTTTTTTTTTTTTTGGAAATTATAATTATCATCATTTAACTGTAATGCATTTTTTTACTTTACACCCCAAAATACCACTTTTGTTACATTTCACCCTCAAACTACTATGTCCCAACAGTTTGTACCCTACATCCATAAATTCTATTAATTTAAACAGAAAACTAATCAGATGCATCTCACGTGATTTTTTTCCACATGATTTGCCCCTTCATTTGAGGGTGCAAAATGAAAAGTGAACAAAACATGGTAGTTTGAGGGTGATAAGTGTAATTATCATTGAGCAAAAAGGGTAGATCAAGTGAGAAAAAGTCACGTGAGACGCACGTGATTGGTTTTCCGTTTTACTTGACAGAAATTATAGATGGAGGGTGCAAACAGTTAAAACATGGTAGTTTGAGAGTGAAATGTGACAAAAATGGTACTTTGGGATGCAAAGTAAAAAATGCATAATAGTTTGAGTGTAATAAGTGTAATTTTTCCTTTTTTTTCTAAATCCCCTATTTACTTGTTAAAAACAGAACAAACATCGATAATTTTCAGACACTGATCCAAGTGTTAATTCTTTGACAAATTTTGGTTTCTGTTTCTTTTCCCTTTTCCTGGACAGAAAATAAATAGAAAAACATGAAATTGATTTCCTAAAAAATAAAAAACCACGCATGCCCCGCTGTATTTTATTTGTTTTCCTTTTACAACTCTGTTCTCCCCCACGTTTGTAAGGATCCTGCTGTTACGAGTCACGACTGTACCTCCAGTATGCAACGTGACATCCTTAAAGTTTCTGTTCAGTGTTTCTGACATGGCTTACTTAAAAGATACTAAACTCTAAAAGAACACAATTCGGCAATCAGAGAAGCATAGATCTGTGCGAAAGTAGATTGCTGCCAAAGCGGAGTCTTATCTTCGATCTAGTCGTGGTTAGGATGGACTCCTCCAGTAACTGCGACTCAAATCCAACATTGATACAGTAACTATGACTCAAATCCAACATTGCTTGCTGTCACGTTTAAGAGCTACCCTATATGCCCCTTTCTTAAAAAAAAAAAAGAGGGTTAAATGCATTTTGCCCATTTTATCTTTTAAGTCATTTCATTTTGTATTTCAATGTATTATTTTTTAGATATTAAATTATTTAACTTGCACATTTTTTCAATTTGGATCTCGCATCCAAATTATCCGTCAATTTAGACGGAATGTAGGTACAATGTGTAAAAACTCTCAAAGATAAATAGGGTAATGTGTAGATACCCTCAAAAAAAGGGAGCAATGCGTAAAAAATTTGACAAAATTCGTTTAAATTGACTAGTAATTTGGGTACGGGATTCAAATTTAAAAAATTTATAATTTTATGAGTTCAATATTTTAAAAATAATATATCAGAATATAAAATATAAATGACTCTAAAAATAAGGGGAGGCAAAACTCTCTTTAACCCAAAAACAAAAATAAGAAAAGCACATGAGATGATGTGTTGAGTCCCATTTGAGTTGAGAAAGTCACCACCTTCTCTTTCTTTCTTCTTTTATGTGTTTAGAGTACGCAACTTGAGCACTTGCATAGAGTAATTGCTGCTATTCAATTTAGCAGGGGGAAATTGTGCTTCGCCCCAACTTGCCATCTTGACGAACTCTTACTTGTATATACACAAAGCGTTTGTGCAAGGAAAATTCGTCAATTCAATTTAAGATCAATGCGAATGAGATATTATGTTTTGCCTTCCGGATAAGGGCATACACAATGCCGTTTCTGGCTTTACTCGCTAAGACTAATGTTGGAGTTAAAGAGATACAACCCCAAGAATTCCTATCCTTTTGCAGATTACGTGGATCCATGTAGCAGAGTATGTGTTGTAAATTGTTAGCTTGTATGAACTTAAGAATGGTGCGAATTTAATGACAGCTACACTAAAAGATTGAATCAGGTTTGGGATTGAATGAGATTATGGCATTTATTTCAGACCTTGCCTTGTTATAGCTAAGCTCCATGATCCTAAAGGCAGCTTTCCATGGTCACATTTGTTAAAACATGATAGCTCCAACTGCAAACCTCTTAGTCAGCTTTCACATTCCCCATGTCATCAAGGACAGGATATTAGCAGACCGATCTAGAATATTATACTGGAAAGCATATTTTCGACACCCACAAACTCCCACCATTCAATTGGGAAAGAGGGAAGTGAAGCCACATTTTTTGTTACTTGCCTTCTTCCTAATACTGTCTGTACATAAACAAAAAGATCAGGCAGAATGATTTGAATTGTGTTTCTGTTTTCTTGAGCACGTGCACCTCGCCTTAGTATCCGTGAGGGTCTGCGCGAAAAAGAAACACATTTGGTAAGGAAGATACAGTTGGTTGAAGATTCATGTGAGCAACTTTTTCTACCACAAACTTCATGTGGGTTTGATGCAAGGGTAGTTTTTCTTTCATAATACCTTAACCTCTTTCTGAAGGTCTTTAATGTACTCAACTGCCAACTCTAACATATCTGCTGTGTTTGTTTGCTGCCAAGGAAATAAAACAAAGAACCAAATTGAGTTCCTAACAAGTTTGCCAATCACAAAGTCAACATTCTTGATTAGTAACTACCTTGTCCATATTTGGGAAAAGCTCTTGCAGTTTCCTCATCCTTTCACTGATACGTGTTCTTCTCACCTGATGAAAGATTTCAAGGATTTTATAAATCCCAGCTTAAGTTAATTATTGTCATGTAAATGGTAGATATGCGCATGAACACCAAAAAGAAATGTTGTAAAGCAACCGTAATTTACTAGACGAGATTTTACCCTCTCTGCAATGCTTCTTGGGTGAGTGGCACAGCCTCTTTTGGCTCGTATTTTACAAGGAACAGAATCTTGAAAATGCAAATAGTTCTCTATAGCGGCCATCTCAGTGGAAGTCTTAGGCAAGCTTAAATGATGAGTCAATCCATGGATTCTGTTTCCGGATTCTGCATTCTGGATAAGGAAACCTAGGATAAGCAAAATGCATTTCCAAGCACAAAGCAGAAAGATTATAGAGCTGCCAGTGCTACCTGAGTATCCGATGCATTTGGAGTTGAGAACACACTACCCTCATTACCTCTGGTTCTTCCTATGCCATTGAATGAGGATCCATTCCAAGAATCAGTTGTGCAGCTGCGAACATATTGTTGATTGCTATCATTATCATTGGCCAAACTTTGATCCTCTTGACTGTCTATTTCATTCCCAAAGTCAGCAATCTGAGGCATATGCATCGAGCCTGAAGATGGCACAGCTGAAAAGCTTAAAGCATCATTCAACTTAGTCATCGATGCCGACGGGCTGAGTTCCCCATTGGAAGCTCTTAAACTTCCCACATTCCTCATCCCAGTGAAGCCTATTAGTCATTAAAAAGCATTGAGCAATCTATTTTTGAGGAGTGTCAAAGATGAATATTTTCCAAATTGTACAGTGTACAGAAACATGAGATTGAAACCTGAAAGGCTTCATTCACCTTATTCGATAATTTTATAACTGCAGTTTTAACTTCTTCCACCAAAAAATTATTAAGCCTGCAGCTGGTTGCTAATTTTCCTCCCAATCTTCCTCTAAATTTCTTTTTCCCCGGGTATTTGGGACAGAAATTATTTCACAAACTACAACCCAGACAGAGACCAAGGAAAGACAGTTCCAAATTCAACCCTGTTTCCTTCGAGAGTTGTACAATTTCCCCACCAAACATTTGTTAGTCCATTTTCCTTTATTTTTTTCTTACTAAAGTGCCACATTTTTGTGTCTAAAAATTTCAGTCATCTGCAATTTTGAGATTACATGGCTCTACTAGACCACTAGCTGGCCTAAATAAAATTACTCCAGTTGGTGGGGTTTCCCGAGCAAGGAAAATACAGTGAAGCCAAAAGATTAAAAACAAGAAATAAAAAATTCGAGTGAGAGCAAATATATGAGCAATCATACCGTTGTTCATGGTCAAATCGGAAAAAAGCCCAGCTGGAGAGCTACTTTGCCTCGTAAGAATGGAGCGATTTCCTGCACCCATTTTCTCTTTCATCGAATTCTCAACTGCCCCATAGTTGGTAACACCAAAAGAGCTATCCAAAGCAGTCCCGGCTGCCACTGGATTATGATCTGGCAAAACTTGAACTTGTTGAGCTTGGTAACCCATCTGAGAACCCGACTCGCCCGACTCATTGCAAGATGACATAAACCTTGACAGCACGGTCTCCACCTCGGGACTAGATGATCGAAGACAATCTGCTCGTCCAACACTGTCAACGCCATTGCTACCATCAACAAGGCTGGCGAGAAATGAACTCGGAGCAGAGAGATACCGCATGAGGCCAGAATTATGCTGGTGATGTTGGTGATGTTGCAGTTCTTGCTGTTGGTTTTGTTGATGATGAGGATAGTAAACATTTGAATCCATAAATTCTTGGTGGTTCTTTCTCAGCTCCCCAGCCGAATATTTGAAACTCGGATTGTACAAAAGATTCATGACAGTCTCTCTTGCAGATTCCTGAGGACAAGCAATAAATTATGTTCTTGATTTCCAACCGGTAAGCTTTAACTTTACGATAGGTTGAAAGATTGAAGTATAAACCTGACTGTTTTGACGAACTCTAGAACTTCGATTGAACTTCAGAAGTTGCTAGACAAACCAAAAAGCTGACAAAACAGAAAAGAAAAAAAAAAACACCTTAAATTCCGCCCCGAAACGATGAAAACAAAAATACATTTACAACTAAAGACCTGCTTGATTTACTAACACGCACTACCCTATAGATTTCTTAGCTCGTGTTCGCTTCTTGGGAGGTTTTTTTTTTTCTAGGCCTCTTTGGAGGGTTCTAACAACAACCCAAAGTCACAAAAAGATAGGAGAACCAACCACAGAATCCATACGAGTGTAGAAGAAAAGAAGAACAGCTTCTTTCGTCTCAGAATCTTTCGTGGATTTTGTTCCTCTGCTGTGAAAGTGGCCGACTTCAAGACAAACATAAAAAAACATGAATAGAAGACAACTACAAAAGCCCAATTCAGCACAGATTTCAGGACCAGTTGAGCTCCAAAAAGGATGAGGTCACCAAGTACCTCGGCTTTCTGGTTCGTATCTAAATCACTTACTGTTGCTGGGAACGAGAGCGTCACAGAGAGAGAGAGCACAGAGATTGTTGTGAAAGTGGGAGTAGGAGAAGCCACAAACTTAGCCAAAAATATTCTCTGTCCGTTGTTTATGTACTAACTTGGTTTCAAATATACCCTTGGTGTTTAAACGTTATTACGGAAACGCATTATGACACAATGTGATCCATGACACGTCATTATTTCAGTTGACCAACGTTAAAATCATCCAAATTTGCTGTCCTCAAATATTTAAAATTAAAATAGTTTTTTTAATTGATTGATAGAAACACAAGTAAAAAAAAATCCAGATTCAGATTGTAAGCGTTTGCAGTACAAAAAAAATTTACTAAATCTAAAATACTCATGTTTCAAGACGTTTTCCTCTCACTTTTTCATCAATTCTAATAACTTTTCACCAATCCCAATAACTTTTTACAAATTCCAACAACTTTTAACACATTTTTCACCAATTTCAAGAGAATCTACACTATTTTCAAAAAACAAAAACACAGACCAAATATAGCCTTAAACACCCTACATGACTCTATGAGCCAAGGACCGTAAATTTGGAAGGTGTTTAACTCTCAAAATTTTAATCATCTCAAATATTTGGTCTAATAAAATAATTTTAAAATAATCTATCTCCATCAAATTATCTCTTTTATCAAAATAAATATAAAAATTCACCCAAATCATCTATCTCTTTACCTTTTTTTTACTAATTCTGATAGACCAAAATTTTTAACCACTAAAATTTTTGAGAGTCAAATACCACCGATCTCGAGATAATTATTGATTTATAATAGAATATATAACTCTTATAAGCACAGTTATATATAACGAGTTCTATTCTAATCAGTGTAAGATGCAGCATATATAAACTCAATGTTGAATGAATAATAATATCTCTTTCTTTTGATATCCAACGTCTTAAAAGATAAGTGCAATCAAAATTGAAAAACTTGAAGGTTTTACCACAATCAATTAGTTTGTAGATATAAAGATAGAGACATCCAAGAGCGGGTGTGTGAGAAGTTCTATAGTTCGAATCCCGCCTCTAAAATCAATTGCACTTTTATGAAGTTATAATAACAGTCGTTCTTCGTATATAGATAACTATGACTCAATCTGGAGGAGGTTTATATCATCACACTTAAGAGTTAATAGACTATGATAGTTGACTTCATCCACCCTTTTGAAAAAGAAATGAAGATTTTGCTTTGAATATGTATGTGGACAGTGAAAAGTTTTTGTATATATCTTATACGGGCGTGTGCCTCTTCTCTTTCAAATTTGCGTGTATAAAGGAGTAGTTAATTCTGAAAGCAACGTTATCCAAGCTTGAAGGCATATAACAATAGATCTGATGCTTCGCTTACGGGCCAAGCGACTTTAGTCTAACACGGGGAGTTTTCAGAATCGATGGCTCTGGGGAAACGGATAATATCTAATGGGAATGCTCTTTGGCGTACGTGAAGGGACACTTATTAGTCGGCTGTGGATGGATAATATCTCCTCTACAATCTTGGATTTATGGTAATTCAAATGACATTTTGCTGTGATCTTGCCAGAAAGCAACCTTAAAGAATTATTTGTACTTACCAGAATTCATACCTGAAATGGCTCCAAGTTTTGACCACTCCCATAACTCCTTGAGGTTTTGTTGACAAATATTGTCAGTAAGATAGGTAGTAAATCAAGAAATACTGTGAGTTAAAGAGGGTTTGTGAGCTGTTAATTTAGACCGAGAAATCCCAAAAACTTGGAACTGCCAAAAGCTAGGTCAACAAGTTTTATATAGTTTCAGAAATTTGCAAGTGGGCAACTCGATAATCAAAACCTCATCGTCTACGAATCTCTTGATCTATTTCATTCACAAGACATTAGAAGTTCATATGAGGGTTTCGAAAATGCTGATTATAATATTTATAAATTATTAGGTACTAGAAAGTCAAATCAAAATCAAAATAAGGACAAAATGATATGAAAACGGCTCCTTCTGCAGAAAACTACAATCTGGGAGAGTAATCAATTGAAAATGCTGCTAACATCATGTGCTGAAATCGTGACTGCAATCGCCAAAAAGTGGAAGTTTGCAAATATTCACTGAACATGGCAGCCCCATACAAATGACCAATTACATGTGTATTTGTGTCTCCAAGGTTATCTCAATGAAACTACGTCATGGTATAAGGACAAAACAGAGCATCAAAACAGGGCATTCATTTCAGGAATACTTGAAAATTGCAAAACTACTCTGCTCTCGCACCCCATTTTCTGTGTGCATATTGAATATTCGCGTCTAATCAACAAAGTCAATGGTTTTGGAACCGGTTTTGAAAAACAACGAGTACTACGTTCAAGGATTCAATGAAGGAAGAAGAAAAGCAGGACAAAATAAGGAAGAGTCTTTAGTCAAAGGGAAGTTTTCAGCCACCAGCTCAGATACCTGTGATTAGTCCCTGAACAAATCCCCACTAATCCTTATTTATTTACACAAGGATCATACATGGTTGACAGAAATGAATGCTTTAAACATATAATTTTTTTATTTAACAAGTTCCACACTTTTCTCGCGATGCTTACAAAATTATGTTCAACGTTTCAGCCGATGTCGGCTGTGGATGTGTTTGACAAAACCCAGAAAGTCTACCCTTTCCCTGGCTATTCTGACTTCTGTTTACAAAACTCATTCTGAGAAACACATGCATATTGGTCAACCAGACTGAAGAGTCTCGGTATTACTTTGATGGGGGAGATAAACAACTTCATCTCTCTAACCCATATATGGCTTAGTGGAAAACTTCATTCTCCTGAGGTTTTAGATATGAGAGTTTATCTATTTTTGAGTTTCTATGAGCAAAATGCTAAGAAAAACGTCTTATTCCTTGTTGATTTTGGTGTCCCAAGTTTTGACAAATTGGTAAATCCCGGACCGTGTAGTTCAGGGAAAGCAAATCTCTAAGCCAAAAGTCTTGACTACCAGACCAACTTCTTAAGATTATAGGAGAAGATTGGAGATTTGATTCATTTGTCTTTTTCTATATTTGATCTTGTCACGCCTTATGATTCAAACTCAAGTGTCCCTACTGAATATCAGAGGCATCAAACTTTATGCGACTATGCAAGATGCTTAAATTATGCTCAGCATTCTCAGCTGACAATCGACCTGAGTATTGGGTTACAAGTCATTAATCAATGAGTGACCCTAGAAAGGTTCCCTAGCTGCAGTAAGAAAGGGAGAGAAATGTTCCAGCGGATAAATGGCATAAATCATTACACAATTATAGATGCTTTTGACCTTGCAATTTGCCGAGACTTAAAATAAAGCTCCAAATTTTTTTTATTACTCAAAAGCTTGAGCATTTTCAACTGTCACTGTCCTTCCCCCCCACTAATAATTGCCTGTCAGCCTCCCCAGTTAACCAAGTTTCTTTATATACTTGTTTTGTCTTAATCTAGGAAACTTTTAGTCGCCTAAAACTTGTTTATTGAGGCCTAACTATAGTGCTAAATAAGTAATTAATTAATTCAGCTTTTGCCAGATAATGCAGGACCCTATCCGCTTCTGTTTTTGATGAGCAGTATTGGATGGTTATTCATGAAAATTAATCTCAAATAATATCAAAGATAGGAAAACTTATTATTATTATTATTGGAATACTATATAATTGCACACCTGTTCTCCAATAAGTACACAAACCACGATGTTCTCCTCACTTTTTCCTTTTAAAGTGTGGTCTTTTTTAAACGTCTGCACAGTTAACTATGGGAGATAAACAAGAAAAAGTCATCTGACATAAGATTACAAAGCTTTTCATGGAAATTAACACTAGGGGGCCAATGGGATGAAAATAAGATCCAAAATTAGGTGCTCTAATCATATATAATTATATTTAGGTGCTCTAATCATATATAATTATATTTAGGTCGGCAACCTATCAATTGGAGCATGCATGCATTTATTCCACCATCTGCCAAATGGATGAGGTAAACCTAACATTATGGGTTAAAAGACGTTTTCATCCTTAGCTTCTACTTTTGGCAAAAAAGTCACCACCAGTTATTGAGTCCTTCCATCTCCTTCCGATAGTCTCAAGTAGGGTCACTTTACACGTAGTACTCAAGTAGTACAAAAAAAAAATCCAATAACTGATGATCATATTGAAAATCTGAGGACTATTTTTAAAAATGGTGTAAAATTCACAGATGAAAAAGGTCCTGAACCCAAAAAATCTCTCTCCCTCCTCCTAGAGTCAAACGAACCCTTTGTTCTTAAGAGCACATAGACTGCTTAAGATCTACCATTCTGATAAGGAAAGAACATTAACAAAGAAAAGAGCACTTGTTCTTATCTCCTTTATTTGTATTCGATAAGCTATTATTTGCACACGAGATTTTGTTCTTGGGATACCCTCTCACAAAGGTGATTCATGAACATCTTGATTGCCTATTCTCTAGGATGATCTGTCCCCTCCCAAGATGAAAGGAGCGGCGGGATGTTGGGTATCATGTATCTATAACACCATTGGATCGGATTCATTTTGCAGGCAAAGTGCCAATCATTAAGCCAAAATCTCGTGTGCAAATCCCTTGTTTAGCGAAAATTAGATTTCGATTTTGACCACACTTTTTGGCACGTGATTCATGGGATAATAGTAAACTAATTAAATAAGAAGCTTTTCAATCTTAATTGATATGAAGATCAGTCCCTAATTTGACATTATTTGCTATAGGGACTTGAGCTGCAGATTTTGCCATCCAAGACGCGTGATCAATTTCATAATAACCTTGTTACAAACAACTGGGAAAATTAAGTGCATATGCATCTTCTAACGGAGGGATTGGAGTAGAGTAGGATCCAAGATAAATGAAGTTCTTTTCTCTACCTTTATTTTAAATTTATTCGATATAATAAGAAGAATATACTGATGGAAGGAAAGATACATAAAGACGAACTATTCCATTATATATATATATATATACCTAGTTTTTCTCCCAAGAAAATACTGTTCTATAGCAGAAAAGATGGTGTGAGAATTCTTCTTTGGAGGAATTTATACTGTTTTTTTTTTAAAAAAAATGGACAAAATATTCAAGACTCTTTGAGCTGGCGAGGAAGATGAAACTATTTGGCAGCAGAATCGAAATCTTTTTTTTCTTTTCTTTTCTTTTCTCACTGGATTATCAAACTTCAAGCTGATTCCTTAGTTTAATCAGGTGCTCACAAACGCATCGGAATTAGGGATAAAGTATCCACGAAGCTATATGGTTGTTTGTGCTATGGTTACGTTCGTGTTGAGTAAAAATGTAGGATTTTAGAGAAGTTGTGAATTTTTATGTTGAATAGCGTTTTATTGGTGTTTGTGTAAAGTGGAGAGATAAATGATTCGATGTAATTGTTTAATAAAAAAATATTAGAGTTATGTGAAAAAGTATAGAGAGAAAATTTATGTTGAATAAAAAATTAAAAAATTGTTGGAGATTGTGTAAAATGTATTGGTGTTTGTGTTTGAATTCTAAACATGTTCGGTGGTAGATTTGTGAATATAGTTAGAATCCTGAAAAAAGTATGAAAACGAACATTACCATAGACACGTGAAAAGAGTACCTTTTGATACGGTTTATGCCCCCAAGATGGTTCGGATTTGGCTAACCAGATAAGAGTAGAGGGAAAAATACAGTATCGGTTAAGAAACAGAGAAGGGTCGAAGAATCGGATTGAGATCAGAGATGTTGGGGGGTGGGGGCATAGGTGCGAAGATTCTTCTTGTACAGGACATGGCAAAGATAAGGATTCGCTATTTATTTCTTGGATAGACAAAGAGCCACTATTTCACTGGTTGGATTTTTCTCGATTTTTCCCTCTGGCACCCCTTTAAAGAATATTAGAATATAGATCAGCAGGTAGCGAGAGAAGAAATTACATTCGAATTCTGCGTTTTAAGAGAAATATTTGTCTCTTAGGGGAGACATAAAGGTTAATTTTCAAATCATCATAACGGGAAAAATAAAATAAAAAACGGAACACGAATATTATCCTGGGAAGAAATTTAATGAAAGATCATATTCATCAAACACGGAAGTTCTATAATTCACAGAGAGCAAGATCCATACAATTTTTAATGTGCAAAATGAAACTAAATCATTTATACTGCAGCGTCTAACTTGGGAATATTTCTCGAAGGAAGGCAGAGGCTTTCCACAGCACGGTTGTTCAATAGTATGCTTTCCGAGGATTGTTCTGTAAGGAGGAAACAAAAGGGTAACGCATGAGAATTCGTTACTAAATACAACATTGATCATATATTGGACAAATATCTTCAATTGTTGGGTGAGAAAATGAGTAAGCTAAATACCAGAGGGTTGGGTCTGTAGCGATAACCAAGCATCATCCGCTTCTTGTACTGCTCGTATATATCGTCCTCGGCAGTCACCTCCCCTGGATTGTGAGCCCCAACTCCCAAGTTGTTCATCTTGACATCACCTGCCATAATTGGATCTGCAATACCACTCTTGGAACTCCCCAAACCCTCACCTGCAGTTCACACCAACGTTATGAGGTTTCTCCCCCAGTAATTGAAGCGACCCATCATGTAATGTTATAAAACAACAGCTAGGTCAAAGAAATTCTATTATAAAAAAAAATATTGATGAAGCTGTAACTGAGAGGAATTAATGCACATAATTCAGGTTGAGCTACAGAGGTGTATTTGCCTCCATGTGTATTTGTGAGTGCAGCCACAGATCGATAGTCAGTCTCTATGCGTGTGTACCAGCAGATGCAAGAGATTGAGAAAAAGAGAGAGGATGCACCTTCTTTCCAACCCATTTTGGACAGGAGCTTATGCCCCACGTTATCAGCCTGGATTTTTGCCCTTTCTGCAGCCTCTATGGTTGCTTTCTGTGAAGCTGCATCATTACAAGCAGCCAAAAACTTCTCAAGCTCTTCTTGAGGGATGTAATCACCCATGTGATGCCCTTTTTTAGATGGTGCTGCCGGGCCTAGCCAAAGAGAGGGAGAGATTCATGATAAGGTACAAAAGTAATAGCGCTCTGGACTACCAAAGAAAACAGAAGAACATTAATTTTACTAAGGAGCGACTATTGACCTTGAAGAGAAGCGGGTGGAGGCATTTCATCTTTTGACTGTTTAGGTTGTCTGAATCTCTCTTCCTGTGCAGCCTTCTTCATGTAAAACTCCATCATGGCAATGGGATCAGCACCTGTTGGTGCGCTAGCTTCACCTACACTTAAAACCAGATGTAGTAAATACGGGAATAATTTAAGGCAGTCAGAAGCCTTTATATGTTTGCGGCCCATCCTATACAAAGTGATAATAAACAACCAAGATAAGCCCTAATCTGTAAACTCAAGTAAAGCACGTTGATCTAAAATTAGAATTCATTCGATAACTACTTGGATAAATTTTAACACTACAAACGGTGATCTGTCCGTATCCATTAAACAAAAATATCATGATTTCTTGGCACTCTTATCAACAACAAAACAAAAAGTTAACAAGCATTTTTTTTCTTCTCTTTTATCATTCACTATAAACTTCAACATCAGAAACAGGGCCACCTTTTAAGCTTTTTTTGCAAGTACTGAAGGAAGTCATCACTTCTCTATAGTAACTATGGAAGTACTTTAGAATCCAGTCATAGATTTTTTTGCAAAAGAGTGCAAGCAAAGAAGGGTTCACCCAAGAAACAGACAGGATTAATAGTTTCCAATGAGAAACCAAAAAGAAAAGGAAGGTTTTTGGGATGCCAAAACTAGGAGTGTTTATTTGTACCGGCAGTTACGCTAAAACCGCTACCGGTACCGGTAAGAGCGGTTATTGTGCCTTAGCGGTGCGGTGACGGTGTCAAATATGTGATTCCGTCAATTGCGGTGAGGGTGACGGTTTTCGCCAAACCGTCACCTACACTACCGTTAACCACCCATAGTTGAGACTTGATATGATTATTGATTATGTGACATATTTTTGTTGGGCTTTTGTTGGAATATGTTAGTTGGTTTATGTCACATTGTTGGTCACTTTTATTAGACTTTAGTCTTTATGTTTGAATATGATATTATGTTATACTTTTGGACAACTTTATATTTGTTATGATTGTTAATGATTATGATATTATGTTTGAATATGTTATGATATTTGTCCATTTGATATGATTATTGATTATGATATTATGTTGGAAATTTAAACAGCCTAAAACAGTGAAAAAAAAGAAAAAGCTCAAGGAAAAAGTTTTTTTTGCACAACGGTTATACGGTTTAAGCGGTTATCGTATAACCGTTACCGTTAATACCGTCACCGGCAATGACAGTTATTATGCCTTAGCGGTGCGGTGACGGTGTCAATTATGTGATTCCGTCAATTGCGGTAACGGTGACGGTTTTTGCCAAACCGTCACCTACACTACCGTTAACCACCCCTAGCCAAAACTACTGCAAAGAATTGAATGGCCATCATGGGTAGTAGGATTCTTGCTCGAGTCTTATGAAATGCTTGGTTGCATCATTCATTTATTCCATTCATCACAGACCCTATCTTAGTGAGGAACCAACTCAAGATGTTTGGACAAATAAAATTACCAGATCCTCCTGCTGATGTTTGGACTCTCGGATCCTCAGTGGCATCATATAACGCGGAGGCAGGGGTTTGATAGTGCTGCTGAAAAGACCTTTGGGAACCACTAGTCGATTTAGAAGCTGAACTGCTTTTAATACCTACAGAAAAGTACAAAGATGATAAACAAATCGAAGAAGACAGAATAATAACATTAGCAATAATACAACTACTAGCAGCGGTAGCAGAAATAGTAATTATAACAACAATAGATAATTAGAGGAATAAATATGGGGGATCAGGGCGGAGGCAATAAAATGACAAATAAGCAAATGATGTTTCTCTTGACAAATGTGTTTATTATTGTTACCCAATATAGAACATATGAAATCTAGAAACTAGTAATTGACCATTCCAATAAACCAATATCTACTACTACGTTGACTAGGGCATATCCACGAAGGCTAAAAATGTAAAGGCGATGACAGAAGACACAACATGAAATGCATCCATTTACCAAACCCCTATTAGTCCAGGGACAGCAGCTCAAAACTACTCTTAACCATGCAGTACAACAACAGATTAATTATAGCACCACGAAGACAGAATCTAGTCATGTTATATAGGAAAGATATTCTCCATCCTCCAACGTAAAGACTCACTATGACCAATTGTAAGACTCGCTATAACTGAGGGAAAAAACTATCAGTAGGCAAACTTGCATACAAAAGAACGAACAAGATCACTTTATGAATATTAAACTACCAACCAGAATGAGATGTCTGCGATTCCCTAGTCTGTGAAAGAGCCTTTTCCTCCTCGGCCAGCTGATACTCATAATATTTATAATCAGGGCAAGTCTTGTCAAATAGAAACCTGCAAAAGGTAATATAATAACATTAATAAAACTGAAATAAGCAAAGAAATCAAATCATAATCTTCAATGCTACAAACTTACTTAAAAGGTGTATCTCCAGGATTTTTTTGGCGAGTAATATCCTCAAATTGCCTTCCATTTTTAGCCACAAAACTTGCCAATTTGTCAGCAACTTTCTTCACTGTAGGATCACATGGAGAGGGCGGTGCTGCATATCACTTATAAATTGATTAATACCGAGAGCATGAACAAGAGAATGCAAATTACTCTTGTAGCAGGCTTTCCACATATTCCAAATCTTTCATTGAACATCTCTTCCCCCCAATGTTGATAGGTACTAAAGGTATAAGCTGCAGTCATGAGACAAGAAATATTCAAGAATGTTTGTCCTCTTCATCCATACCACTTCAAGAGTAGACGCATGCCAAGATGATTTACACAAGAAAAGAAGAGTTACACAATAGATGGAAAAAAAATAAAACAAAAACAAAAGGCGACAACTTCTAACAGTTTTGAAATGGATATGCACGGCTACCATATCTTTGATCATTAACAGACAGAAGTGCACACTACATAAATGTAATAAACCCCCTCCTAAAAAAAATAAACCAACTAGTGCATGATGTGCATTATAACTGATTGAGCTTCGATGAATATGTTTTTAAAAAACCAGTACAAATCCAGAGCTTCAAAAAAAGGCTATCAACACGAAAAGCTAACAGTCAATAGGGCAATCTTTCACTAATTATGTTCCTCACTAAAGCAAAATACGAGGAGATCCAGGAACCCTCCATCAAACCAACCAGAGAAAAGAACAATTATATAAGCAGTGTTTACCACCATCCACTTGTCTTGATGAACACTCAGAGGCATCTCCTTGATCTAACTTTTGTCGTTTCATTGGTGCATCAGCTGAAACTTTTCCAGTATCGATTTCATCCTCATCCTCATCCGCACCTAACTTAACAGGAGGCGCCGCAATCTTTGATTTTTGTTTCAAGCTAAAAGCAAGTTTGCCACCGGAAGCAGCCTGGGAGTTTTTGCGTGTATCATTAGTCTTAAACTCCGCACTTGTTTTGTTAATGGTAGGGTTAGCAGTCAATGACCCTGATTTAATTGTTATCGGTTTGGACACGTCTAATTTGGCATGCGTATCCTTTTCACTTGCCTTCTCTTGTTGAAGCTTTTTGAACCTCTCCATGAACGAACCATCATTGACAAAGAGGCTAGGAGGCGTTCCTTTGTCCATTGCCACAGACCCAAGTACGCCTAGGCTGTTTACAGCAAGCAACTGTTTGACAAACAAGCTTCCAAGCTATTTAGCAAAGGAACCGGAACTTTTGGTTTTATATTTCTTATTTTTGAGAGAGCAGCAGTTCTTAAATAGATAAAACAAATGAAGATGTAAACATATACATGTAAACAACCAATACGAAATCAAGTTTGATAGCCCACAGGGTTTAAACAACAACTATGGAATCATCACGCGAAAACAAAACAATTTGAAGGAAAATAATAAGCAGATTCCGATAGATTATACACAAATCTGATCTTTCAGAAAACAGAAACATTACCTACACTAAGTTTTTCAATAATCCAGTAAAAAAGCCAAGTCACACAAAGAGTCAAATGATAGGACTAATGTCCAGCCAAGCCACTCTTTAAATAGATTTGACATTCTCTCTTCTTTCCATGAAGAGGAGGGTAGTATTGATGAAGACGAGCAAGCAGATACCTTTGCCCCGTCTCCACTTAGGACAGGTACTTTATCGCGAGAGGATATCAAGACTCTTGTTGATGTGAAGCTTCAAGAGTTGAAGACATAAAGGAGAAAGCTAACATGAGTGTATAAATGAGGCAACCTCCATAGCGTGAACAATTTGGTTTCTAGGTGATTTGGTATCTATCCTCAATATGGGGAGATGGCTTTTTTTTATGCACAAGGGTTTACTTACCTTTAGCTTTTGTTGGACTCATTTTAAATCTTTAATTTTTGCAATTAATGAATCTACTTACCTTTTTACGCCTAAAAAAATGAAAATCCCACTTCAAACCTTGAGGAAAAAAGTTCAATTGGCCTAAACTCAACAACATTAGGATTGAAAAAATTTTAACCTTTCCAACTTCATTTCTCAGAAATCGAAGAAACTTTTATTAAATTTTCGCCAATATAGCTTCCAAGGATGTAACTATTCTAACTGAAACCTAGCAACACCAAGATTAAGAAACAACTCGTACTAGTCAATAACCAATCCCCAACCCCAAATCGAAACGAGAAAAAACCCAGAAACTCAACAACCTTAAAGCTCGTGACTAATTTCACGCCCAAGCTCAAATACAAGCACATGTAAATAGAATCAGAAATCCAAACCTTATCCTAGCCACGAGAGCCAAATCAAACTCAAAAATCCGAAAACCCAAGACGAGACCCAAAAAAAACACCGGGGTCAAATCTGCCGACCAAATTGACTTACCAGAATACGTTCGATCAAAATCCGACTCAATCGCAGATCGCCGATTGATTGTCCTGATGCAAACTTTTGCCCTAACTAAAACTTTGAGAGGCGAGAGAACGACGAAGCACGAGTTTGGCTTTGTTATCATAAGGTAGAAGTGACTTTTATTTTGTTTATAGTCTCAGAGTAGATTTACCGTTTTATGCCTTTGGTCTATTCCAAATTACTACTCGCCCGGTAGTTTGTTTACCAAAATATTTTGAAAAATATTCTTAAATTTTTTTAAAAAAAATTAAATATTAAAATTTATAAAAAGTTTAAAGTGAAAGAGTAAAAATTAGAAATTTTAAAATATATTTATTTTATTGTAAATTTTAAATCCTAAAATTTTGTGCAAACAAATATGTCTAGGTCGGTGAGACGAGAGTTTCCTCAAAACAAAACCACTTCTATTTTTGAAATACATAAAAATACAATTTTATATTTTATTTATTCAATAGAAAAATCAAATAAAAATACGGAATGGCATGGAAGCACACTACAAATTAATAACTCATTCTTATAACAGTAGCCAAAAAGAATTGACTCTTCCAATGTAACAGCGATAAAAGTTCGCCTTAACATCACTTTTCGTTAACGAACTCTAAAGCTCGTCACGAAATAAACTTTTCACTACGACCATCTACTTATAAGGTCGAGTACACGTCACAATTGTTGAAATGTGTAGTGGATGGCAAATAAATATAGAAGAACCAGGAATTGGATGGGAGAGCGAGCGAGCGAGCGCCGAGCAAGAAGAGGAAGGGAGTTATACTTATAGCCTACCAAACATGGACGTCAGTGGCCTCAAAACTCTGAATGCCATAGCCCCCTTCCATTTTCATCTCCACTTCCGCTCCAAAGCTCTTTTCTTTCGGTCTCCCTACTTTTCGCAGCTGAAGCACAAGTTTCATCTATCTATTTCCTCCCCTCGCTTCTATCCTCTCCGTTCTCTCGGTACTCTCACTCTTTCCCTACCTCTAACCATTGACATATACTCATATGCTGTGAACTTGATTAAATTGGATCTTTATATGATGCGTGTTTTGTACGATGTTGCAGCCGAAAGAGGCGAGGATAGTTCTTTGCCTTTGCCTAGCGGTGTCGGCGAGGCGCTGACCGAGGAGGTCTCGAGAAGGAAGCTTCTTCAAGTGGTTTTAGTTTCACCTCAGGTATAGCTAGAAATGGTTCAAGTTTTCCAAAAGACTTCAGCTTTGGTGTTTATTTCTTGAGTTAGTTCTTACAACCCATTTGTTTTTGTTTTTGGTTTGATTTAAACTACACCCTGAAAAAGAAAAATTCAACATAGTAAGTCTGATACTCTACTTTTAAGATTTAAAGTACGTGTCCCTCTCATTTCATAAAGTCGTGATCGCTTTTAATGTTGAAGCTCCCGGTCTGAAATTGAAGTAGAGCATAGTGTTGGTAGGTGGACGATGGGATTCGGCTAAAAAGTTCCAATTACTAATGCTTGGCTCTTAAAGTCGGTGCCATGGTTGTTTATCGAGTGTCCAAAAATTTCGAGGAAGTATACTTATTGGGAATTCGTAATTGAGGTAACCTTTCCTATCACGTTTACTTTCGACCAAGTATAAGGATTCATTGACGATTCTGATATTGGCAATTTGGTGATCAATGCCAGTGACATACGAGAGTCATAAGGACTTCGAAAAAATGGGATCTGGTGATGAACATAGTCCACGAGTCCCAACTGTGGATTGTTGGCGTTTTGCTAGAGTTACTGAATCGAGGGTTGATGTCCAGGGATGGAGTTTATCTATGTATCACCGCTTCAAGGTTGAATACTGTTAAAGAGGCTTGAGGGCTGTTTGGAGTAGATGTTCAATATGTTGTGTGTACACCCTGCCCCCGCGTATGTTCTTCAATATTTGTAAGACTTGGTTAGGTAGGAAACGGAGTGCTATAGTGAAAGACTAGCTGCATTGGATGCTATGAGTTGCTGATGACCCAATATTTGTCATTATATATTGGACAGAGTAATTAAGAACCTCATTGAAGGTGTATTGATGGTAACTTATAGCTCATAAATCTGCATTTTGCAGTACTTTCAGTTGTTAAACATTACTCTGCATAGGAATTTCAATATATGGAAATATTTTGCATTTACTTATTGTGTGATGATTTGTAAAGTTTGAATTCACCGAGGTGCTTCTCTTCATACTTTCTGCTTCTTTTTAGTTTATCCTATGTATGGAGAATATTTCTGTTTTCCCATAAATTTGAATGAGTCTAAAATCATTTCTCTAAGTTTCGATTCAAATTGTGGACAATCTCAATTCTCAAGCAGGTTCTGAGATTTCTATTGTCTTTCACAGATTCCTGGAAACACAGGTTGCATTGCCAGAACATGCGCTGCATCAGCTGTTGGACTACACCTAGTTGGGGTGGATATTCCTGGTTTAATCTTGATTACCGTTGCTATTTTTATTTTTTTTTTTGTAAGCAGGACAATCTAATTGTCCCATACTATCCCTTCCTTAAAAAATTTGCTACTGCCTTGTTGATTAATATGCTTCTTTGTTCTTCTCAGCCATTAGGATTTCAGGTGGATGATACAAAATTAAAGCGTGCAGGATTGGATTACTGGCCGTATCCATATATAAATACCCAATTTTAATATTTCAAAAACTGTTTGATGATATGGTAGCACACAAGCACATTTTTGTCTGCATCTTGGTTGAAGATGCTATTAAGGTATTTTTTCACTACTGGAGAGTTTCCTTTTCCAGAAAGGATATGCTACTACCTTTTTCTATTGCCTTTCATTGCCAAAACCAAATTCAACATTTTGGACTTATTTGATTGGTCGGACTCAATTATGGCCCGTTCAGGGCAGTTTCCCCCTGCAGTTTGGCATTTTTATGTGGTGATATTTTTTATAATTAATGACCCTATCGGTTGCTTGTTTTCAACAATTAACATTCTTTACCAGATATGTGGTTTTTAAAGTTCATGGATCATGGATGGAGTTTCGAGAATATTTCAGGCAACAGGTTCTTTTTATTCCTAAAATGAATTTCAGATACCTTTGTCTTGTTTTTACTTTGACTCCCCTGTTTTCTGTCCTTTGGCACAGGATGGGGAAAAGAGATTGCTTGCATTTACCAAGAGAGGAACAGCAATTCATTCGGTAAGTTATCCCATTTCTACTTCTCCTATGTGTAGTTGTATGTGTGCAATTTATGGCTCTGTTCTTCAACCTGTATTTTCAATTTGTGAGCATTTGAACACCTCAGTTAGAGTGCCCTTAAGGGTATTGATCACTGACATTTGATCCTTATATGTAGTTATGTCTCACAGTTCTTGTAGTCTGTGATATTTCTTATTGCTGTTTTTCTTTCTCGTTATTTTTATGAATGTCCTGTTTGTCTACTTCACTTCAGTTGCATCAGACTTAAACAGATAAAAGGAAACTTATAGTGGTGCAAGTTGAGCTCATGGGCTTCAAGCACACATTCCACAACTCATGCCTCAGAGATAAAACTGACCTTTACAAATGAAAAAAGCATGTAATAATTGATTACTGTTCTGTGTAAACCCCAACATTGTAATCTCTCTATTCTTTTTGGGCTCAATTACCTGAGAATGGACCACCCTGAATTTCTGGATCATTCCTTTATTTCTCATAATTCTGATTATGCATAAGGCGCTTCATATGGAAGTCATACTCCTGCTAAATTTTGTTACTTTAATATCTTTCAATGTGTGAGTTATATTCAAATTTGAGGTCAGTAATGGACGGATAATAACAGAAACTGAAATCATAATTACTGAAATGTAATAGCTATTACATATGTAAATGACTCAAGGCATTAGCACTCCCTATTATGCAAGTACTACAATCATAATTATCACCATTCGAAATTTCCCATTATACAGTTCTGTAAGCTGTTTGTACATCCCTCTACATTATAGACTATGATTAGTGGAATATTTTTCAATTTTTAACCATTTCTAATTCTGTTGTTGCAGGATTTTTCTTACAGAAGAGGTGACTATCTGATATTCGGCTCAGAAACTTGTGGCTTGCCACCTGAAGTTCTACTAGACTGCAAAAGTGAAACATTTGGTGGTGGGACAATTCGGATTCCGATGGTTGAAACTTATGTTAGGTGTCTTAATCTCTCTGTAAGTGTTGGCATCGCCTTGTATGAAGCTGCCAGACAGCTAAACTATGAGCAACTTCTAGTACCATCAAAAGATTGTGGGGATACAACAGAAGTTACAGAACAATCATTTATTACTGAGGATATTTTTGCATAATCTAAAGGTAGCAAAGCTCGTAGTTTATTGGCAAATTTGAACTTCAACCAATGGAGCTTGTGTTTTTGGAATTAGTATGAATTCTAGTTTTCATCCGTTCAAAGGTGTGACACCTTCATTATTGATCCCTGTGACTCTTGTTTGCAACTGTATGACATTGAGGATCCTGAAGATATTTTGCCTTTGTTGTTGAAGGATAGCTCATTGAGAACATGCTGGAAACTTTGTGCATACGAATGACTGTTTTTTGTAACCAAAGAGGAAATTATATGATGCATAATTACTTCTAGGCTTATGTCTATCGCTAAAGAATGTTCCTTAGCACAGAGAGTTTACTCTTCCCTTTCCGGGGATTTAGTAGAACAGTATGCTAAGGAAGATATCAAACTTGTCCCTCAGAAAACCTGCAGAAAGAAATTACGTAGTGGGTTAAAAATAGGAATTTAACAATGGCATTGTCGAATAGATATTGGTCTGTTTCCTGAAAGTCTCAGACATCTCCTTTATTACACGGTGGATTAGGTGGTAAAAGAAAGAGGTCCCAAGCTATACTGCGTTATGATAGAATATTGTCGTTACCCTTTTCATGTGCCAAACAACAGTAAGCGCAAGGATAACTCCTTTGCGCAGACACACTACAACAACAATTATTTATCTCATTGCAACATACTACTTCGCATGCCATGCTACCAAGTTATCTTCATTTCAAAGCGACATTTAGAAACGAACGTGAGGAAAGGTGGAAAGAGAACTAGGTAAGGGGAAGGGAGCGAAGGAGAAGAAGAGATCTTCACTCCTTCCAGCTACATGATTGATGTCTGACAGAGTCATTTACTCATTCCCTTATCTCGGGGGGATTTTTTTTTTTCGTTTTCGAGGTGGAAACCAACCTTGTTCCTGAGGCGGCGAGGCCCATTTCCCCTACCCAGATATCTGGTTAGAAATTAACAGGGAGAAGCAGAGCAAACCAAGGTTTAACCTCATTCTATACGTGACTGCCGGTGGTGTCCACTTCTATGTATAAGGTATTACTATTCTATTAGCAGCATTTCTTCTTCAGTTTCAAGTCTATTAGACAATCTTATGCGTTTGTTCCCTCACCAAGAAATAATATGTTGTAATGAAGACAAAGCAGCCCCATGTTTTCTCAGATATTTGATCTTAAAACACCTACCTACCAAAATGTTTATGGCGTATATATAGGAGCCTTCCCCCTCCTCTCCAAAAAAAAGAAACCTCCCAAAAGAATCCCCACATTTCAGAACAGTCTTGTTGCAGGAAATGTTTGCCTAAACGACGATTTGGCATCATGGTAATGAAAATAGCAGTATGTTTTTTTGGGAACCTGATGAAAAGAGAAGATGGAAACGATATAATCTCTTGTAACAAGTTGATGGGCAAACCAAATTCATTCATGGGTTACTCATATTTCACTTGCCAAATTGTGTGCTTTTATCATCATGATCACATGGCACACATGCAAGAATTCTGTGGGGATCACTATCTGTCTATCTCGTGAAGATATTTTTGCTCTCAAATTTACTGGATTTGCTCTCGAGAGCCTTTTGTTTTATCTTATAAAAAGCTCTCAAAAAGTGTAATCGTCACTTTTTCAAATTAAAATGATTGAGACTACGTTTCTGGATTAGATTTTATAATAAATCTTCTGCAAACACTTTTGATGTCCCATAATAATTGAAATCTTTTTTTTTCTCTAAGCCATAATAATTGAAATCACCCAACAATAAGAAAGCAAAAAATAAGATATGAGCCAATAACGATGTCGCATATCATCTTCCCTTTGAAATTAAAAAGCCAAAAAAAAGATGTAAAAGATGGAATTGGAGGAAAATATAAGCTGGCCAATCAACAAGGCACAGCCTGCTGACAGCCTATTGTGCTTGATCATTAAATGGAGATTTGGACCCACATCAAGCCAACTGCATGTCTACAGAGGTGGCTTGTCCGGTGAACCTATTTAAGCTCCATACATAATAGCACATTCTCTTTAGTAGCAACTATACTTTGAAAAATGCCATTAATCACTGGGGAATTTACTCTTGAAGACCTTTCCGAAGATCTTATAATGAATAATCGATCTTTGATCAGTCAAAACCTGGCTGGTTTCTTGTTTGGGTCCCTCGAAAACAGAACAGATTAGCTCACAAGATAGCAAAATGGGCTGCATCAACCCGTCAATTTGACAGACTGTTGTTGAATGCTATCTCCCCAAGTGTTCTTACTGTGTCTGGGTGTATAATCCCCCTACTTTTGAATGATAGGTTTAGAAGTTGGCTTAGAAAAAAAAAACTATAATTGAGAAGTGTAGCCTACTGCCATGCCAAACCAAGTCCATTGAGTTAAAGTAGGGTCAGACTCCAAGGGCACATAGCCGTAGAAGTCATTTCCCCCTATTTAAGCATTGTCTGGATAAGACCTACCAATACCAAATACAGGACCCCCACACATGGAGAGGCTGACCAAAGAGCTAGAAACTTCATAAAACTTTCGGGCCTCGGGCAGTGGTAAAATTCATGAGATACTATTTGGGGCAGTGGGCAGAACTATTCTAATGATCCTAATCGTATGTCATCTATTGCAGTGGTAAAGCTCTCCACCCTCATAAAGTTAAAAGAAAGGACAAAAACCATCATGTGCAATGATGTTAGTGAATTCTGGTTCAAAAGTTTGGTGTAGGGTAAGAAAGCTGAAGAGTTGGAGGATCTATTACATGCAGTGAGAAATTTTACAGTTTGAGTCAATTGGTTAGATCAGGATTCAGCAGGCTTACTTCTTTTTCGTTTGGTTTGCCTCTTTTTGCCAAGGAACTCAGTGGAGTTAGAACTTATAATAGTTTGCATCGCTTTAGAGATTTTTACCTTTCGGATCTACTTAGATATTGCTGACTCTCCAGAGAGGGTACCTCCAAGAGAACTGGTTTAGTTGTTCGTCAATTTGTTCTGCACTCTAAAGTGAAAAGGAAAAAGGCAACTTGGGAAGGTAACCAAATGCTCTTCAATCATTGGTTTGAAACTCAAAGATCAATTGTGAAATCATGTTGGAGGAATTTTCCTCTAGCCAACTATGATCATTGGTTTGAAACTCAAAGATCAAAGAAACTTTTAATCCTCAATTTTCCACCGACAACTATGAAAATCTTCATATTTAAGGAAAAATAAAAAATATAAATAAATACAGGTTGCACTCATTAATTATGAACTCAATACTTCCAATTATTAATTTCAAACACTTTACATTTACACTTTGAGTTAAAAAAATTATCAATTTAAACATAAACTAACTTTTTTAACTATATAATTATTTAAAAAAAAATGATCATTTTATAATCGTAAAATTAAAATTTTAGATTTTAAAAAATTAATGTCTTTCAGAAATGATAAAATTTTTGAGAATGTATAAAGTGTTTGAAGTTAATAATTTGTGGGTATAATATAATAAAAATAATAATTAAAGTGTAAATAGTCTAGGCAAATTGGATTTAATTAAAAAAAATACAACTCACTGCAGTAATGGCTGTTTGGTGTAAAGTATACTTTTTTTCCATTAGCCCACATTTATCTATTTAAAGGAGCCCAACAAACTCCGGTTTCAATTCCCCCTCTCGCCTTCTCTCTGTGGTGCTGTCCATACAAGCACCGACGTACGCTAATATCACTCTGTGACTCTGTCCACAGAATACAGAGTTCAGACATCCTCAACTTCCTCTCACATTCTTAAAGCAAAAGCTCTCACTTTGTAACGGAGAGATGGGGTGGTTGTTTGTGCCACTTGCCATAATGCTTGCCGTTGTCTCTGGGGTTCATTCCTGCCCGCCTTCCGATCGGGCAGCGCTGTTGGCCTTCAAGGCCGCGCTTACCGAACCGTACTTGGGCATTTTTGACACCTGGAAGGGCACCGACTGCTGCTCCGGATGGTATGGAGTGAGCTGCGACCCCACATCTAGTCGAGTCGCCGACGTTAACCTTCGGGGCGAGTCCGAGGACCCCATCTTCGAGAAAGCAGGCCGGACCGGGTACATGACGGGCTCCATAGCTCCGGAGATCTGCAAGCTCGACCGCCTCACCAACCTCATTGTCGCTGACTGGAAGGGAATCACTGGGGAGCTTCCCAAGTGCCTGCCATCGCTCTCCTCGCTCCGAATCCTTGACTTGATCGGAAACAGGATATCTGGCCAGATACCTGCCGACATAGGAAAACTCCAGCGACTCACGGTACTCAACCTCGCCGATAATGCAATCTCCGGCGAGATACCAGCGTCGACCGTGGAACTCTCCAGCTTGATGCACCTCGACCTCAGCAACAACCGGCTCTCCGGGGAGATCCCGGCAGATTTCGGAAAACTCAGCATGCTGAGTCGGGCACTATTGAGTCGAAACCAACTTTCAGGCCCAATTCCCATGTCCATTTCCAAATTGTACCGGCTCGCGGACTTAGATTTGTCCAGGAACCAGATTTCAGGTTCGATACCGGAGCAGCTTGGGAAAATGCCGGTTATTTCAACTATCAATTTGGACTGCAACTCGCTCTCTGGTCAAATACCACCCAGCCTATTAAGTTGCTCCGGTGTCGGCATACTAAACCTGAGCCGAAACGGCATTGAGGGTAACATACCGGACGCTTTCGGTAAGAACTCGTACTTCATGGCGCTGGACTTGTCGTACAACAATCTGAAGGGTCCGATTCCCGGTTCATTGTCGTCGGCAAAGTACATCGGCCACTTGGACCTGAGTCACAACCACCTCTGCGGAGCCATTCCTATCGGGTCGCCGTTTGATCACCTTGAAGCCTCGTCGTTCAGCAACAACGATTGCTTGTGCGGGAACCCATTAAGTAGTACTTGTTAAATTTTTCCGCCGGAACCTACGTATCGGTCTCGTCACTTGCATAAAATCGTTGGCTTATTGTTCATGTGATTTTGTTAATGTGGTGGTAAGTGCTGTTTCCTGGTATTTATCCAATATACTGTTAACTGTTACTGTCCTATGATAGATCGATAATGTCGTCATGAGCATCCTCTGTACTTTTTATAGGCAAAGTTTCCTACATTTTCAAGGCAACCTATAAGATTAAAAAACCAAGCTAATTGTAATGATATGTGCCTTTAAGGAGAAGATCTGATCCTCGTAAATTATTATGTTTAATTAGCTGGACGAAGGGCCAAAGATAAGGCACTTGCATGCACGTGAAGAACTGCATGAACTCGACAGAAAGATTCGAAGTTAATGAAGAACAAAGCTTCTGCCTTCTTGTTCTCAACTTTTTCAGATAGTAAGGTCATTTGTCAGATTGAATGCTTTAAGTTATTTCGGAATGTCTAAGTTTAAAGAGTTGCCTAGTATTTAAGACTTGAGTGCTGGAAGTATGTTATTTTCACTGTCCCAAATTTAAAATCTCATATATATTACTAATCTTTTGAAGTCACCTCAGTCCTCACCTTCTGTAATTGATAAAATTTTAGTAATTAATGGATTTGTACGAGTGGAGAATTGGTAATCCGGGCACTCGGTAAAAAAAGTTGCACCAAAATGACATTGGTCATATGAATTTAGACAACCAATTCAAAACCGTGTGCATTTATGCTTCCTTAATTGCAATAACAATAAGAACAGAACAGAGGTCAAAGTCTGATACAGCAATGCATGTTTCTTACTAGGGGTGTTCATTTGCACGGACGGTTATCGTTTTAACCGCTACCGGTACCGTTACCGTTACCGGTAAGGACGGTTATTGTATCTTACCGGTGCGGTGACGGTGTCAAATATGTGATTCCGTCAATTGCGGTGACGGTGACGGTTTTCGCCAAACCGTCACCTACACTACCGTTAACCACCCCTAGTTGAGACTTGAGATGATTATTGATTATGTGACATATTTTTGTTGGGCTTTTGTTGAAATATGTTAGTTGGTTTATGTCACATTGTTGAACACTGTCATTAGACTTTAGTCTTTATGTTTAAATATGATATTATGTTATATTTTTAGACAACTTTATATTTGTTATGATTGTTAATGATTATGATATTATATTTTAATATGTTATGATATTTTTCCATTTGATATGATTATTGATTATGATATTAAGTTGAAAATTTAAACAGCCCAAAACAGTGAAAAAAATGAAAAAGTTCAAGGAAAAGCTTATTTTTTTGGCACAACGGTTATACGGTTTAAGCGGTTATCGTATAACCGTTACCGTTAATACCGTCACCGGTAAGGGCGGTTATTATACCTTAGCGATGCGGTGACGGTGTCAATTATGTGATTCCGTCAATTGCGGTGACGGTGACGGTTTTTGCCAAACCGTCACCTACACTACCGTTAACCACCCCTATTTCTGACTACGGACGACATTATCTTTACAGAAATAAATGTCCCGCACATGGTTGCACTTTCCAATGAAAATATTAAAAAGAAAAGGTTACCCCACTTCACTGACATCCATGTTTAACTCTAAAGTCGCAAAATTTGATGCAAACGTACAGCTAGCTATCTTTAAAGGAAAATGCTGGGCATCCCGCCCCAGCATTCGCTGGGTTTACCGATAACAAACAATCGTGAGAAAATGCTAAAGAATACAGAAAAGAAAGGAAAATGAGGCAGATGAATACCTTATTGGAACCAAAGCTTCGAATTTCCCCTTCAAAATTTTGTTGGGACGGGAACGAAGGAACTAGGCGTGTGTTTCAGAGTGATTTAGGACCGAAGCGGGATACTGGTGCTACCATCAAAAATAGCTTGGCGGGGAAGATTCATAGCTGAAAGGAGTTTATTCACTGCAGCAGAGTGCAGTGAACCCCAGCCAATTCCAATCGTATTGGATGAGTATTGTCATGTGTCGCAAGCAAAAATTTTGAGATTTTTGGAGTTTTACTTGGGCTTGTGTAAAAAATTTTGGAATTTGATTGTTATAAGAAACATCATAGTTCCGCTCAATTAAGAACGGGCTTAATCACTTCACTTTCCAGTGGACCAGGAGATCCTGTCAGGACTGAAATTATAGGACCGAAATTTTTCTCAAATGACCGAGTTTGCTTTTGCTCAATTGATTCTCCGAGATCACCGGAACAAGCCGGCGCCCAAACCTTCTATGCGCTCACACAATTCCCCCAGCAGCACCCTGTCTGGCTGTCTCCACAAAATCTGTATAGACTACACGCTATGATTGATATAAAAAAGCTTTCTTTCAAGGTCTAAATGAAACATAACCTCTTGAGGCTGCATAACTAGAGCACAAAAGTTCATAATGCATTCTCTCCCAATGAAAAATTCCCTGGAAAGTCCCAAGGAAAACAAAAATATCTCTGAAAAAAGAAACATTTGGGCCAAAATTGGAGCAACCTAGCTACATTCTGAGGAAGTAGGCTACTTCAATCTTCTTCATCAATGACCTTGGTGCCCAACCCACCGAAACCCTCTGGCGGGACCTCTGTAACCGTGACTAGCGAGTAAAGCTCTTCCTTTGCATCTTCTTCATCATTTCTCTTTCTCGCAATGCGCACACGGACTCTCCTTGGCACACTACGAATTCCACGGCTCCATATGTGCTTGTTAAGCTTAACATCCACCCTAACATCAGTCGTCCCCATGGCCTTTTGGGCAAACTTCCTGATTTCCTTTATGGCATTTGGAGCCTTCTTCTTAAAGGTGCTGCATATTCCAAATATGGGAAGTTCACATTTACATGGGCTTAAAAGAGAAATATTGACTCATAACACAAAAGTATTTGTATTTATAAGCACCGCACCTCCAGGGATATAGTAATATATACAATTTTTTATAAGTAGTAATATATCCAATTTTAATCGACTAACATTCAAAACTTGAGACTTTTTAGGCGAGATAAGTCACCAATACACATAGTAAAGACAAACTACACTCCCAGGATAGGTTTCAAGCAATATTGTAGTGCAGGCCTTTCTGAATCATGTCACATTTACCAAAGATAACTTAAGCTAAGACTACTTTGATTGCACAATAACACCACCCATTTTTGAAGGCAAGAGTTCACTTGAAAACAAGAAAAATTCCCATACTCCAAACATTAGTAAATAGATAGACAAGCTACACACATCAAGATAGTGTGCTCAAAACAAAATCAAATTAACCGCAAAAAGATGAACTTTATTTAGCAATCAAATCAAATCTGACTCTAGTCATAGGAAACATCCTTGTTTAGTAGTAGAACAGTTTCGAATAAGCAGCTTAGAGAAGCATCAATCGACAAGATTACATCAGCCTAACACACTATAAGAAACCTTGATCGAATCAGATCACAGTCATTTAGAGGAATAAGCTATGTCAAATCCCCACAAAGAAACGAAGATTCATACATACATGCGTATAAACAGAGGAAAAGATACAGAGATTGAGAGAGAGGAGAGGAGGGTTTACCATCCATGAAGGCGTTTGTGGAGGTTGATTGTGTACTCTCTGGTGACAACCTCCTCCTTCCTACCTTTGCCGGCCTTTTCCACCATTGTTGCAGCGCTGTTTTCCCTGATCCCAACAAAGTTCTGCACTTTCGGCTGCCGTTGCGAAAGAAACCCTTAGGGCGTCACAGAAGACAATATATATATAGTGGGAAACTTCCCTTTACGAAAATACCCTCGAATATGAACTCGAACAAAAAAAAAATAAAAAAATTCGCAGGGCCGAAACAACGCAATTGTGGTGGGTGTATCGGTAAAACTATGCCGCAGTCTTGGGCCGAGAAAGAAATGGGCTTTTCCTTTTTACCAAGGCGTGAAGTGTTTCAACTTTGCGTCTCCCTCCTCCTGCCTCCACTCCCTTCATTCCCAGGACCGGACCAAGGTACTTCCAGAAACCTGCGCTGTAGTTTCTTCGTTTTCACTATCAGTCACGCACAAAACACGCACCCCTTTCCATTTTCTCTTTTCTAAAAATGTCAAATTTCTGATACCATCTTTGTACCTCACACGTGTAAACGTGATTCACTTGGGGTCTTCAGGGTTCTTCGAAAATTTCTTGCTTTTTTAGGCTCTGCACAATCTGAAATAGGAGCTGATAAAAAACCAAATCGATATATGGTAAGTCTCTCTATTTCCGGGAATTTTGGATTTCAGCAATCAAAGGGTTTGAGCTTTTGTTTTAGATTTTTGTTGGAATTTTTGTTGGGTATTATTTTGGGGATTATTGCGTAATTTGTTTCAGTCAGGAAGTAGGAAAGAAACGGTTTTGGACTTGGCCAAGTTTGTGGACAAAGGTGTCCAAGTCAAGCTCACTGGTGGTAGACAAGGTCGCTACTTGCAACTAACGTTCCGTTTTCTATACAGTAGTAAATATGATTGCTTTGAATCTTGAGTGAAGTTTAATCTTTTCGTTCCTGATCCAGTATGTGTATGTAACACTTTTTTACTCTGGGTTACAGTGACAGGGACTCTGAAAGGATATGATCAGCTACTGAACCTTGTTCTGGATGAAGCCATAGAGTTTATAAGAGGTAGTAACTTCATTGCTTACTGAAATTGTTATGATCTGTGTGTGTTTGTTTGTGCAGACTAATTATCTATGTGGGTTTAATGCATCTGTTCAAACTTTAACTGATACTAACTACCCGTCTTAAAATTGTGCAAGTGGAAGACCTTGCAGTTCTTGCACTTCAGTCTCATTGCAGAATCTTAAAGAATAAAGATGATTTCTCCAGATAGTCTCTCTTCAAGACGTGACACAATTAGTTATCCTGTTCTCTTTTATTTTACTAATAAAAAAGAAAGAAAGAGAAATACTTTTATATGGCCAAAAGGTAGAAGTAGTTGTGTAATTACTTAGTTCCTCTGAATATGCGCATCCTTTAGCATTGTACTTGTGTGCATATTTGTGATGGTAATTGATGTAAAGAGCCTCTGAGAGGCTAAAAGCCTGAAAATGCACCCAACCTTGGACATGTACCATGTTTGTTAAGTACAATTATGTTTTTGCCTTCTCTTTGTAGCGGAGCTTAGTCCAATACTATAATGTGCACAACTTCCTATAGAGAGTACAACACAAATTGGCTCAGAATATTTGCCATTGTTCTGCAGATCCTGATGATCCACTGAAGACTACCGATCAGACCAGGAGTCTAGGCCTTATTGTATGTATTTTTTCTGCAATATGCATATTGTTTAATGTTTCATGATAAGAGTATGTAGCAACCTGTAACTCAAAGAATGAATTTTCAAAATTAGGATCGCATTGGCACACTTTGGAAGTCATTTTTATGCCAAACATAATCATCTTTGAAGTTTTTGTACCGTTTAATCTCAAAAGTGTGTGCCCATTTTCAGATTATAATTTTTAATGGGTAAATGATACTCAGATTTCTTAAAATGGTTCAATGATAGTGTAGTTTATTAAAAATGTCCAAAACCATGAGATCAACTTAGTCCGGTTATGTCAATCTTCCTACGGCGAACCTCGTTGCTTAGAAGAATATTGTCTTCATTGAGGCTCATAGTGTGGATCCAGACATGATGCTGAATACATTTGTTCTGAATCTGTCCCAAGCCACCATTCTTGTGAAATCCTGTTAACTACTTGTTTCTTATGCTTTTGTCTCAATGATAGTGTAATAATATACTGCCAGTACAGGACATCTTTAAGGTTCTGATAACCTCTTCTGCCTTCCTGTGCATTCATTTTGACATTAAATTTTAATATAGTTGTGTGCAAGCTTGCTCGGTATGCTTGCATTTCATAGCGTTTACTCTGAAAAAAGCGCTATAATTAAAAAGATCTTATTAAGATTTGGATCTTCAATGATCAAGAAAGAGTGAAGCTTCTTAATCAAGAAGCTTTTTTTATTCAATGTTACATTATGTGAGGAAATGCAAAAGGCTGGATTCAATGGCCCAATTAGTCGAGAAAGCAGCAATTTATTTGAATGCCAGTGTTGAAATCGAATATATCAAAGTTGGAGAAGGAAGTTAAATATATTGGAGCGTTGGAATTAGATATCTGTATATCAGCGTTGAAATTGAAATACTATTGAACAGTTAGATTTTTCTTTTGCCTACTTTCTACTTGTATTCACATCTACATCTTTTTACATTTCGGAGGTAAAAAGTCTGATGTTACCATATTGCAGGTTTGCAGGGGAACTGCTGTAATGCTCGTGTCCCCGACAGATGGCACAGATGAGATTGCCAATCCTTTCATGCAGCCAGATGGAGCCTAGGCAAATCTTCTTTTAATCTACTTAGTTGTCTAAATCTGTATGCTCATATTGCCCTGTTTTCACAGTTAAATTCCCAGAAAGTGTAATGTGGGGAGCTGGTGATTTCCCTCGTTTTAGGCTCTTACCATGAACCTGAGTAGTACTTACCTCTCTGAACTATATAGTAACATTGTTATCTAGCTTCGTTTTCTTCTGACCTGCGTTGATGATTCTGCTATACAAGTGTTTTGGAGGCCATATGAGTATCCAACAGACTTGCTTATGTGCGTTCAAAGCAAACTGGCGTTGTCCACTTTGGAAGAAAATGACAGCAGAGATGATATAAGTGTTATTCTGTCGTAGTTATCCCTGGTTCTACAATTCTTTTAGAGTGCGAATTTCCCCACGAATGGCTGATGCAAGATGAAAGGGATGGAGTCCTTTAATACGTCAAAAGGTGAACATAAGTTACATAACTAAGAAAGCTGGGAGGTCTTTAAAATAATTCGTAGTTTGGCAGTGTGTGGAAGATATGATCAATGGGAAAGTTGGATTAGATAGCGAAGTTTATCACGTCTGGAAGGGACTTTTTTTGTTTGAAAAGTTATTTCCAGAACAGGCCGGTTAAGCTAGTGGGAAGGGAAAGCCGATGAGGCAAGGAGAACTTTCGGTTCTCCTACAGCTATTTTGTTCGATAGAAAATTGTTTGTCTGACCGTTTCATGGCCACTTGTGGACTATGTCTGCCAAACCGTTCCCCCCACCAAAACTATATGCTATGCTTATGTGGGTTCGATTTTAGGGAGTTCACAGCCCAAAAGCAACCTCAAAGTCTCACAATACCTATCTCATATATACTATTGTAAGGATGATATCATTGATGACAGCAGCTTCATTGAAATGTCAATACGACTCATCTGGTTTTCTGTAATTTTTTTATCTGTAATTCAAAGAGAGATTAATATAATAAATAGTTCTTATTGTAGGGTTTATAATGCTTAAAATTTTACATGGACAATATTAAATAGTGTAAAATTTAGCTATTTTGTCTACGTTTCTTAAAATTATACTATAAAATTAATACAAAAAATTACATAGGATCTTAATCCCAATATAACCTCTCTTCGAAATGGATATAATCATACAAGTTAATTTCTATTTTTATTTTTGTCTTCTTTCTCCATGAAAGCTCCATTTTCTGATACCAAGCCCTTAAGCCAATTATACGATATTTGTGGAAGTCTCCTTTGGACCAACATTTTGGAACAATATATTACCCCAAATAATATATCATACTTATATTCTGCACTATTATTCTCTTTTTGAGTCAGAAGACGTTATAATTAGGGGGTGAATGATAATTGATGATTAAGGGGTCCAGAAGAACAATTCTATTGGGGAGCGAATGATTAGAAAAGATAAGATGGGTAGGTTTTATTGGGAGCAGAACAATGATCTCCAACCGACAGAACATGGTCTGGACATTTTTATTTTTGGCGTGGATTAATTTAGTTTTTTCCCGTGTCTAATTAAGATGGGTAGGTTCCCATCATTCTACAGGCATGCTTCACTTTTATTCGAAAAAAGAAAACCCCCTCATTATTAGCTGGTCCCCAGATTATTTTGTCATTTTCTTATCATTTGCATGCCTGCCAATCAGAATATTGTGTTCTTTCTTGTGTTGCAGACCATGTTTTAATATGCCACAAAAATCAATAATTTGGAATATTCAAATTTTACAAATATGGAAACCAAAGAACCAACAGTCAGACCTCAAATCGTCTCTTTAATTAATTGGAGGCGGCTAAATATTCTCAACAACACGATTTAGTATACAGATATTGTCTCAAAATATCACATTATACTTCCTTCTCTTTCTCTCCCTAAATTCAATTGGTACATGTTGGATCAAAATACTTGTTAAAGTCTCAAATTGCTAACCCTAAACCTTATATCCCCTCTCTCCCGACAAGGGCCAATTATTGTGGTCACTCGATGCCAATGTCAAAATTTATACATTAGCTTACCGGTGTCAGTTTGGCCAATTAGCACCTACATCACCATTAATCACCTCTAGTACTTATAAATAAAGTCTATTTATAATCTTATATCTGCACTAGTGGGTATACATATGTGCCTTGTAGACGCAAGTCTACGGATCGAACTACATAGAATATTTAATTTTAACAGTACTCTATATTGCATAATGCGAGAGAAATAGACACAACACGGAACCTTAACAGTATTTTAATACTCTATAACGGACCACACTCTCAATTAAACCCATCGCCTCCACCGAATAATTAGACACGAATATGAACATGTTGTAGATGTCAAATTCAGACTCTAATAGGCAACTTCCTACTCAATGACCCGTCCCATATCTGCTCTCACTACAAGTCTACAAGCATTGTCCACACGGACGGCTAACTTCTTGGGTCTTCGTCTTTTTTCCCATAATCCACCGTTTCCTTTGAACCAAACAGAGAACAAACATCTGAGTTTTCTCCCATTGCTTTCTGATACAAGAGAATCCTATTTGCTTAACAACTAACATCATGTGCTAATGAGCTTTAGCTCAATCGCACCTCCTCCAATTTACCTAAAAAAACATCATCTGCTAAAGTCCTGCCATTTCATTTTTCTCCCAATAAATCCCTCATCTGCTGAGTCAAAGCTAGACAGATACAGGGACGTCGATTTCTGACCCCCTCAAAAGCGCTTGCAGTCTCCTAGTTGGGGCATATTTATGCATTCGAGACTGGCTTTTCGTGTCACCCAAAGGTTGTCACACGCAGGCCCACAACAACATCTCTCGGCTGGGCCCCCCCTTCAAAGATTTTTTTTTTGGTTTTGTTTTGAAGTTTAACCACACTTAAGCTTGCTGCAACCTCAGCACCGCAGCCGTCGGATGAAGACTTTCCTCGAGATCTCCATCACACGTTGATTAATAAAGCCACACGCAAATGTTGGCTCTTCCTGCTTTAAAGCCTTTTGATTCATACCACACACGCGGCGAAACCCCATTGGACCAGTCAGATGCCAATTTTTTTTTTTTTTTCTAGGTAAATCAGGCTTGTGCCTGGGGTGGGGGTGGGGGGTTTTGAACCCCAGTTCAGGACCCTCCATAGAGGAGGAAATGCCATTTGAGCCATTGCTCATTGGCAATTATATCATAGTAAACCATCCCACGATTACTACCCACCGTTCTCTCGCCAAATAACAAAATATCGCGAAAAACTCAAAACAGAGACATTATACCCGTGGGTCCCACTACCTTTTGGGCCTCCTCCCCCAACTGAATTTACCAGGTACGAACGAGAGAGCCGAAATGACCAAACACCCCAATGAAACCATCCCATCGAATTTGCGTGCGCTAGCCGGAAGAATTGGGGCGAATTCTCTTTCCTTCAGAGTTCAGACAACACCAATATCCAGATAAACGGAAGAAAACGTAAAACTAAGAACTTTGATCATCGTAAAGCCACAATAATCATTCATTTCCAACCCAAAAAACAAAACACAAGAGCACAAAATTATAAGTGAAAAATAAATAAGATAATTAAGGCTTGGTCGAGAACACGATCGATCAGAGAGAATTTGATCTTCTTCTACAACAATCCCTCCGTGTACCTCTCTAAGAGTCTTGCTCTCTCTCAGAAGGTCGAGAGAGGTTCCTGATCTCTTCGGAATCCTGAGGTCTTTTGACTCTAATTTGTGAGGTTTTCATTTTTTTTGTTATAAAATAAATCAAACTCTGACAATTTTGGCGGCCTTGACAACGGGATTCTCCCTTGCGATAGCTTCGCGCCCAGCGGCCTTGTAGTCGTAGCTGCACAGGTGGCGATCGGTGTACCTGTGCTCGGCGCAGAACAGCTCGCCGCACCGGCATCGGAATCCGGTCAAACCGACCTTCCTTCTGCAGCCAGAGCACCGATTTACCCCCGATCTCGGCCGATCCGAGGACGTGGACATCGTTTTTAAGTCCTTGCTCGTCTCCGTCGATCGCGACGAGCTGGATCTATGAATCTTCACAGGCAATCTATTAGGCGAAGACGAAGAAGAAGAAAACGCCGTAGCTGTTGATGCCGTGATGGTGGCGGGGGCAGTAGCCGTAGATGTGGAGGTTGTGGCGTTGAAGCACTTCTGGCACATGTTGTTGGTGGCGGGGTTACCCATGACACCGCAGTTGTTGACGCATAGAGGTATGGTTTCTGCGACCTTAAACTCCGTCTCTTCCTTCTCTGTTTTCTGAGCCATTTTCCTGCTCCTTTTTCTGGTTTCTCAATCAGATTCTCGAATCCGAGAGGTTTCAGGGAGAGAGAGAGAGAGATAGAGGAACAGACAGGTTTGGGATTGTTTCTGGGTGGAGAGAGAGAGAGAGAGACGGGGGATTTGAAGGGATTGAGAGGTCGGTAATGGCGATGGAATATGGGCCTCATAGAGACGCGTATCAATTTTTTGCTTCAGCGGAATGTCGGGAATGGCCTCAGTTGTCTGGTTCAATTACTTCGCGCGGGATTGGGTCTGACGTGTAAATTGTCGGAATTTAGTCATGTGTGGGACCTTCATTTCCACCAGTTTCTATCCCAAAACTATCTACTGTATTTTCATATATATCTTCTAGACAATGAAAAAATGTAAGCCATTATTTATTTTAAATTTTTAATATTTTTTTCTTTTCAATAATGATAGATTATGGTCAGCCTAAAAATTTAGATATAATAATAAAAATAATTTTTTATTATTATAATATTTATTAAAAATCTTCTCTCTTCACCAACTCTCATAACATATCTTTATTTTATAATATTTTTTCAAACCTCAATACCCAAAATTGTCACCCTCAAACACACTCTATATTTGATGAGATTTATGAATCTTGTGACGAAATAAAGTATTATATATGAGAGCGAGAGGAAGTTAAAGATTATTAGGAAGGGTCAATTTTGTAAAAATATATTTTAAGACTCAAAAAATATAAAATAAAAAAAGCACCTTTGTTTGCCTAATATATAGGGTACGTTTGAGGATGAAAATTTTGGGTATTAGAGTTTGAGAAATATTATAAAGTAAAGAAATGTTATGAGAGTTGGTGAAAAAGTGAAGAGAGAGAAGATTTTTAATAAATATTATAATAATAAAAAATTATATTATGAATTTTTTAGTAGTAAACCTAAAATTTTGAGTCCAATTAATTGGGGCTCAAACATGCCCATAGTCCCCTAACAACAAGAGTTGGCTTAAATGATCGAATATGTTCTCTCTAAAATCTTAAATATCTTCACATGTAAATAATTTTTTAAGATTATCTTCGCAATAAAATAGGACTTAATTAACTTCTATAATTTAAAATAGCTGTACCGACTCAAAAATTACTAACTGCTTATTAAGTGAATTCCAGTTAGGTGAACCTACAGACCAAAATATATAAATATATATAGTTTCGTTGCTATATCCCTATTTAGGTATTAGATTAGATTAGGATATATATATATATATATATATTATTTTATTTTTGTAATTAACTGTTTCCTTAAATTTTTATTTTTTTTATCTGGCAACATTTGATGCTTTCTTTGTTTTTTTTTAATGAAAATTTGAATTCTTAATTAAATTTGTTTTTCTCCTTGAAATCAGTGAAGTGCACATTCTCCACTAATCACGATTCACGAACCAAGAGTTGTGGTGGAATTTATAAAGAATGTGTATTGACAGGTTCTTTGGCTGCTACCTGAAAAGGCGAAGATCTAAAAGTTAGCTTAATACACAAGCGATCTTGTATTGGCAGGGCCGTACTTAGTGCGCGGTAGTAGTAATCATGTGTTGCATCATTATTGCCTCGTGAAATCTTTGCAGAATCCAATTTAGAATCGCTTTTTATTTTATTATTGCATTTTTATCTTATAAAAATAGTATTTGGATCCTGAAATCCTTCATTATTTTAAGAACACGACACTTCAAATATTATGAACCACACAAAGTCCTAAAATATTTATTTTTTTATATGTTTCTCAAAGTTTGCTAATAATTCTTTTAAACATATGATTACGATTTTTTATATTTTTTTCTGAATTATATAATATAATTTAAAAAGAAATAGGTATAATAAAATAAGCAGGTTTCATTGAATAGTATGTCTGATAGACAATTACGCATATGTTTTTTTTACTTTTATTTGTCAAGATATATTTTCTATTAAAATACTTTTAATGTCAATGTATGGGATTTTCGACTTTGGTCGATATCACGGGACACGTGGGATGTTTTTTTGTTCTTTTGTATTGAAGACTTTATTAAAAAAGAATGGAGGACAAAACGGGTATTGAACCCCCACTCGGTGACAAAGGGCATTTCTCACGTCCAGCTTTAAAGCCGCCCTATCTGACCGCATCCCCACCCTCCGACCCGCTTTCGTTTTCACAGCGGTCGCCCTCGTACTCGCCGTAACATACACGCGTCCACGCCTCGAATCGACCTTGTCCTTTCCGTCCCTGCTCGTGAGAGCTGGCCATTATGGAACAGACCAGCTAAAATTTTAAAAATGTTAACGTGTGTTGATTTGTGTCACATTGGGTTCCGTTCGTAATAAATATAACGGTGGAATTTATTGTTATAATAGCTGAGGATTGATATTTTTTTCCAATTTCTGTTTATAAATTATAGATAAAACTTGGAGAGATATATACAGAACGGTTTATATCTATTTATATAAATTTTACTTATTGTATTTATTTCTTTAAATTTTAAAATAGATTATTAAATTACAAAAAAATCTCAATCATTGTCAACTTTCCACCAAATTTCTTATAAAGGTAATAAAAAAAGTTATTAGGCTATAATTATAATTTTTTTAATACATTACTTGCGATAAACGGCTCCAACTTGTTTCATTAGGGCGGTCTACGCGGCCACCAAAATATTGGACGGTCGGCGCAGGGTCCATGGATGTTGACGTTAATCTCAAAGTCAAAATGGATCTGACGGTTCTGATTAGGTTACACGCTGTTCGTACGTGGCGGATGAACACTGTAGGATAGGCAATAGGCAAATCCGTGGGCCACACATGCTGAGACACCCCCTGGCTTCGCTTTCTTTTGATCAGGATGGGCCATGCTGGTGGCATGAATTCAAAAGCAATTGGATTACGAGACAACCAGATTAAAAAAAATAAATAAATAAATAAGAAGAGTACTTCATGAAAAATCAAAGCTAAAATATGGCCGTGATAGCCGGGCTAGCTCAAGTGACAATAGATAGCCTTAAAATCAAGCGATAGTGGAGAGCCTCTGAAAGTGTATAGGTAAAACTCGCGATTTAAATCCGTCGGGTGTTTTTAATTCTTGACCTTTCGACCAGAATGAAATCCACAATCCTGAGTTTCAACTAATAGTCACGTTTTTAATTCAAATACCAAACTTACCTTAATATATATCATCCTAACAGGATAATGGTAGGATGTTGCTTGTTCCTAGGATTTTGCCATTCATAGAGAAGAGGGGGTGAATCAGATTTTTATTTTCAATAACAACGGCCGCAACACTTTTCCATTAACCAACACAAACAAGCATCACACTCCGGAGGTAACAAAGACATCATCAACAAAACTAGGATCATAAGGCAATAATGCTTATAGGAAAGATGTCCTCAACATTTTCTTTGCCATCTTTAACAGAGGACACCTAACATAAACGACCAACATGATTATGATTGATACCTCTGGAATCGCCATCACGCCTCTAGATTTTATCTATCTTTTCAGCCTTGACAACGGGGTTGGCTTTCGCTATAGAATCCTGAGCAGCAGTTCGATAATCATAGATGCAATCGTGTTTGTCGGAGTAGCGATGAACTGCACAGAAGATATTTCCACACCGACATTTGAAACCTGTCAGGCCAACGCGTTTCCTGCAAGCGCTGCATCTATTCGAGCTCTCTTTCACCTTCTCCTCAACCTTCATCTTCGATGTCATGTTGCAGGGTGCTTCAGTTGAAATTACCATAGATTCCAGTGAACTAGCTTGTGAATTTACTGCAGCAACAGGCGCCATCGCGGTGTGGCTAGAGCTGCCACTCATAATATTCCCAATGGACGTTGCTGCAAGTTTAGTCTGCTCTTGCTTCAGTACCAACTCCTTGTGGCACTTGGAACATAAGTTCATAGTTGCAGCACTTCCAAAAAATCCACAGTTGTTGGCACAAAGTTTTGGAGCTTCAAGAGGCGCCTGGCACCCTGTCTCGTTGTGTTCCATTTTTCATAAACCTTTCCTGCACCATCAGTGCCTTTTAAGTTTCTCCAAATTGGAAAGCAGACACCTAAGAGTGCATGATTCCACACAGCTCATGTTCCTAATTCGCAGGAAATATCCCAAGAAGTAAAGATGCATGTACCCATGCATGTACATACGTGCAGGGGTGTTATTTGTACGTATCCTGAGAGCGCCTAAACACACACACAACTAGTTTTTTTTTTGGCAGAGACTTTGCAATCAATATCATGTTGTAGAGGTGGTAAGTATAGGTCACATCTAATTGTAAAGCATACAACAAATCATAATCTTTTCCCTTTCTCCCAAAAGGTCCTATGATTATGCTAAAAGAGTTAACAGAACATAACAAGGAACAAAGAATGCAACCGCTAATGATTTCTTATCTAGGCCTAAGATGATCACAAAAAGATGAAATCTATAGTATTGATTCAAGTGCAAACATGATGCTTCCAGAGTTAATGCTTTTGTCACCAACACTACAAAATCACTATCACTGCCTCCCCACAGATTTCAAGGTAGAAAACAAAATCTAGAGCAGACCTCTAATAATTGGGGGTCTGGAAAAAAGAATCGACCATGTCAGGCAAAGGTCAACCCATAAAATGACAGGTTCATACCCCAAAACCCTACAATGGTTTCAGATATCAGTGCGACTAATTTTCCTTTTTCCTTTTCTTGAAATGAAGCATGCATGAAGAAAATACAGTCTGCAAGTGTATGACTTAATTTTGAACAGGCCTTTATACGCTGGTGGAAAAAGTCTACCTCAACCAGTGATACACATTTGAACGTGAAAACACAGACTTGAAACATACAACATTATAATTTCAAATACTATGAAATCTGTTTTAATTGGTCACTACAAGTTCCAAAGCGATTAACAAGTCAATAAAGTTCCACCCCTCCAAATGAGATATAGATACTTGTTTAATAACAACACTCATAGTTTGAATGCCCAATCTCCATCTTGACGTAATGTAAGTTATAGAAAAGAACATGTCTATGTCTTGAATACCACAATGAAGAAGGGCAAGAAGGAAACTATCCTTTGCTTAAAATCAACTCAACTATGATAGGCTCTGAGTTTTGATGGAACAGGAATTAGAAAGAAACAGCATTTGATGGATAGAATTGAAAATGTTGGGCCTCGGTTTCTCAGCTTCTAGCAGCAGCTACTCAGAGACTTTTATGGTTAACATTATGGTCCATGGAGATCTCAAAATAGCAAAAAAAAAAGGAGAATATAAACCAACTCAAGAAACTACTACTCCCTTAGAGAAATCAACCAAATACACGAATATGACAAGATCAAAGACATCCACAAGATAACACCACCAACCATACTTCATATATTAATGATCAAGCAGTAGAAGACACCCAAACCACGAACTCAGCTGAAGAAATACTTTCTATGAAACAGGAACTCTGTTCAGGGCAAGGACCCACTTGCCAATGACATATGAGAAATCACTGTTTCTCACAAAACAAGTTCCCTGGACACGACATAGGTCAATTGGGTATCTTTTTTGCAGATTACAATCTTCAAAAGATTAAATTTTGACTCATATATTGCTCTCAATTGCTTGCACACAAGTGTATCTTTGAGTAGTTAATCTCAGATCTTTCAAATTTTCTATCAATTCAGATCTCTCACATCTGGATACAAGCTCCCTCTCTTCAACTTGGGTTTTCCTCTTTCTCTAATCTCGCCACTTCAAACCGTTGCCAGCTCTTTAATTGCTTTGTTTTACAATCACACAACATGATGTACAAAACTATAAGTTTAAAGAGAAGGGAAGCCCCACAAGTAGTTATATACGCTTATTATGCAAATTGGTAAAGTCTTCCTCTTTTCTTCTAATATTCAATGGCTTACACCTCAATGCCTAAAGCATGCATACTGAAAGCCCAGATGATCAAGTTGTACAACGAAATTAAAACAAGAGAGAGCTAACAAATAAAATAAGTCATCTTCCTCAAAAACAAAAACTAAACACCAAAATCATTTTCCTGTAAGCAGAAAACTCTCAAACAGAAAAGAAGCCAAACAGGCAAACAAAAGAAAGAATTCCAAGGACTAGAACTCTGACCTGTTCACACTGACACGGAGATGTGCTCTCTAACTCCCCCCTGCAACCAAATCTACAAAACATTCACATAACATTACTAGAAAACAAACAAACAGAGAGAAGGAGAGAGAGTCAATAAACCTAAACGAACAGGAAAGGTACCGTGTCCGTGTCAGAGGCGGAGGAGAAAGCTACTGATCAGATGAACGATGTCGATACGAGGGCGACGTGATACAAAAAGAGAGCGAATAAAATTCCAAGTGGCCGAAACTAGCCAGAATGAGCACGTGGCGGGTGTCTACTGGTTATAGGGGATTGTACAAAATCGCACCGACGTGGCGTTTTCAGTTTCATCGGGACATTCATTGGGGTACGTTTTCGTATCCACTAGGAGGTATGTGGCAGGTGAAAAAAGCCCTGCTTTATGAGAGTAAAATTGTCTTTTACCTTACCTGAATATTTTACTAATTATAGAAAGTTGAATAAATAACGTAATAATCTCATTTTATCTCAATTTTAATTCCCTTTTCTACTTTTAGTAAGTCTCCATTTTAATTCACATAAACAAGCTAGAAGACAAAATGGACTATTCTTCTATGTTTTATAAATCCACAAGTGTAGTAAATCTTTAAAGAAAAGGGATAAATAAAAAATTGGTCTATGTGCTATATACAAAAATCGATTTAGTCTTTGTGATATGAAAATCATAAATTTAGTCTCTTTCATTCTATTTTCGTTTGTTGTTGGTCCTCCATCAACGACTGATTTTATCACTTTCTGAAATCACATGGACTAAATTTATGATTTTCATATAACATGGACTAAATCGATTTTTATGTATAGCATAAGGACCAATTTTGTATTTATTCCTAAAAAAAATTTTTATGTATTTTTTGCACATAAAAGCTACAAAGTACAATATTTTCAAATAGAAAGTGAATGGTTAAGTTTTTATTTGACTATATGTCATTTTAGAGAAATATATACTATTTAAGATTATTAATTTATAATGAATAAGGAAAAAAGGGGAAACAAAAAGATAAGGTTCCAGCCCAATTAATATAATTTGCTTCCAAAAAGCCTTTTTTTTTTCTTATTCCCTTTGGCCTTTTCCTCTTCCCCTCTCTCTCTCGAAGCCCAAAACGTTTAGCGAAATAGACGGAAAACCCGAAATCGAAAAAATTCGGAGGAAATTCTCAAAATAATTATTATATATTTTCACGCTTCATAAAATCGCACAGCAATTGTAGACTCTCCGCTGGGTTTCAGAGCAGCCTTTAGCAGAGAAACTCAGTCTTGGCTACCACATGACCAAAACCCCTCCAGTATTCGCGTACTTACCCTGAAACTCTCCGGAATCATCCGTTTTCAGACCGCCTGAGTGCATTAATCTAATTCTCAATAGGTTTCAATTATTTTCGTATGTGTGAACCCTATCGGAAAACGTTCCCGTCGATCTTTCCTGTGGAAAATCGCAATGGTTTCCTGTATTTAAGCGCCGCATCAGTCTCATTGAACTGGTCCCTAGTTTCAGAGTGGCTTAGTCCATTGTGAAGATTCATTATTCCGAATTAGGGTTTATTTATCTGGAAGAAAATTATAGAGGCACGTTAGGGTTTTGGGAATTACGAAAACGATAGAGATGGTAAGCGTGGATCGAGTGGATGATCGGACATTTAATGTTAATTTTAACAGCGACGGAGTAGGGAGGCTGAGGGATGTAGTAAAGGAGAAGCTGATGGAGTTCACAGATTTCAGCGACGACCATCTCGTGGTATGAGCTTGCTTAAATTTCTGGCTTTCTCGACTCTATACACGTTGGGAGGAATTTCCACGTGCAATGGCTCTGAGTCTTTGTATCAAGGCTTTTTTTGTTGATAATTGTTAAATTTTGATTATTGATTGCTTTTTGGCTAAGCGTATTGGCACGCTTTTTTTTTTCTTGGGTTGCTTCTGTTGTCCCTGCCTCTTCTTCTAGACTTCTACTGGTTTTGATTCATTTGGAGGCTGTTGTTACCGTGGACTGGTTTTACTGAGCCTTGATTCACTATTTCGTTCTGTCTCTACTAGATTTCTGCAAACGAGTCCAGAGTTGGTATTAGAGTCTAAGATGCTCGCATATAAACTTCAGCGAGCTATTAAAAGTTAGTGTGCATTATGTCTGAAAATGGTTCTAAGCGAGAGAAACTCCCCCATTACGAAGTATGGAGAAGCAGTGAATTGTAGGATATCTATCTCTTCAGCTATTTTGTGACTTAATTGCTTTTTGCTAATTGCTACTGGTATCTCTTTTCTGCTGCCAAAGTCTGCGATTGAGGAGTTTTGAAGCTGGACGGGTGGGTGGAAAGAGCAAAGGTGTTACTACCTCGTGAGGTCTGCCCGTATGTATACAATTGTGTATTCGGAATAAGGGCAGCAAGAGAAGGATGTTGAGACACTCGGAGACAACCTTGCAATGCTTTTCTTGACTTCTAGTTATTCCGAGTCTCAATTTTCAAAGTTCTACTTGCTCTTGGTTTTGCCTGGATAGGTGTGTTTAAAAGTTTGAAAATAAGCTGTGGTTGTGTGAGGTTAAGTTGTGGTTGAGATGGGCTTTAATCACTTGACTGGGTGCATTTGATCGGGATAGTAAGTGTCAAATCTTAGCGTGTTTTGTATTTTCTGAATTTGGGTGGATGGATAATGCTCCAGCTTGGCTCTTGCACTGTTTAGATTGAGCCCTGTGCTGGGCTTACATTTGGCTTGATTTGGATCAGGGCTTGCTGCTGACAAGGTAGGTGAATAGACATTTGGTTTGCGGAAGGGGAGTAGATATACAGAGTAGGGTGTAGCAAATAGGATTTTGTGGGTGCTGATGACATGGTTTCTGGGAGGACTGGCTGCTGGTGTTATAGGCTACGAGGATGGTGCAATGGGGATCTGGTTGTGTAGACTGTGAGGATTAGAGGCTGCATATACAATAGGAGTTATTGAGCTCCTGGGGGTATTTAATGCTATTAGTCATTCTTCCTTTCGGTTCCTCTTTAACATAAATAATATTAGGGTCATACAAAACGAGAAATTTTGCATGATCTTGCATGGATTGAATGACTGTCTTCCTTGTAAAAGAGATATTTGTAACTGCGAGCTTAACCTGATTGTGCACTTTGTATTGGCAGGAATACGTGATTGTGTTGGTGAAGAATGGGAAGCGCAAGGAAGAAGCAAGAAATGAGTTGCATGTGTTTTTGGATGATGACACCGATTCTTTTGTTAACTGGTAAACTTAGCCTTATTTTATGCCAAAAGTTGAAGCCAAAACAAATTTCTTCAACAACTTAACCCTTTGTCCTCCTCTTTATGGCTGTAAGGTTGTTTACTTTTTCATATATGTTTCTTTTATCAGGCTGTGGGATCATCTGGCTTCAAATTTGGAGCTGTATGTGCAATCTCAAGATTCTTTTATGGACGAACCTCCTGAAACCAAACTCACATCAGGTGACCAAGGCAGAGAAAATGACACTCACGATTCAAATCCTGAAGCTGAAAAAGAAAAGCCTAATAACCTATCTAGAAGTCGGCACAATAGGGAATGGAAAGGACTAGTGAGGGATGGAGATGAACCCCCGCCTCTTCGGAGTTCTGACATTGAAAAAATCCATTTAGAGGAAAAATCTTCTCACAAAGTCAGTCGTGCGAAGAGGTCTACTCCTCCTCGACCTTCCATCTGGAGGAAAAGGGGTCGGCCTGATGAGCATGAGAATAAGGTTGGTGTTCCTAATTATTACCCCTGAATCTAACATGAATTCTAGTTTCTTTCTAATTACAAGCAACTAACTACGCATTGTGTACGTACTGAAGATAAGTGGAGTATTGCTGTTGTCATTTGTAGTATTGAACTAGTAATGTTCTTGAGGCTCTGTGAATTGTAGCTGTATGTACCTAAACATTGTGCACAAGTCCCACAAACACCCCTTTGGTGATGACATTCAGATATGGAGCGAGAGTTGGGATTTTCACCTTTTTTCTCCCAGTGCCACTGTTAATATATCGCTTCTTTGTCATACGCAGTGGGGGGGTATTGTTTATTATATCACACTGGTGGTATGGTATATTGTATTGCATATAATTTATAGTGTCTAGGGAGTAAGTGGAAGCTTGCTGTTAAAATTGCGATTTTTTTTGTCAAATCCTATTGTTAATCATAGTGTAAGAATCATTATTTGATTATTATAAAAGGATTTCTTCCCAGGGTTGAAACTGCTAATACGTTATAAACATGCACAAGGCAATTGTTTTTCTCTCTTTGGGCAAGTATCATAAATTGGAAATGCAGCTAAGCAAGGTGGGTTGGGGGGGCGCTATTAGCTATAGATCCGTAGATACAATCAGGATCCAGTGCAAAATCAAGAAAGGACTACCCCGTACCCTTCAATTTACAAGAGAACTGACAGTTATTCTTCCTGCTGCATTAGGAAGTCAGGTTGTCTGGAATAAAAAGGTGGTTGCATTCTATGTTGAAAAAAGGATTTGGCGCTTTTTTATGTCATATATTTGTCTACGTGTGTTAAGAATTTTTAGAATATTTATATATATTATTGGTGGGTATGTTCTCATCCTTGTTCGTATCAGGGAATGGGATACCATTTGAACTAAAGCTCATTGGTGTGGTCTTGACAAATGATGTTGCAAATTAGTGTTCTTTTCCATGGTTCTTTTTCATGTATGCTTAATTTGTTTTCAACATTATGATCCGCTACTGATCTTTTTGGTAGAGGGAGGCAGTTTCTCAAGTAAACATTGATGCCCCTAGGCGGCTACTTCAGTTTGCTGTTCGAGATGCAGTGGCAACTTCGAGGCCGTCTACTATGACAAAGGAGCCCAAACTGAAGCGCCTTCGTTCTGTGGTTTCCACGTCCACTGGTGATGCACCCTTGGCTGATCATCCTCAGCGGCTTAGATCTGTTGCCAGAGTTGTGAATCCCATGGCTACTGTAATTAGAGCTGTGGCAGAAGCTGCACAAGATGTAATAAGAGTTAAGCCCTCTGGAAGTGTGTTTGACCGACTTGGTCGTGGTATGAATGTATCAGAGACCACTGACCAAGATGTAGAATTTAGAGAAGCTGTTGTTGGGGATGGAGAATATGGAGATATTAACCAAACTCGGGAACAAACACGGTTGATGTATCGTCGAAGAAGCCATTATGGACAGTATGATGGCAGCAATATGACTATTTTGGAAAGCGAAACTGGTTTGGCATCTGATTCTACTTCTGAAAATGAAGGATATGATGATGTCAATGTTGGGGGCGATGAAGTCATGGATATTTCTGAGACTACCACATCTGCTGGAAACAGAGGTGAGGATTCACTGATGGTGCAGTATAGTGTAGCTAAAAATGCGGATGGCCTTATTCGACGAAATAAGGAACAGGATCAACCTGTGGTGGCACCAAACACTTCTCGTAGTAAGATAGTGAACATTTCTGTGAATGTAAATACTTGGAAGCCACCTCACTATCAGGAGCATGGGGAGATTGTGGATCTTGATAATCGGAAATCTATACAGGAGACTGATGTGGTCTCTGGGAAGACTGGTGTGCGACTTATGAAAGAGAATAGCAATCCTGTCACAGTTGGTAATGGAAATGTAAGATGTTCATGCATATAAATGTAGATGCAAGCACACAATATCTAGATTTGTAGTCAAATATGTATATATGTGCATATTGCTTGTGTATTGATTTGCGATTTTAGATATTCATTGTACTTGATTGTTAGCATTGAACTTGTACTTTTCACGTTAAACAGACAAAACCTGCCGTGGATCCTCAAAAAGAGTCCCAGAAGACTGTGTCACCTGCTCCTGGTGAGTTCTGAACTCTCATATAACTTCTGTAACATTGTTACACTAAAAGTGGTTTAATTTCTTTTCCTTTTATTGGGTGTATCTCATGGTTGTTAGCCTTTTGCTTGTGTATGTCTTGATAATACTCTCTCTTCTGTCTTTTAGGATAAATGTGATACCTGTACTAAACGTCTTAAAAAAATGTTCTTTTGCAACCTATTCTGCAGGTTTATATGCTGCTGGTCGTCCTTTAGAGGATGCTGATTCTCGAACCATCTTTGTCAGCAATGTAATGACTTGTGCTTATGTCTGTTTGGGTACAGAAGCATCCCTCTCTTTCTGACATTTGTTGTTCTTAACAGGTTCATTTTGCTGCTACTAAGGATAGTCTTTCTCGGCACTTCAATAAATTTGGAGAGGTTCTAAAAGTGATTATAGTTACTGATGCAGCGACAGGGCGACCAAAAGGGTAAAGATGTTTTAGATGCTTTACTTTCTCCTCAATATGACCTAATTTTCCTTCTATTCTTGGCAAAGTCATTTGTCTTTAATAGAATTTTACAGAACAACATTACTTGAGCAGGTCAGCTTATGTAGAGTTCATGAGAAAGGAGGCAGCAGACAATGCTTTATCTCTGGATGGAACGTCCTTTATGTCACGGATTCTCAAGGTATCGCTTACAGAAGCTGATTCGCAATCAAGCAAGCTGGATTTCTTTTGTTGCTAGCAATGATAATCTTCTCGCTTATCTGCTGATGTGCTTGTAGAATGAGTGGCTTTTCCTTTTAGTTGAGGAGTATTTTTGCTTGCAAATTTTAAAGGCTCTGTAATGGTTGACTAGGCAGCTTAAGTTGTCTAAAAGTCCTAGCATATTAAGATAGGTCAGATTAAGGGAGCCTTTCTTTTTGTGCTTCTGATGGGTGTAGGTTTAGGAGAATCGGTGGATTTAAGATCTTGTATCTTAAAAATCGTGGATACAACAAGCTGGAAAGTAGGCAAGAAGAATAGTTCGGTGTTACAATGACTCGAAGTTGTAGGAGAAGGAATCTTATTTTGTGTTGTAAAGAGGAAGAAAGGAGAAGTTTGTTGCTGTTTAGGTACGATGTGAATTGTGGTGTCAGCGATCCAACCTGCCTCAATATTTGTTATTCACAAAAATCTATTATAGAAGTCTAGAATTCTTTGACAACATGGCAGAGATGTATATGGTAGGGACTCTTACTAGAATTAGCAGCATTAGAACTTCGAGTTTGAGTAGTAAACCAAGACCTAATAGACCTAAATAGACACGGCTTAGCTACTGAATGCTAGACATAGGAATTCAATAGGACTCAATGTTTAGGTGGTGAGACAGTCAGACCAACAATACTCTGCTCCATTTCCCTCCATATGAGCGGTGGCATAGCCTGCAGCAAGTGATTTCATTGCTGCGCACCCTGAATTCAGTTTATGCTTCTTGCTACTTCTTTGTTGGTTGAAGTCCTAAGATGTGATTTAGTGATGAATGGAAGTGCTTGTACGAAGCCACTTATGCCACCTCTTGATTGCTTGTGATTCAATATGATGAACTCTTTCAAAGTTCAAGTTCCATTACGGAGCAATCATTAGTGTTCTCATAATGCATTCAGGTGTAGTGATGTTACGTAATTGTTTCAATATTTCTGTTGAAATCCACCTGGAAAGTCTAGAGAACCTACAGATTGCTTACTTTGAATATCTTAAAGTCGTGTATATGATCTCATGTATTTACCTTCCTATTGGTTGTTTTCTTTCCTACAGGTTGTGAGGAGAAGTGCTGCCCATCAAGAAGCTGGCCCTATAATGACATGGCCCCGCATTGCCCGAGGTTCCCCATTTGGCACTGCTAGGTTTGCTAGGGCTCCTTTTCCAAGAGGCATGCCTGGTGCATTTAGGGTTCGCCCTCCAATCAAACCTGGTGCCAGGAGCTTGCAGTGGAAGCGGGATGCTCAGGCCACTCCAGCAGAGAGTGGTGCTCCTGTGTTTGGAAATACTGTTCCATCAACTGCTCCTCGTAGTCTAACCTACGTCAGAACAGAACCTAAGCCAGATGGGAATCCTGGTACAACCTAGTTCAGCAACAGAATCATCTGGGGAAATTTTGAAAGTACAATTGCACCAAAGTGCTGTTACTCGAGGCCAGCCTTCTCTTTCCAGAATATGATTCTTCTGTACAGGGACATTTTGCAGGGTAGAGAATGTCCGAAGAAGTGTAATAAATTTTATATTTGCGGACTGCAGTTAGAAAAGGCTGAGACAAGAAAATGGGTGGGGTGTCCTCTAGCAAGAAGTTAGAGTTGGGGTGGGTCTGAGATGGGAAGAAGTTAAGAGTAAGAGCAAGATGGTTTCATTCAATTGATTTGGTTTTTGTTCTCAATGCATTATACTTTTTTTTTTGCTGAAGTTCTCAATGCATTATACATTGGTTGATATTTATGCATATGATGTCTTTGGTTTTGTATGTCTTACTAGCCTTCTATTGATAGAAAAAAGAAGGAAAGTGATTCGGAAAATGTAGAAGGGTGTTGCCCCGTTATGTACAGTGTGCCACTAGTTGGCCACAATATCGAATTTATGACATATTATCCTTCTGCATGTTATCTATCTGGTTACACGCTTGAGTTAACAGATATATATAAATCAGAGAGGGAATGGGAGTGGCGATCCATATGTAAATCAGAGAATTGCAGAGTTGTATTGGTAATTTCAGTACACGGAACTCCATACAAAGAGCAACGGAAAACGGATTTTGGAGAGCCCATACGCAGTCAACCACTTTATTCTAGGGCTGTGCATAAGCGGTGACAGTTATGCCCTTTACCGCCACAGCTATGGGCGGTTGTCCAAAAATGGACACTGCAACCGACATCGTTAGACCAGCACCAAACGGTGACGGTTTTGACTGTGGCGATAGCGGTTACCGCCACCCAAACCAGATTTGCACAAAATCATTAAACAAAACAAAACAAAATAAAATCAACAAGGTAACGAATTGCCACCCAAACCAGATTTGCACAAAATCATTAAAAAAAACAAAACAAAATAAAATCAACAAGGTAACGAATTACCCAACAACTTTCAACCCAAAATGAAATCTGCATATCCCAAAACGATATCAACCCAACAACGAATCAAAGCAACCAGATCATATAGGGAAAAAAGAGAGAGAAAGCAAGAGATCTTCATATGCTCTAGAGGCAGCGTGATTGTGAAGATCGCCAATGTTGGTGGAGGAGATAGGTGTCGATCGGGGAGAGGGAAAGGAGAACGGAGAAATTTTTTGAGGGAGGGGGTTGCACTCTGCTGTCTGAAGACGTTCCTCTTAAAGAGAAGCGTCGTTGTTTTGCATAAAATAATAAAAAAAAACGGTTTTAGCGGTGGAAACTGTTACCGCAGCAGTTTCCACCGCTATCGCCTAAATCTCCGCCCCACGATAAAATCTGGCACCGTTACCGATGCCGCTGTGGGGCGGGGGGCGGTTTACGACATCGGCCGATGGCAGTGTTGGTAAACCGGCACACCATCGGTACCTGTGCACAACCCTAATTTCTTCTCTATTCTTTTCTTTTCTTATCTCTTCAACCACTTTTGTCTTTTTATTATCATTAGCAGGATCGTTACAAGTATATTTCGCATTTAGTCCTATATCTCTATTCTTTTCTTTTCTTCTCTATTCAACCATTTTTGTCCTCTGACTATCATTAGCAGGATCGTTATAAGTATATTTCGCATTTAGTCCTATATCTCTATAAGTATTGTGCTGGGCCATATTGATTCTTTCGGTTCGTAATAAGATCTTAGATCATGTTCTATTCATGTAGACTTCAATTATGACTTTTACCATCAACGTTGGAGCAACACGCATGGGATTGCTCAAAGTGGCAGCGGAGACCTCTTTAAGAGTGTGGGTTAGACGCATATTTAGAGATTTAAATCATCACTTGCGTAAAAAATTCGCAATTTAAATAAGGGCTTGGTCAGTGAGTCTGTCAGTCTTTCCAAAGCTTATTGTGACATTGAAATAAAGTTCGGATATTAGATCAAGACCGTCCAAACTTAGTGAACATAAATAGGTGTCCAACCTCCCAAAAAAAAAACACACGGGATTGGCACAATGTTTGAATGATGATTGTGTAGGGTTTTCGCACCATGACTCCCACAACGTTTCTGATCGTCCATACGTCCATATTTTGTTTGGTGTATTTCTGTGGGTGTACTTTTGGGATCCCCAGTCTCAATCGTTGTCGTCTGACAGCAAATCAAGGCGATTGTCTTTTGATAACATTCAAAGGGTAACGAAGCTTGTGTTGCGAGAAGGTAATAGCCAATAGACACAACTATTGTTACCATTAGAATGAGTAGCTGGGCCAATTTTCACGACATCAGATAACTGCAGTTGTCGAGGACACAATACAGAACTCCTGGACATTGAGAAACCAAAGGGCCATATGCCAAAAACCGAAGTTACCTCTAATGTTCCACCAAAAGATGATGCCACAACAGTTTTCACCTCCTGATTGAACTATTTGCTTCTTGATGTTTAATGGTTTCAAGTCTTCGGTAGACTTGGCTTTTCCCTAGTCTTAACTACACATACAGAGCTCTGAGAGGCCAGAAAAGTAGAGAGTTGAGAGAGAGAGAAAAGCCATTGAAACTGCGCAGTTAAAACACAAAACGGCATATGTTTGCACATGAATTGAAGAAACAGAACATCAATTTCTTAGAAAGATGATCATATTCCACTTCCAGAGTCTTGTAATCTTGTCTCCAAATCAATGGAAATTGGAAAACCATGAATCACTAAATTCCATTACTAACTATATCCAATATAAAAAAAACTGTTTTTCCAGCACACTTTCTTAGCTAACCCAAGTTACCCAACTGACTGATCCTAGTCCTGCTACGAAGAACCGCTGTATTTATTGTCCTTCCCCCCCACCACAATGAAACTCTCCCTTTAGCAGTCATATCTGCGTTCCTAATGCAGACTATTACCTTTCTAGCAGTAAAAATTGGGGGCTAACGAAAATCAAAAGACTTGCAAGACTCTGCCTCCAGATGGACGAGAGAAATACCCCCCCCCCCCCCCCAGTAAAATAGAAGATGCGCCAAATGCAGTGGCCAACACTAAATCACATTTAAAATTTTCTTTTGGATAAGAAAATCCCCATTCAACTTCCAAAATTTGAGCTTCTCCTTTTTCGTTTTTATGCACCAAGCGCTCAACTTTAACATGAAAGACTTATACAAATGTAAAGATTATACTTCGATTTGGCAATCATACACAGAGTCACCAATGGGACCAATTCTTGAAATACAAAGACAGTCGCCACTTTTCTAAGCAAAAGTGCGTATTTATATAATGAAACAAACGAAAAAACTGCCGGAGGAAAATCCAATTCCAGGGATATCCAATGTAAATTGTATCATTGATTTATGATCTTTTAAAACAAAGCCAAGTCATCTTGACAACAAGGTGAACAAAACTCCAATCGACAAGCCGGCAACACACATGTAAGAAACACCGCGGACTCGGACGAATAAAGTCGTCAAATTCTTTGCAATTTGAAGAGTCACAGTCAAAATCTGCAACCTACCTTGCTCCTCCATCTTCTTAAAGAAGTACATCGGCTTCAACGATTGCCGCAACAAGAAGGCCAACGAGAATGGAAATCCAAATGCCACTGCGCTCTGAATCGATATCTCAGAAATTGATGAAGACTTGGTAATATAAAAGATCCAAGCTCCGAGGCCAAGCTGAAGAAGACCCAGAATAGCCACAGCTTTACTCAAACCATACATTGTCTTCATCATCCCGTCTAGAACTTCTCTGGTTTCATTGGCCAAAGCTGAGAGGTCACGCTCCACAGTTGGTCCCTCAATTTCCTGATGCTTGAAATCAGGGTTTTTATTGGGGTATGGGCTAGGATTCTGGGGTTTCTCAGTTTCTGAGGATGAATGGGATGTCGAATAAAATATGGGTTTTCCTCCATAAAAACAATTAAATTCAAAACTTTGGAGCCTGGTACTAACGGGTATTGCACCAAACAGAGCAAGGTGCTTGTACTCGGTTGTTTTCCCAGGATTAAAGGGTAAGCTATTGGTATGTTTTTCATTTGTTAACAAATGAAGGTGAGGGTTTTCAGAACTGGTACCAGAGTCTGAGCATGATCTAATGCAACCAAGATGGAGCCTTTGGGGTTTTGAGTGTGGTGTGTCGTGAGATTCCGTAATGGTGGTGGAGTTCGTGGAGGATGCAATGGTCGAGTTGAAGAGATCGGAACCTGGGTTAGAGAGTGATTTTGGAGGGGATTGTGAGGGAATGGAATTGAAGTATTGAGAGGTGAGGAAGGAAAAAGTTGTATGCTCAAGGTTATGCCGATTAGGGGAGATGATGATGGAGGAGGAGGACGATAGGAATACATGAGAGAGTTTTGGAAGCGAAGAGCTGAGCCTGCGTGAGATCATGGCGGCCATTGTGTCTGTGACTCTGTGTGTTGTCGGAGAGAGAGAGAGTAGTGACGACTTATAGCACTCTGAACCACTTATAGCACAAAGCGACTTATGGCACAGCATGACCGTGTCTATGGACATTTGGGCCTAGTTCGTTATGTCAGTTATGTGAACGGGCTTAACTAGGGCCAAGCATCACTTGCATTCCGCTGACTCTTCGAATTAAAATTTGGAGAGAAATAGATACTATATATATATATATATATATATATATATATATATATATATATATATATATATATATATATAAAAGTATTTACTATTATCTATATTAATTATCAAATAGTATAAATTCCACTGTGAGTCTCATAATGTTGCGCCTGCGATTCAATTTCAAGGGTCGTAAGATCATCTTTGTCCTCTTTGTGAAGAGGTTCCGTAGTATATCCAGCATTTGTTTCTCTCTTGTCCAGTTAATTGTGGTATCTGGAGTGAAGCCCCTTGGCAGTTGGTGATTAGATCATTCTCAACGTTTCCCTTCATTAACTGGATCTTAATCATTTTGGACTTGTCACCCTTGAGTATTCAATCTTTTCATTTCCATCATTTTCAAATCTATGCAATCAATGCTATTGATATTGTTTGGCATTATCGTAACAACATTACTCATGGTGAGGGTGGATTTGTACGTCCTGATTGATTGAGTTCGTAGGGTCAGTTGGCAACATGTATCCGCTCGGAAAACTGCTCCCCTGAAGCTTTCCCCGACCTAGTGTCCTCCAGAACTTGGTATCATAAAGATCAATGTGGATGTGGCGATGAGATCTTATTTCTCTTTTGTGGTGTGTGTTTGTCGAGACCATTTGAATTCCATCCTTTATGCGGAGACAAGGAAGCTTCTTGTGATTGATCCGGTGGTGGGAGAGGCTGCAGCGTTGGGCCTTGGGATAGAGGTCGCCCAAAGATATAATTGGACCCATGTTTTATTTAAGGGTGATTCTCTTATTGTTATGAACTCAATTTATCGGGATATGGTTGATTGCCCTTGGGCGATTGAATCTGACATCTCTGCTATTAAGTTGTGTGCTTTGGATCATTTTGGTTTTTGTTTTGCTTTTTCTCCAAGATGTGCGAATGTATTGGCACACAATTTTGCCCAATGGGCAGCTTCCACTCTTAGGGAGGGATGCATTCCCGAGCTGTTAGGTATTTGCATCGATATCCTTGGCTGTATGAGGGCTTTGGTCCCCTAGGTTGTCTTCTGCTTATACTTGTACTTGGGCTGTTGCCCATTTTGATTTATGCTAAGGCTGGTTGTTGATTAAAAGAAGAAGAAGTTGAGTCCACTTTACCAGATAGATTGTTCCATGGGTTGGCAAATGAAATAGAACCTTAAAGATACATGATATATATGAAGCAGATCGAGAAGAAGAAGAAGAAGAAGAGAAACTCTTAGCCGTAATACGCTAGTGGAATCATAGAAAGGAAGACACAACCACCCAAAAAACAAAAAAGGAATCATAGAAGGACATGAGCTCATTTATACAAAATCCATGGTGCCATAAGAACACAGCCGCAGCAAAGACAAAGTAATCTTCTTGGCACAACAGATTGTCATTTTGGCAGCTAGATTTTAAAGCATGAAAGCACAAATAGCATAACACATGAGAAAGCACCCTAGAGTCACAACCGAAGCAGAGGAAACAGAGGCTGATCCGGCAGCCATGGCCGGCATTGGAGATATCTCATCCTGATAAGCATAGACTCTCAACTCTGAGCAAACCGTTGCTATGAACCAAAGGACTCCCACCAGGGAAACCCTGACCATAGAGGCCATTGACAGCGGAAATAAAACCTAGCAAGTGGTACAAACGGTGCAAACTTTGGAGTCCGTAATTTATAGGCTAAAACCTATAGCAAAGGAGCGAGGGATTTGCCATTTGAGCCCTGGTACACCTTCCAACGCATGGGTGATCATACGTGTTGGTGATGACCAGCCCGTGAAGCTTAGGTTGTCGTTCATTTCGATGGTCTCTCATGCCATGTTGTGTGTCGTTTGGGCATAAAAAAGAAAAGATTCCTTTGCAAGGCTGCATTGGGGAGAGCACTAGCAGGCAGCAGAGACATCCCTCCGACCATAAAAGTTTGTCCATGCCAATTGTGTCTTTCACATATCTTTGTCAGTTTGCACATAAGCATCAAATAAATTATCACGGCCTGTTTGCCCTTTTCTGGGAAACCAAATAATAATATGGTCATTTCTGATGTTTTATTTCATGAATAGCGAATAGAAACCTTAACAGATCAAAAAGAAAAAAAAAATAATAGAAACCTTAACATGGTTCTTTTTGGAAATGAGACAAAATTATAGAACATAACCCAAGCTTATACTGTTAATCCCCAACAAAATCTACTCCATTCCTTCCAGAAATTCAAGGACCATTGCAAGTAGTAGGCGATGACGGAGGCAAGAGAAGCACCAACCAAAGAACCAACAAGGGGCAGGCTAGAGGAGCCGCCGGCGGTTGGTCCGGGTGCAGGTACAGGAGCTGGAGAGTACTGGTAACCTTCTTGAGCCAACACATAGCTAATTGAAGCCGCGGTGAAGATAACTGCGCAGGCGATCTTCTTCATCTCCATTGTAGATTTGTATTTGTGTTTATGGTCGATCGGGGTATTCTGAGAGACATGCATTTATAGGACAGATTTGTATGCGTCAAGGAAATCAAGATATAAAAGCATACAGATAGTGACCTACAGTTACTTTGAAAGAGTTTACTGGAGTATCAGTCAAAACGCAAAGAACATGGAAAGCTATTCAATAGAGATTATTACGGAGAGAAATTAAGGAAAATCTTATTACGTACCTTTCCAAATATATATTTCTGGCCTGGATCGGTTAAATCCTTTTTACCTTTAAGTGTTTCCAGGTTATGATTTTTTTTTCCAAGTCTTATAACTTGGAGCTTTTTTCAAGAAAATAAATTTAGATATTTATTTTTGGAAGGGGATTTTCAGCGGGTAAATAGGTCTGCCTTTGATTACAAGGGATGGATCAACAGACAGGCTGATTCTTTTTTTTCCAAGTAACACGAGACATCCATTACGAATCACGATAGCTACGTACCTGCCAAAGATATATAGTAATTATCTGGTGCATAACATTGCTCAATGGGCTTGGAATCTTATAACTCAAGGTGAAATTGATGTTGCCATGCTACCACAAGAGTCAAGACTTTCTAAATTGTGAATCTAACATTGAAGTGATTGACAACATTCTCTAATTTTCGAAAGATAAGGGTTTTATTGTTTTGGTTTAGCTTCTCTGTCAGTGGTGTTTGCATGTCAAATATTAAAAAAAATACTCAAATTCATTCAAAATTTTAGGGAAATTAGTAATTTGGTTACTAGGTTTATACCACATTGACGATTTAGTCACTAAGTTTTATTTTTTGACAATATGGTTACTGGGAATATCTAGTTGTGACGATCTGGTGTTTCCGTCAAACGTCCGTTAAATTTTTAATCGGAATAGCGGTTGACCGATTTGTTTACCGTTGCGGCAAAGGTAACTTGTAGCGATCGACCACATTCTATTCCGTTAAAAATTAACGGAGATTTGACGGAAATACCAGATCGTCACAACTATATATTCTCAGTGACCATATTGTCAAAAAATGAAACCTAGTGACTAAATTATCAGCTTGCTATAAAACTAGTGACTAAATTGACAAATTTCTCAAATGCAAACACCAATACTGTGTCCGTACTCAGGGGTTCCAAATTTCGGGTCAAACTTCTTGGGGCCACATTAAATTGCTTGCCACCCCATTTTACTCCCACAAACTTGGTCACAAAACATGTACTCTAAACCAAGTGTATATCTTAGGGGTGGGCAAAAAACCCGAGACCTGACAACCCGAACCGGCCCGACCCGTTTCCGACCCGATCGGGTCGGGTTTAGTCGGGGTCGGGTTTACAAGCAAATAAAAGTTCGGGTTCGGGTATATGAACAAACCCGAACCCAAAATATAACTCCTCCACGCCGTAACCCGCGTTTTCCGAACCGAACGGACCCGTTTCGACCCGATATTTTCGGGTTTTTTCGGGTTCGGGTTCGGGTTTCCTCACAAAGAAACCCGAATATTTCGGGTCGGGTTCGGGTTGAAATTTTCGAACCCGAACCCGGTTTGCCCACCCCTAGTATATCTGATTCCCTCCCTCCCGCTCCTACAATTTGTCGACACTGCAAAACTAAACCAAGTAATTAAATGCAGTCCTCTCAAAACAACCTGTTAAAAATAGCAAGTGTACCAGATTAAAGCATGCAGGGCCTCTAGTTCCCGAAAAATGATCAAACTTCTCTCCTATAAAATTGTATAAATGCCTCTCGACGTCCCATTGTTTAAGCAGGCTGCAAGTACATTCCAAAGGCGTACGTCATCGGTGATAATTCTCAATTCTCATAGTTTTCTGAGTTTTCTGAGTTCTTGCCGATAACGCCCGCCCGCCGCAATGGAAATGAAGAAGGTTGTTTGTGCAGTCCTCTTCGCTGCCGCCTCAATGAGCACTGTGTTGGCTCACGAGGGTCATGAGTACTCCTCCCCAGCTCCTGCACCCGGACCAAGCAGCGGCGCCTCAGCTAGCTTGCCCGTTGTTGGCTCCATGATTGGTGCTTCTCTCGTGTCACTCATGGCTTACTATTTCCAATAGATTTGCGAAGGAAATTGAAGAAAGCGAGAGCTACAAAAAGACAAGATTAGCTTCTATCATTTGTTGGTTCGTTGTTGGGTTTAATAATGTGTTTTGTTTCTTAGATTCCTTATTTCTTTCACGTTTTGAACGAGAAATGATTCGTTACAATCAATAAGAGCCTTCTGGTGCACACTATTAGGTTATATCGTCGTGTTATATGCAGCATTTTTTTCTTTTTCTTTTTCTTTTTTTTTTCTCTTTTCCAGTTTTGGTACAAATTATGCGCGATCTGCCTTTTCTTTATGTTTACGTCTGATACGGAGCAGAGAGAACGAAAATAGTCCAAGGAGGAGACGATCGAAGCCAAGGGAAAGCACTATTCTTGATTAATTTGGGGAACCAAGAAAGATTCATCCATCTCATAACCCGTATAGTAATTAGAAAGAAAAGCCCTGGAAGTAACGAGTGCCTAACACATATTTTAAGTGACGAGGAGACAACTCGACAAAATTCATTGGAGTAGAAGTACTCATGTCCTAAAAAACTGATAAACTTCGCCCGATAGAACTTTCAAACTATGTAGACAGAAATAAACTCAAATAGGAAGGAATTTTCTCCGAAAGAGAATTTTCTCTTTGCACGGTACCCTGATCGAGCTGTGGATGTATTTGTGGAGTTACACACGTTCTGACTTTGCTAAAAGTTGTCAGCCCGAGACTCACGCTTGTAGGTCGCCCATCATATTTCCAGGTATCAGTTTGTTGGAAATGTGGCCACAAAAGACACGTCCTGGTCTCTTTGTCCATGTATTTGGGGCTAATTATTCACCATGTCTTTCCAGTTTCATCTCAATATGTTTTGGAATACATTCTAGACCGACCGACTTGACGAGAGACATTCCTGCCACTACCAGTCTAGCTAACTTTTGGTAAAATTTGGGCTACCAAAAAGGAAGAATCCTGTACAATTGAAGGAACCTCTACGGACTACGGACGATTGCTCTTTGTTGAGTCAGAAAGCAGCATTATTATATTACATATTTTATGACCTGAAACTTTCACGTGCTGAGGTCCGTATTTTTTTAACTTGTTGGCTACCAAGTCCTGTATGTTATGCTGGCTCATGTCCACAAAACTTGTAAAATGTCCTCGTTTGTAAATTGACATTTAATAAAAACAACCTCCTACCATTCTGCCGTCCATCTCTTTAACGGCAGAGCCTCCACCTCAGGGTACATTGCACGTGGCATTATTGGGTTGTCAGGTCAAATTGACACCTAAACATAAACGAAGCGTCGTCTGAAATTTCAAAACGCAGTGGTGGGTCAGCACCAGGGCCGGCTCAACCCTTAGCTAACTTAGGCAATTGCCTAAGCCCCACCTTGAGTAAGAGGCTCCATAATTTAAAAAAAATAAAAAATAAAAGGCCCTTAAATGCATGATGAATAAATAAATTAAAAATAAATGAGATGTAAGCCCACTTTGTTAGTAATTTTATATCTCAAAAATTTAGAAAAATTATTTTTAAATAAAATTTTAAATATATTTTATATAAAAGACCTAATTTTTAGTATGGACTTAGGCCTCATTTTTTATTGAGCCGACCCTGGTCAGCACCATTTTCCATCGCCACCTGAGTACTCTGAAACAATTATTGAAATCTTTCTTGACCTTCCAATGGTCTGCTAAAACTTGGGAGGTTGTTCTCTGGGCAAGAGATTATACGGCACCACCCACCTCTGCTGCTCTGCGTCACTGATTTGGATCTTCAATGGGTCCCGAGTCTCATGCCTGTACAAAATCACGAAGCAGAAAGAGCAAAATCTGAGCAAGGTGCACTTGGGCATGCACCCTATAGTACATTTAGTATAGTAATTAAGGAAATAAGAGCGGTGGAGCCAGGGACGAAGCTAACAGTGGTTTGGCCAGGGTTATTGTGTGAGTTCGAAATCGTGTGAGTGGTGTGAGTTGACGGTGAGGATTGTTCGGTTAAGATCGGACTGAGAGGAGCTCGCCAGCGCATTAATGAAGCGCCCCGATTGTTGACCCGACCCGCGTGCGATCTCAACCCGGCTCCCGTAAATCTCGACTCCTCCCCGCATCCTCCAAATTTTGAGCTTCTCTCGCCCTAGCCTTCAGCATTCGAGCTCCTCCTCTAGCCCTAGCAGAGACTTCAGACTTCGACTCCTCTGGGTGGTAAGAGATCTTTTTTCGATTCTTTGAAGCTTCAGTTTCATTCGATTGGTTGTTGTTCTTATTTCATAACATGCTTTTGATCTGTGATTCCTAAGTTTTCTTTTTGGGTCATTAAGGAAGGCGATACTGAAACTTTGAACAACCCCCACATTGTACAATTTGTGGAATGCTTGTATGTGATATCGTTCCTAATGATCTTTAAGAGTGCATGATATGAAGAAATTGTTAACTTCATTTTTGGTGTTTCAAGCAAAGCAATTGTCGGTAAAAGGTGTGGGAGTGGTTAAAGTTTTATTTTATCTAAATATCTAGAACACTGTTCAATAAAGAAGATGATTTGATGTTTGGAGATTGGGGCTTGCCCATTTGATCTCGTTTTCCCTGTGTCCAAGTCTTGTTGTGCTTGTTTCAAAGCACATACTCTTAGCGTAGAAAGATGAATAACTGGAAATTGAGCTCTTATGGTATGGTAGAATTTCCCTGTTCTTTGTTTAAAATATTATCATCTTTATTTTTGAAAGCAAAGATAAGGCTCTGTTTTGGGTTTCTATTCAACTTCTATGTGTGCTTTTGGTGTCATAAAGATAAGGTTCTGTAAATCTGAAACTGAGTGTTTAAATATTGTCGGTTGGTGTTTTTCTGTTTGAGTGCTTTTACAATAACTTGCTGCTCCCTCTTGTAGGATAAATTAGCATATTTTCGAATAAAAGAGCTCAAGGATGTTCTTACTCAGATATGTATTTCCTTCTACTATTTTTGCTCATAGTCATGGGTGTTTCTGGTTTGACATTTGCAGCCTGTATGAAAACATGTGGGATGATGGAAATTCTTTGGGGCCTAAAGAGGTGCACAACTATTTAACTCGGATGATGTATAATAGGCGTAACAAGTTTGATCCCCTGTGGAACTCACTTGTTCTTGGTGGAGTGAAAAATGGGCAGAAGTACCTTGGCATGGTAGACCAAATTTTTGATTTTATTTTATTCTCTGTTGCTAGGTATTTGTATCTAAGGTCATGCTCTCCAGCTACATAGACCAAGCAAGCAAGCTGACTATTCATCTTTATGAGAACTGTGCTTAAATAGTTTGTAATTGTTGAACTTCCAAGTTAGACTGCAGAACTTGGACCTTTGTCATTGAATAGAAGATTCTTTAATGTGAGCAATTTAGTTGTGCTGTCATATCTGGTTGTGAGTAATGTCTTATAAACTAATTTAACAAAGAACGTGTCCATCCAATTCCATAAATTCTTACTTGAATCATAACTCTTGACCATTGACAAGAAGACAAATGTTACGTGGATGTGGGTGTGAGTGTCACTTGAAATACCGCACCACTCTGACTTTCGTTGACCCAACAAGTCTAGTGTTTGAAATATGTCACTTGTCCTTCGGTACTGGTATGCTCTGTTTGAGGTTCTACAACGTAAGCTGGAACACCTTCATCGCCTTGTCAATCTCAAGGCCTTCTCCGTCCCCAGCATGCGAGTATGAGGCTCTTAAGATTATAGAAAGGTTCACACCAAACAAAAAAAGAGTTTAGGTGAGTGTTTCTTCGACATATAGAGCGAGGTGGACCAACGTTATAGAACCACTTTATGTGATGTAATGATTGTTCTGAATGGAGTTCCTCCATGCTCGTTGAAATTTCTCTCATAACTCTGAAGCTTGCCTAAACTCGCACCTTGTTTTCTGCCTGCGTACAGTTTTCGGTGACCATAGCCAAGTACCTCAGCCAAAATGGCGGCAAAAGTGAAGGGTCTATTAAAAGGTCTAAGATACATGTCCCTGATATTTGGTAAGCCGACACACCCTCTTTCCCTAAATTAAATTATATCACGCAACATGATTACAAGGTCGACAATCTTCCCTGGTCTCATATTTATGCTATCTGAAAACAGTCTGAAAAATACAGAGTTTGGCTTCACCTTTTCCAGCAAACAAGCATGTTGAGCATTACTATTCATATTTTCAACAACGAATTATTGATTTAAGAAACGTGAGGTGACAAAACATTCAATCATGCAGATGAGAAAGAATCTGACATGCAAATTTGGTATCCCACAGATGTAAAGCATGTTGCGAGCATGCGCTGTGCACATTCAAAAGTAAAAACATACAAACAAACCTGCTCATTACTCTCGAGCATTCTAACAAACACTACATGTGCAATAATATTCTAAAAAATCTATGAGCAACTAAATACAACCGAATGACCTAAATACAATAGATTCACAAAATACAATGATTTATAGATGATTACAGAAGAGAGAGTCTACAAATGGAGAAAGTTTCAATAAAAAAAACCATCGAGCAACACGACTTGTAAATCTAGGAATCGTTATTGGGAGAAGGACCAGAAACGAAGAGCATGAAAGCAGATCTGGTAGCGATAACATTTTCATCTCCTCATTAACACTGCATCACGGGCTCAGGGGAAAAAAACTACATCAAAAGTGGAAATTAGAGCTGCATGCAATCGAATGAAAATGAAGCTTCAAAGAATCGAAAGAAGATCTCTTACCACCCAGAGGAGTCGAAGTCTGAAGGCTCTACTAGGGCTAGAGGAGGAGCTCGAAGGCTGAAGGCTAGGGCGAGAGAAGCTTGAAATTTGGGGGATGCGGGGAGGAGTCGAGATTTGCGGGAGCCAGGTTGAGATCGCACGCGGGTCGGGTCAACAATCGGGGCGCTTCATTAATGTGCTGGCGAGTTCCTATCCGTCCGATCTTAACCGAACAATCCTCACCGTCAACTCACACCACTCACACGATTTCGAACTCACACAATAACTCTGGCCACAGTGGTTTAGGGGCTAGGGGTGTGTTTGAATGTTAAATTTTGGGGAGGTTAAAATTGTAGGGTATTAGATTTAGTGAAAAAGTGAAGAGAAATATGATTTTTAATATTTGTTATAGTGAAAAGTAATGATGTGATGGATAGAGATATATTATATTGTAATTTTTTTATTGTGTTAAAATTTTAGTAGGTATAAATTTTGGGTTGCATCTAGATATCACTGTAATATTGAATTTGAAAATATGTATTGTTCACAAATAGATTACCACGAAGCAGAGACCAAAAGGGAAAACACAAAAGGAAAATATGTGTACATAAATAACAAGAAACAAAGCAATAAATATGCTAGTCCTTTAGCATTATATATGGTATTTTCCGCAGTTGCACTAACGACTCCTATTGGTAAGTTTACTTGTTCTCCGGAGGAGGAGATTACATTTAATTGGAAGTGGCCCTCGTCACTATCACCAGCCAATTATGTATCCACCAGGTATGTTGGAGTCTGGATCTGCGATACATTGTAGAAGGAAGGGAGAATATGGAATTGCACCAACTGAAGTTGTTGCTTAACAATTAGCGAGTTTTTTTTTTCTAGGCAAGCAACAACATAACATTAAGAAGAAAAGTGGTACAAATCGGAAGGGGAGGGGGACCCCTACAAACAACCACCACACACCAGGAACGAAAACAAAAGAAAAGAAAAAAAAACCTTGGACAAAACAAGTTGGCTAAGGAAGAGACGCCACAACAGGCGGATAACACCACTCCAAGAAACAAAGTTCTAGGAGTCATCCGTAGCAAGCTGCAACCGAGGGTCAAAGCCGCTAAAAGGAAGGGGAGGTGGCAAATTTGGAGGTTGAGTAGCTAGGCACCATTGTAGCTTCCAGCAACTGAAAAGCAGGCTCCCGACAAAAGCGGTCAGAAATCCCAAACGAGCTGGATACAGGCATACAAGGGACAACGACGTGCCACCAACGACAGTGCGTGAAAAGTAGGTGTCTGGAGGAGAGCCATATCAGAGGTTTGAGAAGGCGGAGGGAGGATGCGCGAACAGAGGTCGGCCACCTGGAGAGGCAAATTTGAACAGGTCCTACTAAAATAGCAAACTCACAAAAGTAGAGAGAAAAAGAGGAGAGAGGGAAGGGGAGACAGAAGAGGGATCCAAGAGAAGAGAAAGGGAAAGAAGAAGAAGAGGGGGAAAGGAGTCGAAGCTCCTGTCCCTCAGAAGCGTTGGCGGGAAGGGGAGACGTAAGACGCACAGGGAGAGAGAGAGAGAGACGGGGGATCATCTTTCTTTTGTAGACCTTTATCAGTAAGCGAGTTTAGTGTGTCTAACTTGAGGTAAGAAAAACAGTTGTCGGTTGGTGCAAAGATGGTGAATCCCAGGCTACTAAACCTATGTAAGCGAGTTCATTGTTATTCCCAATGAATGTAGGGAAGGTAATTATGGCCATTGTGTGTATAACACCCATGTATTCCAATGATTGAATATATTGAAAATTCCACAATTCTTTGTCCTTAGAGCTACATGTGAGAGAAACTCTACCACCAAGGAGCATCTACTAGTCACCGAATTGTCTTCTCATCTACTTTTTTTGTGCTGCTAACTATGGAGCATTTGTACTTACCCAAAAAAAATAGAGCATATGTCAAGTTTTAATAGACATATAGAAATCAACGTATTTTCATTACTGAAATGGTTGTACAGTGTTGGTCTCATACACGAAGGCATAACTGTAACATGTCTCTGCCTTGTATTCATGGGCATTCTAACAAACATGTTCTGAGCATACTCTATTCTAAAAAGATTGCAATACATTGTTGTACAATTGTACTGTCCTAAATACAAACAATGACCAATACAATTAGAAAATAATTCAGGTGATCCCAACGGTGTTAGCTAATGACGTGGCTTAAGCACTTGGATGAGAAGGCTGCTATGATGTTGTTGGAGGTTGCTTATCGCACATTTACTTGAAGATTCATCACGAGATCGCTTTAGTTTTTTGTGTAGCCACATTTAACTTATTGAGTAATAAAATGTAGGCGTAATCGTTTCTGATCCTTGTGTTTGGCAGGGGGAGAATAATACTGAGGCAGGGACATGAATTACATCCTCAATCGAGAAGAAATGTCAAGTACTGCAGAGTGGGGCCAAGTACAGACTCGGACGAGAAGTTGTGTGCTCATAATCGTCTCGATAGGGTAAATGGGGCGAGGAAAAAGTTAAAAATGTGTGCTTTTGGAGCCTAAAGAGTATATGGTGGACCCAATATTTGAAGAAGAAGGTGAGGGTTGTGAAAAGCGAGAAGAAGCGTAAGACTTTGCCGGAGAGGATGGCGAGGAAGAAGAGACGGTTGAAGCAAATTAGATTGAGTTTTGTGAAGAAACCGAAACGAATGACGAGACGAGCCTTCTAATCTGGAATCTAAGTTGTCAAATGACATGACATAGTTCAGTGACACGTGGATCACAAGCTGACATGGCAAGTGATGGAGGAGTAATTTTTTCTTATTACAAAAGCCCATAATCCGAGGCCTAAAATAGTGAGACAAGGGTTAACCATTCAATATTGTATGCACCCTTGAGTGATTGAATGTCCATAAAAGAGCTTGACAATCAATGCTTTATCGGGTAAAGAAGCCTACGTAAATATCTATGATTGTTCTCTATTTATTTACTAACTGGTGGTTGAGAGAGCATAAAGGAAAAGGAAAGGGTTAGTCGACTCAAGTCATTCTAGAGGAGATCAATTCTGACAAAGTCGGCTTTCAATAAAAGGTGAATAGGACAGAAAAGGTCTAAAGGTGATAAGTCCAACAAGCCCCCGGCCCACACATCCAGAAGGGAGGATAACTAGAGGAAAAATGGGAAAAATGAGGTACGCACAATTCTCTCTAATACTTTGTCCCACTGATAATCGAACCAGAAAAAAAAAGATATTAAATAATGGCGACTGACAATGGCATCGGAGAAATCCACTTATAGGGAGGACCCTAAATCCTAGCTTGTTTACTTTGCTTGTAAGAGGAAGGAATGAGAGCTTGGACCTTTCAACCAATCCCAAGTGTTGAATTTCAAGGGCATGTTCATTTGCAAAAATGTTTTAGAATACAAATGTATTCAACAAAATTTACAAAATGAACATCCAAAATCTTAAAATTTCATACACAAACACCAATACATTTTACACAATCTCTAACAACTTTTCACATAAACTCCAATACCTTTTAAAAAAAATTATAACAAATCTTCTATGTCTATACTTTTTCACCTAACTCCAATATTTTTATATTAAAAAATTACATCAAATCATCTCTCTCTACACATTTTTACAAAATCCAATAAAAATTAAATATCTTTTAAGTTTTTCACCAACATTTATACAAAAACTTATAAAACTCTAATCTAGCTCCCTGGGGCTCTTGGCCCAGTGGACCCTGTGATAGGCTGGTTAAAAATGGCTCCATCAGCAAGGACTGTCATTGAGATGGACGGCAGATTGACAAAATGATATTTTTGTAAGAAAAAAAATAATGAAGAACTAAAATTTTGAAGTTTGAAAATGATGGACTACACTGAAAAAGTGTCCAAAACCAAAAGACTAAAATGTTAATTTTCCATATTTTAACACAAATTTCGCCATTTTACAAGTTGAAGTAGCGTTGGAGGGCACATCCACCTCTCTCATCCATGGCGAAATCTTCCATAGTGGTTCTTGAGCATTGCTACATCTCTCCCTGCTTACTTCAGTTCCAAAAATCTCTCTCCCTTTAACGTTCTTTGACATACCATGGCTATTCTACTCTCCAAGCCAACCTTTGTTCTTCTACGAATATCCCTACCCCTATCACTTCACATCCAACGCCCTCCTGAACCTCAAGAACTGCCCCTCCTTAGCCCTCCAACATTAAAAAGGCTGCACAACCAGAAATTCGGTCCAGTTTTTGGACCAGAATATGGTCGGACCGGATTTGCTGTTGTGCCTAAATTGAAGGACCAGATCGGTCCAGTCCAAAACGGTTCGGTTGGATCACTTATAAGTGGTCCAGACCAGTTTTTTTTTCTAAATATGATTTTTATAATATTTCTAGCACCCTAGGGATTCAGGACTTATCATTCGAAGGGGGAAGGGATTCGGGAATAGATCATTTAGAATTAGGGTCTAATCAAAGAACTCAAAACGCATAGTTTTAGGATAAAAGTTCTAAGTTTGTATTACAAAAATAAAAAATTTATTATTTATATTAATAAATCTGATTCGGTCCTCTCCAGACCGTTTCCCAAAATGCCTGGACCGGACCGGACCGGACCGGATATAACCGATTTTCTAAATCCGGTCCAATCCGCTCTAGTTTTGTGATCCGGTTTTGTTCAACCCTAAACACTACTACCCTTTGGCCGGAATTGCTAACATGTGTGTCTGGTGAAAAGCGCTTGTTTCCTCTGCTAGCTGTTCAGATCACAATATTTCCAAGCTCTGGCATTTGTATTGGAGTCGCTTACTGGCACGTTGTAGCTGATGGAAGGACTTCAATAATTTCCTGAAGACTTGGGCCTCGTTTTGCTGCTTTAGAGATCACTCTTCCTCCGTCCAATTATCTTTACCTAGTTTTGACCGGAAGGTGATTGCGGACGCTCGTGGGCTCGAGGAGATCTTCTCGAAGGAGTGGTGGAAGCGAAAATCCTCAAAGAAACTGTTACAGTTGCGATCATCAAGCCAATGGGTATTTGTCCAACATAGTGAGTGTACCAGATTAAAGCATGAAAACACAAACATGTTAAAAATAGCAAGTGTACCAGATTAAAGCATGCAGAGCCTCTAGTTCCCGCAAAATGCTCAAACTTCTCTCCTATAAATGCCTCTCGACGTCCCATTGTTTAAGCAGGCTGCAAGTACATTCCAAAGGCGTACGTCATCGGTGATAATTCTCAATTCTCATAGTTTTCTGAGTTTTCTGAGTTCTTGCCGATAACGCCCGCCCGCCGCAATGGAAATGAAGAAGGTTGTTTGTGCAGTCCTCTTCGCTGCCGCCTCAATGAGCACTGTGTTGGCTCACGAGGGTCATGAGTACTCCTCCCCAGCTCCTGCACCCGGACCAAGCAGCGGCGCCTCAGCTAGCTTGCCCGTTGTTGGCTCCATGATTGGTGCTTCTCTCGTGTCACTCATGGCTTACTATTTCCAATAGATTTGCGAAGGAAATTGAAGAAAGCGATAGCTACAAAAAGGCAAGATTAGCTTCTATCATTTGTTGGTTCGTTGTTGGATTTAATGATGTGTTTTGTTTCTTAGATTCCTTATTTCTTTCACGTTTTGAACGAGAAATGATTCGATACAATCAATAAGAGCCTTCTGGGTTATATGCAGCTTTTTTTTTTCTTTTTTTTCTCTTTTCCAGTTTTGGTACAAATTGTGCGCGACCTTCTTTTCTTTATGTTTACGTCTCACACGAAGCATATCTAGAGAACGAAAATAGTTCAAGGAGGAGACGAAGCCAAGGTAAAGCACTATTATTGGTTAATTTAAGGAACCCAATATTAGAAAGATTCATACATCGATCTTTGAAGACTAAAGACGTAAATTTATTGAGTTAACCCATATATGATCCAAAGAAAGAAAAGCACTTAAAAAAGTATCGGATGAGTGCCCAGCGCATGCATAAGGACTTGGTTTCTCTAATCAGCAATAAACACAAATCTATCGTAAAAGAGTAAGGGATTTTCTCCCAGAAAAAGGGATTTAAACTCTCAAACGTCCATGTTCACTTCAAAATTCAAATGTACACAGTACACGAATCGGCTTGTGGATGTATTTGTGGAGGTACACACCTTCTAAAAGTTGTCAGCCCGTGACTCATGCTTGTAGGTCACCCATGATACCATGATCATATTTCCTGGTCGATCTCTTACACGAATCGGCTTGTGGATGTATTTGTGGAGGTACACACCTTCTAAAAGTTGCCAGCCCGTGACTCATGTCATGCTTGTAGGTCGCCCATGATCATATTTCCCTCTTTGTCCATGTAATTTGGGGCTAACTGTCACCATGTCTTTCATCTCAATATGTTTTGGAATACATCCTAGGGACCTAGATCGACTTGACAAGAGACATCTCTGCCACTGCCAGTCTAGCTAAGTTTTGGTAAAGTTGGGCTACCAAAAAGGAAGAATCCTGTACAATTGAAGGAACCACTACGGTCCGAGAAAAAAAGAAGGAACCTCTACGGACTACGGACGATTGCTCGTTGTTGAATCAGAAAGCAGCATTATTACATATTAAATTATGACCTGAAACTTTCACGTGCTGAGGTCCGTATTTTTTTTAAACTCCTCGGGTACCAAGTGTTATGCTGGCTCATGTCCACAAAACTTGTAAAATGTCCTCGTTTTACTCGTGGAAGACATTTTAACACAAATTTCATCATTTTATAACAACGTGAAGTAGCGTTGGAGGGCAATCTACCTCTCTCATCCATGGCAAAATCTTCCATAGTGGTTCTTGAGCATTGCTATGTCTCTCCCCCGCCTACTTCAGTTCCACAAATCTCTCTCCCTTTAACGTTCTTTGACATACCATGGCTATTCTTCTCTCCAAGCCAACCTTTGTTCTTCTACGAATATCCCTACCCACATTGATCACTTCACATCCAACGCCCTCCCGAACCTCAAGAACTCCCTCTCCTTTGGCAGGAGGGGACGGATTGCCTTTCCACCCAACGGTGAAAAATGTCCAAGCAGTGGCTGCTCGGGCAAGTGTGGGTCTTGGGTGGGACCCACACCCTCCCTAGGTGGAACACAGTTGGAGGTTCAGTCATCCATTCGGTAAATCGGACTGATTTGCCTTCGGAGACAATCTGTTTCCCAGGCAAGAAACCTTCAGTCACTACCCGAGCCCGGCAAGCCAGCGCTTGTTTATGCAGAAGGTGACAACGTTCTGTCGAGTCAGTGGGAGATTTCAACCATCTATATCAGGTAATCATCCAAGAGATGTCAATGAATTCTACCAGCTTGTGCTGGAGTTGCCAACATGTGTCTGCTGAAAATCGCTTGTTTCCACTGCTAGCTGTTCAAATCACAGTATTTCCAAGCTCTGGTATTTGTATCGGACTCGCTTACCAGCACGTTGTAGCTGATGGAAGGACGTTCAACAATTTCCTGATGACATGGGCCTCGTTTTGCAGCCTTAGAGATCACTCTTCCTCCGTCCAATTATCTTTACCTAGTTTTGACCGGAAGGTGATTGTGGACGCTCATGGGCTCGAGGAGATCTTCTTCAAGGAATGGTGGAAGCGAAAATCCTCGAAACAAACTGTTACAGTTACTGATCAATCCAATGGGTACTTGTCCAACATAGTAAGAGCCACATTTGTGGTGGGTTCGGACGACATGGAGAGAATCAAAACGAAGATTATTGCTAGCTGCAACAAGGAGAACGAGTCAATCCCCATACATTTATCAGCATACGTGCTAACATGTGCATTTGTGTGGGTCTGTTTGCTTAAAATCCAAGAGAGCCCGAATGGTAAATGCTGTGGGGAGGATCCGAATTACTTCGGGTTCATTGCAGGAGGTATTACCCGTCTGGACTTTCCGGTGCCCTTAACATATTTTGGTAATTGTGTTGGGTTTGGCCGGGCAACGGCAACGATAAATGAATTAGTATGAGAAGATGGGGTTGTTGTAGCAGCAAAGTGAAGAGGTTGGATATGGCAATTTTTGGAGGTACAGAGAAATGGATTTCGGACTGGGAGGTGTTATTCGGGTCAGAGCTCCATGTCATGGTTTCGGGGTCACCTAAATTGGATCTTTATGAAACTGATTTCGGGTGGGGAAGAGCAAAGAAAATAGAGGACATTTCAATTGATCGCATGATAACCATTTCACTCACTGAAAGTAGGGATGTAGAGGGTGGCATTGAAGTTGGCCTTACCCTACCTAAAGCTAAAATGGATGCCTTTGCTTGCCACATTCTTTAATGAAGGTCTCAAGGCTCTTCCATGATTTCTGCTAGCTTTGGGCCTGCTTTTGTATTTACAATATTTTTTTTTTCTTTTGTGAGTATTTTGCATTGAAAATATGTTAGATTTAGATGTTACATATTTTAAAACGCTAAGTGGTATCTGCAAAGGCTATTTCATGATTAATAGTTTACTCAACCTGAACTAAATAGGCGAAATGTAAAACACTTTGGTCAACCTTAAAATAGATCAAGATTCTATTTAATTAACTGGCCAAATTGGATTATCCAATTTAAAGAGATATAATATATGAGTTCGACAATGTACATTCTATTATATAACTCATATGTTGTATCTATCTTTCTGAATTAGATCATTCAATTTAACTAAGAAATTGGAAAGAATTTTTATCCTGTCAAAACACCATTAAATGAGCTAAAGATCTGAACTTTATACAAATAAGTACATAACATTTTTATTCGCCAATCACATATAAACTTGCTGCTTAGACTAATTTGCATAAGAAGACAATAAACCCTCTCTAAACAAAAGTTGTAATTTGAGAGAACAAAACAAGAAAAAAAAAGCTACACACTTTCCAAGGAAAATCAAACAGGAACATGAAAATCCTACTCTTGGGATATCCAAGGTAAATATGAAGCATTTCTCAATGACTCTTTTAGATCAAAGCTAAGTCATCTTGAAATCAGAGTGAACAAAAATCCAATACAAGCCGGCGACGCATATGAAAGACACCCCACGTACTCGAACGAACACATTAAAATTCTTGCAAATCTGGAGAGTCAGAGTCAAAATCTGCAACCTACCTTGCTCCTCCATCTTCTTAAAGAAGTACATTGACTTCAAAGATTGCCGCAACATGAAGGCCAATGAGAAAGGAAAGGCAAATGCCACAGAGCTCTGGATTGATATCTCAGAAAAAGGCGAAGAATTGGTAATGTAGGAAATCCAAGCTCCAAGGCCAAGCTGAACCAGGCCCAGAATAGCCACAGCTTTACTCAAACCACACATGGTCTTCGTCATACTTCCTAGAACTTCTCTGGTCTCATTGGCCAAAGCGGAGAGGTCACGCTCCACGGTTGGTCCCTCAATTTCTTGGTGCTTGAAATCGGGGTTTAGACTAGGGTATGGACTAGGATTGTGAGGTTTCACATATTCTGAGGATGAATCAGACGTCGAATAAAACCTGGGATTTCCTCCGTACAACCAGTCAAGGTCAAAACTTTGGAACTCGGTAGTAATCGGTTTTGGACCAAACACAACTCGGTGCTTGAGCGCGGAAGTTTCCCTTGGATTTCGGCTTAAACTATTTGTGGGTTTCACATTTGCTAACCAGTAAAGGTGAAGGTTCCGAGCACCGGTACTAAATATTGAGCAGGATTCAATTGAACGGAGGTGGAAACCTTGGGGTTCTGGGTAGGTGGGTCCTGAAATTTAGGAATGGCAATGGATTTCGTGGAAGATTCAATGGTGGAATTAAAGCGATAAATGTTTGGGTTTGAGAGTGATTGAGGTGGAGATCGTGAGGGTGTGGAATCGGAGTATTGAAAGTACGGAAGGAGAAGGATTTCGGGTCAGGATTTAGACACCTAGGGGAGGTGACGGAGGAGGAAGACGAAGACGATGGGAATAAATGAGAGGGTTTGTGAAGCTTAGAACGGAGCCTGCGTGAGATCATGGCGGCCATTGTGTCTGTCGGAAACGGCCCGTTGTTGGAGTCTTGGAGAGAGAGTACAGTGTTTTGAACGACTTATGACACACGACGACTGCGTCGTTCGACATTTGGGCGTAGTTATTCGTCTGGATAGGCTTACTTATGACCCAGAATATGTTGAAACTCTCCACAGGGCCTTCAAATTATAAAGAAGTGGGTAGGTCCGGCTATCCAAACGTAACTGGATCAGAATTACCCAAAGGCAGCCTAAGTCCTTTTGAGTATTGGGCTTGGAGCTATGAGAGAGTATTGAGAAGAAAGGCCCGACAGATATATATATATATATATATATATATTTACTAATAGTTGAGAGGTCGCCCTTCATGGACTCGACGTATCCGTCACATCAATATAAGATTAATGCTTTAACCATTAGACAAGTCCCAGACTTATCGCTCATAAGGCTGTGGAACTAGTTATGTGCTCACTCTACCCTATAAGACAGGTTTAGACCAGGAGATTAGCTCCCAATTAATCATAAAAGTAAATCAAGTTTAAAATATGAGTACTATCTTAACCAACCGAGAATATTAAATTCGGATCCAGTGGGTGATGATTAAAATGCCATTGAAGGTAATCTAATCAGGCTGATTGGGTTTATAATAATAATACATGCGCCTGGCACCTCATTACTGCTTCTCACAGCTTCTTTGGCCCTAAGAGGGGATCCGAACATCACCGGTCCCTTTCCCATGGCCAAAAAAGGGTGCTACCGGACTAGGGATTAGCACTCGCCTAATCAAATTACATCTAGGGTACGTGTTAGCAACAAAGACCAAACCAAATAAAACAAACATTCACCTACCACCAAAACTTCAAGACTTCAGTCTATATATTATTTGGAGAACAACACTGCAGGTTATTATTTGTTAAACGAATGTCAATCAATTAGTTCCTTAGTTTACGTGACATTTACTACTTATTAATCCTGGTCAACTATTTAATCAACTTGGTGCCACATACCACAATTTGGAGCATTTTTTGTTCCCTAACGAGTGTTTGGACTAATTTAGACGTATCTTGATTAATCTTAAAGTTCAATCCGTTTCACACAAACCGAGTAATTATCCTACCAAAAGATCCTAAGGTACTTAAAGGATTTGTAGCACTTATGAAATTTTGAACTTGAGGCTAATTTGGGACTTTGGAGAGCGCATGTCACTGATACCCAAACCTTAACTACTAAGCCAAATTCGAGGGGTTAATTTGGCGCATGTTTTGAGTCTGTTTATTGTGTTAAGCACTAATATGTTGAGTGACGGTTGAGATTAAAATCTTCAAAATTCAAGGGTCCAGATCGCACCACATCAATTAAAATATTTTGAATATTTAAAATGATGTGTTTAACCAAAACCGTCGAATCTCCAGTTTTTAATCTCAACCTTCGTTTAACATGTTCAGCACAATAACACTTTGCACAGTAACCAAACTTGTTTTTAGGCTTGGATCCATCACAGTCCATGCATTAGAGTTGCTTCGACGCTAGGGAGAACCATTTGCTTAGTAGGTTAACGGTCTGTACTCCTCTGGCAAGAAAGGTGCCCACGATGTTTGATCGCCACCGACCGGAACACCCACCATAGACCATTCCGTTGGGTTTCCTTCCTGGACTTGGAACTCTTCCTCTTCCCTCAACGTGGCCAGGGCCCTCCAAGACAACTGTCGACGTTTTTCTTGGGACCCACACGCCTTCCCAACAGCCTTAAACTCCCTATCTATACCTATCCTCCCACAGCTCACAGACGTACGACGACACACATCCTCTCATAGATACAGGAGTCTCTTCAACTTCATTCGGTGTTGTTACTAGTTAGCAATGGCACAAGGGAGCAAGTTGGCGTTGGCTCTGGTCCTTGTCGTGGTGGCAATGGTCTCGACCTTTGCCTCAACCGTGGTGGCTCAAGATAATTTGGCTCCTGCACCGGCACCATCAATGGATAAGGGAGCAGCTGCATAATCTGCCCCCGTCTCCGGGGCTATCATCTGCGCTTCCCTGTTTCTGTCGATTCTCGCCCCGTTGAAGCACTAAAGATAGGATCTTCGATCTGCTCATCTATTCTTTTGGCGTTCTAGATATGGATGGGCTGTGAGATACTTCATATGTTATTTATTTATTGATTTGTTGTAGGTTAGAGAGAGTCTGAAATACAAGAACTTTCATATGGTCATTGTATTTTTTTTTCTTTCTTCCGGGTTTGTGATTAAATGATATCTGATACATATTTTATGGAATATATTATACAGGTTGGTGTATTTGGATTTTTTTTTTTCTTTCGTTATGCAAGGAGGGAGGTAAAATATTATAGGGAGTTTGGCTTTTCAATAAATATGATCTAATTGATTTTCTGGTAAGAAAGCACTACAATGATGCAAAATTGGTTTCCCATAAGGCACAATTTAGTTATTCTGGATAATATTACAACAAATTCAGAGTTTTGAACTCATTAAATGTGAGTTGCATGATCTCAAACTCAATAACTTCAAAGTTTTAATAATCTTGTTAATTAAAATTTAAATTAGAAAATGTTCTAGTTAGGGCTGCACAATGCCACCGGGAAATTCCGGTGGCACCGGAACCGGCACCGGGTTTCCGGTTTTTGGTCTAACCGGTGCCCGTGTAGGTTTGGTTTTTTGAAAAAATCGGCGGTTCCCGGTTTAACTAGCACCAGGTTTTTTTTATTTTTTAGTTTTTTTAGTTTAGTTTATACTCAATAGTTCAAACTTTAGTTTCACCTCAAGACGTAGTATTCTAGAAGCATGACAATGTTTACTCAATAGTTTAGTTTCACCTGAATATTTGAAATTTGTTGTTGGTTTTGTCTAATCAAATGCTTACATTCAAGTTACCAAGAAGAGTTTGAATATTTCAAACTCTAGGTGAATGAACTAGTTATTTAGAATTTTGATAGAAAAAATTACAAATTTATTATATTTAGAAGGGTATATATGAAGGCATTGGAATCATAATTAAAGAGTTTAATGTCAAACTTTGCTAAGTACATCGTATAATATAAGTCAAGAGGTCGAGATTCTACCATAAAAGTTTTAAATCAATGTATTAGTTTAAGAGTTTTTATGAAATGTTAACAAATTGTCTAAATTTCTAAAATTGACAAATCACTATTAAATTTATATCATGCTTGCAAAATCAGTCACTCAATTACATTTTAGTTCAAATTTCTAATACATTTTAGTTCAAAAATTCAGATAGAGTCATCATGTTTGACCAGCGTTTGACACACGCTCGAGCGCCCTTTGACGAATAGATCGTCAGCGAACATAAGGTGCGGTACCGGAGGTGCATTCCTGGTTACCATCCGGTGAAAGAAGAAAACCTCCGATTCATGGTCTCTATAAGAGAGAGAGAGAGAGAGAGAGAGACCGACCTAAATGTACACCGATGAATGAAAAGAGCGAAAGGAAATAACAGAATTGGAAGAGTTGCAAAAGGAAACACATGGAAATGGAGGCATCACCTGAGAATTTCAATTCTTTCAAAAGATCCTCTGAAAGCGGAATTAGTTTCCTAGGAAACCGAGACTTGGATGCGATGCAGCTTTAGAACAGAGAAAGAAAATCGATCCTTCACTGTAGGGATTCAAACCCGATTTGGCCGGCCACAAAAGCCACACAGCAAAATGGGGTCGCAGAAAGGAAGCATAGACACATATCATAGAAACGGCAATCAATGGAGCTTTGATCTGAGACCAGATAATTCCAATTTGCACAGAAATGTCATCTCTGGCCCCTTGAAAAAATTCAGACAGAGTCATCATGTTTGATTAGCGTTAGACAAGCGCTCGAGCGCTCAATGCAAATTTCAAACAGAAACATAAGCGCTCGACGAGCGTTTGACCCGCGCTCGAGTGCCTTAAAAAAATGCTGAATTTTTGGATTTTCCTTGTGAAACCAAGGGAAACCCTACTAGGTTTTTAACATGTTTTAAAATTGTTATTGATTTGTTAATTAGAGGGAAAATACATATTCTCCCTTCTAAGTGTTGTTAGGGTCTAAACGGATTTTTCAAAAGATAATAGTTTCTACTTACAGTGACGTCTCTATTACTTTGGACTTTAAATTCTCATCTTATCTTTTAAGATGATCTTTAATTTTATTGATTTTGGAATTTGGAGTTCATTAGTTTAGATTTTATTGATATGCGATTAATGGACCAAAAGAAAAAAGAAAAAATACATTGGGCCAAGTGCGTAAAATGCTAAAAAAATGACTCAATATTAATGTAGGATAACCGGAAACCGCTACAGCTAAACTGCCACCGTTAAGGGCCGGTTTTTGCCCTTAATGGTGTAGGTGGTAATTTTTTCAAAACCGGCCTACCCAGTGTAGGTGCCGGTTTTGGCCAAAATCGGCACCTACACCGGGGTTGTGTAGCCCTAGTTATAATGCTCTAAATATCTCACAAATACATAAAACTGAAATTTGGATATTCTTTTCCGAAAAAACCGGAGTCATAACCCATGAGTAGCTCAAGTGGCAGCGAGCCCTGAGAATGTGCACACTCAGGGTTCAAACAACCACTTGTCTGACTTTAACTAGGGTTGGTTATGGGTCGCTTGATATTGATATGAACAAGATGCATCCGAGCTTGATATACATAAATAAATGCTCGAATTTCACTCCCACGAACAAAAATAACCAGTGCCATTATGCTTTATAGAACATGCAAGATGAGCCTGGATTCCACTTCAATGTCATGTACTTAGATGGGCTGAGATCTGGTAGTTGAATTGGGCCCGGTGAGGTTGAAGACTTGAAGTCAGAGAATTTGGGCTAACCTGAAGCATATAGGCAATGCCCTATCTTGTCTGCAAGATCCACCTTCTTATTCGGCTGTCACTTCTTTTTTTACTTCCAATTTATTCGGCTGTCTCGTGTGACCGTGTCGTTACCTTGATGATGCTCGTGGGATCCACGAGCAGTGATATGACTAAGAGGGTCAGATCTCTTTCTCGTGGCCCTTAATGTTCCAGAAATGCCCAGAGTTCCCGGTTGGCCCCCCTGTTTAACTTGGCCACTAGACTGTTCTCTACTACGCGTACTGGATTCCAAGCTTTTTCAGGCATTTCTATACTAACCTTTCAGCTGATTTCACGAAAAGTCTCCATCAAACAGCAGCCACAAATGACTTTATTTGACTTTTTTTCTTGCCATATAATTTTGGTATACTTGGCAATATTTCAAAGAGGAATAGATGGAAACAGGAAAGTTTGCGCCTAAAGCCCAAACCAACATGACTTGACTCACAAAGGTTCTCCATCTTTGTCTCGGTAGGTACGTGTTTTGAAGTTTCTTTGGAATTTACGAGTGGTCTGTAAATCCCTCTCCCTCATATTTTGCTTTTCCCTTTTTTGTCTCTAAGTCCAAGGTTGGATTTTGTTGTAAAACCTTTCTAGATGAAGAGATAAATTCAGTTATTCAGCAAAAAAAAAAGAGAGGATAAATTCAGAGTCTTTATAAGTAAGCCCCACATTTCCAACTACCAGTGAAACATCTACATCTGCCACCAATCTAACTTCTTCATATTTCCAGAACTTCCGCTGGCCCTCCCTCTTAAACTCTCTTCAGAACCTTCTCTCAAAACTGCTTATTCCCCGTGTATTTCCTTGGCCTTTCCTTCTCTCCTCTTTCAGACTTGCAACTTATGTGAGTCAAAGAATCTTTGTCTAAGAACATATCGGAATTTCAAGCTCTGTTTTTGGTCTTCCTCGATAGAGCAGATGGCGTTGCAGTTTTTCTTTTCAGTGGCCTTCTCTGCTGCACCTCTAACTCTCTATGTTCCTCCTGTTAGAAGCTTGACCCTCTTCGTAGAAACCATGGAAGATCTACTGAGAGAATCAAGGATATATACGAATAGGATATATCCACGCGCACGCGTTGTTTGGCATAGGATCTTGGATTGTGTGTTTTGTAGCAATATAAGGTAGATTTTGATTCTTCCCTATCAGAGTCCCTGTACAAATTATTTTTTCTAAGTCGTATTTTGGTTTTGGTCTCCAATGTTCTTTACTTTACTTCCTTATGTTATATATCACTTAGATCGCTACAATTTTGCAACAGCTCTTGGCCGAGTGTTCTAATTTTTGGTAATGTTGTTTCTCCGTGGCTTTGTTGCGGAATTATGCTTAGAATTGTGTTGTGAAAGTATGAGCATTTCTACAATCTTTAGAAAAAGAAAACTCGTGTTAATCATAAGAAGCTTAAATCTTTTGATACAAAAAAAAAACATTTATAAAAAATATAAAGACATAACATAAATAACCCTAATACTGGTGAGTTTCATGGTTTTCGGAATGTTGAATCCTTACAACTTTCTCTCGGGCCAAACCGTAATCGTCGAGCCGTCTGTGGACACATAACACGCTCTATATTACTTGCAAAGTGACCCATATGCTAAAATTCCGAAAATAATAGGCTAGAATAAGAACAAAAGAGAGAGAAGGAAGGGAGGATCGGAAGAAACTTAGCTTTTAATTCATTCTGGCTACATATGTGAGTTTTCTTGTAAGAGTTGACAAGAAAAGACAGAATTGAAGTATATATGTGTCAAACATGCATGAACACTGCAAGTGCTTCGTAGTGAGGGCAAAATAACAACTCAAAGGATCATGCTTGAAGAGGGGAGTGGCTTTGATGTTTATCTGCATTAGGTTTGCAGAGTTGGGCGGTTTGTCATTGTTGGGTTCCATCCTATCTGAAATCAGTTCAACATCAGCACCTGACAAATCATCTTGTTCTGTATATAAAAAACAGAGAGGAAAAAGACGGGAAAAGGAACCTTTAACATTTTATCTAACATTCGTGACGTGGCTTTCGGTTTCTCAGTCGGTATTTTGCTTTGTGTTTTTGGTAAAATACTGGGTTGGATATAAATTCAAATGCCCTAGAAGTGGTACAGCAATGGTAGCAAAGCACCCACCGATTGCTCTAATAAATAACAAATAATTTCACTGGTAATAAATGTCCGTATTAAGCCATAGCTGCTAAATCAAGAAAAGTGCAACGAATCTTGCTCGGAGTTCAATCCAAGGACTTCTTGCCAGTGGCGGAACCAGGAATGAAAATTAATCCGGACGAACTTTTAAAGTAAAATAACGGAAATTTTTTTATATACGTAATGTAAAAAAATTTCTTAGAGTTACAATATCAAAATATTAAAGACTAAAAACATAAAAAAAATATTAAATTACACATATCGTACTATGTACTACGACTGAGAGGGGACAATTGGATCTTACGGTTGTGCATCTTCTGAAAACGTTGCAAAATGACTTCATTCTCAATAGTTTCAAAAATTTCCTGCTCGATGTACACTACCATGCAATCATTCATCCAATCATCTCTCATCTTATTACAAAAATCAGTCTTAATAATTTTCATCGCAGATAACACTCTCTCAACGGTTGCAGTCGTAACCGGTAAGACCAATGCCAACGTAATAAGAAGATAAACCAATGGATACAAAATATTCTTTCTGGTCTCAACCATCTTCATAGCAAGAGTTCTAATATCTTGAAGCCCAGAAAAAAAATAGTTCTTCTAACATCTCTAATGCAGGTGTCAAGTTGATCTCTAAGTACCACGCGATCAATTGTTGAGAAATCTTCAGGGTAAAATTCAACAAGACGACATAATCTATCAAGATCAAATAACCTGACATAAGACTTCCACACGAAAATAATGCAAATAAGTAATTGTTTGCCCTCCACGCCTCGAACGACCGCGAATTTGTATAATGTTTTCCATATTGGGCACATTGATAAAATTATTCAGACAAAATGTTTTGACTTCTTCAAAAATTGGGCTCAACTAAGGTTGTCCTAGGCTCAACAACATCACAATCCAACCTAAAAACTACTACACAAATAACATCTATTCCTCCGGTTTCCTTCACAATCCAACCTAGAGTTAAGCAAGAAATGAAAAAAAGTTTTAAAGAAAGGAGATTATCTACCGCAAATGTCCTTCCAGCAAATAAGCAAGTATATTGGCAAAGTTCAAATGTGCTTCCAGCAATGGATTTTGATCTTTACTACACAAATTCACATAAAGAACAATAAGTTAACAAGTAAATATTTAATTTGCTACATAATTTATTTCCCAGCAATGTAGGAACATAATTATCTATAAAGAATAATAACTGAGTGCGAGCATAATTATCTATAATAATAAAAAAGTGCAAGCATAATTGAAATAAATAGGAATTTACTATAAGAGAGGGATGGAAGTGACTGATTAAAACACATTCACACTATATGGATGTCATTAGAAGAAACATTGAAAACCCAAACAATCAATGTGATCTACCCAGATATTAGGGAGTCTATATGCGTTTTACTGGAAAATGGGGAGGAAAAAAAAGTCATTAGAACTGCATATTAATATAAGGTAGAGTTTCAATTTATATATGATAGATTTATAATAGTACTATGGGTAAATTATTCTTAATTGTACTACATCACCTCCCTCCCAAAAAAAGTAAACAAAAAAAAAGACTGCTCCTGTAAAATGGAAGGGAAAAAACTACAGTACCAGCAGAAGCAGAAACTGAGAATGCAGAAAGTGTTCATGCAAAGGTATTACGCAATAACAAAAACGCTAAGCTCGTCTCTGTCTCCTCTGGTAATGCGGGTATCTGCATCGAGATACGTGACTTCAAATTCACCACTTCCAGTATTTGATGGAGGCCTTAACACATCTGGAATCCGCGGTATCTCGAATGGTGGTAATTGTGAGTCTGTGACAAGTTTCCACAATTCCACTCGCCTTTACTTTATAGATGTTTTCTCAAATGGATTTTTATCTTTGCAGATCCTATTCCCATTAAAAGTGAAAGCTTAATAACGATGTTCGTTTTCTCATTTACTACTCAGAGAGTCACCCGGGCGGGCTTATGTTGGTCTGGGCCAACCAGGGCGGCCCAGGCCAATTTTTTTTAAAAAAAAAAATACATTAATTTTTATTTTTTTAAAAAAAAAAATTTTAGGGGCGGACCCCGGGCGGCCGCCCAGGCTCGCCCGGGCCTGGGTCCGCCCCTGTTCTTGCCTTAGCCCAGTTTTGAGCAAATGCCAAAACCAATTGAGCCACCACTTCTATTATCACCAGTAATTTTAAAGTGTTAACAACAGGAGGTCCAATATTGGGGGGGAATCAACTCTTATGCTGAGATAGTAACAACCTGTTCCAAGTCTTGTGATCAAAGTGTACATGCATTGAATTCGCATTTTACATAGGCTCTAAGTAAATAATAACTTGCATAACCCAGTATTCTTGTACCCAAAGAAATGAAAATGGCTTCCAGTCCAGAAAGGTGAAATTTTGTGTATATTGTACTCGTTTTGAAACAAAGAAATCCTGAGTTGTATTAAAAAAAATTATACAAATTACAAGAGCATGCAAGTGGGTGTTTGATACTTGAAAGGAAAAATTTTGTACGTACTTAACGAAAGTAAATGAAAATTATGGCTCTGTTTTTTTTTTTGGACGGCTTTTAAATCCTTCTATAAAAAAATATGGCGGCAACAACATCCATAAACGAAGAGAGATATTGTGTTGAGTTTTAAAGCTAAACCAAGCATGATTGATGTGAGTCAGGAACGGAGAACCCGTACTCTTGATGTACTACAGAGAAATGACTGCATAAAAATGGAACAATTTATTGATGGAAGAAGAATTTGAGTACAATTATTTAGTGCTTAGTTACAGCTTCTTTTATCAACAGCAAATGAATCAAGGAGATGTGGAGAAATAAAAAATTCTATAGCGACCCTAAAAGAATGAAGTGTAGTGTTTCTTGCTCAATTTTCAACCATTTAGTTGGATAGTGTGCAAGGCTTGAGGAACCAAAATACATCCAACGTTTTTGCTTCTCTGACATCAACAATAGATACGCTTCGGCCTTTTTCTGCAGATTCTTCCTTTGTTACCTCCTTATTTTGCTCAACTTCTTGAAGTAATCCCCTTTCCTGTGCAGCCCATGAAAAGATAAATCAATTCGGAAATTTGAATTTGATATATCACAAGTGAAATATTGGCACACACAAAAATACCAATGAACTCTATACCAATACAAACTTAGAAAGCTGAGAGCTTGCATTGCAAACGAGTTGGGCAAGGACCACTGCAAGACCTGCAATGGGGGTGTCTAATAGGTGTCACTAACCAATATAGTGGGGAGGTCACAATTGGTTCTGCCAGGTAAGTCGGTTTAGAGGAGAACAATATTCTTGAAAGGATTTTTCCTAGACCCATACACAAAGCTATGAACTAGAGAGATATTAATCTGACGTCCTATGTCACAATCTTCATAATGCTCAAGCATTTTGCATTTGAGGTTTAAGTTTAAGATCGACCTGGATATCTTATAAGTCACGTTTCTGGTTCGAGAATTGTGGGATAGAGAGAGCAGAGGATGGTGTTCACTACGAACTGGAATCAAACTATTATTGTGCTGAGTTGATGCCAACATTTCAATTCTCAGTGCTATTCATTGATATCTTTGTTTCCTCCCAATAGAGAAGCATGCAGCTAGTTACATACCATCAGCCTGGATTTGGCAGCCTTAGATACGGCACTTTTTATTGGCGCACGAGAAGCAGAAAAACATTGAGGAGAGGGAGGATTTGTCCGAATCTGCAGCAGCGTCTCGTCCCTTGTATGCCTTGCGCTATCCTAATCCAGAGAAATTAGAACATTCTCTGCCTCATCAGCTCTTCTGCACAAAGAGTTGTCAAAATCTCACTCATAATCATCATATGATAAAGTTGATGTCTAGATTAGAATGATAACAATCTCCTCCTAGACCACTTCATCATTGTGTTTTCAGGAGTCCGATGGTTCCCAACTTTCATCATTTGATTAGCGGACATTGAAATAATTAATTTAACTCATGTAGCATACCATTGTGTTGGATCAGAATCTTCTACAATTTTCTGCCTAAAATTGTATCATGCAATTTGGAAAAAGATAAATACAACATATGTACCCTACACCATACTTAATGTTATCCATTTAAAGCTTTGACTAGTATGGGTCCTACAACATTTAATTCAGGTACATAATTGATGATCCTGATTCTACTGTGCTAGCCAAGTGAATAAATGTTCATCCATAATAGGTAAAGGTAATTTACCTAATTGTTCAAGATCAAACATAACTAAAAGTAAATCCTGACTTGAGCATAGTAACCCATTTTGCATACATCTCTTAGTGGTATGAGTCGCAATTTGTCGTAGCAACCTACTACTTCCAGCAGTTAGATGGTTAAGATCATTCGACTAGTTGTAGTCAACAATTTGTCGAAACAAAGGTCTTCTTCACTCAATATCAACCTGGTTAAGTGATCATAATACCAATTTCAGAAACATTTTTATTTTACTGCAGGAAAGAAAACATGATTATGATCATCAATTCAGTATAACGCATATTCACCCAGACAGAGATATAAGCATACATGGAGAAAAAATCGCAAAAGAAAAACTACAATGCATTCAGGTTTAAACAGAAACCTCATACACAGGCACGTGTGTATACGTACATGCATAGATAAACACAACTATACAGTATCAACAAGGAACTTACTTCTTCCCTCTCTGCTTTTCCTTGCCAGTGTCTCCCAAAACCCCACAAGGGCCCTCCTTCACCACCTTTTCCTCGACTACACCTACTTCACTCTTCGCTTCATTCAACTGGTCCACATTCTCTCTCTCCCTTGCCCTTGTCGCCATTCTCTTCAATTCATTGCAAAACTCTGAAATCTGATTTATTATATCCCGCCCTGCAAACAAATTCCTTGCCGAGGGAGTGCTTTTCAGCTTCGGTGCCTCATTGTTCTGTGATAAGTCATCGGTCATTTTCTCCTTCTCCGTGCTTGATTTGAGTGCTGCTTTCGTGGACTTGGCTTGGAGAATTGGAGGAGTTAATAAATTGGGGTTCCGATTTTCGCTGTCTTCATTGAATTTGGGATTGCTACTCGATGAAATTGAAGACTGAGTAAGCCCTCTTCTCTTCAGTTTCGCATCTCTAAATTAAAAAGAAAACATGAGAAAGCGTACACGTCAGCACTCTGATGAATTATTGCAAGTCCCAAGCACTCAGACCGTGATAAAGCTAGGATTTTTGTTAGTACCTTCTATTCTGATCGCGGAGTGGGAGAGATTCAGAAACTTCAGCTGAGCTAGTGAGCTTCGCAAAAATCAAAAAAGAAAAGAAGACGAGGAAATTAGATAGCTATACAAAACTATAATACTTTTTCTCTTGTTCAGAAAAATGAGGAAAATAAGAGAAAAGAAAAAGAAATTGTGGATCCACGGTCGTCTTTTTGTGTCCGTCTCTAAAGAAGGTTCCAAAAAGTTCAATCAACTTCAAAAAAAAGTGATACTTAATCTCTGTTTCTCTCCATAGAAGAACCACCAAAGATTCAAGATTTCAATCTTCTTCTTTTCTTTTTTTTCTCATATTTTCTAAGCACCAAACGCCAGCAAACAATCCAAAGGAATACAAAAGAAGAAGAAGACGCAAGACTAGAAACCTTAGAAGGAGTTGACTTGAGTGCATCACTTGGGTGCATCTATGTGCTCGTACAGTTCGTCCTCTACAAATATCGACTCTATTCTCTTCCAATCAATTTTCGCTGGTTCCATTACACGAACACAGAGAGAGAGAGAGAGAGAGAGAGAGAGAGAGTCACAGAGGGGGGAAATGTAATGGTCAGTGGACCGAGGGAGAGAGCAAACGTTAAAGTAGAGCTTCACTATTATTTTTCTGACCGTTGGAGGCATATATTATTTTACTATTAATTTAATTAATGACTACCCGCTGCCGGGACTACCCTCATGTGTTCCGCTTTCGGACTTCGGATCTGGCAATTCACATGTGGGTGGTGGGACTATTATGCGGATGAGCACTTTTTACGGTCGCTACAACCCGCTTGATGCTTTTTGTGGTGGTCCTCTTCTTAGACTAAGCCACGTGGCCAAAATGGGAGAGAAATCAGCTTCTTAGGATTAGTCACATGCTGCATGTTAATGGAAGTTTTTATTTATTATGTTCTTTTAAGTTGAGAAACATCAGAGGGGTTTGCCAATTTATTTATCCAAAATTCTCAAGAACTATATAAATTCTAAGATTAATAGATAAAATTCTCAATATTTATCCAATTTGTGTACTGAAACAAGAGATTAGCAGATACAATCTCATGGACTAAGCTGGTAGTTCCCTCAGATCGTCTATAATCAGTGCAGTTGGTTCTATTAGAGTTCTGATTATCAACCTCCATGGAATATATATGTACCCAGGAAAAGAAAATGAGACCAATGTTAAGTCCCAAGTACTAAAGACTCACACAAATAGCACTCCTCCACTATATGGTTATACAAAAGTTAAAATTACATGGTTTTCTGCTGAATGAAACTTGTATGAAGAAAAAGGAAGCTACAAAAGTTCTTAACAAGCCCCAAGCCCAGGTAGTATACACTGCCCCCACCCCCAGAGAAAAAACTAAAAAAAAAAAAAGGAAAAGAAGAAAGAACACAAAAAAGAAAATTAGTGAGAAGGGAAAAAAAATGAAAAGTGATGGAGCAGAGAACACTATGTTGTTCATCAATTCTGTCAGTTGACGCCTTAATGCCTTGATTCCTCGGCAAATACCTCTGTGTTGCAAATTGGGCATATCTGGCAAAACATAGTGGACAGGATCAGGCATAGGCATAAATGAGGGAAATTTAGAGCTCTAAAAAAAATTCTGTTTTCATGAAAGCATTGACTGACCTTGTTAATGCCAAGCCATTTGGTGATGCATTCGCTATGGTAAACATGCTTGCATGGCAATTTTATTTGCTTGTTACCTCTTTTGTACCTCATCTGGCAAATCACACATCTGTTTGCAGACAATACCAAGGAAAGATCCACTTAAAAAAGGAAAATATTGCAATCTAATAACTATTGAAGCACCACTACACTAGAGGAACTTGAGAACAATATTAATTTCACAGCTTCTTTAAACACGGTTAAGATGATTCCTAGAATAACCGGTATCTCTGGATCTTTACTTCTTTTATGAAAGGGTAATCCATCTGAAAGGTTGTAAGTTACTTCCAAAAAAAGAAAATTGCCCTTTTAGTAATCAACAGTAAAAGGAGATCAGAAGAAAAATCAAGAAACAAAGAAGAAAATGTGGAGTATGATGTGTAAGTTGTCCAATAACTTCTGCTAAAACCGAACACATGGATGCAGATATAGCGTAAGAATAACTCACTGCACTTCACATATATGACCAGTAAATTTCCTAGTAAAGCTAATTCAAACGTTTTAACACCATTGCACCAGCCACCAGACTGGTCAAGCAAACCTGAGTGTTCTCAAGTGTCATGCTACAGGGGATATCAAACTGAAAATAACCCCCTATTAATGTACCATTACACTATTACCCCAACACCGTTGGCAAGATTGCGTTTCGCTTAAACAAATCATTCCTCTAGCTAGGTAAGCTCAGACCTCGTGTAAAATAGGGCTAGATAACAGAAGACTGCCTATCTATTACATGACTTCAAAAGACTTCCAGTTAAAAAAGTTTCCACGCAGGTAAATATCTAGATAGACCAAAGGGTGAAAAATAACCCATATTTGCCTACAGTAGGCAGACAAGCAAAGCAAATGCATAGATGGGTCATTGCTAATGCATCTAGGAACAAGAATTACCTCTCTCTAGACTTCTTTGTCGAGAATAAGTTTTTAAACTTGTACTTTGAAGTTGGAAGCAAACTAATGAGCTCCTGTGAAAGACCCCGGCTTTGACTTCCAACTGCTTCGCCTAAGTCAAGTAGTTCCTGCAGAAAAAACCGCAATTAGTGTGCTGTCTTTTACCCATTATGTATTCCTAATAATTGTACCACCAAAGAAACACCAACCTCAAAAGCACAAACTAAGTTTCAATGTTAACTACATACCTCCCTTTAAAACTTTAACTAAACTTCCACTTGCCCAAAACTATTTGTTTCCAGATTTTAAATCATAAACCATACCCTTATTAGGTACCTCTGCCAAACTTTAAAAGCAAGCCACTGCTCCTAACTCTTGAAACAAACCCATTATCTGGAATAAATAGATAACTCTCAACCCTATAGCCAGTTTTTTGTATAGTAATAGGTAAGTGTCCTGCATGCAGGGTTTGGACTACAAAATGATAGTACAAAACGTTATTTTGGGAAGGATTAAAGAAGCTGATTGAAACGCAATTAGTCCCTAGTATATTGCAAATTAAAAGTAGTTTTCCTAGCCTCCAAAGTGCTTTGTAAACAGAAGGCTGGTGTCACGACTCTTTAAGTATAGTCTCAATCCCAAATCTAATACTGTCAACAATACACCTGTTCCCACTAGGGCCACAACTTAATAAATTACGTTGAAGTAGAGGAAGAAAATTGTTTGTGCTGTACACAATTGAGGTTGGGAGGGGGGGAGGAAATCGATTCATCCATAGTAAGCAAAAAAACAAAGAAAGATAAAATTACTCGACAGCACTAGTAGACAAATCAACTACAAAGTAAGCAAAATAATATGGGCAACGTAAGTAACCTCGTAAGTCATGTTATCAGGATTGACATTGTCTTGCCATGTGACCTGCAACATGCAACAAAACAAATAGATGATAAAATGTTGTCAGGGTCAATGTTGTACTGAACATAAGTCATATCAGCAAGCAAGGTTCCTACCTGAGAACCATTACTATTATGATGAGTTGGACTGCCTGCAAAAATAGAAAAATATCTAGATTTAGATTGTGAAAGTGACTATCCCAAATTCTGACTAATGCTTATCGAATTGAAAACAACAGCTGCATTTAAATGAATAAATAACACAGCTCCTCTTAAACTGACATTCTTCTGGAATCGCATGCACACCCAGTACAACATCTCCCTCGGACTGTGAGTCTGTGGTTGCAGGTTCTTGATACATTGTCGACGGGTATTCCCAGAAACTCCTGCTGGCCTCCATTCTGGATAAATGGTCATTTACCTCATAAGGACCATAATAAGAAGTACTCCCTGGACCAGACATTCCAAATTTGTAGGAATTCATATTCATTGACCAGTATGCACTTTCCTGGATAGACAGAATAGAAGAAAATCACATTTCATTATATGGCAGAACTTAAAGTTATGTGCGAAGAAGTTATTATGTTGTATTCAGAACAATTTGCACAATCCCCCGGTAATCTTTCACTGCTGGCATCATTTAATAGATTCACAAAATAATTACACATCAACAATTTCTATTCAAACAAACAAGCATTTCCAGTAGAAATACAGTATAACTCCAACCACCAAGCTAGATGGAAAAGAAGTTCAATGAATCATACAGTTGAGCCTCCAAATTGCCTCAAAATGAGCATTATACGATAACAACATGGTGTACCAGATGACAATCATCATCCATCAACTTCAATGACACCCTTACGGCATCAATTTCTGTGGGTTCTTAAAAAACAAAGAAAAGATAATTGTTCGTCTTTCTTTCTTTTTGTTCCTTTAAAGTCATTTAATTTTAACACCCTACCTTAACGTACAAAGGAAAGAATTTACTTTTTGAAGTTAAAAATATAAAAATGCATCAGCATGACAACCCACGTCCGCCATCCATGAGCAGCATGAATAAAACCAGAGTCCCAGACAGAGCTAACCACTGTCAAACGCATGAACAACCTGAAGCGACATACTTGAATTTCGACAGTGGTAAATAATGAAATACCTGGTCATGCATCGGTACAGCATTACCATAATGCGCCGGTACATGCGCAAGGCCTTCAAAGAAGTTCATAAAACTTTCCGTAACCGTGTAAGGAAAGCCAGTGTTTATGTAATGCACCTCCATTTGTCCATGCCCATTCATATTTACCACCACGGTAAAGACTCCAATTCAGGGAAATAAGCTGCAAAATATTATCAAAAGATGAAATTATCAACTGTACACTCGGTCATAATTATCACAGAAGGAAAATTAAGCAAAATAATTGCCTTAGGAAATTCGAACGAAGTAATCTACATACATGATTAGGCTTTGCGCTCTGGTTCACTCAACATGCGAGCTACTCCTAACGACCCTGCAATGTCAGTTGGACGAAGAAATGCAATCAATAAGTGTGACTACGCGCGGATCTGTCTAATTTTTGAGGTTGCATATTGAACACCGAAGCAGCATTACAGCTTACCCAAGTCCCCCCCCCCCCCCACAGAACTTTTACCAAAAAAAAATTTATTTATCCCCTTAAACCTTCAATTGGCTGCTGATAAAATGCAGGAGAGGAAAAGGGAAAAAATAAATAAATTGAATTTCACACACCACAAGGCGTAAAATTAGCCACTTGTCTATGCTGACAAGAGAACTGACATTTTTCAGAAGCAAAAACGAAATACAACCCCACATTCTAACTTCCTTTCCCCTCCATTCCTTTCGGCTTTCTCCACAACCAAACGACAGATAATGGAAAGTTTCCAGAAACGCTCTCCTTCGCCAAAATCTCCCAGCTAAGCTTATATGAAAATATATCATCTTTTGAACGGAAAAGATAGCAAAATGAAACCCAAATCCCACATATTATTGACAATTTCCCTTACTTTCCAGCATTTCATCCCGTTTTCATATCAACTGTAAGGAAAAAGGAGATAAATTTTTGCAAAAATCTAACCGTAATTACATGAAAATTAACCGGTGGACGCTCTTTCAAGAAAACTTTGCTTTGAAAAACTCAGAGAACACAGAAAGAAAACACCAAATGAAGTACAACTGTAAATTCAGGAAACTCTTTCGCCCTTAAAATATTATTAACACAGAAAATAGAGGAAATTTACATTGGAAGAGAGAGGATGAGAGACAGGAAGCGGGCATTGATCAGTTTTGGAGCTCCAGAAGGGGCACTGGAGACGTCCTCTGTGCGTGTGTGCGTGTGAGAGAGAGTATGAAACTGAAAAAGAAGAGAATGGGGTTTCCAGTTTCTCTCTGTTTCTCCATCTCTCTCTCCTATTTTCTCACTCCTGCCGCTGCTTATATGCTGGGTTTCAGTCTCAGAGAGACGCCACATTCACTAAGGATCCTAAAACGGTGGCGTACGCTGAGGGGCAAAATCTGAATGGTTCTTCTAACGAAATGATTATCTTAGAAGTGAGGGGAAAAGCCTTTTTTTTTTTTTTAGGTAATTACAATTTAAGAATATAGTACCACAAAATTATTATTATTATTATCATCATCTTTTTAAAGTATCATTATAATAAAGGACAAATGCAAAATTGGTCCCTGTGCTATACGCAAAAATCGATTTAGTCCCTATGATATGAAAAACATCGATTTAGTTCTTATGATTTCAGAAAGTGATAAAATCAGTTCCTGATAAAGGACCAATAACAAACGAAAATAAAATCACAGGGACTAAATCGATGTTTTTCATATCACATGGACTAAATCGATTTTTCAGTATAGCACTGGGACTGATTTTGCATTTATCCCTTATATTAATTTGCACTGTGACAGAATTTTAGGATTAAATCAAAACTACTCATTCAATAAAGACTGTCTTTATTTTTAGATCTCAAAACTAATTAGGTTACCATTCTCGAGTTTATCACTTATTATTATATTTTCATGTTCTTAGAATTTTTGTATGGTTATAATGTATTATTGCAATAATTACAAATCTATTTTTATTAAAATATCCTTGAAAAGTCTACGTGGTCTTTGTTTTGGAACACTTCACATAATGCCTGTCAGTCTCATTGTATTATTTTCCCTACCAACACGTGATATCTAAAGTCGATCGATGATTATTAAATATTTAATTATGGGTCTTATAAGGTATACCTACCTCATTTTTTTCTTCTTCTCTTGTTCTGAGCAAGAAAGAAAATTTAAGCAGTAAATTCACTTTGAGCTTCAAAAATTGCATACAAATATTAAAGAGTGTCTCAAACTACCAATCTTGACACATTGAACCCGTAAACTACAAAATTTTATTAAATCGCGTCTTGAACTAAAATATGACGGTCAAAATTATCAGATTTCAAACCACATTGCACAATTTTGACCGTCAAATTTTAATTCTATCAGTACATGCACCCAACAAAAAACTATAGAATTATTTAATATACAATTTGATAATTTTAAAAAATTTGATAATATAATAAATTGTTTGATAATTTCAAGAAGTTTTGGTAATATCAATAAATTGAATAATAAAGTGATTAAAAAAATGTAGCAAGAAGATAGGGAAAAGCCGTTTCCACAGCTGGTGATATCTCTGGCAGCCGCATTTACCGTGAATCTGTCTCTTATGAAAATCTTTTGCAGTACAGCTGTACAATCGTTTCTGATCCCTACAAAATGTTCACCCAAGGAATCCAAAAGGAGTTTGGTCCCGGAACAACCACAACAGCTTTAAAGCAAACACAAAGGATAAGGTTAATTAATAGAAAGTTGAAAATTTCTGACCCAACTGTTTGAAAATCCCAACTACAATATGCTTGTTGATAATTTAGAGCCCCTCAAAAACATAACTTAACCCAAGTATCCTACATAAGCAAATCATGTTAATCCTACCTAAATAATTTGAGGTAAAACTTCTGGTCTCACGCACAGAACAATTATTTGATCAGGTTGAAACCTAATGTTTCTAAAAGGATCAACTATGATGTATTTTGGCTTTTTGTTATCAAAGATGCTGAGATGCATGAGTAAATGGATTATGAACTGTCATGCTATCCTTCTGGGAACTTTTTCTGTGCGTTAGATGGACTCAATTATGTGTACTCATTTCCAAAAACACTAATCTTTCTATTAGAAATTTGATGATGTTTCATAATTGCATGATTTCATCACTGACAATTGCTGTTGACTTACAAGAGTGCACAAGGTAGGTAACTTTGAGCAAAAACAATGATATCCCAACTCTTTTTCAAACCATAGACTTGACGCTTGATGTCAAATAGTCTCAGAATAAATGTACCCACTGGCATGAGTTATATTTGGTGAGGCAAATCAATGTTTGGAGGATCATAAGCTATAAGTATTTATATTCAGCAAGTTGGAGGCAATCAAGGAAAGCATTCATTGGGATCTAATTTTAGGCTTGTTTATAATAATTTAACCCATCTGGTGCATCAAAATCTTCAAAACAACTTGTAAGTTGTAACCGCTGGCTTTGATTGTTATTTAACACAACTTAATGCTCACATTTATGGGCAGAGTTTATATTGCAGGAAAAGCAGACTGCAAATATGAACTCAAAACCTGCACAACTTTATCTGCCAAATGACAACTTGTTGGGAGAATATGATTGCAGGATTTTTTTTGTATTTACTGCTGCCTTCACATCCCTTAAACATGCCATCAGAAACTTTGGTTTCCCCTATAATGTTCTTGTACCAATTGTGGTTGAAAATAGATGACCAGAACCAGCTGACTTTTTTTTTTTAATGAAGTTGCTGTTAAGCTTAGTTAAGAAGTCCTTCAGTCAATACATGCTCATTAGCGTCCAAGTTAGGTGATCCCCTGTCTGTGAGGCAAGTGGTGGGGAATCACTTTATAAAGTGGCAAGTTGGACATGCACTTCCATGAGCCTATTTCTGGAACCCATTGAAATTTGTGGCCTTTGAACATTTCTCCCCAAAGCTGTACTGGGGTTCCCACAGGAAGATTGTGACATTGCACTTTTATGTTTATTGTCCCTAATTCTTTTTTTATCGGTTTTACTTTTTCTTCATTCAAATATGCGTACAAATTCAAGCACAGAAAATGCCCAAAATTGATTAAACTAATCAAGTAAACAAAAAGAAAGCCGTGTCATGTTCCTGTCTTGTGACCAATTCATCAGTAAAGAAGCTTTACTTCTTGATAAAGCTCTTGATGATGACAAATGTCATGGGATGCATGGGGCCAAAGCAGCCCCTGTTTGCAAGCAAGGAATTGATCTTTACAAGCTAATTTATGCAGCATGCACACATGTCTAAATGGAAGGTCCAAAAGCCAGTAAAAAATAAACCAGAGCAAACAGAGCATCTCATACAAGTTAGTCATGAGGTGTGTCTGTGGAGCAGCAATTATTCCAAAGAGATCTGTTCTGAGTCAACTTCATAAAGTTGGATTAATTTAATCATGTTAATTATGTTGGCCTGAGATCCTCCATCTTTCATGAACTGTACCCCTCGTGAATGTAGAATCAAGCTATGCCGTCAGATCTGTAGAACTCACTTTTTGATGGTACAGAGGAATTTGGTTAGCAAGCAGCATCTCCATAAAATATATGCCATGGGAGAACAGATCTAAGGAGAGAGCATTGAGAGTCCACAGAAACTGAACTTTCGAGCGATTCTTACAAAATCAGTGGTAAATAATCAAGCTTTTTGGTTCTTTCCAAGGTGGTGTTCTCAGAGACCAATCAACGAACAAGACTTCTGGGTAACTTGAACCTGTAATGCGGGAAAATGTTTTCTCAAATATTCCACTTTTTAACACAAATTGAGATGAGTTAAGCCCAGAAGCCTTGGCTGCGTTTGCGTATTAAAATTTTACACCCTCTAAAATTTTAACACAATAAAAAATTACAATATAATCTCTCTTTCCCCCATCAAATCACTACTATTCACTACAAAAAATATAAAAAATTACCTCTCTCTTCACTTTTTCACTAAACCCAATACCTAAAATTTTAACAACACTAAAATTTTGCAACACAAACACATAAGAGTATGTCTTGCGAATTGGCTCTCTTTCGTTAACAGAACCAAACGAGGAAAGGGATAAGCAAACACGAGTTACAACAGTAGCTGACATGGTACCTACAAACACAGTTTTTTCTTGTCGTTTTTTTCAAATGCCACATCAAGGTGCGAGAGAAGGCGGTTGGGCACCGCCAGAAATGTCTGAAAAATTGACCTGGTCGACTGGCCCAACAAAAACCGACCGAAAGTTGTGTACTTCCCAGCAGGATTCTGTTAGAATCCTAGCGGCTGACAACCACCTCAATTAGATGATATACATGTCCCCACATGGGTAGGACTTCAATGCAACTCTAATCCCAGGACAGGAGCTACCTCAATCTTTGATAGGTTACGAGAAAAAGTTGTAACATAAAAGTACACTCTATGGACAAATTAATTAGTTTCTCTCGTAGACGTAGTGTGACAGAGAACAATTGATCATCACTTTCGGTTCGATTTGAGACAGTTAAAAACTATTTGAAAATGACCAAAATGTCTTTAAGAAGAAATTATTAAAAATTCATTGAAAAAAGAAACTGATTGATTAATATATCAGACTGATTGATTTTCACCTATAATATTTTACTAGAAAGAAAACAGAATAGAAATAGTTTGAAAATCGGAGAACAGTAAGGAACTTATCTAAAATTCTCATCAGAAAATGAAGAATTATTGTGGAAGCAGGAACGGCAAACAAGAACAGTTTTACAGTGGATGTGGTGCACCAGACAAATACAGTTGTAGTGATCTACCGGCGGCATGGACTGATCGAGAAGCTCTCAATCACAATCCATAAAGATTGCCACTATCAGAAAGCACAAATCCAACACGTTTTATTGCATAATATTGGCAAAGGAGGAGTAGCAGTCATCAATAAAAAATCTCATTCACCAAAAATAAGTATCCCTCAAATTCAAAAACCGAGACTCCAAGAAGGTACAGTGGCATTGATGGCCACTAAATCAGGCTTCTAGTATCAAAATCCATCCAAAATTAAAACTGGGTTTGGGATTGACTCCCACTAATCTGAATTATTGGAAGCAAATTTTTTGCCGGCACAGATTTTTGGAACTCAAAAGAGATTTTCATCACCATCTAAAACTAAACAGCACAGGCAGGGAAATATTCCCTTGATTAGGCACCACCAGATCCGTACTTCTTTCCGAAGACAATCAGCTGTAACTTGTCATAACCAGCAAGGACACCAGCACCAGCAACTGCACGGAGGATGTTTGCACCAGCACCCTTGAAGAGAGACTTGGGACCCTCATTCTTCAGGATCTGCTGGAAGGCATCCAATGAGCTCTTGTACTTGACAGCTTCACCGGAGGTCATCATCATTCTTCTACGGACAGTGTCAATTGGGTAGGATGCAAGCCCAGCACCATTGGTAATGAGCCAACCGAGGGCAAAGCTAGCAAAGAAACTATCCTGTAATAAAAAATCAGAGAGCAGGATGTCATGATGCAGAAGACCAACTCCAGAACCAAACACATCAAACAGATACTGTCATTTGAGCCTGAAACTTGTAAACTCAGATTGTCCTTGAACTAAGGACAGAAAAGGAAAAAATATCGGGCTTGACGCCATAAATAAACATCTGTGCATCTTTAGCTACAAAAACCATAAGAAATTCAACATGACACCCATCAAGTTCATGCAGCATTTCGGAAATACAAATCCATTGTATCATAAAAAACAAGTACACAGGAAAAAGTATGAAGTCAAAGCCCATGCAAATAATAAGTTAGGTCAAACGCTTAGATGTTAAAGAACAAAACAGAGAATCTATACTGACCCCCAAATCCCCAGTCAGAATAACGGGCTTCAGTGAATCGTACATCCCAAAGTAGAGACCACGATACACAATGATACCGACACAAGAAATGTTGAATCCACGGTAAAGACCAGCAATACCATCAGATGCCAATGTCTTTTTGTATACATCAACAAGACCATTAAATTGCCTTTCTCCTCCCTTCTTTGCAGCCTTAGAATCATTAGCCAGACGGGTACGAGCATAGTCGAGGGAATAAACAAAGAGAAGGGATGAAGCTCCAGCTGCACCACCTGATGCCAAGTTACCACCAAACCATTTCCAGTAACCATCCTTGTCTTTCTTGAAGTTGAAAAGCCTCTTGAAGTAATCCTTGAATGCAAAGTTTAAGGCCTGGTGCAAGTTTAAGAGAGAAAATCTAGGATTAGAAGCTACCTTTTTTGGGCATAAGACAAGGGGAAGCAAACAAAACCACTAACCTGGGTAGGGAAGTAACGGATGACATTGGCAGTGTTACCTCTCCACAATGATGCAAATCCCTCATCCTTAATTGTTCTGCCGAAACAATCCCCAATACCCTTGTAGGGTTCAGAGAGCCTTCCAGATTTAATCATCTCATCCTGGTTCTGAATCAAAAGCTTCACACGCTCAATTGGAGCAGCTGCGGTTTTAGATACAGCGGCAGAGACTCCACCCATTAGGAAATCAATAAGAAAGTTCCCTTTTGGTTTCTCTGAAGCGGCAGGGACAATAATTGGGAAGGCAGTTGATGCAACCATAGATAGATCAGTGGTAGCTCTGCATGCCGGCACCATGGGATACTGAAATGCAGCATTGGAATAGTTTCCATATGCAGCACGCCTTTGGTACATAGATAGCCGTTGGAAACCATAATCATTACCCTGAACATCAGGAGAAAGAGCAGAACGCAGATGAAACTGGCCAGATACCTTCTGAAAGACTGTGGGCTGTTTGACCTGATCAACCATTTTGACTTTCCCTGCCAAGACACAGATAAGTAAGCATATAGAACATTGGATGATACTGGTGCACAGCTACTGCTAATTATCAAGAACTACTAGACAGAACCCAATAAATCTTATGATAATCTCGTTCCATATATATGCAGTTCCACTAATAATCAACTCAGTTCTAGCAACCAAGCCAGCGCCTGCCATCCCAAGAGGACATCGCTTGAAAGGTGGACTCTTTAAGACTGTCAGACAGTAATCTTGATGACAGCAATGAACGCAGGAAATGAATTCTACCACACCAATTAGCTTGGAATCCACCACAAAAGCTACGGATTAGCTCCAGACTAAATAAAAATGAAAAGAAAAGGAAAAACTCAAAAAGAAGGATTAAAATAAAGTGAACACTATGACAATAAGGTATTAACTCCCAAAACCAATGCCTGATAAATTAGTAGCATAACGAATGCACAGCTAGACACCACCCACAATCACAAAGGACTGTAAGTAAATATTCGGCTTAATCACATATCTACTGTAAGCAACCTTTTCCTTATAAAGGCATGTGTACATCCATACGTCCATTTCAGTAAATAGTACCAACAACCAAATTGCAAATGAATACGCATCTACACTGTAAAAGATGCCAGAATAACACACAAAGCTAATAGACCGCTATTTCATCCAACAGCAGTCACCAGGATGTTTATGAGATTCAAAAACTCATCACCATTAAAGTATAATGCGGCAAAAAAAACCAATAGATCTCTTTGATCGGATGTTTATGAGATTCAAAAACTCATCACCATTAAAGTATAATGCGGCAAAAAAAACAATAGATCTCTTTGATCTGCATTCCAATACAGAAAATGTGAAACATCAAAAAGCATGCAAGAAGATCAACCAAAATCTAGAAAAGTCCCAAGATTTACAGAAACAATTTGAGAAACTGAAGTAAATTCAAACTCTTTCCGCAGTGAACTTGCAATCCAAGTAGTTATGTTCCTCCAAAATCGCTTACAAGTTGAATAGAACTATTTGGAGCAGAGTAAAACTAATCTCTATTGGTTTGAGACAGAACTAAATATAAATACCATGTTGGTAATAAAAAAACCAGCAGTAAAATAAACAGATCCAATCTTTCCAGATCGAATACGATTAAAATAAGATCCAATTGACAGGGAGAGAAAAAAAATAACTATGGAAGTGTTAAAAAAACAAACTCAGAAGTGTCGAAGACAAAAAGAGAACCGCAAAGATCTAAGAAACCAGACGCGCTTACAACTGTTAACAGCGAAAAAACGATCTCAAAAACGAGTGAACCAGATCTATGACATGCACCTTAGAAGCAAGGCTCTACCATCGGAATCTTAATGAAACTCGAGCTACAAATGAAACAGGAATCACACAAACAAGCAGATCTGAAAGAGATTTTCAAGCTTCTACGAGATCTGAAAGATGCCCACAACCAAAAGGAAATTCTTTTATCGTTACCTTCCGGAGGTACCTCCGCCTTTCGCTGTGCGTTGAACTAGAGAGGCGCTAGGTGCGAAAGGTTGGGGGAGAGGATTCTTTGTGGTGAAGAGGGTGAGGCTTTGAAAGGAGCGAAAAGTGACGCCTTTTATTGGCTATACGCAGGTCTGTGTGTGGCGTGGCCCATGTGGATGCGATTCGCTGTATTATGTTGCACCTGTCAGTTCAATGCTTCGTGGTTTGTTCACTGCCGCCCATGTTGATTACCTTTTTTCTTGGAAGGGCTGTATCCGTTGAGACTCAGATTTTAATAAAATATTAAGAGAAAAAAAAATGCTCAAATTTTTTATATTATAATATATTTTAAAAATTTATAAAAATAAAACGTATCCAAATTTAGATATAATGGGAATGAATTGTTATATATATTTAGGGTAACTGGAATCAACACTTATATATTGGCATGCCGCATGCGTTGAGGAAGATGAGATGGAACCAGGCAGGCCTTACGCCATCATAGTCGTACCTATATTTCAAAGTAAAAAGGTAGGAAAGTTTTGTTTTTTTATTAGTTTTAAATGTAAAATCAGTCCTTGTCCTATACGTAAAAATCATCTTAGATCATGTGATATGAAAAATATCGATTTAGTCTCTGTGATTCTATTTTCGTTTGTTATTGATCCTACATCAGGGACTGATTTTATTACTTTCTGAAATCACAGGGACTAAATTGATATTTTTCATATTACAATGACTAAATCGATTTTTGAGTATAGCACACGGATCAATTTTACATTTATCCTTTTTTATTACTTGTATTTCTTAAAAGAAATAGCATAGTACCTATATCCCTAAAAGGTAGGAAAGTTTGGATTTTTATTTTATTTCTAGGATCCGAGACCTTTTCTTACACGTTTACACCCTTGAAAAAATAGTCACGATCACAAGCCGTCCCTAAGTTTCTTTATTGTCAAAAAAAACCTTTATTAATTTTAAATCTAGACACTTAATAATGATTACATTTCTCCAATTTAATTCTTATATAGAAAGGTGTAAAGCTCCGGGGATTAAAAAAATTCTTTAACCCTGTATTTGTATTCTGAAAAAAGGAAAAAGGAGAGAGCTATAAGACACGTTAGGGAAGTAGCAATGAGTACACGAGGATACATGTACGCAACCATCTAGGCTTCATCGAAATGGCCTTTCAAATATAATTATTCTGCAGTTTTTCCTATTTAAGTGGAAAACAGAAATCAAAACCTAATCAAACTCACTCAAAACAAACTTATGTGGACAAATCTGCACCAGAAATGGCAGGACTACCTTTTTTTTTTTTCTGAGCAAACAAAGGGCACTATAAAGCTACACAGACAACCAAGAGTCACAAACAACGATCTCTCTAGGGAGAGAGGATACAACGATAGAACCACTAAGTCTGTTGGTTGCACACCATTTAGCAACAAAATGAGCCATGGAATTTCCTTCACGGGGGATCCAAGTCGAAGACCAATCAGGATGTGAATCCATCATAGCTCTGATGGTGGAGATTTCACCATCAATGTTCCAATCGATGGCCATAGAACGATCAGTAATTTGTTGATATACCAGGAGAGAGTCGCCTTCAAAAAGTGCAGAGGAGGGCTGCAAGTCAGTGGCCAGGCGGCAAGCTAACAAGGCAGCAAGGGCTTCACCTTTTAAGGGATCAGTACCTTTACGACAAGACGCTTTCACCGCCACAATTTTGCCCGAAACATTCCTACAGACAGCTACATAAAACATAAGATTATCAAGGAGGGCGACATCAAAATTGAATTTGAACTGATTCGGCTTCGGGGGTTGCCACTGGACTACCCGGCTCTTCTTAATCCAAGCAGCTCTATGATCATCATAGCGTCGAGATAGATCCAGCTTCATCTTGTCAAGGTCTGGATCAACACCCTCATGAACGAATCTATTACGAGTAGACCAAATGACATCAATAACAAGAGAAGCGTATAGCATGAAATCAGGCCAGCGATCACGGATGCGGTGGGGGAGATTGCTAGAACAAAGAGCAAATTTGGCCCAGTGTGCGAAGGGACCATGGGAAAACGGTTCAGAATTCAGCATCCAAGGACCTTCTCCCCAGAGGATTCTGCTGAAATAACATCCAAGGAAGAGATGACTAGCAGTTTCCTCCGAGAGTTTACAAAGAGGGCAAGCGAAGGCTCCCGCAGATAAGTTAGGAATGAAACGAAGGACCTTCGAGCGGAGGGGAAGAGCGTCAACAATCACTTTCCAAAAAAGAAGTTTCAGACGGTGCTGCAATTTTAGGTCCCAGAAAATTTTCCATTCCGCCTTAGAGAGGGGATTGGAGCTACAACTATGCAGCAAACGATCTTGTGTGTAAGCTGATTTAACCGAAAAATGCCCTTTAGAGTCAGGAAACCAAATGAGTTTGTCTTCAGCTTCAGTGGCAGTCTTTGTGATATTAAGAATGGCGTCAGCTGATTCCTCTTCAAACCAGCTTCTAATATCATGAGTTCGCCATTGGCCTGTTACAGGGTCACAGAGATCAGCAACAAAATTGATGTGTCTAGACAGTACCGTACCCTCTTTAAGCTTGGGGATGTGGCCAGCAATTCCAGGGACCCACGGCTGGCTCCAAATTCGAATGTTTCGACCACTATGAACCTTCCATCCATAATTGTTTGCGAGTGAGTCACGGATTGACAGAATACCTCTCCAAATCCAAGAACAGCCCTGTCGAACGGGACAATCAAAGAAATTATTGCCATTGAGATATTTGGCATTCACAGCTCTAACCCAAAGACAGTCCAAGTTGGAGATCACTTGCCATCCGAGTTTAGCGATCATAGCGCGATTGAGATCATACATTCTACGTAAGCCGAGACCCCCCTCCTCCTTTGGCGAGCAGATATCATCCCAAGCCCGGGGGTGGAAGTTTCTAGTCTTATCTTTAGCAAAGCCCCACCAGAAGTTTTTGAAAAGAGAGTCAAGGGAACGACAAAAATCCTTAGGAAGAAGAAAAACAGACATGCAGTAGGACGGGAGAGCAGCAGCCACCGCACGAATGAATACCGTACGACCAGCTTGCAACAACGCCTTCGCCTTCCACCCCGTCAGTTTACGAGAGATTTTTTCTCTGATTTCAGCGAAGGCCTGACTTTTAGAACGTGGAATCCACATGGGCAGTCCTAGGTATTTTTCTTTACAATGGATATCAGAAAGCCGCAGAACCCCACAAATACGATCTTTGGAATCACGAGACATGTTGGCGCTGAATTGGATGAAAGACTTGTTCAAGTTGATAGTCTGGCCGGACCAGGAAGCATAAGTCTGGAGGCAGGCTTTAAGTTGTTCAGCTTCAAAACTATTGGCACGGCTGAAGACCATGAGGTCGTCAGCGAAGAGGAGGTGTGAAACAGCCGGGGCACGGCGAGAGATTCGAATGCCATGAATGAGGTCTGCTGATTCCATCCGAGATATCAAGCGGGAGAGGCCTTCGGTTACAAGAATGAACAAGAAAGGCGAAAGTGGGTCACCTTGCCGGAGCCCGCGACTAGCTTTGAAAAAGCCAAAGGGACTCCCATTGAGCAGGATGGAGAAAGTGGGCGTAGAAATGCACTGATAAATGAGTTGTCGCCAGACTCGAGAGAATCCAAAGCATCGCATGATCTCCATAAGGAAGCCCCAGTCTACCTTGTCAAACGCTTTTTCCATATCGATTTTAAGCGCCATGAGACCACCACGGCCTTTTTTCTTTTTCAGCGTTTGCATGATTTCATTGACGAGAATGATATTGTCTTGAATGGTGCGGCCAGGCACAAAGGCCGTTTGCGTACAAGAGATAAGGCGAGGGATAACTGAACGCAGACGATTGGCCAACAACTTGGCAATGATTTTATAAACCACATTGCAGAGACTGATTGGTCTGAAGTGAGAGACCAATGAGGGATTATCAGTCTTGGGGATGAGAACTACATTAGTGTGGTTGATTTCCTTCAGCATGAAACCCGAGAGGAAGAATCTGGACACCAAACCACAAACATCACTTCGGATTATCGGCCAAAATTGCTGGAAAAAGAGTGCCGAAAAACCATCTGGTCCCGGGGCTTTAGTGGGCCCGAGACTCTTCACCACTGCCAGGATTTCAGATTCATTAGGAACTGCACATAGGCGGTTATTATCCTCCGTAGAGATGAGATTGGGCAGCAAGTCGTCAAGTCCACGAGGGAAATTTGTGGGCTGCTTTTCAAAAAGCCCATGGAAGAAATTCACAATATGGTGGCCAATCTGTTCTCGATCATATAACCAACCGCCTTCCGGAGTTTTTATGGCATCAAGGCAATTACGTCTACGACGAACAATCGTAGAGATATGAAAGAACTTTGTGTTAAGATCGGGCGTAGAGAGCCAGGTCACCCGAGATTTATTTTTCCATAACAGCTCCTCTCGCTTGAGTTCTTCTTGCAGCTGCCCCCTGGATTGCGTTCTGCCCAACCCGTAGGATCCAGGGCAGGATTTTGCTGAAGAGAGTCTAGCTTTGAGCGGAGAAGTTTGATATTGGTGTGAATGTAACCGAAGGATTCTTTGTTCCACTTTCTAAGGGCAGCTCGAGTAGCCTTGAGTTTACAGCAAAATAAGAAAGCAGGGGATCCAACTTGACTGGTTGTCCAGGAATTTGCAACAACCTCAGTACAGGAGCTATCCCGCGTCCAAAAAGGCTCAAAGCGGAATGGTTTGGGGCCTGCCCGTGACTCACCCAAAGTGTCCAAGAGGAGAGGTGCATGATCAGAGGCTTCACGCGGAAGATGTTTAATAGTCGCTCGGGGAAATAAGACACGCCAGTCGCCATTGGCCACACCACGGTCCAAACGCTCATGAATAGCCTCTCTCCCATACCGACCATTAGACCACGTGAAAGGGTTCCCAACGTAGCCAATGTCAACCAATCCCGCATTAAGAAGGAAGGAGAGGAAACCGTTAGAAGAGGAGCCCGAGAAGGGTCTCCCTCCCTGCTTGTCAGCAGCTGAAAGTATAGCGTTAAAATCGCCTAAAATCATCCAAGGGCCAGCAAAAGCATCACCAAGAGATTCAAGCTCATACCAGAAACGAAGTTTTTTATTCCAATCAACAGGACCATACACAAAAGACAACATCCAGGGGGTATTACAAGGATCAGAAAAGAGGAGCACGTTCACAATATGATCATTCACAAAAGTAATATCCAAATCCACCCCAAGTCGCCAGGCTAAGGCAAGGCCGCCACTTTTACCTCTAGGAGGACATTCAAAAAAATTGTCGAAACCAACCCGCTGCAAATTCTGCTGCACCCCGTTGATCATAGTTTCCGCCAAGAAAAGAAACATCCGGGACATGTTGACGGATCACATCCCGAAGAGCACGAACTGCCGGTGGTCTTGCGAACCCCCGACAGTTCCAAAATAAGGCCCTCATGGCGAGGGGAGGGGCAGGTTGCTACCTGCCGCCTTCGGAAAGTGGTCAGCTGGTGGGTCATCTCCAAGCTGGGTGATTGTTGGGGTCCTTGAAGGGCTCGTCACTTTTCCTTTTGCCTTTGTGAGCCTCCCATTCCTTTTGCCTTTGGTGACTCTCGAACTAGCAAGAGTACTACGCTTATAATTTTTTGCAGACTGAGGCAAAAGAAGGATGGTGCCGCTTGAAAGAAAGAATGGGAGGATCATCCTCCTCTGCGAGGTCCCGTTTGGATGGGACAAGACGATTCGAAGGGCCCTGATAAGGAGAAATAGGAGTGGCCTTTTTCACAATCTTGGGTCGGCGAAGAGGGGGCCGCTGAGTGGCACTGGGCTGCTTCGCATCGGGAGAGGGAAGCATAAGAGGGGCTGAGGTGGGCGTTGAAGAGATTTCCTGAATAGTAGCATAGTAGGATGCTTTCGGGCCCAACATCCCATCCCAATCCGGAATGGGCACTTTACTTGCATAGCCCTCACAGTAAGTTATCGAAGCACTAAGCTCCTTGAGCAGAGGCTGTTCAGGAACTTTACGTCTAGCACCAATGGGCCCACACGTCTCCAAGAAGGGACTTTTCCAAACTGCATCTGAATTGGTATCCCACTCAAACATCTTTGCAGTTGCATGCAGAGGCGCAGGCATTGGGGTGGGGTTCATACGTAAGATCAGGGTGCTGCAGGTGTCAGATTGATTTGAAAGAGGCGAAAAGTCAACTGCTGGAGCGGGTTGGCGTGAACTGGAGGGAGGGTTGGGCATCCCGAGGCATGAGGAGGTACCCCGTGCCACCGTCGAGGGACGGCCGTCGGAGTTGTCACCACGCACGTTAGATACATCGCCCAAACTTGGAACAGCCGCAGCGTGAGAAGGAGCCCGTGGAGATGAGGGGCTGGAGATGCCCGAGCCACCGCCTCTAGGGCTGATTCTGCCACGGAGACTTTCTTCGGCTTTAAGCCAGGGCCCATACAACGCAGGAACGTCATCTGAAGACACAAGCGCCTCACAAATGGATTTGATATGACCAAGTTTCCCACAGGAATAACAGAAGCCAGAGAGACGTTCATAGCGAAAGGTAACCCGAACGGGGTCCATGTTAGCTCTCGGCAGTGCATAGCCCGCAGGGAGGGGTTTGGCAATGTCAAACAAAACTCGGACACGAAGAAAGGGGAGGAACCAGGAGGTATGGTCACCTCGATCATCCACCTCCAATACCTCGCCAATGGCTGCCTCAATACTCCGAGCAGTAACGACGTTAGATCTGTCCATGGGTAGGCCATGGATTTGAATCCAAAGAGGGATAGATGCAAGATCAATTTCTTGCCAACCAAGACCCGGAGGCCAAGGTTTCAAAACCATGATATTACCTTTAAAGTTCCATGGCTGGCGTCTAAAGATTTTTTCCCGGTCCTCAGGCGTAGCAAAGTCAAAGAGAAAAATATTAGTAGCTAATTGATGGATATGAAACTTACTGAGAAAATTCCATGCAGCTTGGGCAATGCCTCTGACAGAGAGGAGATTGAGCTTGCGATGGGTAATAAGTTTGCCGACCAGGACGAGGGCGGAGGTCTCCTGGGCACCGTCATGGTCTTGCCAGGCAGTGGGGATCTGGTCTTGCCAAAGCGCCTCCGTCTTCTTGATGAGCTGTTCTAACTCCAACTCAGGGGCAGCCATGAGCACAAACGACCAGAAGCAGAACACTAGAGCAAGCACAGGAAGGTGAGGGTTGATGAGAATGGAGATTATTGTGTAGAAATGGACATGCGAAGGGGGTTTAAAAAGGCAGATGGAGGAGGGAAACGGTGGACAGGGCGCCGCCGACAGCCACAAATCGGCAGATCTGCAGAGCCGCCGCGCCTCCCGCAAGGCACGAGGTGGCAAACGACCTTGAAGGCCGGCGCCATGGGTAGTGACACGACTCTTCGTGGGGGCAGAGACATCTTCGAGACTGTTCCCTAGGCAGGGGAGAGGCGAAAAGTGACGAGGCCACGCGTTCGGTACGGAGAGCATCTTCACGAGCTCCACGAGTCATGAACATGCCTACTTGAAAGTCTAGAATAACGAAATGGCAGGACTACCTAGTTCGTGATGGCTATTCCTCATCATTTGGATTCACTCTGGCCAGTTTCCACATTCTGTTCACCATTACCATGATTTTGACTTGAGAAATCGCTTCCCTTCTCACAATCATTTCTCTCAGCCATGCATGCCTGCCACCAAAATGTATCCCTTCCGTTGTTATTTGCTGCAAGATTCACCGAATCATTTTGCTTCAACCAGATGTTGGGTAATTGAATAAGTCGTCTCCAATCAAACAAACTAAACGACATGAAACACACCCTTTTAGATGCATATTTGGTTGTGCTCGGGAGAGTAGATGTGACCCAATTGGCACTAAAGTCTAAGAAAGCATGTCACAAAACACAATTTTCAAATGGGTTAAAATAAGAACGAGGAAGAATGATGATATAAATTCAACATTCAATGTTTGATGTAAACCGCACGAGGACATCCAAAAAAAAAATACAGCTGCAGAGTGCAGAGAACCTCATAATGTAAAGGCCGAGGCTCACAAGTAAACTGAAGGACATCACACGAATTCTAGCTGGGCCTGATGTAAGGGGCCAGCTCTCAAGGGGCCAATACATTTTCAGCAGCAATAGGCCTTTGGCCTCAAACCAATACGGGAGTTTTTATTCATCCGAAGATTTCTCTTAGCACTTAGAAAAAAAAAGAAGAAGATTTCTCTTAGCCCCTCTCTGGTGAGCGACTGTCTGCATTCTTTGTCGGTCAAACGCTTCATTTATTTTTACGCAGTTCTCGAAGACTGATAAATGATGGATAGGATGACCACACGACTAGCTTCAAGCATAACTTTTAAGCTCTGCTTTGCCTTCTGCAAAATCACCCACTAATGGAGCTCATATGTCAGCAAAAAAGTAATATTACTATTACCCACTTGAAGATCTACCTTGTATGTGTAAGCCTACCCATATGAAAAGAGTGGGAAAAACATGCCACTAATGGTCCTCATACCTTATGTATGTGAGGGCCGGATATGCATGTTGGGTTTGTAAGGTTTGTCTGTTTTAACTCCTATGAGTGGAGGGTTCACAAAGTTCTCTTAGCATGTCTGCCTAAAGTTTTGTTCAATTTTGAATGTAAACGTGGAGACCGTCCGAGAGTCAAAAGTTCATTCATTTCCACCTCTGAGAAAGCTCTAGTTAACAGAGCCTTTGCCATAGCTAAATAGGTCAGCCACAGTCCCTCAGTTGTTTGTATTCCTTATTGTCTCCGGCACAATAGTGCATGGTGTCTTTGTTTGGATTCTAAATGGTCCATGCTATTCGTGCTCTGCAGCTATATATTATGAGCTTTTCTTTCAATTTTGTCTGAACAGAACAAACCCAGGGAGGATAACCCTTCTAGGAATTCCACTTGTCCTTGTAGCGTGCACCTGAGGTAGGAAGCATGTTCTCCTTGCTCGTGCTGTCATTGGCTTCTATCATATATGTGCAAGGAAACTTCATGTCAAAGAAAGAATGAAATCGTTGTGGACTGACTGGAGTTTGTCTAGGTTGAATTGCAGCCAAAAATATCTTTAGTCTAATGTTGTCAACTATCATTTCATCCTAAAGGGGGAAAAAGGAAAAGAAACAGCGAAAAACTGACCCGTTGTTATCACGGTGATGGGTTGTGTGGCCCATTGCCAAGCTGACAATATAATGTAAGGCGGGATGGATGGATGGATGGATTTTTCTTATTGGAGTTTAGCTTGCGACTTTTCTACAGCAAACGTCCATTTCGTACTAGATTTGCGGGATTTGCTTCGCTCATCTTTTCTTTAATTTCTTTTTCCTTTTTTTTAACACACACCTCAAACAATATAAATCCGTAGGATGAAGGATCTGAAATTAGTGTGTCACATAAGCCGCAAGACCCAACTTATGGCTGCAGGATCACAGCCTCTGATACCATGATAGAATTTGATAAATCTTGCATAATTGAAATATAATGGAGAGAGGAGAAAGAGAAGGAGAGATAGAGATTTAAGTGGTTCGGTCTAGAAGAACTACATCCACTATAAAAGTCATCTATGGTTGTGTTTGTATTATAAATTTACACATGTGTTTATATTATAAATCTATACAGATTACAAAGATGAAGTCAATAATACAAAGCATAAAAAAAGAATATTCCTATATTTAAAATTTGAATATTTGAATCTTGATAATAATTTGATATCGTCATAACCATAATATCATATTATCTCTAACAGAAACTCAGTTTTCTTTTTACTAATTTGCACAGCAATTTGTGGTGGGTTTCTTTAATTATGAAGAACCTTAGGCACCCTTCTGTGAAGTGATCTGTACTTTCAAAAAATTAGCTGTCATTCTAATTTCCTCTTTTCATACAACTATATATACCGTAGTCTCAAATTTTAGTAGTTAGCAGCAGTAAATATAGACAACCATTTTCTCTTGAAAATTGCTTAGCAGCTTTTCTTACTAATTTACCCGGCGCCACTAGCTACCAAATGCTGTAGCAGTGGGGGCCGGGTCTGCTGGAACAATTTTCCTAGAGCTGCTTTTCAGCCTTGTTTCGAGCTTATTTTCTTGTTACATGTCCACGATGGCTCCCTGGTGATAATTGATAACGAAGAAGTGCTTTGCAGCTCATAAGGAAGATGTCCCTCTCATCTTTGCATTGGTGCTTGTTGAAAGGTCCACTTTTCTGCCATTATATGCCACTGCTAACCCTTCAATAAGGTTGATGTATGGTTTAGAGGGTACTGTCACCCTGTCCATCTTGTTTGAAACGTGATGTGATTTTGGAGACTTGGGAGTCTTGAAGCAGGGTTGATAAACCTTCTTGACATGTATCCATTAAATGCTGCATTGGCGAAACATTTTCCCCCTGGTAAGTTTTTTTTTTTTTTTTTTTTTTTTGTGTTTTTATGCTGAACAAATTGAGTTGAGTAGGCTGTTCAAGATGGTGGTAGACCTGATCAAGTATCAGTATCAATTGGGATAAGTGAGAGATGATTAGAAGTGTCAGTTTATGACAAAAATATATGTTGATGGTTTCAAATATGGTTCTCTTAACCTGTCAGAAAACGAAAACGCACACCACCTGAGAATTCTCGTCTCATTCAGCCTGAACGCATGCGTTTGTACAATGTCCTTTTATGAATACAGCTGCCTTGTGGCTTCAGCAAAATAAGGAAACTAACTGGGCTCAATCGTCTATTGGGCTTACCTAAAAGCAAAGAGAAAAGAAAATATATGTACAAGTGTTATTACAAAGAGAGGAAACAACGTCAAAGCTGTAGCATGACTTCACTGGAGTGGCTTGTCATGGGCTGAGTGGCTTGTCATGGGCTTTATATTCTTGTGACTCCCCCTCAAGATTGGCATAGGGATTGAAAATGCCCATCTTGGACATTAAAAATTGGAATTGGGGTGTTGGCAGTGACTTCGTGAAGATATCTGCAAGTTGGAACTTGGAGGCCACATGGAGAGTCTTGATCCTGCCGGCAATCACTTGGTCTCTAACAAAATGGAAATCGAGCTCGATGTGTTTTGTTCTTTCATGGAAGACAGGATTTTTGCTTAAATGAATAGCTGCCTGACTATCACAAAAAAGAAGAACAGAGTGTGAATGTGAAACATTAAAATCTTGGAGCAAGGCAAGTAACCAAATGACTTCAGATGTAGTGGAGGCAAGTGCCCTGTATTCTGCCTCTGCAGAGGACCTGGAGACTGTGCCTTGCTTTTTAGATCTCCAACTAATTAGTGAGTCACCAAGGAAGATGCAATATCCTGTGACAGATCTTCTTGTATCAGGACAAGATGCCCAATCTGAATCACTGTAGGCCTTAAGATGAAGAGAGGAGTTGCTGGAAAAAAATAAACCTTGACCAAGTGAACCTTTGATGTATCTTAGAACTCGAGTTGCGGCATCCATATGAACCTGACTAGGCTTATCCATAAATTGGCTAAGCACATTTACAGCATAAGTTAAATCAGGTCGTGTGATGGTCAAGTAAATGAGTTTACCAATAAGTCTTCTGTAGCTTGTAGGGTCTGAAAGAGCATCCTCTTGAGATCGAGAGAGTTTGTGATTGAGTTCAATGGGAGTTGAGATAGGCTTAGAACCTAGCTGACCAGCTTCCTCAAGAAGTTCCAAACTATATTTTCGCTGGCATAAAAATAAACCTGAAGCTGATCTAGCTACCTCCAAACCAAGGAAGAACTTGAGGGCACCAAGATCCTTGATTTTGAACTGACTGTGCAGGTAATGTTTGAGTGCTTCAACAGCGAGGAGGTCATTACTACCCACCAGAATATCATCCACATACACTAAAACTGCTATGAACCCATGTTGTGTAGTGCGAGTGAATAAGGAGTAGTCAGACTTAGATTGGTGGAAACCAACAGCTAATAAAGATGTAGAGAATTTAGAGTACCATTGTCTCGAAGCCTGTTTAAGCCCATAAAGGGCTTTATTCAGCCGACAAACAAGTTTTCCTTTACCTAGGTTCTCCCCCTTATTGAGGAAACCCGGAGGAAGGTCCATGTATACCTCCTCATCTAGATCACCATGCAAGAAGGCATTGTGAACATCTAACTGAGACATGTGCCAATTTTGAATGGAAGCAAGGGCAAGAAAAAGTTTGACAGTGGTGAGCTTAGCTACAGGGCTAAACGTTTCTTGGTAGTCCAACCCTTCCTTTTGAGTGTATCCTTTTGCAACTAGCCGGGCTTTGTGTCTTTCTATTGTCCCATCAGATCTCAATTTGACTTTATAGACCCACTTACAACCAATGGATTTTTTGTGGGGAGGAAGGGCAGTGATAGTCCAGGTGTTGTTTTGCTGGAGGGCAGCAAGTTCAGCAGCCATGGCTTGTTTCCAATGACCAAAAATAACAGCTTGCTCATAGGTTTTGGGTTCATTGTTCAAGGAAAGGGAGAGGGCATAAGCTTTGTGCGACTTGGACAGCTTGTGATAAGACAAATAGTTTGCTAATGGGTGCTGTGTGGACTGATGTGAGGGAAGGACAGTGAAGTGATCTGCTGATGTGGAAAAAGATGGAGTTGTGGACTGATTTGATAGCGAATGAACAAGTTGACAATGGTATTGCTGCAAATACCTTGGTGGCTGTCTAGTTCTAATGGATCTCCTTAAAGGAATGAGAGGTGTATTTTCTGGAGATGGAGAGGAGGGAGGTGAAGGACTAGACAATGGTGGAGTGTCGGTGCTCTCTATTTGCTCTTCAGTAGAAGAGGAATGTTCTAGTGATGGATCAGAAACTATAGGTTCTGTAATGGGAAAAGGAACGTCAAGCAAAGGTGACACATTAGGAATGACTAAATTCGACGGGAATGCAGAAGTTCTAGAAGTCTCTTCAGGAAGTTTTTGGAAAGGAAAATCTGACTCATGAAAGATCACATCCCTAGAGTTAAAAATAATATGAGTGTCAAGATCATATAACTTGTATCCTTTCACCCCAAAAGGATAACCAATGAAAACACATGTTTTAGACCGGGGATCAAATTTTGTGCGAATATGCTTCAATGTGGCAGCATAACATAAACACCCAAACACCCTTAAATGTGAGTATGATGGTGGTGCTGAGAAAAGCATTTCATAAGGTGTTTTATTGGCTAAGATGGGAGTTGACATCCTGTTTATGAGGTATGCAGCAGTTAGAATGGCATCCCCCCAAAACCTTAAAGGTAATGAAGCTTGAAAGAGAAGAGATCTAGCCACATTTAAAAGATGTTGGTGTTTTCTTTCCACCACTCCATTTTGTTGTGGAGTGGCAACACAAGATCTTTCGTGTATGGTTCCATTTTGACTATAAAAGTGAGACATGGAAAATTCAACACCATTATCAGATCTGAGAGTCTTGATTTTGGTGTTAAATTGAGTTTGTATGAGCTGGAAAAATGATTGTAACAAAGTTTGAGTTTCATATTTATGTTTCATAAGATAAATCCATGTCACTCGTGTATAATCATCGACTATAGTCAAGAAATAACGAAAACCATTGATAGAAGGTTGTGAATAGGGACCCCATATGTCACAATGAATCAACTCAAAGGGAATGGAAGTAGATTTAACATTAATGGGAAAAGGAGATCTCCGTTGTCTTGCCAAATGGCAGATTTTACATTGTAAATTTGGATTGGACTTTACATCGGGACAACTTGAATAAATCAAACTCATTCTATTGACAGGTAAATGTCCTAATCTAAAATGCCAGAGATCAAAGTCGTGCTGTAAAGTAGTATTGTTGACTCGAAAAAGACTTGAGGATGAAGATAGATCCCTAGAAAGACAGCCATCATAGGTGTGCAGCAGAACATAAAGACCCGCTTCGGCTCTAGCTAGTCCAATCGTCATCCATGAAGATAGGGCCTGAATGAAACAAACATTTTCCAAGAAGATCAGACAAGTGTTTTGATTTTGGGTGAGTTTACTGGCTGAGATAAGGTTGAATGTGAAAGATGGGACACACAGGACATCTGTTAAGATTAAATGTTCAGAAATCTTAACAGTGCCTATGTGTGTCACCTCAACCTTTTGTCCATTTGGTAATCGAACAAATGTGTTGAGGGGTCGAGTGATTGATGTGAAAAATGACAAGGAACAGATCATATGATCAGTGGCGCCTGTGTCTACTATCCAAGGAACTTGTAGTAGATCTGGTTCCTTCCTTGTCATTAAGGAAATAAAGTGTTGATTATGTGCAGGAGACAAGACATAGGGTTCAAAAATAGTGCAAGAACTTAAACTTGGAGATGAGGACAAAGATGTACCTCCAAAATTTGACATCACAACATTGCTGGAAGAGGGAGTTTCGTGGCTAGTGAGATTCATGGTCTTTGGAGCTGGTGGATTGGGGTTGTTTGAACCTTTAGCAAGCTGTATACCTTGTCCATTGAACAAGGCAAGGAGCTGTTGGATTTGAGCCTGGGAAAAGGGGATTTCTGGGACAGCAGGGGCAGTTTTCTCCTGGTTTGGGTTTTGTGAGACAACTTGGTTGGCTAAGTGGCCAGTTCCACCATTGGCATTAAAAATTCCCTTTGACTTTGTGAACTTGAATCCAGGTGGAAAACCTATGAGTCGGTAACATTTGTCTTTGGTATGCCCCGGCTTTCCACAATGACTACAACTGACCCCAGATTTTTCTTTTCTTTTGAAACCCGATCCATAGGCAGCCAAGACAGAGGGTTCTAGGCTAGGCATAATCAAGCTCCTGGTCTCCCTTTGCCTCTCCTCTTGCAGAATCATGGAAAAAACATGGTCTAATGAAGGTATCGGGTTCATTAAAATTATTTGACCTCTAATGGCAGAGTAAGTTTCATTGAGCCCCGTAAGGAATTTAAAAACATAGTCCTTCTCCTGAACTAGAGCAACATTTTTAAGGGCATCACAATGACAAAGACCACATGAACAGAATGGTAATGGACGATAATTTTTCAGCTCTTCCCAAATCGCATTCAGCTGGGTGAAATAATCACTTACAGTGAGTTCTCCTTGTAGAAGCATATTGAGTTGATATTGCAGGTGAAAGATTCGAGCATCATCCGGTTGTGCAAAACGTGCCTTGAGCTTCTCCCAAACTTGTTTCGCTGAGTTAATGTAAAGTACGGTTGATGCAATCTCCTTTGAGATGGATTTCAAAATCCATGAGAGAAGAAGGTTGTTGCATCGCAGCCAAGAGGGATAAATCGCATCTGTCGGCTCTGGAGTGGGGATGGTGCCATCGAGAAATCCCAACTTGTTCTTCACAGAGATGGCAAGTGTAAAGGCACGACTCCAGGAGAGAAAATTGGAACCAGTCAATTCGGGGGTTACGACGACGGTATTGACACTGTCGCTTGGGTGAAGAAAGTAGCAGGAATTTGAATCTTCACATGGAGCTGATGAGGTCTTTAGGGGATTTCCTGAGGAAGAGGATGAAGATTCAGAGTCTGAGGCAGCAGCCATTGATTAAATGAAAAGAAGGGTGATGATTCTGTGAAGAGAAGATGAGAAGAGAGGTGAGATGAGGAGGTCGATGAGGAGGTCTCTAGGGTTTCGCTAGACACGGTGTGAGGAAGATGAAGGCAGCGTCTTTCCCCTCTGATACCATGTCAGAAAACGAAAACGCACACCACCTGAGAATTCTCGTCTCATTCAGCCTGAACGCATGCGTTTGTACAATGTCCTTTTATGAATACAGCTGCCTTGTGGCTTCAGCAAAATAAGGAAACTAACTGGGCTCAATCGTCTATTGGGCTTACCTAAAAGCAAAGAGAAAAGAAAATATATGTACAGGTGTTATTACAAAGAGAGGAAACAACGTCAAAGCTGTAGCATGACTTCACTGGAGTGGCTTGTCATGGGCTGAGTGGCTTGTCATGGGCTTTATATTCTTGTGATAACCGCGCAAATTCTGAAGTAAAACGTAAATTTCCGCATATTCCTTAGTATTTAGTAACTTCCATGGTCGTTGTGAAGTAAAGGGTTCCGTGAATCTTCTTCTGATGATGAGTGGGTACCATAACCCGCGCAGGGATAAGCCCATCAATCCCTTTCATCCAGTTAGCAAGAGACAAAAAAGTGAGCAATCCGTTACTTCTGGCAAACGTCATATTTGTATGTGAACAGTGAGTTGCAATCGCGATGCTCTTAACAACCAACGCAGGTCCTCATCTTCCACACTCCAAATGTACCTGCTATACTCAAACTTGTAATAATATCCTCAATATTTTAGCTACTGTGTAGGTTAGGAGTCTTATTCTGCCTGTCTCTCTCCCAACGCCTGTATGATTAAAGCAGCATAGACCTTCTCTTTCTAAGTTGGGGGACATAGCTGCAACTTAGACAAGACCAAAGTCTGTGCTCCTATAGTCCTGCACTTCTACTTTATCTAACCAATGCTTGCCTTAGAGCATTACTAGCAGACTCTTTAAATTTGGCTATCTACTTTAACCAAAAAGTACACTTCTCTATTTTAACTATCAACTTTTTTAAAACACACCCAACAGCTTCTCTATTTTAACCATCTACTTTTTACTATTATATTAAAATATTATTTTTTAAATATTTCTTTATTTTTTCTCTTAATTTATATTTTTGAATATTCGGTTATATTTTTGAATATTTATCTTATCCTAAAAATGTCGGATTTTTTAATTTTTGTCTTTTTCTAATTTTTTTAAATTTGTCTTATCCCAACGGTCATATTTTTAAAATTTTGTCTTATTCCAACGGTCATATTTTTTTTTAAAAATGTCTTTATGCTTTCAATATAAATAAGACCATTTATATTTTAAAATAATTTCTGTATGCTTTCAATATAAATAAGACCAGTTATATTTATGTCTTTACGCTTTCAAAAAAATGTCTTTATACTTGTGTTTATGCCACTGCAACCCCAAATACCTTATACGTCCAAGTGAGCAAAAATAAAATAAAAAACTCCCAAGTACCAGCAAAGAAGTCGTTTTACAAAAGATACCTTGTAAAAAACAACCAACGTGAAGCAGTACACAACCAACATGAGTTGAGCTGGGAGGAAGAAAAGAAAAAAGAAAGAGGGGGAGAGGGTGAGAACCGGAAGGAAGAAAAGAAAAATAAAGAGGGAGAGAACGTGAGCTTTCGGCGGAAGAAAGAAAAAGAAAAAGAAAATATTAATATTTTATTATGAAGAAGTGAACAGTAGCTCTCTAAAAATAGAGAGCCACTGTTCACATGTTAAACTTTTTGGTTAAATTTTGTTAAATTGGAGAGGCTGTTGAGATGCATTTTTTGGCTTTTTGGTTAAATTGGCTCTCTATTCTAACCAAAATGTTAGAATAAAGAGCATGCTAGGAATGCTCTTAGAAAAAAAAAAAGTGATAATATGGTTGCGTAAGGTCTTCATTATTTCACTTTTTTTTTCTAAGCAGTCTTCATTATTTCAGTTGTCCTAGGTAATGTTAGTTTTGAAGAGTTTTATAGAATTTGAAGAGTTTTGTTAATTTTTAGATGATGTTAAGTTGTATTGGTGTTTGTGTAGAGATTGATGATGTGTAAAAAAATAATAATGATGTTTAAAGTTTTTTTTTGTTTTTTCAAATTTATTTATTTTTATTAAAATTTAAATATTTAAAGCTTAAAAAAAAGCTAAAAAGTACATCACAATTCACAATTCAACGAAAACTTGTGGTATGATAGGAGAATTCTTCTTTTGAAGGGACACAATTCAACGAAAGCTTGTGGTATTGGAGTCCGTGACCTGCAAAGCCAGCTAGAATTTGAAGGCTGGTGCGAACGCGTGGCGTTTGGTACCCTGTTTTGGTACCGAATTTTTAGGCTGAATTCTTATTTTGCCGAACAAGATCGAATTTAAGATTTGAATCCGGACTTTTGTCACCAAACGAATATGTCCCTAGTCTTTATTTCATTATAATAGGTTGTACTGGGACCTTTTTTTTTTTTACCCTCTTTTTAAGGGCAGCTCTGCACTGGAGATATAACCATGTGGAGCAGTAGAACCTGAGGCTGACTTCTTAACAGTGGCGTCCCCTTTTTTGTTGTTTAGGTGAACGTGAAGAAATGGCCGGAAGCATACAATAGAGTACTTTGGTTTAGGCCATTTGGGGATTCCGTTCAAGCAAGCAAGTTGTTTCGAAATTCTAAAAACTTCTTCGACATGGAGACTCAAGTCACTCAATCCCTGAAGCGCTGTTTTCAGAAGACACTCTTGCAGTCTTGGGAAAATTAAAGTATAAACGCGGTCAGAGGGAAGACTCTGGATTCAGACCTTTAAAAGAAAAGATATGACCTTAATTAATGAGCTTATAAAGGCATGATTGTCCTCTCTCTCTCTCTGTAGTTACTCACAAAAGATAAATTCGTAGATGAGTTTTCCCCATCCTTTCGTGTTTGCATTTCCCCTTACAATACATTGATTCATTGAATACAAATAGTTTCCTTGGACAGTTCATCTACGGAACTGGATGCATTGTGAATTAGTAAATGAAATCCTAGGAGTGCTTAATTAATGTACCTTAACTAAATATGGGAACCTGAATGATTTGGGAAAAGCAAATGTTTTGTCTTCACAACAATTACGCAATAAACTATAATAAGTTTCAGTTTCCCCTCCGATTTTTGCTTTGATTTCCTCATAAATGGCTTCGAGATAAGCTATACACTCCGAAAAAATCAAAATCACTTGTGCTTTTTCAGCACAGTTGATGGTCAAAGGGCACCGGTTATTGTGTGAGTGTGTGAGTGGACGGGTGAGATTAGAAGTTGAGAAATTTAATGGCTGAAAAAATGTCACGTCATTTAATGAAATGGGTTGGTTTCGTAGGTCGGGTTCATTAAATGACATGACATTTTTTTAGCAATTAAATTTCTTAACTTATAATCTCACTCGTCCACTCACACACTTACACAATAACTTTTGTCATGGTCAAAGTAGCTCTCAAGAAGGTTTTTAACCAAAACAGATAGTCATTATGGTTTGAGCAAATCTAAACGATGGTCACCATGCGCGCACTAGACGAATTTTGTATTAGACAGTAAATGGGTCAGCCAAGAACTCTCTAGTCTCCCCTCATTTTTTAGACGAGATCATCAGTCATCACATGCAGCACACTTTGTGTTAATCTTTGGGTTCTGAAGATGAACTGAGGTCTTTAACCAAAACAGATAGTCATTATGGTTTGAGCAAATCTAAACGATTGTCACCATGCGCGCACTAGACGAATATTGAATTAGACAGTAAATGGGTCAGCTAAGAACTCTCTAGTCTCCCCTCATTTTTTAGACGAGATCATCAGTCATCACATGCAGCACACTTTGTGCTAATCTTTGGGTTCTGAAGATGAACTGAGAAGAGAAAATACGCAAAAGGGAAGCCGTAGAATTAGAAATTACTCTACTAGGTTTCCTGCTTCTTTCCAATGTAGAGGGCCGTTCTCTCCCCGTCTCCGTGGGACAGCTTAGAAGGATCTAGTTGCTACTCAAAGGAACCTAGAACCCAAAGAGAGATCAGTTAATATTGTTACAGAAGCTGTTTCATTCCCAGCATCAGTGCTTATGAGATACTTCCTTGAGTTCTAACCTCGTGTATTTGCATCTCAATAAACAAAACAGCATCATAACTTTTGCCCATCACTGTCCTTGCGGGCTCCCATATTCCCAAGCACTTATTTTCCAGCCACTAGCTGTGCCTTTGCCCACTTATAGTTCATATCCACTTATCAAACCCATGTTTATAGCATCTGAGTTCTTAATTTTGGTTGATATGAGTTCCACGTACGTGTCACAGCTGGAAGCTTCCTCTGCAGCTACTTTGGAGAAGATCAAGAAACAGGATTTACAGGAGTGTCACTGATCAGCAAGTTAAATCTCAAAGAGGGAAAATGGAAACTAGACGATGTAAATGTCGTTATCTAATCAAGGTGTTCATTCTGTCAAGTAGTTTTGACTGTGAAGACACATTCTGTACAGTATCGTTTGCTAATTAATTCATAATTTGGATTTAGCTTTTCATGAAAGTGAAAACACTTTGATTTGTGCGTAGACAACTTTGCTAATTAGCAGACACATTTTCGTACGTATGCGACATGACGTAATTTGACCTTTAACCTAGTCGATGTGACCAGATAGATCAATATCACCTCATTGGGTGAAACACACCCCAACTGAGCCCCATAAAATTGCTGGCTTGGAGAACATCAGAGTGTGCAAAACCGTAGAAAGAGTGATATTTTTCTCTTCTGTCGGCAACAGAGTTAAGGCTTCGATTTACAAAATATTTCATCAATTTTTAATAAAATATTAAAATATAATCTTTTTATTAGTAAAAAATATAAAAAATTATCGCTCTTCAATTTTTCACTAAACCTAATAACAACACTAAAATTAATACTAAAAATTTCACAGCGCAAACATAACTTAACAATAAATGCTACTGCATGCCGTAAAACTTTCACACTCCACTCCATGACTGCTTATATGTAAGCGTTTGGCAGTGGCTAGTGAAAAAGAGGGCTTGCATGAATAAGAAACACGCCAAACGAAGCAAATGCCGGGCTCTGCCTTAAATAAATGCATGTTGCTTGGACTGAGACGTTTGTGTGCGGATGTGACTTGTGAGAGAGAGAATGTCCCCCTGGTCTCTCTCTCTCGGGAGACAAACCTGCAAGTCTAATCTTTCAGGTTTGACTCTTCCTTTCTCCTCTTATCATTTCCTTGCACTGTAATTTATCTTCTTGGACTGCAGGGGGTAATTTCTTGACTTTTGACTTATTTTTGCTACGAGACTTAACCTCAAGATCTCTCTCTCCCTCTATTTATATATTTGTATAACTGGTTGCTAGGTACCAAACTACCACATCTTCGTTCTTCCTATCCGATCTTTCACCATGACAGACCCCTACTCCAATTTCTTCCCAGGATGGCTGAACATCATGCCTCTCCATCCTCACTATTCTTCTTTGGATCCTTTCTCCTGCCCTAGTTTGAATTCTTATCCTCCTCATCCATTCTCAAACAACATCCTTAAACACAAATCTTCCATTCAGCGCGAACCAGCTATTCCCTCAGCACCATCCTCACCTCCTCCCAGAGAAGCTCTTCCTCTTATAAACAACTTAAGCCCTACAAGACAAGAAGAACATGAGTCCCCAAGCAGTGCAATTGAAGAGGAAGAGGATAAAAACATGGACAAAGTTGATGGTGATGAAACTGTTACTGTAGCCCTACATATAGGCCTCCCGGGGTCTAGTACAGATCCGGGCTCTAGGCTAGTCTCTCCTTGTGCAGATGCAACTGATAAGGAAGGAGTTAATGTGATTTCAGGATACCCGTTGGACAGACTCAACCAGGGCCAGTATTGGATTCCAACCCCTTCTCAGATTCTTATTGGGTCCTACTCAATTCTCATGTCCTGTTTGCTCCAAGACCTTTAACAGATACAATAATCTCCAGGTTTATATGCCCCCTTTTACTTGACAGAAATCTTCTATGGCTAAGCTTTTCTTCTACTCTCTTCAAATCTCTCTATTTTCGCTTTCTTTCCTTCTTTGAGCTAGATTGAGTTTTCCCCTATTTTTTTGCAATGATTATGTATTCACATACAAATATGGTATATATATATATATATATATATGTATAACTAAGGATCCGAATTCAATTAAGACTGTACGGATCCAGACCTGTGTAGACTTACGGTCTGGATTAAATCCAAACCCGATCAGACAGCTCCCGTGGGCGCGTTTAGTTGTAATTGTCGGACCACTGCAATTTAAATCCGACCACTACAGCTAAACGCGCGCACGAGAGCCGTCTGATCGGATCTGAATTCAATCAAAACTGTAGATCTGGACAGGTACGGTCTAGACCCGTATAACCAAAGCTGTATATTTTCTGCATGGCTTTTGGTTTAACATTGCTAACTGGTTTAACTGAGACTCAGGTCAGTACATTTTTTTGTTTTATTTGACCATTCATGAAAATGTTCATACTGTTTGTTGTACTTTTGAAGATGAATTGTGCTTCACCCAGTTCCCAGATTGTGAAAATAAAACTCATAAGATCCACTGTGCTTCAGACGTCCTGATGCTCTTAAATATCCAGATCCCGAGCTCCCGATCTGAACCCTCCTGTCTGTTCAAAGTAACGTACTCTAAAATTATGCAAAGACATCTCCCATACCTTCTAAAGCCGTCTCCTATTTTTCTGTTTTTGGGTAAGTTAACGTCTCCATACAAAGAAGAAAAATATAATATTTGCACCTATAAAGTACAGTATCTCAGGAAAAAGAAACCAAAGGCTAGAAAGAACAGTAAATCACCGACGCTCCATCAAAAGAAAAGTACAGTAAGATGTCTGGATAGAAGTTCTTCAAACACGATAACGTGTTCACACTGTCTGTGAGAGAAATAGATAACTAGTTTGCAGGAGAATATTATATATCTCTCTACTACAAATTCAGGAGATATTTGTGTCTTTTACATTTACTCTTCTGTGTTCTTTACAGGCTGGATCGTTCGGGATTGACAGCATTGGTGGAAGTTTGTGAATAGTTTCATACAGACTACACCATAAATCAATATTACGAGTCTCTAAAAGTAAGCTTAGGTGGACTCAGAAATAATAGGAAAGAAACAGTGAGACCAAACATAGGGATCATATGGGACTAAGATGTTTATTATTTCGGTAGAAATCGGGTCTCTCTAATTTGTAGGCGTCAGAACTCAAAAGATTGATGGTGCAACGAGTTGATTGCCAATGTCTAATAATCCTCAGCGCTATCTTTGTCATACTCTCTCTCTCACATACAATCTGCCTTTTGCTTGTAGTGCAGATGCATATGTGGGGACATGGATCTCAATACAGAAAAGGACCACAATCACTAAAGGGAACTCAGCCGACAGCCATGCTAAGGCTCCCATGCTACTGTTGTGCTCCAGGATGCAAGCACAATATTGAGCACCCAAGAGCAAGGCCTCTCAGAGATTTCAGAACCCTCCAAACACATTACAGGAGAAAGCATGGAACCAAACCTTTCATGTGCAGGCATTTGCAGTAAAAGGTGATTGGAGAACCCATGAGAAAAACTGTGGGAAGATTTGGTATTGCATTTGTGGATCAGATTTTAAGCATAAGAGGTCTTTAAAAGACCACATCAAGGCTTTTGGCGTTGGTCATGGAGCTTACGGTATTGATTGGTTCCAAGAAGAAGAAGAACCTGCATCAGATAATGAAGCACTTGATGGTGATTCCTTGATGTGATCAAGTAAACGAAATCGAGTCTCTAGCTGCATTCCCTCAGTACTTGGGCTCAAATAACCCGAAGTTATCTCCAGTACTTGAGCATGCATGCCTTTTCACCAATTTTCTCAAGGATTATTAAGAAAGAAGTGCAAAGTCTTGTTATAACAGGTGTTAGAATACATCCATGCCCTAGAAAACGAGGGGGTTGTGTAGAGATTCAATGAGCAAAATAAATGAATATATATATATATTTTCTCTTTTTATTCATTTTAAAGGATTCGTTTGTTATTTTCATCCTCGGTAAGCAGGGCCGGCTCAAGCCGAAAGGAGGCCTAGGGCAGTAGGCTTTTTATATAAATTTTAATATAAAATATTTGAAATTATTTGAAAATTATTAAATTTAATATAAAATATTCAAAGGCCTCCTTCATTCTTTTTTATAGGATTCTCATATTTCCATAACTTACACAGATAAGAAATTTATAAGAAATTTTTTGCTCCTTAATCAAAGTTCAGAAATCTAAAAAAAGATTAGGAGGTTTGTGAGAAACATATAACTCAATGAGTAAAAAGACAGTCCACTGATATAAAAAAATATGGAAAAAATTGCATCTTATCATTCAATTTTTTTTCTTAGTTCAATTGTCTTTTTTATTTTTTGAGTCATCTATAACACACAAGAATAAGAGGAAAATACATTTTTACCCACAAACTATCATAGGTTTTGCACTTTACACCCTAAACTATCAATTTTGATACATTACACCCTCTAACTACAAATTTTTGACACTTTACACTATTTTTCAATTTTTGAGACTAAAATGACGATAATGGTCTTGACCCATTTTGTATAAAGTAAAGATAATGTTGTCAATTTATTAATTTATCAAGGGTATTATTGTCAAATGGAGGGTGCAAAGTGTTTAATATTAGTAGTTGGAGGTGTAATGTGTCAAAATTGGTAATTTAGAGTGCAAAGTGTCTAACATTAGTAGTTTGAGGATGCAATGTCTTAAACATAGTAGTTTGGGGTGCAATGTATCACTATCCCGGTAGTTTGTGGGTAAAAAGTGTATTTTTTCCAAAGAATAAATATTTTTTTTAACTTTTTATGGAGCTTTGCTCAAAGTGAGGTATTAAACTATCGCCTAAGTTGCTTTATCCTTTAATCGGCACTGTCGGTAAGTGAAGGTAACGAATACAAAGTAGGCAAAAGATCAGAGATGACAAAAAAAAAAAAAAAACCTAAAATTTTACTTTGCGTGTTCAAGAGTGCATAAGAATATAAATTTCTATCAGACAACGTCCATTTCGAGATGAGCAACGTTACGTTATCTTACAAAGTTCATACAATCTCTTCGTTTAATTTCTTATTGGTGTGGTAGAGATATTTGGTCGGGTTTGTTTACTTAATATTTAGGGTATAAAAATTTCGAGCAAAATAAACACATTCTAAAATTTCTAACATTTACATAAACACATTCTAAACTTGTCATAAATATTAATAAAATTTAAACATCTAAAAGATTCTCAAAATTTTAAAAATATTCCCGAATTTAGAAAAACAAAATTTTGAGAATATTGTTTCAGCCACGATGGCCGGCAGTCAGTAGCATCAGTCATACAAGCCAATGCTGCTCATTTTCACGCCAAGTGGGTCTTAATAAGAAATCCCTAATCAGTAAACGTTTTTAAGGTGACAGATGACAATTTTTAAGAATATTTTGAGAGTATGGGGTTTGTAAAAATTGGGTGAAAAAGTTTAAGAATGATCGTAAAATCATTTTTATTTAAATTTATTAAAAAATAAAGAGAGAAGATTTTTGATATAATTTTTTAATAAAAAAAATCAAGTTTGTTACAACGTAATAAAATATTTGATGTAGTTTGTTTAAATGAAAAGATATTGAAGTTTGTGTTAAATTTAGGGATAAATGCAAAATCAGTCCCTGTGCTATACGCAAAAATCGATTTAGTCTCTGTGATATGAAAAACATCGATTTAGTCCCTGTGATTCTATTTTCGTTTGTTATTGGTGCTCCATCAGGGACTGATTTTATCACTTTCTGAAATCACAAGGACTAAATCGATGTTTTTCATATCACAGGGACTAAATCGATTTTTGCTTATAACACATGGACTAATTTTGCATTTATCCCTTAAATTCATATGAAAAATAAGAAATTTTGAAAAAAAAATGGTGTTTAGTTATGAACATTTTTATTTTTTGAAAAATTTGTTTAGTGAATATTTTGTTTCTTTTGTTTGTCTGAGACTTGGGGTTGCTCAAATGAGAAGTACAATCTCAGCCCCCCAACAGACCTGGAGACCAATAGCTCTGAGTCTGGCCCAAAACATATTTAAGCCTCCCTATGCCCAAAACTCATGGGCCGCATTACTAGCTACTTCGGTAAGTAATATCTCTCAGCGCTACCGTCGTTTCTCCATGTCGGAGTACTACTGTACTAAGGTTGTGTTTGTGTTGTAAAATTTTAGTGTTGTTAAAATTTTAGGTATTGGGTTTAGTGAAAAAGTGAAGAGAGATGTAATTTTTTATATTTTTTGTAGTAAATAGTAATGATTTGATGAGGAGAGATAGATTATATTGTAATATTTAATTGTGTTAAAATTTTGGTACACAAACGCACCTCATCTTCGGCTTACATTTTTTCCCAAAGCCTCCTCAGCAATTGTAAGCGATCAGATGGTGTAAAGATCAAATCTTCCTTGAACCCTAACCAGAGCAGATCAATCACATCCCAAGTTCAAGCAAAGAAACGATGCTTAAGGTGCAACACCCTTTACTCCGACAACGATAATTCACCAACAGCTTGCTCCTTCCACGGCCACGCCACCGGTATGTAATCTGCACCCTCTTTCTTCATCGACATGCTCAATGACACTGTATTTTCCCAAGATTTCATTTATAAACGAAGGCTTAGCTTAAGATCGAGCTGAGCAAACCTGGAAACATTCCATTGGGTACAGATGAAAATATTAGTCATACCCAATGAGATTTCGTTTATTTGGGAAACTGTATAAGGCTTCAAGATGGAGCCTATATATCTGGTTTACGATAATAGAGTTAAGAGGGATAAAATAATGAGGCCGAAGAAAGTTTCGAACTTCAAATGGAACCCTTACTTTGAAGTCGCTTTGAGAAGATGTCCATGGGGAAGCTATCTTATCACAACTCAAAATCAGCAATTCATCATCGGCGAAAAAAAATCTGTGCGAACTGTTAGGTTTTGTTTGACAATTGCTTAGCTCCTTCCTCACAGTTCGTTTCTTTTCTTCGTGAAGCTCCTTTCGTTTGAGTTAGGTCTACAGATGATTATGACGTGCGGAGTCCTCTAGATTAATTATGTTCTCAATGTTGATCTTATGCTTATAATGTATGTAGGGGAGAAGGGATTGTTTTCATTGGCTCCACCACACCAAGGAATTGATGGAGAGTGGAGTGACCGCTCTGGAGTAATTGTTTACAAATGGAATGAAAAGAACAATAGACCAAACACTGGAAGTGCCAATTGGAAGAAAAGATGGAGCTGTTGTGCGGAGTATGCTGAAAATGCCCTACCTTGTCGACGAGGGTGGCATGTTTCGTATGATGATGGGTTCACTTTGTATTAGTCACATTTGGCTCAGATGTAATGATGTAATGCTAGATTGTCTTGTCTCCAACGTATATCCACATTTGCTTCATCCTTCTCAAGAAATGGCAACCAGCTTCTCATGAAATGGCAAGTCTTATAATTTATTGAATCAGCGATGACCTCAATTTGGGGCATTGATTCTGGTGTCTTGTGGGTTAAAAATTTACATTTTGTGTTCTGTAATGACAAAGTCCGATTGAAATCTTCCAAATTTGGTTGGACTGTTATCCTGATCGTCTGTATTCCCACATTACTCTCCCCCCCCCCCCCCCTCTCTATCTCTCAGTTTTTGCTTTTTACTTGAAGTAGCTTCCAGCACATTGTTCACTTGACAATTTATTGATACTCTGTTCATTCCTGGCAACTCTGCTTGGCCAAGTAATTTGTCAGAGCCTCTTAGTGACGTTTGCCAATCAGAAAGACATTTGCGAGTGCTTCAAAAGATTGATCTGTCTTGGATTATCAAGAAATCATGTTCCCTTGCCCCAGGTTAAATCGTGTTGCGTGTAAATGTGAAGTTCAAAAGAATTTCGTTTTGAACCAAAATGGACCTTATATGCAAGCAATATGAGAACCTCGAAACTGGATGTTGCAGCAACAAAATCTTCATAAATAGAATTAGTATCTCAACTTTCAATAGAACGTCATCTCAACAAGTATTACTTCCAACAATTTGGTCCCTTAGATTGTACCGAAACCTCACTCTCTCCCTCGCTATCAACAATCCCACAAATTACTCTTAAAACTACACGACAGTCTTAAAAGACTCGTGAACATGCCTCAGCATATCCCGGTCCTTGTTCCACTCGGGTGCAGGGGCATTGACATAATGCGCATAGAGCTTATTATTCGCACAAGTCACAGAGATCAAACTGTGTGCACCAACCCCATCAATTTCGTACACATAATAGACCTGGCCATTCTCGTCCTTCTTCTCCTCAGAAGCGACGCTGTCCGCGCTCGCAATCAGGTCCTGCAAGCTCACGTCTGACAACGCCAAGTTGTTCAACACCGCGTCCTTGGGCGCTAGCTGACGAAACCCAGCAAGGAATGTGAGGTACTCTCTCTCTGACCTGTTCTTTGGGTTGTAGAACTCGCTGTCGGTTCCATTGGTTCCCTTCTCGACCTTCGAGACCAAGCGCTCTTTCCAACCCTCCGGCACGTCATAGACGTACTCGGCCGAGTCTTTCTTGCTTGAGTTGCCGCCGTAGCCTCCATAGTTGGCTGCGCTGGCAGCGGTACCGTAGTAGATGCGGTAGGTTGTGGCGGGGGAGTCGGCGAGTGAAGGAGGAGGAGTGGTGGTTAGGAGGGTGGTTGCAAGGGCTGTGGCGGTTAGAGCTTTAGTTAAGGTGGTCAGGGTTGTTTTCGACGGTGGGATAGGGACTTGGGGTTTGGTTGGAGGTGGTTTTGTAGTGGGGGCTGTGATGGTGGCGGTGGCGGAGGAGGAGAGGGCTGAGGGTGAGAAAGTGGTAGCCATGGAATTGGATACGTGGGTGTGGTTCTGGTTTTGTCTTCAATTATCTTTGATAAGTTCGGAAGATTTTTCCTTATCCAACACTGGAAGAGAATCAAGATTCAAGAGAGATCGAGCTTTGTGTCAGCTTGCGAGCGAGTTTTTATGTCGTATGCACTATGCGAAATTTCTTTTCCTTTTCCTTTTCCTTTTGCTATGCCTTTATTCCTTTTATTCCTTTCATTGCCTTTTTTTTTTTTTTTTAATTGAGAGAAATTAGCAATTTTGTCACTAGGTTTATACACGCTGACGATTTAGTCACTAAATTTTATTTTTTGACAATATGGTCACTGAGAATATATAATTGTGATGATTTGGTTTTTCCGTCAAACATACGTTAAATTTTTAACCGGAATAGCGGTCGATCGATTTGTTTACCGTTGCGGCAAATGTAACTTGTAGCGGTCGACCACATTCTATTCTGTTCAAAATTAACGGAGATTTGACGGAAAGACCAGATCGTCACAACTATATATTCTGAGTGACTATATTGTCAAAAAATGAAACCTAGTGACTAAATTGTCAATTTCCCTTTAATTTAAGAACAAATCCTAGGACCTCTGAGTACATCACTGTACGCGACAGACTATATGTGTTGCAACATGTTTCCAAACCAAAATTTTTATATAAATTAATCCTTAAGGCCTTGTTTGAGATTGATATTGAGATTGAGATTGAGAGATATTTCATGGGGTTTTTGTCCCGAGTTCGTGATTTTTGAGATTTGGTGACGTAAAACCTTAATAATTATTTTCTTTTATTTGCAACATTTTGCAGAAATGTGTCAATCACGATGAACCTAATTCTATAAAAAACAACTCTAGATGGACTTCAGTCAAAGACTCATGTTATGAAAATAAACTCTAGGTGGACCACATTCTTAAGGCTCATGCTATAAAAAAACAACTTTAATTTGACAACATTTAAAAGTGTAGGGTCTAACATGTTGTGTCAATTAAACTGAGTGTCAGTTGAAGGAACGATAAACAATAATGTTTTTTGGTTTTTTAATTCGACATTTGACTTCGAGTCACGCAAAGTGAGAGAGACGTTGACAAATCTGTGATGTTTGCATAAATCAGCTTTCAATCATAATACATCCAAACGCGTGAGAATTAAAGCATAACTTAAATTTTAAAGCTTGAGTTCAATTTTGACCCCAAACAAAGCCTAAGATCAGGATAGTTTCCCGTAGATGTGAAAGAGATTTGAATAATAAATCATTGGATAGCAAACTCAAGGCTTGAGCAACTGAACTACTTAGTGGAATTAAATTGATACACTTTCAAGACCAATAATGGTTTGAATTTTGGTAGCTGCAATTTTGGAAGCTGCAGCTACCAAATTTAAACCAAGACAAATAAAATAGAGAATTATGCTACAAATCCACCTGGTCCAAAAAATCCTATTTTGAAAACTTGGGTGATGTTCGTGTTGAAGAAATTTTTAGGATTTAAAGTATTTTGAGAATTTTTAGGTGATGTTGAAGTTGTATTAGTGTTTGTATAGAAGTTGTTGAGGTGTAAAAAAATAATGATGATTTTTAAAATTGCTGTTTGTAGATTATTTTTATTGGAATGAGTGAAGAAGATAAAATATAAAAATATATTATTTATTTATAATATTTATTATAATTTCGAAATTATAAAAATATAATTTCGAAAAAAAACAAAACAGAAAAAAAGAAGTTAACCCACGGGAAGCAAAAACAAAAAGAAAACAGACGAAGAAGAAGAAAGGACAAATAGCAAAAAAATAAATAAATAAAAGAAGAGGAAGACGGACGAAAGCTGTTGTCAGGAATCTACGTTACTTCCAAAAAAACACAAAAACAAAAACTGTTTTGAGAGCTAAACCAAACATAACCGATATATTGGAGAATAAAAAAGCAGGCGTCAAAAGACACTGAGGCCACATTATCAAAGTGATGACTCTTTAGGTATGTTTGTTTACTGAAATTGTAGAGAATATTTTCAGAATTTTGAAGAGAATATTCTCATAATTTTGAAAATTTGTTTGAAGGTTGAAGTTTATTAAAGTTGTGAAAAATTTAAAATATATGTGTAAAAGTTAAAAATTTTAAAGTATACTTTGTACCTCAAAATTTTGGGCAAAACAAACATATCTTTTGTTTGCCGAACATGAAAAATATGGGGATTCAAATCTACACTATTTCAGAACACGAACATCACCCTAGATTGACGCTGCGTCTTTTTCCTTCTTCAGCTCCTCATTAAAGATTTGATCTTGTGGTTCGAATTTCGATTCTCATAAAATCGCCATGTCCAAGAGGTAATACTTAATCGTATGATAATCTATTCCTTTTCTTTTCTTTTCTTTTTTGTCAAAGTTCATTTTTAGCTATGATTCTATGTTTAATTGTGACGTTCTCAATAATTCATTTGTGAATGGGTTTGAAAAGGGAGATTAACGGTCTTACATCTGTGACGAAACCTCTGCTGCAAAGGAAAAAAAAAACATAAACGATTTTTCGGTAATCTGGATTTTTCTTGCTTTGGGTCCTTCTATTGAGTAGGAGTTGATATCTTGGCAGCTCCTGGGTGATGAGATTGTGGATTCTGATTGTTCTGGTCGTTCTTAATGTATGTGGTAGTCGAAGTGGTTACTTGGATCGAGTTAAAACAGGGTTGTCGTTTATGCTTTTATTTGTGAAAAAGAAAATGTTTCATCGTATTAGGAATTTATGAATTAGTTATACTTTTGGCCCTTTGTTTGACGGTGGCCATATTAATTTACTTCCTTGACATTTTTTTTTGGTTTAAAGGTAATTTGGACTTTTTTTGACAGTCTATTTTCTCTGCCTCCAGGGTTCTTTGCAAGTTCTTTGCTCATGGGGCATGTTTGAAAGGGGAACATTGTGAGTTTTCACATGAGTGGAAAGCTCCCCCGAATAATGTAAAAGCTTTAAGCTCAACCGGCTTCCACATCTGCCCATTATTTTTAATGGTTTTTTTTGTTCTTTCCTCATCGATTCTCCTTGGCTTTTAACTACAGATTTGCACCTATTATCAGAAAGGAGTTTGTGCATATGGTAGTCGTTGCAGGTATGAACATGTCAAAGCTTCTCGAGGCTATTCTTCTGCTTCATCTTCATCAACAAATGCACGCCCATCTCTGGTTTCAGATCCTGTTTCTCCAGGTCATAGTACTAGAACTGCATTGGGCGGAGTTATTCCAGTCCCAGACAATCCAGTGGAGATATCTGCTTCATTTAGACCGTTCATTCCTCCTGCTACACCTGCCTGGAATCAAGAATTTGGGCTCCATGATCCCCGAGATGATGGGGATATAGTGGAGCCTATCTGTGTTAGACCAGCTGACCGTTCTATGTGTTCATTTGCTGCTGCTGGTAATTGTCCCCGTGGGGAAAAATGTCCTCACATTCATGGTGACTTATGTCCCACTTGTGGAAAATGTTGCTTGAATCCTTTTAGACCTGAGGAAAGAGAGGAACATTTGAAGACATGTGAGAAAAAGCAAAAGCAACTGGAGGCATTGAAACATAGTCAAGAAATAGAATGCAGTGTTTGCCTGGAACGTGTTCTCTCAAAGCCCACAGCAGCAGAACGGAAGTTTGGGCTGCTGTCAGAATGTGATCATCCATTCTGTGTATCCTGTATCAGGAATTGGCGTAGTAGTTCAACCTCGGGGATGGATGTCAATAATGCTTTGAGGTCCTGTCCAATTTGTCGCAAGTTATCATACTTTGTTGTTCCGAGTGTCATTTGGTATGCTACAAAGGAAGAGAAGCAGGAAATTGTTGACAGCTACAAGACAAAGCTCAAGTAAATTTTTACTGCAATTTGTTTATGCCTCTCTGTTACTGGTGATCTATTGCTGCCTTTCCATGTCCAAATTCTGCGTTCAAGAGATTGTTAAACAATTTAGACACCAAGAATATGGCTTCTTCAGTGTATGTTTCTGTTCTTGGTTTTGTAAGTAATTTGTTGTTTGCTTCTTGCAGATCAATTGATTGCAAGCACTTTGACTTTGGGAATGGAAACTGCCCATTTGGGACTAGTTGCTTTTACAAGGTACTATAAGTGTTAATGAGAAATTAGTTATCTCAAATTTAGATTTGAAAGATTTAATGTCTGCTGACTCCAACACATTGTTTTAAGCTTCTTGCTGTACCCAGACCTTTTATATCCTATGTCCTAGTAAAGCTGATATATCATTGCCCAGAGTATCATTTTCCTGGTTTTGGAATTTTGATAGTGAAGATGTAGAGGTTTTCTGTCATTGTAGTCCCATATCTTTTGTTGGTCAATGACTTTATATTTTTATTTTTTGGGTTAAGGAGTGGTTGATGATTTAGTTGTTCTGTTTTATCTGTGTTCTTTTCTGTCATCTTTTCTCTTTCCATTGGTTGAGAACAATATTTTAACCTCTTGATTTTGTGTGGTAGAAATCATGATTAGTTGCTATGGGAACGTTCTCGTGGTTTTTCTGTTTATTTTATTTTTTTGTTAAACACGAGTGAGAGAAAGCTTACTGCATTTTTGTATCTGACTATTTTCGAGAATTTTGGAACTGGATGACTTCTATTTAACTGCATGCAAGCCTACTCCCATAATTCTGCATTCCATGACCTGACATATCAGGTTTCCCTTTTCGCTTCATGTATTATGACGACCTGATTCTGAAATCCTTGATGATGGAGATAACACAATTTGAACTGATCAACCTGGCCTTCCAAAATATACAACGACGTGATCATCTTTAATGGTGCTCTAGGTCATGTTTAAAGAAACACCATGAATCTGGCAGTTCAATTAGTTCTGTTAGGGTTTGGACTGAGCTTGATTTTTGTTTGGCTTTTGTCAACTGAAAGAACAACCCAGACTCAGCAGAACCATGCCTTGCATGTAAATTAGTAACTGGTGCGTGTAAATTCGCCTATCTGATCACTTCTTTGACGAATGTGTATAATTCATGTCCTTGTCCAGAGAGCAGCATTTAGACACTATTGGTCTTTCAAGGGGATTTAATAATGAGTACAGTTAAGATGTGGGTGTTTTCTCTAGATGAAACCAACTAAACCCTACCCCTCACCACCCTCCACTTCCTACCCCTAGCACGTGAACCGAACCGAACCAAACCAAAAAAACAGTAGCTTTTGGTGATTCATCTAAAGTATGTTTCTTATTTGTTTTTGGTGGAAAAAAGGAGCATAAAATCTAATAGTGACAACAAGGGAAACCTGCATTTTGCCTTTCCAACCGAAATGCCATCTCCACCAACACTTTGACCACTCAGATGTCAACACCGTCTCCAGCATTCATAACTTACATCTTAGTCTTGCTGAACTCCACTATCACCTTCATTGGAGTTGCTGTGCAGCTGCAGTATCTATTGGTTCCGGCACCTATTCGTCAATTCTGCCTGTGATTCAACAATCTGTACACCCTTTTCACCATATTAATCCCTGAAGCCCTAGTGTGACCTTACTCCCCTAGTGTCAATGGTAGTATCCTTTGCTTTTCATTGAAGCTACTCATATTGGTGTGCTCCTTTCTGACTGCTTTTCTCACCTCCCATATCAAAGTGTCATCCCGAATTGCCTGAATATCTCATACTGCTAAACTTGGTTCTTTCAAGTTTCTCATATCTGTGTAAAGAACTGGAACAAAAAGCTGGGAATGATCCCTTATCTCTAGTATATCAAATTAACAGGTGTATTAAAATATGAGGATATTTATATTCTTATTTTCCGCGCACTCTCTCTCTTCACACCCCTTCTGGTGAAGGTCCTAGAGTTTCTGTTGGAAAAGCTTCTTGTGCTTGCTGTTCTCAGACTTATACACCTTTTGTCATTTACTTTCATCTAGGATAGGTTCACTTTAATGACTCCTTTAATGGATAGAATTTTGTTGTGTTCCAGCATACGGTCAAGCCAAGCTCTTACGCATGGAGACATCTCAGGCCGCCTCCACGAAGACCACCTCCACACAGAATCAATTTTGGGGTCATTGATGACTTGTTTGATGTGTTTGAGCCCTTAGAAGAGTTTGAAGATTTTAGTGCTGAAGATTTACTTAATTCAGAGTTGACTTCCTTTGAGATGGCTCTTTTATTAATGGATTTGGGCCTTGACCCGTGTGACTCATCAAGTGATGAGGAAGATTTATATAGCCCATGAACTACTAGACTGAGCCACTTGTAATCATTTAAATCTTCTGTGGGGATTGCCACATTATATTTTGTTTGCCTACAAGTTTTTGCTTTTGTGAAAGGATTGAGCCTATAGTTTTTTAACTCCGTGGCTGTAGTTTATTTTATGTCGAGAAACCTATATCTCTAATCACTGTCTAGGTTTCCCTGACAGTATTAGATTGTTTCTGTGTTTATAGTTACTGACATGGTCCAATGCTGATTTTAATTAGCCTGGAAAGTGTAGATTTTTTGGTAGCTTTCTGATTGCAGTGAGAGCATAACAATTGGTGTTTGTGGGTAATAGTTCATAGTTTCCTCTGATATGTTGTAAGCAAAGGTATTTCTTGTTGTTGGACAAGTACACTTTTTTTTTTGGTTTGAAGTTCTTCGTTTTGTTCCTCGTTTTAGTGATCTTGTGCTCCTCAAGGCTTGATACATAAAGATGTGTGGCAACCATTGCTGGTGAAGTGAGTTCCACTTGCATTTGATAGATTCTTTCTATTTTAAATCCTTGCCCATCAGTGGAAGTGGATATACAAAGATTGGAACTTGTGCTACATCATTTTTCTCTTTAAAGGTTGATGTGCCTTTTCGTTGTGAATGTAACGATATGCAGTTGCTTTTTATTTTCTTTATGTTGTATGTGTATCAGTGTGTATCAGAGCCTCAGTGGATTTTTCTACATTGATATTCTCTCATTGCAGCATGCATATCGAGATGGCCGCCTGGAAGAGGTGGCTCTACGGCATCTTGGGGCTGAAGATGGACATACTGTTATAGCTAAAAATTTTAGGTTTTCTCTTTGCCTCATCTTTTCAGTCTAGTTTTCCGTTTTTCTTTTAGTCCATTTTTTATTCACAATTTGGTTTTTTGTTTTGGGTAATGTCAGGCTGTCAGATTTCCTCACTAACTTGCATATAAGATGAAGTGGTGTTGTCGCATAATCTGGAGTAAGTAACAAGTCATGACTTGGCTTCTGCTTTCCCTATATTTATTTGTCCACTAGGGCTGGGCCAATTGTTTATGCTCTTTGACAGTAGATATTGCATGTCCAAGAAGAGCTCACACTGATAAACAAGAACATTTTTTCCATTCAAACCACAGTGCCGTATCTTCTTGGTGCTAAGATTGACCTGTGTTTATCTTCGCTTTTCCATGTTCCTGAGTAATCATTCTCAGCGCACATCATGGTATGGGGGTATCTACCTTGTTCCAGTGGGAAATTCTTAGGAGTCATCGAATGTTAGATATTTGAGAAAACATGATCATCATAGTGTTGAATGACTGGGTCATTGTGAAGGCTCTTAACATGCGAGGATGCTGACTATGCAGAACCAGCATTGGAGGCCATCAGAGTAGTTCATAATGATGGCATACTTTCAAAAGCATCCTATCTAAAGGGACCCCTTGATATTATAGAACACCCTAGCTCTGTGGCATCGCCCAAAAGTGTGTGGCCCTTATGAAATATGCATCATGCACCAGTTAGGTACTGGCCTTTTGGATTGAAGAACGTTTCTTAATGCTTTAGTCCATTTTCATATTGCAGGATATCTAATTATATAAAGAAATCATGTGCCACTTCAATTGCAAAGTTCTCTTCAACTGCCAGTGTGACACTCCAGTTGTTCGTGAGGTATTATGATTTTATTTTACATTGCCAACGTTATAGTTCGTTCTGTAAGTGGAATTTTTATATGCTTGTGTCGGCCTATTGTAAGCTGATAGTAGCCCAGAGTGCACCCTGGAAATGAAAGTCAAAGCCTTTTGTTTTCCATGTGCCGCTGTTCCACTACCAGCATTTGTAGCCTAGTGGTATTGATCCACCTGTCAATGTCAAGGTCCTTGGTTTTACCTGTTATCCTTATTGATACTTGCGGGTTTGAGGGTTCTTCAATCAATTGACTCACCGACATGATTTATTTCTATTGCCCGTTGGTAGTTTTTTGACTCGATAGGTTATTATGTCCAAGTTTACAGTGATGGCTTTAGTCAACATGGAGCCTTTTTGGAATGTCGTTTTTGCAACTCCAGGCTTTAATATACAGCCATTGTTTGTTGGTCATCTGTTAGGTAAGCTCTAATTAAGATTTGAGATTCAACTCAGGTTTCAAGGTACCCATTAGTTCGTAAGAGTTGCTATCTCTTACTTCAATCATACATGGTTCTACAATCCATTTTTGGATGTATTTCCTACCAGTCGCTATCCAGTATTTCTGGCTTTCGCCACAAGAACTAGTTGCATTTATTTCATGTTGTAGGATGTTGTACCTTGATTGTACACTTGAGAAGACACTCATCTGCAGAAAGTAAGCCCTATTAGATGAATGTGGTGTGACAATGTTAGAGTTATAATTGTTTGTTGTTAAGGAATTCTTAGTTCTCATTTCGGTTGTATTACTCTACATGCTCGAATGTGTGCTGTTTGCTGTTTCTTTATGCTTACCCATCATTATGCTTCTGACAAATTCAATCCTCGTCTTCCCCTGCCCCAAATGGAAAGAAGGAAAAAGGAAAAAAGAGTAACCATTGACTCGGTGACATCTGACTGAACTTGTTAATGGTGTCAAATGCAGATTTGCATGCTGGAGGGGACCAGAATGAGGGAGGTCAGGGGCATCTTTTTTATTAGACTGCATCTTCTACCAAGTGAATAAAATCATAAATCCGTAATAGATTTGATGGATGTGTGTGAAGTTCTTGTCTGCTGTCCAGTTTATAGAACAATGTATTTTAGTAATGGACATGCGAAGAGCTGTGTTCTACCGTTCCCTGCCACCATTGAGAAACTGCTGAGATAAGGGTTTTTGTTTCCAAATAAGTACCAGAGCGAAGCAATGAGGACATGTTCCGGGAACATTGTCTATGACGTTCTTCGTATGCTTCTCTGGATTTCGCTGCCGGCAGCTGGACGACATTTTCAGGCAGTAAGAGCTCCTTAAAATCTAGGGCTTCTGCTGTGGCCTATTTTCCCTTGTGTGACGGTATGATTGCTCAGCTCTTGGGAGTTATTATACTTTGTAAAAGCTTATTACCACCCCCCGGAGGCTAGCTATGTTAATGAAACTTTCTCCTCTCTCTCTCTCCCCCCCTGAAAACCCCAAGTGTTATTATTTTTTTCTTTTCTAAGCAACCAAACATATTGTTTCTATTAAGATTGTAGGGCGTTTCCCAGAGCAAGTTCTCACAGATTCTGAGTATTATTCTAGTTACGCTTGGATTTTTCTTCTCTAAAGTAGCACCCTAATGGACTGCACAAGTAATACAGTAGAAACTCAAGTTCAAATTAGACCAGTTCTTGCCCAAATTATGGTTTCAAGTATAAATTAATTTGGTCATCGAATTTTTTTGGATATGTTTATCAAGATTTATTTGAACTCTTGTCTGCGATAAATTTATGTCGTGCTTTTTATAATCTCAATCAGACCAGCTCTTGCCCAAATTATGCTTTTTTGATATGAAATATATATAGACGTCCATTTCTCTTGGAAGAGAATCTCAGAAGCCAGGCCCAGCCAAATTTGCCCCAATATTGGCCCGAGAAGGACACTGCAGACATACCAGTACAAGCCGGATTGCAAAAGAAAATGACTATAAATATAGACCTTCACTGAAAATGGTAACAAGTATTTCAATATTCAACATTTTTGGGGTCACTCGCACCTAAGAAATTACAATCAGACGGCCACTTAATATTCTTTTTAATTATTTTTTTGTCTTGAAAATTCCAAAAAATTGAAAAAGATTCCAGAAAAAGACGTGTGCGATAAAAAATACAGTTTTATTTTATACTAAAAATGTTTCAATTTTGACCCCATAAAACGTGTTTACACACATGCCACGTGTGAGAATTGAACATATTGCCACACACAAAGTGCGCACCCTACAGTCAGTTAAGCACTTCCTCGCCTCCTTAGCTTCTCCGGCGCATCTTCAGTATCGAGGATTCCATTGCTATTCTCTGTCTCTCTGTCTCTCCCTCACCCTCTAAGTCGAAGAATCAGAGAATTTAGGGTTTGGAAGGAAATGGCATTGGCTGGGCGCATCAGATCGGCCCTCCCTCTCCTCAAGGCTATCCGCACCAATCCCCTCCCTGCCCAGATATCGGCTATTGCTCTCTCCAACTCTCAGGTAACGTCTACGTTTTCTAAAATTTGAGTGGATTGTTTATTTCTAAACATATTCACTTGTAGGTGCTGCTGCTGTGTATATTAAGTAAATTTCATCCTAAATGCTGTGTTCATCAATTGACTGCCCATGTTAAAGTCATGAAGACACTAATTCCAGTTACATTCTGAAGGTTGTATTCCTTTTCAATGATGTTAGGAAGTGCCTATGGTTAATCATACACCAGAGATTTAGTATGTCAATTCAGTTCTCTAGTCTGACCTTTCCAAAGAGTTGCGCTTTGTGAACTTAAACTACAAATTTCTGCTCAATCAAGTCTATGCCTTTGTTTCCTTAATTGTTCTACCTTTTTTGCCTGCTGTCTGATTGTTTTGACCATTCTTTGCTTGCAGTTCTCAAGGAGTTATGCCACTCCTACTGTGAAAAAGGAAGAGAAAGTTAAGGTAATAAAACTTGCTAGACTTCAACATGTTCGCAGTAACATTCCAACATTCTATGCACGTCTAAGCTTTTATATTTTGCATATGTTTACTTGTAGTTGACAAATATGGTAGAGTTTGAAGAAGAAAAAAATTATTTTAAAGGACCTTATGCGAGGTGGAGACTATATGATGGATGGTCACCGTGTATTTTCTTATCATACGTTCTACTCTTTATTTGTTTATGGAAATAATGGTTAGACTTACAAATTTCCCTCGCATCTGTCATTTAAGTACACTTAAAAGGAATTAAGTTTTAATATGCGCTATACTCCTCGAGGTACAAAAGAATTGTAGTTGAATGCTAGATCACTCACGTGCTTATTAATGTCTGGCGCAACCACATATGTGGTAGTTTGGTGTCCTACTCACCAAATTTTCTATTTTCCTTCTTACCCTCTCTTGGCCTGTGCTGAATTGGATTTTGGGATTGTTTATTCACACATAGGCATGGATGTTGAGTTAAAAGCTAGTGTAAGGTCTCCCTACGGGCCCTTGTAGTGAATTAGCATCGCTTCTCCCTTGATTAGGGGTTATCTTTGGCTTAACGATTGGGAGGGCAGGCATGGGGGAGGGTGAAGGCTATCTGGTAGTCTACAATTGTTTTTTGAAAAAGAAAATGCGTGATCTCTCTGTACTCAACAGTACTCTCTTTCATGTAACTTATGCATGTTGCAGCTGACATTGAAATTCAGTTTACTCTTTAGTTGAAATCTGTTTATTGTTAGTGTATTTCACATGATCAAATCCCATTTCATTGATCTGGTTTTATATTGCTTTGTTTCTTTGCCATCAAACTACAGACGCCTCTAGCTTTGTTTGGGGGAGCTGGGAACTATGCATCTGCATTGTACCTTGCAGCAGTAAAATCAAATGCACTGGATAAGGTTGAGGAAGAGCTTCTTGCACTTGTTGAGGCTATAAAGAAAAGTACGACCTTTGCTCAATTCACGAAGGACCCCACCGTCCCGGCAGATATCAGATTGAAGGCTATCCAACAAATCTGCGAAGAAGCTAAATTTTCAGAGGTGACAAAGGGTTTCCTAGGTATGTTGAGCTGTGCGTTGTTCTTTGCCTCAGTGAACTGGGTTTATCTCTTCTGCATGAGCAACATATAGTTTTGTGAACTTGATTCATTTTCCTGCTTATGTGAGTGAGAATGTGGGAAATTATTCTTATTGTATGGATTGGATGTGAGAAATAACCATAGTTTGAGGGTGTGGATATTTTTCCGCAATCTCATCCTGCTTGTTTATCTCTTTTCAGTCCACTTCATCCTTATCCATTGATTGCATGTATTTTTTTAAAAAAATTTGGTTGGTCTTGCCTTTAGGTTTTCAGTATTTTCTTTCCTTTTATGTTCCTTCCGGATAACCTTGGGCTTTCTCTTCTCTATATGTCCTGTGTACTAGAGTGGTGCATATTTTGTCTTTTGTCATAAACTTCTGTCCCGAAGGAAATGCATGTCAAATGTTGAATTCCTAAATGATGAACGTTCAATAGAGCAGGCTTGTCAAGTGTGCTATGGAATCTCCATGTAAACGGCAGCTATGTTATGGCATTCTGACTTTAGTTGCTGTTGCCTTTTAGTGACAAACCTAACTCTTTAATGTATGTTTCCTAAAACATCTGCTTTCATCTGGTTAAGGTTTTTTCCACACATGTAAATTGTTTTGGGAGTGGGGGGGTCGCGGGCGAGGACTTTGCTGCATACATCTTCAGTTTTGAATGCACTCGTAGGTTATTCTTAGTTGTATAGGAACATCACCTTATCTTGATCTTAATTATTCCAGCATTCTTTACTGGAACCTAAAAAGGAAAGTGATTTACTCGATGGTTCAAGTGAAACCTTTATATGCACTGATCTTGTGGATTCTCTGCTGCAGCTTGTATATCCATTGTTGCTAGTTACACCTGTTGTTGTTACGGGGGATAGGGAGGTGTTGCTGTTCTCTATAGTTAAAATTGGTCATTTTAGTGCATATCCTTCCAGGAATCTCATTAGACATACTATGATTAATGATCTCTTCTACCATTGGAGTGGTTTTATCATAGTTCCATAAAGTTATGTATTTTCTTGGGTTAATTGATGCTCAATTCAATCTGTACTTTTAGTTAATCTCCTCTGACTGTAGCTTCATTGCATTATTTACAATAAAAGCCAAACTGTTCATATTTATTTTAATCCTTACAAATTCTTGTAGCTGTGTTGGCTGCCAATGGGAGGCTAAGATACATAGACAGCATTTCTAAGAAATTTATTGACTTGACCATGGCACATAAGGGAGAAGTGAAAGCTGTGGTGATAACTGTCATTGTAAGTTCCTCCTTGGATGGTTAAATTTCTATTGCTTGGAGCATATAACATACTGTTTGTTTACCCTCAGGTTCTTAGTCTCTTATTTTCTCAATGTCTCTCACTAAAATAAAAGTGATCTCTGTAGATGTTATGGTGTTGTAATCCTTTTATATTACATGTTTTCTGCCGTGGCTGTGTTCTATGTTTGGTGCCTTTTTGGTGGGAACCTATGTATCCTAGTTGTGATGACAGTGGATTCCTTCTTGGATATATGAGATTTTCCCTGCGTTTTCTTGAGTTTTGATTAATTGTAACCTGTTCTATGACCTGAGAGTAGCTGGATTGGGTGTGCTCTTGGTTTGTTCATTGTTATTTCTGCATTTTGGGAAATGAATTCATTGAGCCTAGAAGTAGAAGTATGTGAGAAAATAGTGAACATGATTATAATGGATGGGTAAAGGAAAGAGGTCAGGGGGTAGAGATGTGTGACTCCCTTTCAAAGAATTCAACCTGAATGGCCCATAAAACTGGAATCATTTAGCCGTGTTAACACAAATACTTTTGACTAGTGATAAGATATCTAGCCATTTGCAAACTTTGTATGAGGACCGCAAAATAAGTGTTCTAATTTTTTTTTTGTTCTACCAGCCCCTTCCTGCGGAAGAGGAGAAAGAACTGAGAGAAACACTACAAGAAGTTATTGGACTCTGGGAGACGGTTAAGATCGAACAAAAGGTATATAGCATATCATCCATGATCCAGTCATTTTTATGCACACCTTTGATTACTAAGAAAGCAAAACTAACTTGTTTCTATGTATGCCAGATTGATCCCAGTATTCTTGGTGGGCTGGTGGTGGAATTTGGGCAGAAGGTGTTCGATATGTCCATCAGGACCAGGGCACGTCAGATGGAAAGGTTCTTGAGGGAGCCTGTAAACTTTGGTAACCTGTGAAAGGCGGTGCATAAAATTTCCATGGATTTTTGAAGAAGGAAATGTTTATTTCCTGTTTGATTTGGGTGCTTGTAAGCTCACTTATGTATGGTGGAATGCCATTTATTTGCAAATAAGAAGCTGTTCTTTCTTCACATTTATCCGAGCAGTAGATGGTAGAACTCTTTTGTACGGGTTTACGAGTCACTTCACTTAAAAAGTCATACGATGACAAAGTTCTGTTCAAAGACTGTTTTGTTTTAATGAGAATCTAATCTTTAGTGCAAGCTGTATATTTGCTGGGTGTTTTCAAATCTCTTATAACCGACCTAGCTGCTCAGCACAGCCTTGTGCCTTGTAGTAGTTGTTAGGTTTGTTACTGTTTCAAAGGCTGCCTGTCCCAAGGAGCGAAAATATATCGGTCATAAAAAATCAGGCACTAGGTTCTCGAATTTTTTAGGTGCAAACAATTTCTTGGAGCTATCTTTACAATAAAGTTGGATTTACTCGACCCGTATGGTTTGAGAGTTGCATTGACTCGCTGTTTACCGGCTGTTAGGTGGGTTTCACTACAGTGGATTTGTCGGGTTGAGTTTTTTTCCTCATCACAAAAAGATCGAGTTCATAGTGTTGGATCTTGTTTAATACATGTTAGCATCTACATAGGGTGATCGAGCAACATTCCCATGGCCTAAACTCACCATACTCCACCTTACTAAAGCCACCATTGTACCACCGTGGTTATGCCCACACCAGTATATTGGCGGCAGCGGCGGCAGCTAATTTGCACCTGCTTAATTAGTTATTAGTTTCTTGTTTTGGTGGTCTTCGTTGCTATTGCTCCTTTTCATTTGACACCGAAATGTTGAAAAGGGTGTTACCATTCCATTATGTTTTGCTTGGGAACGTGATCATAAGCCTTTCCTTCCTCCACGATTCTTCTCTCTTTCATTTAATTTTCTTTAGCAAATTCAATTTCTAACAACAAAATTTGGAGTATAGTCTAAAATAGAGGTGCATTTTGAGACAAGATTCTAGATTTTTTATTTCTAGGTCATGGTCCGGAAGGACCCGAAAACAGACCAGGCGAAACCCGCAGGTGGGACCCTAAACATGATCAGATACAACCACTACATGCTCCATGCGAGGTAGTGGGAGCGGTGGCCGGACACAATAGAAAAGCTACCGAACTATACTAGCCAGCAAAGAAAACACAACAACCTGGTACAACAAGCCATCAAAAGGGCGGAAAAGGTCCACAAGGGGACGAGAAAGCCCACGCAGGAGCCGGAAAAATAAACAAAAAAACCACACAGACAAACAATACAATAGACCAACAGAACACAAAACAACAACATAAAAGACGGAATCAACGCCACCACTAACGAGCGGAGAGACCAACCGCGAAGTAGGAGCCATCCACGAGGCACTGCCCCCCCAAACCCGCCAGAAACAAACCGAAAAACAGAGCCCAGAGGCGAGCGCGTGAGATCCAGGCGCGGCTCGAGGGGCGCATGAGACGTCACACACCGGCCAATGGATGCTAGACTGGTGTGGGAAGCTCGGTTGGAGGAGAAGACGTCTGTCGAGGCTGTGTCCTCCGGTGACACACAAAAGCACAAGATCTCACCGTCTAGATTCCGAACAAAAGGGGAAAGCAAAAAGAAGAGAAGAAGAGGAAGAAAAAGAAAATGGGAAAAGGAGGATGGCGATGGGAAGAGCCGGAGCTCCTCCCACCCCCGGAAGCAGCAGAGGAGAGGGAGCCGACTAGGGTGGGGAGGAAGAAAAGTTTTAGAGAGAAGGCAGAGCCTCTCTTCCTAGGATACGAGATAGTTTTTGCCTTACTTCTCGAGAAGTAAGCGTTTTGATTTTTCATTCAAGTTGTAGTACAAGATATTACATTGAATAGTGAGGGTGAGTTGGTTTTTCTTGTCTTTGTAACCATGTAGCGTACATGTTGCTTGGAACAGCCTCTTTCGCATATTTTAGGATATGTCTAGGACAGGTGGAGGAGATCGAAAGAAGGGTGCCTTTTGAAACATTTGAGTAGCTTGAGAGTTTTCCACTCCACTTTTCCCCTAGAAATCTGCGATGGCCGCCCCTATTGGTGCATAAAAGCAAATATTTGAATAGCTGAATTGCGTTTCAAATTCTCAGGACCTCATGACTAAGACGCCCCTCGAAAATCTGTTTTTTGCTTTGGACAATGACTGATAAGTACTGCTGATGGACTTTTGCATGACACGAATGGGAATTCAGATACCAAATTCTTTCACATGCAGGGGTGAGACTTGAGAGGATTAGGTAAAGAGAGGATATTATCCAAGAAGATTAGCACGACAGCTCATAGGATAGGAAAACTGTGGGGCATAAGGTATGCTGTAAGGGGCAAAGCAAGTCTTGCAAATTACTCATTAATTCAAAGGATAACTAATGTCTAAGCAACTGCTGTTGATTGATCTGCATGATACATTCAGTTTGAAGCCATGCTACTGGACTCGCCTTTTCCGTCCGAAATGAATTAAATCTTAAATAAGCTCTTAATCTTAATTAATCAAGCCTCTTCATGTTGTACAATATCTGCATATATTATTATGTTGTTTGATTGGATTGAGATATGGTTAAGAGCCCTTGCACATTTAGCAACAAAAAAACATGAAAACTGGTCATATAATTATACTGGAGTAATGCATACTCTTACCAGCTTGTATCTTGTGGTCATAGGCAAGTATATACCTCTCAAAACAGCCAAAGGAGAAAAGGGAATTAGAGGGTATAATTCTTACAATGAGAGAGGAACTCCTTTATAGCTTAGTAAATTAAGCATGTTTGGTTGTTAGAAAGAATTAAGGAGCATGCAAGAATTAAATTTCTGGAAGAAATAAAGATGGATACTCATTTGTCCAACTCCATTACTCCAAGATAAGTGCAACCCCCAACAAAAAACCTAGAGTACTTTTGTACTTCTCTCCCTCACTCTCTCTCTCTCTCCCTCTCTCCCTCTCTGCCTCTCTTCTCTCTCGTAATTTTTTATGGTCTAGGGCTATACTTCAAATTCACGTGTGGGTTGAGAGAGGGAGAGAGATTATTATGTGAAGTGGAAGCAAAAATGGTAGCTTCCTCATAGGCAAAGATGATGATTACCTTGTGAGTGAAGAAAAATGGATCGAAAAAGACAAGAATAGAGTCAAAGACAAGAAGACCAACCATCCCTGTCCCTGCTTTCTTTTCTCTCTCCAAGGAGGTCCCCCTCCATCAATCCGTTTTCCACTCCACCTATCAACCAACAACATAATCCCTTCTCTCTTTCACCTCTCTATCTCTCTCATAGCACTTCATATTCATATTCTAAGCAAACCCCTCAACCATCACATCATCATCACCATTACCGCCCCATAAAGCCTCCTCTGTTGCTCGTACATCCATAATATGGATATATATCTTTCCCAGGATCTCCATCAAACCACTTAAAAGAAGAAAGGCTCAAGGCCTTCGCCAGATCGCATCGAACAAGCAATGAGGAAGCCGGATCAGATGATGAAAGACAGAATCACCATTAACAATAACAAAAGCAAACTCAGAAAGGGTTTGTGGTCACCAGAGGAAGATGAGAAGCTCATGAGGTACATGTTAACCAATGGACAGGGATGCTGGAGTGATATAGCACGAAATGCCGGTCTCCAAAGGTGTGGAAAAAGTTGTCGCCTTCGTTGGATCAATTACTTGAGACCTGACCTCAAGCGTGGTGCATTCTGTCCCCACGAGGAAGAGCTTATTGTCCATTTGCATTCAATCCTTGGCAACAGGTCCTCTCTCTCTCTCTCTATCCTCCTCCTAACAAATTAACCCTATAGTACTGCACAAACATTGGACCAAATTCAGGTGTTTTTGAAGTAAACACATTGAAAGTGGTTCTCTACCGCTTCTTGTACTATGCCATTGATAGTATATATCAATATTGTGTTCTTCTTTTCTCGTATCCCCCTAATCATAACAGTTGATTGTAATGTAGTGATTAGCTTTGACATTGCAAAGAGTTAAATGACAATGTTCATTAATTTTAATCGCAGAAAGGTTAAATTATAGCAGTTCCAAAAACCTAACAGTCAATCAGTATGTAAAGGTTTGAAGGAGCGGAAAAAGAATAAAAATCATGGATAAGTTGCAATTAAGTTTAGCCACTTAAGACATAATGCTCGCTGCACTTGCATATTGCCCTTGAGAAAATGGCACTACGTGACTCATGTAATCTTCTTCTGATCTACATCCTGCTTTTGGCTCGTGATTGAAGAGTGAGATGTATTTAGGATGACAAAAGTTATTGTGTGAGTGGAGAGTATTTGTGAGTGTGTGAGTGGACGGGTGAGATTAGAAGATTATAAATCTAATCTTCTAATTTTTTTTTCTAGGCAATGCAGGCCAAGCCTACCGGGGGAGGGGGTGGGGGGATTTGAACCCCAGTTCAGGACCCTCCAAATAGGAGGACATACCATTTGAACCATAGCTCATTGGCATCTAATCTTCTAATTAGATTATAAGAAACTGTGAAACTAGGGAAACCAGATATTCCACACACGTGAGACTTTCTGAATTTGCTTTCTTAACTTGCCACTAGTGATGCTGTAAGATCTCAGACAGAGTAAACAAACAATCATTGGCTAATATTACAGTGTGAACTTTCCTTCTATATATCTTTCTTTTGGCTTTGGGGGCTGCATCTCGAACATATATAAGTGATCTCTAGTACCATGGATACCTTTGAGGTCTGACCACCTAGGATATTGGGGCATGATCTATTAGCTAGTGGGATGAGGACCACAAATCGTTCTCCTTAACCGGAAACATGGTTTTGAATTTTGGAGCATATTTCGCATCATTCCACCACATGTATATTTAGACCTTGTCCATCTTCTAATTGCATCACTTTTTGGAGTTACATTGCAATTAGGTCGGCTTTTCCCTTTTTAAATTTTAAGTTTTTCAGACCTTAAGAAAATCAGTATCCATAAATGGGAGAAAACCTGCATTTTCAAAATTTTGGAGATAGTGATGTACTCTTGCTAGATACGGTGCCGGTTGATTATTTTTCTCACGTCTTTCCCTGGTAATTCAGGTGGTCTCAGATTGCGGCACGTCTTCCAGGACGAACGGACAACGAAATTAAGAACTTTTGGAATTCCACCTTGAAGAAAAGGTTGAAAAATAACCACTCCACATCCTCACCAAACGACAGTGACGGTTCAGAGCCAAGATCAGATGCCGGCATAGGAGGTGTCATGACCATGCATGAACACGACATCATGAATATGTGCATGGACACATTTTCCTCGTCGTCGTCATCCATGCAGACTTCGGTCGCAGGCAGCCAGTTTGATCCCTTTTCCATGCTTAATAACCGCTATGACATGACTGGTGGAGCCGGGTTTTTCAACAATATGCCTCCCACCTTAGCACAAGTTGGTACGGTGGAAGGATTTTATGGAGATTACGGGATCTTAGAGCCAAATAATATGGGGTTAGAAAGGGACCTATCTCTCCCTCCACTAGAGAGTAGAAGCATTGAAGAGAATAATGCTCCAGTGGATATGAAAAGCAATAACAACCACTTCAATAATGGTTGCTTCAACAACACTGAGAGCTTTAAAGTAGAAAACATGTTTGCGTATGGAAATAATTATGGGCAAGGAGAAAACTTAAAGATGGGGGAATGGGATTTAGAGGGTTTAATGCAAGACTTAACCTCCTATCCTTTCCTTGATTTCCAAGTTGAATGAAAGCCCACCGACATTGACCACCCTCCCTACTCTCTCCGTCTCCCATAAAACTTCCCAAAGCCATAACCTAGAAATTTTGGGGCAAAAGATTACCCTTTCCCATGAACCACTTGGCTTGCTGAATTCATTTTGTTCCATTAATACCTATTGTTTTATTTTTCCCTCAGAGAAAAATGTATCCTCCCGTATATGCTCCCATACGGTCTTAGATAGAGGTCTGCAATAAATCTTGGAATATAGTGATTAGGATAAGGAATTTCTTATACGTACTTCAGTTACATTTGTGAGGCACATTGGTTGATCTGCGGGAACAGATTGGCTGATCAATAATCATCCGTCCCAGTGAAGAGAAATGTGATCAATAGACAGTATCTAGAGGCAGAAAGGAAATAAAGATTAGTTGGTAAATGGCTGCATGGCAGCGTTGTACATGTACAAAAGCTATTATGAGTTGGCGGTAGAAGTTGTTCTTAGTGGGAGAATTAAGGAGGTATACAACTCCAAATATGTAAACACAGGACAGGACTTCAATAAACTGCAAAATTTGAAACCTATCTTGTTTTTATATGGATATATGAATATGAGTTTGGAAAACAAATCAGAAACCATGCAGTTTTCTTTCTCTTCAAACGAACACATACAAAATATGCACCTAACATTCTTTTATTATAGTTGGAATTAGTAGTGCTAGTCCATGCGTATATATATAACTTCATCGTTTTTTAAGACTGTAATAATTGACTTGCATGAGGCTTTCTGCCTCCCTCCCCTCTCTCCCCTTTTTCTTCCCATTTTTCACGTAATTTCCTTCTATTTGGTGCAAGTGACAGAAAATCCTAATGTGTTATCATTTCCTGGTGAAGGCGTGAAGCACATGATCTTTTAGCAGCAAAGAAGAAAAGTGAGCACACTGCACAAACAGTCTCTAACTAATGAATCCACAGCCCTTCATTAGCTGGTCAATCATGGGAATTGATTTCTGACAAGCGTTTATCGATCGACGTGAGTCAGAGGGATTAATTCCCAGACAAGGCATGATGGGGAAGCGTAATATTTGGGCGGTACCAACTGGAGGTGGAAATAGTTACCATGACCGATCGTCTCCAAGCTTCTTAAGAGATGTATACATTAATTAGTATAACATTCAAGGACTTAATCCCCTCATAAATAAAGGCTTCGACTGCAGGTATCTTATATTTAACTCCACTGTTTGGAGCTCACAATTTCCATACAATCAACGTGCTTCAGACTTGATTGCTACTTGCTAGCTAGAGATGGATAGATGGTATGGAGCTTGGATGCGCCTGGCCATTTTTAGCTTTCTTCAGCGGGAGAAATTAGTGCAAATTGCCTAATAAACCAATGGTACGTTCAAACACGCACAGAAAATAAGAGAAGCACAAAAGATGAATGCGTCGCCTGAGAGATTCAATCTCTCGCGGTGAAACCCCATGTACTTAGCAGGCACACGCCTTAACCACTCGGCCAAAGCGAGGCTGTGTGACAGAGGTCAACATTTTGAAAATATTCCAAAGAATTTAATTATCAGATGGTCATAAATTTATATTTGAGTTATACTTTTCGTCTCACAATGAAAGATGATAAATCACCCCTGATATTTTTAACGAAATATATAATACTTTAGAATATCTAGGAAATGCTCAGAAATTGCATAAAAAAATGTGATTCCTAAATATAAGAAAGAAAATACGAATATAAATAATGTGGAGTGTTATTTGCTACAAATTACCTAGACACTGGATTCTTCAGCTTGCCGCTCATCGTGGGTCATAATTCAGTTTTAATTTTCTGTCATTTTAAGTTTTTATGGCCGCTCGTTTCTACTATTACCTCCTCAAAGCGTTTGAGTAGCTCTTTAGAACATGTAACTGAAGTATTTGAACATTCTTAAATTAATGAAATGCTATGAACTGTTATTGTCACGCCCCAAAAATCAACATTGGAATTTTCATTAAAAACAACTTTGAGACATCATCTCCTTTATTCTAAATAAAAACATCATCAAAACTTCAATGCTTTAAAACATAAACTTGTACAATTTTCAAAACAATACAACTCCCGCTCGCATGCCATCTAAGTATCATCCTTGTCACGTTCTTCAAAAATCTCTGAAAGTGGGAAAAATAATAACGGAGTGAGTTAGACAACTCAGTAAGCAGAGAATAAAAATATATATTATTTTATTTGAAAATAATACTCAATTCAGTGACCAGAGATACATAAAATAAAATAGTTTTTCAGAAAATCCCCTTGACAAGTAAGCCACATTGACCCCTGTGGCAGGGTTATGCAACGACTTAACCGGCGGCCAAACCGAATTAAGCCAACAGAAAGTGGAGTTTGCCCTACTAAGACTTAGCCACGTACGCTAAGTGTGCACTAAGGAGAAACTCACACATAAGACAATCCGAAGAATGAGTGCACCAGTAATCAACCAACAACAACAGTAATCAGTAATCAGTCATAACACATCGCCTCAGGGTTTGAAAACAGTATAATATATAATATCAGAACTCAGATTCAAAATCAGAAATGAGGTTCAGCAGAATACAGAATCTTTGAGAAATAATTTAGAACAGTCATATAAACAATCTCAGTAGGTCTTTTAAAATTCCACATTTGTTTTCAGAATAACATAAACTTGCAATAAAATATTTTCCACAAAATCGTTTATGAAAACGTGTTCATAATTTCTGGAGAAAAATATTATAGTAGCTCCGCTTACCCGACTTGCTTTGATAATCGAACCGCCCTAAAATCCACGTATTGCAGCGACCCAAAAGAACCGAAAAAAAATCGAGAAACTCAGCAATGGTCGAAATTGACCTAGAGAGAGAGAAAGAGATCTAAAAAATGATAGAGAATTCACGTTTGAGAGGTGTGAATAATCTGTGAGCGGAATGTCCTTTTATAGGCCGAATCAATGTGTAACAACCCCAAATCATTGCCCTTTCGAAATCCTCCATTAACCACCATAAATCGCTTGATTTATTGAGAAAACGTCAATATCCACACAATGGAGTTGAAAGGCCACGAAAATCAGTCGAAAATGTGCTAAAACGGATGAGAAATCGAAGAGAGAGAGAGGAAATTGATGAGAGAGAAACTGAAGGGTTGAAAACGGCGGCTAGGACATAAGAATCGAGATTATAAAGTTTGGGGAAGAAGAAGATCAAAACACACCGTTTTACTTAAAAATCAAATTCGAGCAAAACGAGTTTAAATAAACTAAAATTCACCATAAGACATAAAGACGCACAACGCCTCAGTGGTTCAGATGGGCCTCTCTTCTCCTTTATCACACGCACTTCCCGATGGTCAGATGAGCCCTAGTCAGAAGTCGTCTCCCTGGCATGTGGGGGCCGCACTCCAGACATCTCAGGTACCTAGTGTTTTTTCCCTTGGGATGCTCATGTTTCTCTACCATCTGATGCTATATTGATGAGGACTGGGCCGTAGACCAAAAGACACAACTTATAGTTAGTGTTATCCAAACTTCCTTATATTAAGTCTTCAACTTAGGTTATCCTATAGTTAAGCTATAGACGCATATTTTGAGAGTAGTATTGTAACTGTGAATTGTAGTATAAAATTGGCCGACACCTAGATATTCTTGACTTATAATTAGGGGTAAAGTCACTTTGAGACTTTAAACTATCAAGTAAATTACAAATAGGGCCCAAAACTACCAATCTTGACACATTGAGCCCACAAATTATCATTTTGAATTAAAATCTTAAAGTCAAAATCATGTCACGTGGGTCAAATCTGACGATTTTGACTATTAGATTTTAGTTCAGGGCATAAATTGATAAAATTTGGTAGTTCGTGGGCTCAATGTGTCAAGATTTGTAGTTTTGGACCCTATTTGTAATTTGCTTGATAGTTTAAGGGCTCAAAGTGACTTTTCTCCTTTTAATTATCTTGATTTTTACCGGAAAAAGAGTAATTATTTTCTTGATTTGTCCCTTCTTCTTCCTCCTTATTTTTTTCCAAAAGTTTTAACTTCTAATTGGTTTCTAATCTTAGAGATTAATGAGTTTTGCTTTAGACGTATAACTCGGCCTCTTTGATTTCAGTTAAGAATGAAAACACATTGATTTGAGTATACTTCTTACCCAATCACTTAACAAGTCATCCATTATTACTACTCGAAAAGGCCGGATTATTAGGATGTTTGCAATATACTGGACGAGTTGGCTTAATAGCTATGAAACTTCGATGGTTATCGGGACAAGTTAAAGATAACACATTCCTTGTTATTTCCCAAAATATTAATCTTTTATCTGCAAACGTAATCTTTGGTTAGTGAGTTGGACGTTGTTTCACAATATGTTAAGAGTAAAATCACTTTCATCAGAATCGGTTTATAGTACTAACCAATTTATTTTCCATTTATTTTCCTTTTTATATCCACCGACGGAGGTGCGGCCAGAGAAACAGTCGCTGAAGTATGACTGGCCGCACGTGAGTAAGCCAGAGCAGGAGCACCACCTCTTCTCCCTATATGACCACCACTACCACTTTTGCCTCTTCTGCCGCCTTGCTGTGAGGATGAATATACGGGAGACGATTGATTCGGTCAAGAGTCCAGTTGTCTGCTACGAGGTTGGCAGGTGAGACGATCGCCTAAGACCCCTTATTATAAACTTCATATATTATAGTAAAATAAAAAATTTTAAATTATGAAGGTCCTATATTATAACAAAATTAAAATTAATGGAAAGAAAAAAGCCTAATTTTTGTTCATATAAAACTTAATTAAGAGTCTATAAATATGAATATTTAAAAATTATAAATAAATAACACATTCTAGAAACTAGCACTATCAAAGTCACTTTTTAAAACAATAGCATAATTCACAAAAAATTCTTTGCTCCATAAACGTAGAATCTCAACTATCACAATTACTTTATTACTGAGGAAAAAATTGTTCAACATTCTATGAAAAATTTTCAACTTGCTAAGAAATTGTTTTCAATTTTCTAAGAAAATTTGTTCAGCTTTCTAAGAAAAAATTTCAACTCTCTAAGAAAAATTTCTAACTTGCTAAGAAATTTTTTAAACTTGCGATAAATTTTTTTCCCACAAAATATCAAATTCTAAAAAGTTTAGTACAAATATCAATACCTTTTCACACCAACTTCAGAAAAGATTATAAAAATTATTTACGAACAACTATATCTTAAGATAAATTAAACGGTTTAGAAAATTTCATCTATAGAAACTAATTTATTGGTAAACACGAATACAAAAGTTTAATCCATATTTCTGCATCTAAAAAGGAAAGAAGCAAACTTATGATTTAGTTTTAATTTTTTATTTGTATATTAAAAGACCTCATTTTTATTAGGTGTCTAAAGCCTCCAAAAAGGTTGAGCAGCCCCTAAGTGACTTTGTGGGCTTGAAATCTGGTGAGAGTAATAAAGAGTTAGAAGATCAGAGTGTAATTTCCAAAGGAGGAAGAAAAAGAAATGGAGAGCAAGCACAACCAGAGGCGAAGGAAACTGAATTGTCTCAAGTAAGCTTAACGAGTTTTTGCTTATTTTTTTCCAATAGTTTTCACTTCTAGTTGGTATCTAATCTTGCGGGTTAATTTATAATAATCTTTAGACATGTAACCCCTTTTTGATTTCAGTTAAAAATGAAAGCACGTTGATTGAAGTATACTTATTACCCAATCACTTCATAAGCCGTCCATTATAACTACTCGAAAAGGCCTGATTATTAGGATGTTTGCAATATAATGGACGGATTGGCTTAATGGCAGTGAGACTTCGATGGTTAAGGATCTGCAAACGTAAACCTTTGAATATGCTAAGAGTAAAATCACTTTTTAGAGTATGAATGGCCGAAGGTGAGGAAGCCAGAGAAAGAGCACCATATCTTCTCCCTCTACGGCCACGGCCACTACCGCTTCTGCTTCTTTGTCGCCTTGCTGTGAAAGAAGGTGCCCGGTTGGTGTGCCATCAAGGGCCGTTGAAAGAAGTTGGCAGCTGAGGCGATCGCATAAGACCCCCTAATCAGGAAGGCCCTTTATTATAAACTTCATATATCATAGTAAAATAAAAATTTTAAATTATGAAGGCTCAATATTATAGCGAAATTAAAATTAATGGCAAGAAAAAAAATAATTTTTTTCTTATAAAACTTAATTAAAATCCTATAAAATACAAATATTTAAAAATTATAAATAAATAACACATTCTAGAAACTAGCACTATCAAAGACACTTTTTAAAATAATAGTATAATTCACAATAAATTCTTAGCTCCAAACCTAGAATTGCAACTATTACTAGGTAGAATTGCCAAACAATTTTTCAAAATTACGTATATGTTTGGTGAGGTTAAAAATTTTCAACTTTCAAAGAAATTTTTTTCAACTTTTTATGATTTTTTTTAAACTTCTTAAGAAAAACTGTTGAACTTTCTAAGAACAATTTTCAACTAGCTAAGAAAAATTGTTCCCTCCTCCACCCCTGCTCTGGGGCGGCTGGGGGACCTCCCAAGAGCACCGCCTGGGGTGGAGGGATTCCTCTTCCCTCCATTCGGCCGGTGGAGGGGTCTCCACCAGAAAAGGATCGGAGGTCTCCTATCCTTCCCCTTTTTTTCCTTTTAAAAAAAATAAAATAAAATAAAATAAAAATATTTTTATTAAGTTTAGATTTATTTTTTTATATACTGACACGTGTCAATTTGCACGTGTAATCCGTTAGTTACGTGTGCATTTTCATTCACTAGGTGGACGACAGGATCTATTTGAGAATGAGTCCAAACCCCAGGGATAGTTTTACGGAAAATCAAACATTGAGGACAAATATGGAAAAAATTCAAACCACATGAACGTGCGGAATAATTTAGCTTTGCTTAATTAGTGAGTTAGACGTTGTTTCACAATATGTTCCGACTAAAATCACTGGATCGGTTTTATTTTCCATTTTTAACTCAAAAATAAATCAACCGACTTTATAAGCTTATCTATTTCATGTGATCTCCTAATGTATATATATGACATTGCCCATTGAACCTATATATGCTTATACTGAGATCATGAGATGTTGTCATAGCTGCAAAAGCTGAAGGAAATGGCTAAGTAATTATATGAAGGATTGCTGACCGAACAACTTGGAAAGGCACGCCAAGGAGGGGGCACTTTTTTTTGTGAGGGGGCACTTTTAATAGTTAAGCTAAGTCAAACCTGTTCTATTTACTTGCTCCCCAAAAGAAAACCTTTTCTATTTAATTTAGGGCTCAGTCACCTCCCATATATTATCTAACTTTCAATTTCGCCTTTTGGTTGTGCCTTACCTGCATGATGTACTGTTCTTCCCTTTAATTGTCCTCTCTCCTATGTCTTATATATACATTGCAGAATCCTTCTTTCTGTCCTTTGAAGCGCTGAAAATAGTAAATCCTTCTTTCTGTACGTACTACTTAGTCTCAAGAGGGCCGGCCCTATGCAAGATCCAATTTGGAGGAGTACTGAGGAAGGAGACGTATTTAGTGAGATGCTTGTGAGAAGTGCCGCTCATAATGTCTCTTGGCATGAAAGGGAAAGTTATGGAGACATTCCCCCCTTAGATTATTTCCTAATGTTGAGGTTAATAATTACCTTTCATCATGACCATGTACGGCCATCCTTGTATTCCAATCCATCACCCTCTCTTCAAAAGCAAGCAATGCATTCAAATCACATGCATTTCTACTGCTCATATTTAGTCCCCCCTCCTCTCTCTCTCTCTCTTGAAGGCCATCAAGTATATATCAATCCTTGTTTGTAGCATATTACTGATTAATACATACAGCCTAAAAAAGGCCGACATGCAAATTTAAAGTAGTCCCATCAAAGCAACAAAAACGTCCCCACTAGTGTGCACAAACTATAACTTAGACTACCCTTCTAAGACCATTTTGATAATGGCCTTTAGCACTAAAAAATATTGTACGCTCCTAAATTAGTCTACTTTTGGGATCGAATGCGACTTTAGATTGAAAAGAAATCAGGAAGTACTAACTCGTGCTTACTTTGCTATCATTCCTCAGATGTGAAAAGAGACACAATTCGGTGTAAAGCATATTTCATGTGCTAGCTAGCTAGGCTTAAGATCAGATGAGCCTCGCCCGCAATTATCGGATTACATGTTGTATGAAGTCCAACCTGCAGACTCGGCTTGGCCACACTCATAAGTGATCACTAGGGGATTAGGAAAATGAAAAGTACTCTTAGGATTATGGCTTAGTGAGGATTAAGTTCCAATGAAGTATGTGAAATTTTATTCTATAGTTTCTTAATTCTCATGTTTAATTAATGGGACTAAAATTAAGAAATCTTTGATCGAACCTATGGTGCCTAGCTAATAGCGATCGAGAGAGGCTGCATGTGTACTGCACCAAAAGCTTAATTTGGCTCTAAATGGCTCGAAGTCTCAGAGATGCATTTTAGCCAACCTCTCCCCTCTCAAAAAGGCGACCACTTCATTTAGTTTAAAAACCCTACGAAAAACCTTTCCAATCTCAGAGAAATCACCTCTCTAGATCTCTGTCTCTAGCTCGCTCTCTCGTCCAGTCCACAATGTTGAACCGGGAATTGATAGTGTTGAAGACCAAGAAGCTCTATTCCATCGTACCTACCCTTGTTCTTACTACGTACAAAGTCCTTCCTCTATCTCTCACGCTAACAGCGCTGACATCCGAAACACCAATATTGACTCCACGTTCCACTCTCCAGTCCGCTCTGAGACCTTCCTCCCCATTAACCCAACAAACCCGAATCACGAAGCTTCACGATTGAATCTCTCTCTCTTCTCGTCCTCTCGCGGATCTAGCAACTCGTTTTTGCATGAAAAGAAGGTCGCTTATGACGCTCAAAGCCAGGGAACAGGGACCGAGAATGGCGAGAACCTTTTGATTACCGTTGTGGTGGCCGGGTTGGTAGTGATGACGATGAAGTTGAGGATGATGAAGTGGAATATTACGGGAGAAATAGAGGGTTTTGGGCAAGGTACTTGAGTTATCGCGATTTTGATTCATGTGCTTGGATTTTCTTGCAAATAACTTGGAGGGCAATTGTGAGCTTGGGAGTTGCAGTGCTTGTCTTTTACCTTGTTACAAAGCCCCCACCGCCCAAGCTGTCTGTTAAGGTATTAAGATCTATTTCTCTTCGAAATTATAAGAATCCATCCAAAAATATAGATTAGTCTTTGCATGTGTAGGAGGGGATCGATTAATTCATACGCACTGGCCATGGCTGATAGACCTTCGATCTATAGCCACACACATATTCTTGCATTGGTTTTTCGTCATCCATTGTATTTCACTTGAACAATGTAGGAGGAGCCTTATCTTGATCATCAGCTTTTCCTCACGTTGAATAACATATATAGATATATATAGGTTGTCCGTTCTCCCTGTACGGAAGCCAAGGGATCGACTTCCGTAAGTCTATACGCTACATATATGAACAACTCAGAATCTTTAGAAACTCATTATCAAGAACGCTAGCTACTGTTTTCAGCTATTTTTTTTGCCCGCCCCTATTGTTGTGTTGAAATATAGCCTTGGGATCAAAGAGAGCAATTTCAGGCCGCTTCAGCCATTCCACTATTCCAGTTGGAATGTAAGGGGAGCATGCTTGGGCCAAACCTACGAAAATGAGAGCATGGCAAAAGTTGTAGCTAGCACACTAGACTTGTTTTCCATCCCCTTTGTTATTGGGCCTAAATACTATCTCTAGTCTCTAGATACTCTTTGGGCACATCATAATGAGGGAAAAGAAAAAAAAGGCCCATAAACGAAGACCGTGATTGAAGTTTCGTGGGTCGCAATGACCCAAAAGAGCAAACATTCTCTGCATCCAAATTACTACTTAGCCTAAGCTACAACGAAGTAGATGTATACTACTAAGCCACAATATCTGTTCACTTCCTTCTTAGTCTTCTATAACAAATACTTGTTCCAGATTGCAGGCATTCGCGAATTTGTACTGGGGCAAGGAGCGGATGCCTCAGGTGTTGCAACTCAGATCCTCACGTGCAATTGTTCCATCGAGTTGGTGACAGAACAAGTCCAAGCTCTTTGGCATTCTCATTCAACCCCCAATAACCGAAATGTCATTTGGTCGTCTCCCTGTTGCAATGTCATATGTAAGTATTACCTGAACAATGCTTTATCGAATGAAATAAGCTCCTTTGTGAAGTAATATCATTTTAGAAAAAATCTACTTGGATTATATGTAATGGGCCTTATCCACTCTGTTCTTTCTTTCAATTTTTCTTGGTTAGAAACGAAATGTAAGTGATCCAAGACATTGGGAATCATCGTATTAGTGCGTAATACTTGAATTTGTTCATTTTCAGGCTGATGTATATGTTAATATATATGGGGTTTTTTCGTAGGGCCCAAAGCTATATGCTAAGAGAGGGTCAACACTGCAGGACCAATTATCTGTAGGGACAAGGAACAAGCTCATGTATGGTGCCGGAGCAAAGATGCAGGACATGCTAGAGTCTGGAATGGGATTGCCACTGGTAATTCGGATGAGCCTGAGTTCAAGCTTTCGAGTTGTGTGGAACCTTATAAGGCCTAAATTTCATCATCAAGCAGAATGTCTACTAGTCCTTGGTCGTGCATATGATAAGAAACATCGAACCCAAGTTTATAATAGCAGCTGCACAATAACTTCTTAAGCCATTGTTGCAGCTAATTTCTGCAGACCATGCAGGAAAGAGGGACACAATTATAGCATAAGGGTAAGTAAGTGTTCTGGTGTTAATATTTGGCCAATACAAGTACATGCATATTCAAGCATACAAGAAGATTTCAGACAACCAATGAATTAGGCAATTAATATCTCAATCAGCATCTCTGATGTGATTTCAGAACCTGAGCCCATTACTGCAATTAATCTAGTGAGAAACAAAAATGCTACTTTCCTAAGAGCCCGTATCTGTAGTTTCATTTGTAATGGAGGACTCAAACTCAATCCTAATCAGAATTTCTTTGGGGGATCACTGACCATTCATTGTTGCTATAAATATAATTGCTATCCTATTTAATTTACTATGAATTGTTCGTTTTAATTATCAAGTACAATAACCTTTTTTTTTGTTGAATAACAACTATTATTAAAAAACAACAGAAATCACGGACCAAAGCACATATCACAAATCCGGATATGTTCGGGAAGACACGAAGAAGAGAAAAAACCAACACGGTTACAACTAGCAGCCGATTGCGCCAAACCATGAGCTAACACATTGCACCTGCGAGTAACCCAAGCGACCTTCAAACGCATGAATACCCTGCACCTTGGGCGGCAAAAGCAATGGGCTATTTCGTAGCTAGGGGTATGGATTAATAAATGAAGCCCGGCCTCCAGAGTTGAGTTGGGGTTCATATGCATGCCCACCTCAACCAAATTAGAAAAGGATTCAATTTTATAGTGCTTGATTTACAGGAAGTAAACCAATATTGCTGCACCCCCGGCCACCAGGCCTTAATTAATTAAGGACAACCATCTTTCAACCCTGTCAAACCACCACATAAGACTCTTCAGGCAAACAATCGTAAGGAATTCGTGAATTTTACTGTCAAAAGCTCAAAAAAAAAAAAAATACCGTCCCAAAAGCCATGCATGATATCCTTTATTGGTTGTGTGATAAAAGACCTACTTGCTAGTATCTTTTTTTTTCCTGCGACTTGCTAGTATCTTTTCAAATGGTTACTTTCGTAGTTACTTTCGTGAATTAAATAATGCAAGGAATTTCACAAATAAGTATCGTGATTCAATGGGTTCTCTTGTGTTTTCAGAGGATGATAGATAAGTAGGTGTATTTGATCCAAAAGCTTGATCAGAGTCCTCACGGAGGATCAAAACACCAATTCTGTCTGAGCAGAAAAGCCGGTAAATCCAGCAAAACACAACCATAAAACGATCGAACAGCAGCCCACTTGGCCAAATAATAAGCATGCAAATTAGCTTGAAGTGAAACCTTCAAAATGCTCCACGATTTTCTGAATTAAATCTATTTCCTGAAAAACAATGCTCAAGAATCAAGTGAAAAGCATGTGAAACATAAAGATTAATGCATTGATAATCAAATAAAACAATAGACTAAAATCAAAGTATTTACTCCACCTTAATCTATTTTTCACCTAGGCCAGTTATTCATTTACTCTATCTACTCCCCCTTTTTGCCATGAATGGTCAAAGGAGTATTATGGTCTCATAAACATCAAAGAGAATAGCTAAACGAAGAATTATAATAATGTCAAAAGACGATAATTTTTTTCAAATAATTTGTTCACACAAAAATCAATGGACTTAGAGACATACAATTAAACTCTCAATAGCATGTAAAATCAATATGAAATCACCTCATATACATGAAAATTAATAATCAGTTTTAGAATCTATAATCCAAAAAATAATCAAATGTCTACGTGTGTGAAGAACCAATATTTGATAATAAAAAAAAGGTCTCAAGGCCTTAAAGTTGTGAGTAAGGTTAAGGCTAACTAAATGAAACCACTAGTGAATGAAAAAACATAACCAAAGACCGAAAGTCAAACCCAATACCACTCGGACTTGAAAATACAAATTTTGCTCCCCTAAATTGAATTCTCAAATATAATTTTTTTGATAGGGATTGAAACAACTTTCTTTGAGTATGAATCTTCTTTTTTCACTTTTTGATTCTTGAGGAGTATTAATGAAAAATTTCATCTAGTCAGAGGTCAATTCAAGCTTAAGAGAATGTTCCTTAATTATCACTTGTGATTGCCGACCCAAATCTCACACATGCGGTCAAGTCTCATTCAATCATATTTGGTGTGCACTGTGATTATATATATTAAAAGTCATTTAAGGATTCTATCAGCTAGCACAAAAGAGACATTATGCATTGCTCTCAAGTCATATTTCAATCCAGACATAAGTTGAGAAAATATTTAAAGATGCATGCATGAGAATATCAACTATGTCAAATAGTCTAAAATGTGCTAACAAAACACACACAAAAGCACAATTTTTTTGTTTTTGTTTTTAAAAAACAGATCAAACAAAATTCAAAATTCAAATGAATGCACTATGTAAATAAATGCAACATATCCTAATCAATGCTAGGAATGGGCACTCAGAGAGTAGCACAATTACCAATAGCTTTCCTGTTAGCTAATTGATTTTCATGTTTTCTCACCCAAATCTTCTTAGGGAAGTTAGGAATCAATTTCATATTTGTATTCACTTGGGGACTGCATTTTCTTTCAAAAGTACTACATTTTCTCCGAGAGGTATACACATTAGTTAAGTTGGCCAATTTTTTTATTTATGATCGCAATGTGTTTAGTAAGAGTCACGACTTAACTGAGAAGATGTTCATGATTATTCCTAGAATAGGAGTTTGCAAGATATTGCTTGAGAGCTCTCTATTTAAAACAATTTGGTCGAATATGACCTAATTTTCCACAAAAGTGACATATAGGAACAAATCTAGAAAAATGATGAGACTTATGAGAATATTTCTTAGATTTTCGAATATCTTACCTGAATTTCAGATCTTTTGAATTTGTGACCAGAATTGCCTCTTGCCTGAGTTCCCAACCTTTTGACTTTGTCACCAGAATTCTTAGGAACTTTGGCTTTATCATTAATACTCGTTGAATAAGCTGAGACAAAAATAGTTCTAAAAGAAGAAGTGATTGTTGAGTTTAGATTGTTGAGTTTAGATCTGAATAATCAATCAACAAAATATATATGCAACGGAATAGAAAAACAAATATCAATCACACAAGAGATGATTTTTTTGACGAATTGGAAAACATTTGAACTTACTTTAAAAAAAAAATCACTTCAGAGTAGCAGCCACCAGAAATTCACTAAGAAGTAAAACCTTACAACGGTGATTCAGACATGTGCAACATCTAGTTGCTTGACTCTAACTATCCCAATGTAATAATCTAAATAATCCAACATAGACTCGCTTTCTGCGGTTAACTCTGAGCTCTCTGAGGTTCTTCTTATGACCTCTTCAAGAACGCCCTTGTTCTTCAACACCGGGAACTCCGGCAACCAAACTCTCACAAGAAGGTTGGTTCCAAATTTTGAAATAGTTTTAGAGACTTTGCATCACCAACTCCTTGTTTTTAGCTCTTCATCTTGATAATGTTCTTATCCTTTCAAACTTTAAAAGACTTCTTAATCTCTTGAACACTTTGACCAAACTTAAAATACAAGTCAATTTGAATTTAAATTTTGACACGAACTTATACCAACATTAAAATACTAACATTTGGAATGCAGCAGTCTCAGCTTGGGATTCTGGGCTCAAAACCTGTTCCAAGGCGCCTGATTTGTAAGTCTGCGTTTGTGTGGGTTTCATACTTGAAACCAGATGTTCAGGTGTCATTTTCTACAACGTCGACACAAAATACGACATGCTTAGTTTGAGACAAATGTTTAGATGCGTTAGATTGGTTTTTTTTTCCTTTTTAATTAGTGGTGTCTGTTTTTTTGGTTTCATGGTTTTGGATTTTTTAGCAGTATTTTTTCGGTTTGATTTTGTAACTATATATTATTTTCTTCTCTCACAATGAGGGTATTGATCAACTAGAGAATTTTTGCACGCTTAAGATAAGACTTGATATATATGAACGTTGAGAAGACGTTCTTAATTTGGTTTGCATGGCCGAAGTACAAATTAAGCCCAGATCATTGTATAGATCATGTGTATATATATGTGCGTCAGCTAATTAATGCTGAAGAGAAAACTAGGTTCCGGTTCCAATACCATATCCGTACATATGCCATATATGATTCAAAAACAGTGGGTAATTAATAATTTTACTCGACGCTTTTCCCGTCCGGCCTACAGGAAACCCACGTTAATGTTTTTGTGGCCGACAATGAAAAGGATCAATGACGATCACTTTCCAAAAGGCAAAATGGTACCAATTAGTCGTACGATCGAATATTGTCAGTAAAAGTAGCTAGCTGTAGTCTCTTTTCAATCCATTAACGATTATGTTCCTGAAATAGATCGGTCACTTAATTAAAATTAACTTGAATTTTACATCCCACGATCGAACAGGCCGGCAAAGTGCCTTTCTATCGGCTGTCGGAGATATAGTTTCTTATTAAAGGATATGAGTAAATATCAGCTTGATTTGACCATCATCCCCCGCGTTGGGCTAGGCCACATCCTCTTTGACACGATCGATCATGGGTCTTTCCTTCAAAAATAAGTAAATTAATTACCAGCACTCTATTAAGAAAATAGGACAAAAATAAAGCTACTTATAGTGGATTCGATCCATAGATAGGGAGATATCCGAAATTAAATAATAATGAAGGAAGCTAGATTTGATTAATAAAGCTTTCGCTTATTTGAAGGCTCAAAACACCTCGAATCGTCCTAGCATAAAAGGTCTGTTTTTGGCGAATTACCAAATTAAGAGTTTCGTTGGCTTCCTCTAAAAAAAACATTTTTTTGGGTAGCGAGAAAAATTCGGGCACCCAGTCACGTACACCGAATTCGGACGGACCTAACTTAGTATACAAGCAAAGTGGGCTCAATGCCACGACAAACTTTGGGCCGTGCAGCTCTTCCAAGCCATTTATGCCAGTTAAGTCCAGCTTCGTTGAGGGAGTGACCCCAAGGAATTGTTTGCACCTGAGTGGATTCGAACTTGAGACCTCAGAGGGAGCAAACATGTAGGTCTCACGCTGTGACCACTCAGACCAACCCATTGGGGTTTAAAAAAATCAACATTGTTATGTGTAGTTACCCAACAAAATGGATACTAACATAATAGTCCATACCCCCAAATACAATGGACAGTGAAGTGATAGTCCATACCCCCAAATACAATGGATTAAAGATGGAGGGACCAATCGGACATGCTAGTTGTGCTAATTATGCAAGGACCTCATGTTAACTTATGTCTTTTTTAAGATAAAGGTAAGTAAAAATAAGAAGTAAATGTACAGAAAGGGTAACCAATTAGTAGCTGCCCCGTACGTACAGTTTCCTGAATAGAAACTTGAGCATTCGGAACTTAATTAATCTCATGAAACATATTGCATGTTCTACATCATTAGCTAGCAACACAATAAAAGACATCATCACATCAATACATCTAACAGCTAGCAGTAGCAAACAAGTTATAACTTGTGTTTTTTCTTATATACAATTGGACGTATATATATGTTGCTAATTTTGTGTGGTATATATATGTTGCTAGAATGACCACATTTTCACGACACTACTTTATTTTTCTGTCAATGAATATATAAATGAAACGGACCATGTGGTGGAACACGTAAACATGTTGATGCTCCTCCAAATCCACCATTAATTTTGTCTTATTGTTGGAAAACAAGTTCCTTCATGATATCCAATTAGGTAGAAGAAGTTTATAATTGCCTGTGCTTATAAGTCGGTGTATTTCACAGATTGAAAATAAACTCTAGGGGCGGCGTTAGAATATTAGCATTAAGGCATGGGATAGTGGATTCAGAAGCTTCATTTTTTACATTAATTGAGAATTGCATGCGTAGTCCCCGGCCCAGACATCATTGAAACAACGACCCATTGGTCCTTAAATTTCTTTGCACGAAGTTTGATTTTCTAACACAGAATACAAGAAGGGAGAAGTACATCATGGGCCATCTTCATCAAAACTTTAACGATAATTAACTTGCATTTATATATATATGCACACTGCGCAGATTCATAGAGATAAGTTAATTAATGAGTACTCATGATGTTGTGGCCGGCAATCAAATTAATTAGAAGTACAGTTTCATATATATACTAGAAGCTAGGAAAAATCAGATCTAGCTATACTGACTGCTGATGATCTAGTACCCTTTATAAGATCAAAGTTCTCCATCCCTTTTGAAAAGGATGTAAGCACCAATGAGCCGATGAACTAATGGCATAGAGATAACTGAAAGATGCTCTATTTGTCAATTTGCTATTAATTTATTTTGCATGGAAATGGCAATTAAAGTACAATATGGACAGAGCAATATGTTTGGTGGAGAGGGCGGTTTGGCGTTTCTGTACAGGATTCGTTAATTTAAGCGTTTTTGTTGTTAAAGGTCACATTTCACCAATATTAATTAAGGCATCCAATGCATGCCATTATCTCCTGTTAACCTACATATGATAGCAATCCCTGAAACTTCTCCTATCTAGTATCTAGCTAGGTGGGTTTTCCCTTCCATCCGATCACGCATGTAAAGCTTTTTCATTTTCAAGCAGCATATATAGAACTTTTCTCGACGGAAAGGGAAGTAAAAATAAGTAGTTTTTAGCCTTCAAGCAAAATACGTGTACGTACGTACATGCAGCTTTGGAAGTTCCAAGAGAATGCATGCATATTGCATGGATATCTGTTAATCTTTCTTCTGATCTTGCCCTTCACATACTTATGTTAACTTCAAGGAGGGTCGGTACTGACGCTGAACCCCTGAGATCGAGAGCGGATAATAATATTCTTCACCACCCATGTTTCATGAGCTTGCAAAAATGGATGGTTCAATTGAATAAGATAATGCTCTCCAAGATTATGAAAAGACAGACTTACCAATCAATATAATTTGATGTTTTTCGGTTTATTAAACGGTCCATGATCAGCAAAATACAACTACAAAGGTAAACGTAAATGGTTGCAGTAAGATGTATTGAAATGGACAAAATTTGTGAAAGCAATGTTTTTAGGTGGCCAATACTTTATAGTGCTCAAGAGAAGCAAGCTAGTCAGATCATGGAGGAATTCCTTTCTTCAATGGGTTAGAAACATAGACAAATAAAGAACGAGTATTTAATTGGATGGCTTATCGTGGCCATGACGTGCGACAATGGACTCCATCGTCATTAGTTGAAGATGAACTCCATCGTCATTCTTTACCTTTAGAGAAATATTATATATCTTCGAGTATATGCTTCTTCATAATCTGTTAGTAAGTTAGTTATACAAAGAGCTGAGGTGGCAGTCTGTTATGTACACAATTGGTTCGTTACTTGCCTATAAGTAACACTCTGTACCTAGTTGAATTAATCACGAAATACAGAAACTATTCAGCCAATATCTTCTTGCTTCCTTATTCTGCTTACTCTGTTTTTCACTTCAATTCATCGTATCACATTTGACATGGTATCAGAGGATCTGTGATGGCCGAACCAGTTTCTTCACCAGTTTCTTCTACTTCTACAAACAATTCTGAACTTCAGTCCAATCCGTTGTTTCTTAACAACAATGATAATCCAAATACGATGCTTGTGTCTCATACACTCAATGGTGAGAATTTTTCCAGTTGGCGAAGGTCCATGGAAATGGCATTGAGTGCAAAGAATAAACTAGCTTTTGTGAATGGATCTCTTCTGCAACCAGAGCCTTCATCATCGACATATTCCAGTTGGATTCGATGTAATGATATGGTTTCTTCATGGTTGCTTAATTCGGTGTCTAAGGAACTCGCAGAGAGTGTGCTCTATATTAACACAGCTGCGGGTATATGGAAAGATCTGATTGATCGTTTCTCTCAAGGCAATGGACCTCGCATATTTCAGGTTCAAAAGTCTATTTCATCTCTTTCCCAAGGTCAACTTACTGTTATTGCTTATTTCACAAAATTGAAATCCTTATGGGAGAAATTGTCGAATTATAAGCATCGTCATGTTTGTACATGTGGAGCAAATAAGCATCTTGATGAAGAACGTAATCAAGAATCAGTCATGCAATTCCTTATGGGATTGAACGATTCTTATTCAAGTATAAGAGGACAAATTTTGTTAATAGATCCTCTGCCTTCTATTAACAAAGTTTTTTCACTTGTTGTGCAAGAGGAGAGACAACGTGATATTGCTTCTTTTTCCTCTTCAACTACTGACAATGGTGTTTTCTTTACACGACATCAAGATGTTCAGACTTCTCACTCAAATCAGAGTTTTGGAAATAGATTTTCTGGCAAATCTTTCATTCAGAAGAAAGATCGTTCAGTTTGTAGCCACTGTGGATTTACTGGACACATTGTAGATAAATGCTATAAGCTTCATGGGTATCCACCTGGATACAAGGCTCGAGCTAAACCATTCACACAATCTGCTCATCAAGTTTCTTCTGACATGAGTTCTTCTAGTTCATCTATGGTTCCCTCTCTGCCAATTACTTTTGAACAATGTCAGAAATTGCTTGCTCTTCTTCCTTCTCCTGCCTCCTCTATGGTTTCACATGGTTTGGACAATGATAAGCCATCTCCTTCGATGGTCAACATGGCAGGTATACTATCTGCTCTTCCTTCTTGTAACAATTATTTTGTTCATCATCCATCATCCCAATGGATTGTGGATACTGGAGCTACTAATCACATGGTAAGCTCAGTTTCAATGTTGACATCCATTACTTCTTTTCATAAGTCATCTGTTAGAATGCCAAACAATCAAACTGCTATTGTTACTCACACGGGTACAGTACGCATTTCCCCTTTGCTTTTCCTAAAAGATGTCCTTGTAGTTCCAGCCTTCTCTTTTAATCTCATATCTGCTAGCTCTTTGATCAAACAAATTTCCTGTTGTCTCATTCTTCTTGGCCAATATTTGTTTATACAGGACCTACACACTTGGACTCCGATTGGTTTGGCTAAAGAATCAAGAGGCTTATATTTTCTGCATTCAAATTTCTCTGATGTTTTTCCAGCTTCATGTAATTCTGTTGCTTCCAATAAATCAGCAGCTTTATGGCATTGTAGATTAGGTCATCCTTCCTCTTCTAGAATGTCTCTTTTGCAACCCTATATCACTGATCTAGACTTGTCATATACTGGTCTTTGTAATGTTTGTCCTATGGCAAAACAGAATAAATTGCCCTTTCCAATATCTGTTACAAAAACAAATTTTCCTTTCGAATTAGTCCATTGTGATTTGTGGGGTCCTTTCTCTGTATCTGATCATAATGGTGTTCGATTTTTTCTTACTATAGTGGATGACTTTACTAGATGCACTTGGATATTTTTGCTGCAAAATAAGACTCAAACTTCTACTCATATCAGAAACTTCTTTCAGCTTGTAGAGACTCAGTTTAATTCTAAAATCAAGACCATTCGTACTGATTTTGGAACTGAGTTCCATTTACCTGATTTTTTCTCTTCTAAAGGAGTAGTTCATCAACACTCTTGTGTGGCAACTCCTCAGCAAAATGGTCTTGTTGAAAGGAAACATCAACATTTACTTAATGTTGCACGTTCCCTTCGATTTCAATCCAACTTACCTTTGTCTTTCTGGTCTGATTGTATCCTTTGTGCAGCATACCTTATCAATAGATTACCTTCTCCTTTACTTAACAACAAGTCTCCTTTTGAATTGTTGTTTTCTCTTAAGCCTTCTTATCAGCATCTAAGAACTTTTGGTTGTCTTTGTCATGTTTCCACACTATCTCGGCAGAGACACAAGTTGACCCCCGTGCTGAACCTTGTGTTTTTCTTGGTTACCCCTATGGTATTAAAGGTTATAAAGTTTATAACCTTCATACTCATAAAGTCTCCATTTCTAGAAATGTTATTTTTCATGAACATTTCTTTCCTTTCAAACAGTTTCCTGTTAATTCTAATGGTGACATTGTATTGCCAAATATAATTCCAGATTTTGTTTCTTCCTCTCCTTCAGCTGTCTCTGACTCTTCCTCAGCTGAATTTTCTCATTCTTCTCCTTCCACTCACAATACTATTCCTCCACTTGTGCAGGTTCCTTTCTCTGATCTTTCTCATACTTCTTCTATATCAGTTTCTAATCTTGATCTTAATGATGCATCTGTTACTTCTAAATCTATTGATTCTTCATTGATAGTTGATCCTATCATAGCACCTCGAAAATCATCTAGACCTAGGAAGACACCTAGTTATTTGAATGATTTTCATTGTCAAATGGTTCTTGATTCTACAGCCAAACCGAATCTGTCTAGTGTCTCTACTTCTCATACTCCTGGTACTGCTTATTCTCTTAGCTCTTCTCTTACATATGATCATCTCTCTCCAGCTTATCGTGCCTATGTTCTGTCTGTAAGCACTCATATTGAACCTACCCATTTTAGAGAAGCAGCTAAATCAGTTGAATGGCAAGAGGCTATGAACCAAGAAATTGCAGCCTTAGAACTCAATAATACATGGACTGTATGTTCTTTACCAGCTGGACACATTCCTATTGATTGTAAATGGGTGTATAAGCTTAAATTTCGAGCTGATGGGTCAGTAGAAAGACATAAAGCCCGATTGGTTGCTAAGGGTTTTACCCAAAAGGAGGGTTTTGACTATTTTGACACTTTTTCACCTGTTGCAAAATTGACAACTGTGAGGGTTTTACTTGCTGTTGCTGCTTCTAGACATTGGCATCTTCAACAACTTGATGTGAACAATGCGTTTCTTCATGGAGATCTTCATGAAGATATCTATATGAAGTTACCTCCTGGGTTCCATAGCAAGGGGGAGAATCAAGTATGCAAGTTAAATAAATCCCTTTATGGACTGAAACAAGCCTCTAGGCAATGGTTTCTTAAATTCTCTGATTTTTTGTTGGCTAATGACTTCACTCAATCAAAGGCTGATTATACTTTGTTTACAAAGAAGTCTGCCAATTCATTTCTCATTTTACTGGTGTATGTAGATGACATCATTTTAGCTGGTGATAACTTGTCTTTGATTAATGAGTTCAAGACTGTCATAGACCAGAAGTTTCGGATCAAAGACTTGGGTCAACTCAAGTACTTTCTTGGTTTAGAAATTGCTCATTCTCCTGCTGGGATCTCTGTGTGTCAAAGGAAGTTTGCTCTTGATGTGTTATCTGATTCAGGTTTCACTGGAGCTAAACCTGTTCTTACACCAGTAGAACAAAATTTAAAGCTAATTTGTGATGCTCAATCTCCTCTTTCTGATCCAACTGTGTACAGGCGCCTCATTGGTAGACTCCTTTATCTTACAATCACTCGTCCAGACCTCTCTTATGCTCTCCAAATTCTCAGTCAGTTCATGGATCAGCCACATCAAATGCATCTTGATGCTGCTCATAGGGTGCTGAGATATATCAAAGGTTCTCCTGGACAAGGATTGTTCTTTCCAGCCACAAGTTCTCTTCATCTCAAAGCCTTTACTGACAGTGATTGGGCTGGGTGTGCTGATACTAGACGCTCAGTTACAGGCTTTTGTATTTTTCTTGGGGATTCTTTGGTTTCATGGAAGTCTAAGAAACAATCTACGGTTTCTAGATCTTCAGCTGAAGCTGAGTATCGGGCAATGGCTTCTACAACATGTGAACTTACTTGGTTGAAGTATTTGCTTGCTGATTTTCAAGTTCCTCACTCTCAGCCGGCTCTTCTTTTTTGTGATAACCAAGCTGCTCTTCACATTGCAGCTAACCCTGTTTTCCATGAGAGAACCAAGCATATTGAACTTGATTGTCATCTGGTTCGAGAGAAGCTTCAAGCAGGACTTATTCGCACCTTACATGTTAGATCTAAACATCAGTTAGCTGATTTGTTTACCAAGTCATTAGGTTCTGAACAATTTCTTCTTTTACTGTCCAAGATGAACATTCTTAATATGTTCTGTCCATCTTGAGGGGGAGTCTTCGAGTATATGCTTCTTCATAATCTGTTAGTAAGTTAGTTATACAAAGAGCTGAGGTGGCAGTCTGTTATGTACACAATTGGTTCGTTACTTGCCTATAAGTAACACTCTGTACCTAGTTGAATTAATCACGAAATACAGAAACTATTCAGCCAATATCTTCTTGCTTCCTTATTCTGCTTACTCTGTTTTTCACTTCAATTCATCGTATCACATTTGACAATATATAGGATGCCTCATATATATAAGTACGTAAAAAGCAAAACGGGGTATTAGCAGCCGTTTTCGGCTGTTGTTCCCATTTTAACGGCACGTTCTTACGCGTTACTCACCTGTCTGTCACCGGAAACACCACATCTCGTCCTACTTGCATGTGTTAAGTATTTCAGATGTTTTAAAAATAATCACTATTTTTCGTAGTTTGTTTAATCTGGCAGCTAAATAAGACAAAAAGTGACGTATATTTACCAAATTATGTTTTAAATCACAAGGAAAGATATAATTATATATAGCCCTCCAAGATAAAAGTAAAAAAATAAAAATAAATGAATTAAAAATAAAAATAAATAGAATATCTATATTTTTGCTAGAACATAATAATTTTTATTTATTTTTTTAATATTTTTAATATTTTTAATTTCAAGAGACATTTCAATCATTTTGTATTTAATGACTAAATCAAATGAAAAGTGATGATTGATTGTTTTTACAATCAAACAATTAATTGAAACTTGAGAGAGTACTGCTGACTAATTTTTGTCCATAATTATAGAAATTAATATAATATTCCCAATATACGTTTCATAGCTCAATTATAGACTTCTTTTAAGTTCTCTTTTGCTTGACGTAACTTTTTAAGCACATTATCTCCACCAAGTTGAACGACCTAATTTGTTTCTTGGCTGACCCTTTGATTTGTTTAATATTTACTTGTTTCTGTTTCTGTCCAACTAATAATTCCCACTTTGGGTGAGGTTTTGCAGAGAAAAAAGTGAACAAAAGGTACACGCAATAATGTAATATTCCTGTGTTAATTATGTTATCATGCCTTTTTGACGATCATCATGGGTACGTACCGTTAAGTGCAAAACGTGAACATCGCGGGGCCCTCCATTTTCGTTCGTACTCTTTGTTTGGCCCTAGCACACAGAAAAGTACAAACAATGGCTTAGCATAGAAGCTGGCCAATTTGTATACTCTCTCTCTCTCTAACTATATATATAATATAGTTGGTTTCAAGTTATAAGCTTTTCAACAATCTTGAACTCCAATTTGCTTGATTACTTTGATTTTAAGATATAAAATTTTAACCCTGCCTGCCTGCATACATACAAATATACATAAATATACGCAGACATGATACATTCGTCCCAATTGATTGAAAAATAAAAACCGACCACATAAATAAGGGTACATGATCTTGATCAAGCCTCTTCTGTGTGATGGAAAATTTGAAATTCTTCTGTTGGTGAAAGGCAAGGAAAAGGTGATTAGCATGCAAAGTGTTAGCGCATTTTTGTATTGACAAAATTCCGTATCAAAATATGTCTTGATCGAGTTGTAATTTTGGTCCCCATATTTGTTCAAGAGTTAGAGTAGATGGTTTGTCCAAAGTCTTTATCACGTTCAACCAGCGTTCAACAGGCGCTCGAGCGGCCTTGGAAAAATTCATACAGAGTCATCACGTTCAACCAGCGTTAGACGAGCGCTTGAGCGGCCATTGAAAAAATGCAGACAGAGTCACAACATTAGACTAGCGTTAGACAAGCGCTCGAGCACTCAGTGCAAATTTCAGACAGAAACATAAGCGTTTGACCAGCGCTCGAGCGATTTCCGGCGAATTTCCAAAATTACTCAAATTTTGGACTTTCCTTGTGAAACCAAGGGAAACCCTACTAGGTTTCGGATGAGGCCGTCATAAACCTTATTGAGGTTTCCATTGAGTAGATTTGTGCCTCCTTCCTTGAGAGAAAAACCCAAGAAGATTTGTGCTTCAAGATTGACAAGTTTTCTCTCTTCTTCGATGAAATATTTTTGTAACCTTCATGGTATTGAAGGAGTGCTGAAGAACAAGAGTGTTCGGTGAAGAATTCATAAGAAGATCCTCAAAGGTTTGAGGGGAATGCCGCACGGAGCGGGTCTAAGCAGAAAAGCTTAGATTATTACATCAGGGTTGTCAGAGTCAAGCAACAGGGGTTGCCCGTGTCTGAATCACTCTTTGTAAGGTTTTCTTCTTAGTGGATTCTAGGTGGCTGCTAGCCCGGAGTGGTTTTTCCTTTGAATGATGTTTCAAAGGTTTTCCACTTCGTCACCAAATTTCTGTCTTTTTATGTGATTGAAGTTTATTTAATTTTTCACTGCCTATTTGTTGACTGAGTTGATTATTATGCATATCTAGGCTGAACAATTTTAGAACATGTTTTAAAATTGTTATTGATTTGTTAATTAGAGGAAAAACACATATTCACTCCCTCTAAGTGTTGTTAAGATCTAAACTAGATTTTTCACAGAGCAGAGTACTGCTTGTCGAGTAATCAAGGAAGGGCATGCATGCACGAACTGTGAAATATGCGTGGACTACAGGCAAGCTTAGGGCCTCTATGCTCAGGTTTTGTCGAAGTTCTTTGATCAAACAAGATAAAATCGTACGTACGTACCCTTGATATATATATATATATATATATATATATATTCAAATATTATCAATTGCTGCTGATTTTGTGTTTCTTCTAAAAAAGGTTCACACATGCAGTACGAACCACGCAGAGATATACATACATGAAGTTGTACGTATTATGCAGTATGCTTCTGTTTTCTCTTTTTCTACCATAACGAGGACATCCCATCACCTCATCTGAGGCATACATAGATGTCCCCCTCTCATCGAGCATTAATTAATTGGAATCGCAACAATGTGGCTTCCACACGAAAGTGGACTCTGACTTCTTATTTTAATCATCTTAGGCGTGATGATATTGTGGCGTCCACGCGGAAGTGGGATCCCTAATTCGTATATTATTCCACTATTGCTTCGTCAATATCTTTGATGAATCTCCTTAGATCCATGTCGAGGATCATGATCTCATTCCCATTTTTCTTGTTTTTTTAATTTGGTTCATGTAAACTTATCACAAGCCAATGTTAGATTCTTTCAGCACAAGTACAGGCAAAAAAAGGGTGCTCAAGGTGATTTGATCCTCATCCATATTCATTTGGGGTGCTGGTTAATCAGAGATATCAAGCTCATTACAACATCAATCACGACCCCAAGGATTATGCATCAAATGAACTTAAAGGCATGAATTCTAATGGCCATAAAGGCCTATATATAGTACAATAGAGCCAAAATACCCATAGTTCAAAAACGTGCAAAAGACTCTGAAACCGACTTCGGCCAGATAAAGTCGGGTTGGTTAGAGTTTTTTTTTAAAAATCGACTAAATTCGAAGTCAGAGTCGAATTTGGAGTCCATAGAGCTAATTCCGACTTATATTTTAAAAATTATATTCCTTTCTATTTAAATGACAAAGTTTGAACCTTTTGGACTCAAAAGACCAAAAAAAATCTACAAAGTTGTTTAAATCTATTAGAAAAAAAATGTTATTTGAGCCGGTAGTTCATTAAAAATTATGAGTTGCGTAGGCCCAGATGGCCCTACTCCGAGTCGACTAATAGGTTCGGAATCGGTTAACATTTAATCAGAGTCGGAGAGTCAAAGTTGGAGACGAAATTTGAACTCTGACAAAATCGGAGCCGGAGTAATATTTTCTCTCCGAGTCTGACTAAGTCGGACCCGGAGTCAATTTTAAACTCACCTCCCACGGGGTTTCGATGGTGAGATAAGCTTTTTGCTTCCAATTATTCTATATTTTTTTTAAACCTCCACCGACCGGGGTTTCGGTGGCTGGTTATGTTTTTTGCTTCCAATTATTTTATATACAGTTTGCTCAGACTCTTTCATTTTCATTGGCCCTAGCTTTTTCGCTTTCAGTGGCACTTTTTCTGAGTTGCTATTGAAATTAAGCGTTTCCGGCAAGTAAACTACTAAACGTCAAGAAAAAGTTAGCAAAAATGTGAGTTGAGTAAGTACATACTCTTCAGTGACAGGTTTTTTTTTTAATATATCAAACAATTTGCTCAGACTCTCTCTCTCTTTGACAGAGCCGAAAACAAATGGCTTAGTTCGAGTGTTATTATAAATTATAGGCAACAATAACCCTGAAACCAGTTTCCTTATTGAGTGTCTTAGGTTTCTTTTATTTTTTGAGCTACGTCTATCTTGTATATATAGTTTTTTGAAAATCAATATACTTACAGTTATTTAAAAAAAAACTCTACCACGAAGACGAAGGAGAAAATGGATTTTACTCCTTGTTGGCAGAGGCTTTAAATGATTGTATTTTGCAGTGGGCGAAAAGCAGAAAGCTATTCCGAAGTAGGAACCCTATTCTCCACCTTTTACAAACATTAATAGTTTATCCCCAAAAATTTCATCAATATTCTGCAGCCATCACCGGTTCTCAAACTCTATTGGCCATGCAGTAGAAAAACAACGTTAAGTTGTTCCGTGGTCCCGATATCCAACAGGTAAAAAAGTTAGGTCAGAAAAATCTGCATTCCCTGGGATGGGTTATTGGGAATCCTACGCAGCCCACCTTTGCAAAAGTTTGATTGCTACCTACTTAAAGCACTCATGATATTTGTAGCACAAAGTAGACCACTATCTTGTATATGTTATGAGCTTATAATTATATGGTGCATGGTGGACTTCCACCTTTCCAGAATATGGCACCATGACATGGGAATCCATAAATGTTCATGAGACCATAAATTCCTTTCGTCTCAGTGAGGTAGTGGCAACTTATTTGCATCCTCTGAATCTTTTAAGGCAAGAACTAAACCCTCTCATGTGTCAGCTTTTGACCCCAAAGGGCTGAAAATGCTGCATCCCTCTCTTTCTCCCGCATACATCAACTAATTTTTTAAAGGGTCTGTAAGGATTGGGCGTGAGCAAAGGGTACTTAAAAAGCGCAGTGTAGGTTGGAATTGGGGTTTGAGCAAAAAGAAGTTGGTGTAAAGAGCTCTGCGCTGTTTCGTAGGGACGAGAAATGCAAAGGTACGCTAATTTCCTGAGTCGATAATCTCCTTTCACTGTTTGTAGATCAAATATTTTTAATTCTACAGAACTTCTACTTTCCTTTCAAATTCTCAGCCTTATTTTCAGTACTTTTTTTTTCTATGCTTGTGTTTTCAGTCCTTGCCTAGTCAGAATTGCATATATATTTTTATAAAATCCGATTTCATATCGAATTTTAAAAAAAAAATAGTTTCCGTTCCTTTAGTATTTTTAGAAAAATGCGTCATTTTTAGCCGTTCAAGAAGAATAAAAATAAGTGTATTTTTTGAAGGACTTGGTAAGGAAGGAGGTTTAATTAAATGTTCAATTCTTGTAAAATGAGTTCTTATTTTAGATAAAAAGGTATTTGTATAACTATTATGTTCAATAATATTATCAAGCTTTTATCATTATTAGAAAGACTATTAGTTTTGAAAGGAATAGCTAGATAATTACGTGAATTATTACTAAAACTAATAGTATCGATAAGAGGATAAAATTCAAATATCTTTTTATGATCATGTGTAATCCAAGGAATATCCTGAATAAGAACATTTAAAGACAAAAGATGAGTTTCAAACCAAGAAAAGAAATATATATATGTTGTTGAACTGAATTCATATAATTATAGTAATGTGTTCAAATCAAAGTTTGTTCGGATTTTGAATATGTAAATAAAAACCATATTTTTGTCTGAATTAAAATCTGAAGTATATTTTTATTCAATACAAAATCAGTTTGGAGCATATATATATACCGTCCTTTTGTTTTGTTTTGTTTTTGGGTAACTATATATTTTCTTTATATTCTCAGACGCACGCAAACAAATGCAAGCTATATTGTCTGTATGATGAAATACAGCCCATGGGTATGCCCATTAATCTGATAGGCACATGTTGCTGGCAATATTTATATATGACATATCATGGGGACGCGGTAATCAGTATCGAGGGTTACTTATCAATAGCAAACAACATTTATTTGGACTCGGAGGACTACTGGAGGTTCTTTGTTCGTAGATGTCTCATGAGTGTACATGTATGTACTGAACAGAGTCTCTTTTTCTTTTTCTAGAACCCTTAATATATAGGCATATCCTCTAAACCTTTTCTTAGACCCACTTCAAATTAAGTGAACGCATCCACAGCTCAAAGTTGATCAACCAAGATTTATGCATGTTATAACTTATAATGCCCATATTTTGCTGCCCTTTTTCAATCCCAAGTTATTATCTTCAATTGTGGTTCTTTTATCTATATGTGTTAGAAATTTTCTCCCACACATTTACTAAACATAGTGAATGTGATACGTAATATATATATAGCACGAGTGTTTGTTTTGGGGGTATGTGCCCAACGTTTTTTTTTTCTACGTTTTTAACCATGTACGTCCATCAATGTAAGGCATAGTGTGCCCAGGTTCATAGGACTGAGAAGAGCTTGGAGTTGGCAAGGAAATGGTGCTTACCCGATAGCATTTTAATTCCTCTACGAATTTTTCCTTGATGTAGTTTTTTTCTCGTCTTGTGGCAGTATCTTGGTTGACTTACTCGTTTATGTCATAGATAGCATCTTTTGAGTTTTATCCTTTTGAGGAGGTGATACGCGGTACGCCAATGTTGAAAGCATAGGTTACTTTAGTTTGAGACACACCCCATTGAGGGGGATTTACACCCATTTTGAGAGTTTAGGTTTCGTTTGGTCTGGTTACACCTTTTTGTGAGGTATTATATTCTAGTTCTGTTTTTTGAGCTTTTCCTTATCTAATAGTATATATTAGGTTTCTTTTATTATCTGGGTTAATTAGGCCCATCTTATATATCTCTTTTGAGAATAAATATACTATCTCACAATTCACCGGCGGAGGCAGGGGGGAAATGGGGCCACTGCCCCGGTTGGCTCCCTAAAACAAAAATTTGTACACCTAAATTTTTATTTTTATTTTTCAAATAAATTATTTTTTTACCATTTTTCTTTAAAAATTTGCCCCCATTAATCAGCTTCCTGGCTCCACTTATGTCACAATTGATGGGTACTTTACGGAGAGATTATATATACATATATATATTAGGGCATTGATCATTTTCCCATGACAAATTTTGGAACAAAACTAAAAGAAAGGAAAATATGGAAGGGACTCCCCTTCTTTGTCCCCTCTCTCACGTCACGATCCTAGAAGTTTTCCATCTCTCTCTACTTTTCACGTTTAGTAATATTAAGATAAGAAATATTATTGTGTGGCAATAGATAATTATATTATTCTAAATTTGTAGATAGGTAATCTAGCTACGAAATTAGGGTTATGATCGTTTACATTAAATTTTTAGGATTTGTATTATATTTTTATATTTACAATCTAAACATCACAAAAAATATTTATTATAATACAACACTTTATTACTTTTTTACAAACATTAATCTGTTTTAATAATTTATACGCGCATGTCAATACAACTTTAATATCATCCAAATATTGACAATTTTATCATAATTATATAATTTTCTTGCAGAACATCTACTAAACCAATAAGTCTTTGATCAAAGTCTGATTCCACATCGTGCCTCTTAGGGGTTGTTTGAGTGTAGGAACTTTGAGTATTGGGGTTTGTAAAATATTGGAGTTTATGAAAAAGTAAAGATATTTTATGAGAGTTGATAAAAAAGTGAAGATATAAGATTTTTAAGAAATATTATAATAATAAAAAATTATTTGATAAATTTTTTAATATTAATTCTAAATAATTATAGCCAATTATTTGTTCAAACAAGTTCTTAGAGTTTTCCTGTAGAGTGTAGGAACTTTGAGTATTGGGGTTTGTAAAATATTGGAGTTTATGAAAAAGTAAAGATATTTTATGAGAGTTGATAAAAAAGTGAAGATATAAGATTTTTAAGAAATATTATAATAATAAAAAATTATTTGATAAATTTTTTAATATTAATTCTAAATAATTATAGCCAATTATTTGTTCAAACAAGTTCTTAGAGTTTTCCTGTAGAATGTTGTATGAACCAAACGCGAGTCAAAAAAATTGTGTTTTTGGATCATTGTTCAGGCTTCTACTGACAGTCAAATATCGCTTACTGTTTTGAAAACAAAACGCTCAGCTGGTTCTACGACGTGTTTTCCGTCCTTGGAGGGTATGGAATCATTGGAATTCACATGTGATCCCGCACGAAAACTACGTCAATTGGTCTTCTTCTCCTTATTTTATATATTCTTTTGGGATCGATGTGCCCTACGTACACGTCGTGACAAGGACGGATGGTCCGTACAGGGCCCCAGAAAGGGTCAACTCAAATAGATAGACTACCAAACTAGGCTGAAAAGCAGTACAGCTTCGGTGGGGGAAAAGCTTTCAGCACTAACCCAGCTGACAACGAGACTGACCTTTGCTCGGTTTTTAAGTATAACCGGCATGGAATTATTTTAATCCACTCAAATATTCCCCAAAATTACCGGTCTCTCTTCTGATCTCCATGCAGAATCTTGACGCTTCGACATGTTTCTGTGTTTTTGTTTGCTTTCTGTTTAATACTTCGAAAGATGTTCTTTATTCATCCTCTTCGACCTCCTGATTAATCTCTGATCTCCGTAAACATGGACGTTTTCCTCGTCTACACCAATATGTGTAAAAGCAGCTGTACCACATAGGGAAGCGGACTTTTTTCTCTTTTTCTCCTTTGAGCTCCGACCAGTATCTGAAGGATCATCTCTGTTGGAGAAGGGGATCATTTTTCCTTTATCCTCCTAAGTCCTAACCTAATTCTGTCAAAAGTTAGACCAACTTCTTAACCTTTCTTCTCCTCCACTATCCACAATAGATAAATATAAAATAAAACTTCTACAAAATGAAAATATATATCCTCCATAAACCCAGTTCTCTCTCTTGTAAAATTTGACTTAGTCTCTCCAACTTTTGGCACTTCCATCTGCCGATTGCCCTAATTGACGTATATATCTAGGACATATCCAATCTTCCTCTTAGATATATTAGAAATCCGTTTTGTTTCACACGGTATTCATTGAGTGTTCAGTCCAACTTCTACACAAGAAAGGGCAGGGAAATTGCAGGAGTGATGTGACATTAATTAAACAATTAAATTAAGCTGTAGATGAAATATAATAAAACTCGTAGAATGTCCCTTACAAAGTCATCGAGCACATACCATATTTCTAAAGATTAAAATTCGGAGTATGAAAATTAAAGAGTCGCGTCACAAATTAATTTATTTGTCAGTCCTCAGCGACTAAGAGATTTCTTGAAGGAAGGAGAGGGTCACTACCGTGAAGTAATGAGCCTTCCACTCTCTTCCTTTCTGCCCCAGTACTCTGTTCGTCCCCTGTTCTTCTCCTTTTTTTCACCAACGAGTTTTAGTCAATATCCCCAATCATCGATCCAAATAATTGATGCCCTACAATGGGATTCGAGGACAATATGCAAGAGATTTTGCAGAAACGAGTAACAAAAGAAGTTTTGTATTATCTCTACGTTCAGTTGTCACAAGTTCCAAGGAGTCCGTGATCTTTCCCTTCTTTTTCGAGCATAAGTACGAGACTATATTATATAAGATGTTTAGTTTGCAAGAAACAGACCCAATACAAAGAACAATACAAAATATTAAACGGAATACTGCTAGAATTAAGAAAAAAACCAGATAAATGAGAACGGTGATCTTTCAGTTCATGTTCTAACTTTTGATGCAATTGTTATATTGGACGAATTTAGCAGTCCGCTTGTATGTGGTCCATAAACTTCACAGTTTAATAGTAATTGTGTTTCACCTGACGAAGAGCTAGAGTAGAATCATGTCCCCGAGAAAGGATTTATTTAGACATGGACAGAGTGGTTGTCTCTCTGTTAAGATTGTGCTGATTTGTTTTATATACGAATCATCGACTCGTGTTGTAGATGTCATCCGGGGAACTTGCTACTACTGAGGGAGGTTCATTCAATGATCCCATAGTCTCTTTCAGTCACTTTTTCTATATTATTTAATGTCTGCTTAGACAAAAAACGGGTAACTTCGAGCACTTTGATCATCTTTATGTCATCTAAATTCGTCTTTGACTGTACTCTACCGAGGAAGGTACAACTTCGAAAGGAAACCCAGAGAAGTGGAACCATATGGTCCATATCGATCGTGTCAAACTGAGGGAGGTTTCAACTGTCACTGACTCGAGGAATTTAGTTTAAATTCACTCCTTAATTTTGTCACGGTTAGTCCAATTTGTGTCATAGGTCTAGTGATAATTCTTAGGCAGTGGCACTTGGCTTTTCGATATCTGTATGTGCCGCTTCTGTCGTAATATACATTGCGATAGCTCGAGAATATAATTACTAGGTACACGTTTTAACTTCGTTGTTATTTGTGTTGATTGATTGACGATTAATTATCATTCTGCTAACCATTCTTCCGAGCCTCGGCCCCTGCCTATGGCATGGGAACCCCTGGATTGTTAAAAAAATGCTGTGAAGTTCCTCTGTTAGAATCGAGTAGCAGGGTATTAAATTATCTTCCATTCCGCAGGTTATAAAAGGTTGACGGCATCTTCTACTCTCCACTGAATCAACTGCATCAGAGACACTTCCAACCTTCGAGTGAGAAGTTTAGCATTGAGGTTATTTGGCACTTAATATCATGGATGAGAACAGAAGTTCACGTGCAGCTGAGAAAAGCTGGAAGAGGAAGCCAATCTTTGTGTTCTTTAGAGATGCAAGGTACAGTACAATGCGCTGCATTTACAAATATATGCTTTTCAGGCATCTGGACGTAAATGCTGTTAATTTGGATATTGTTTAGGATCGATGTTTCTAATGTGTTCACATCGGATTAAGTAGTACCATGCAATGCAGTTCACTGCTTTGATTCTGGGCAGCAGCATTTGCCTTGCCCATTTTAGCTTGACAGGGCCTTGCTGTTGTTTCTCGGCACGTCTTCTCTGTGGAATGAAATAAAACGATTCAATCTCTACATATGTTTGAGAATCTGTCTTTGTTACAGTGAATTAATGCTCGGATCATCTCACAAATGTGATTGCAGACTTGTTTTCAAGTTGGATTCGTTGGGTTGGGAGATACTAGGCATGGCATTACCTGCCGCCCTCGCTGTAGCTGCTGATCCCATTGCGTCTCTGATTGACACGGCATTCATTGGTCATATAGGTACAGTAGTTCCACTTTCTTTGTGCTTTCAGTGAGCTTATCAGCTTTTCTTTAAGGGAGTTCATGAGGTTTTCTTTGTGACAGGATTTTGATCCTTTTTTTTAATCGTTTTAGTTTGCATTTTGACGCAAGATTTCGATATTCTAGCCAACTTTCACGTGTATCCAAAAAGGCCTGCCATAATAATGTCAGACACCCAAGTGGTGCCGGTGGGAATATTAACTTTTTAGGCACAATATGTCTAAACTAGTAAACTATACCTCACATATTGTTCCATGCATAATGCTGGCCACCATCTGCCAGACTGCCAACCACCACTCGCCGGCATTCCCTGGCTGGTCTGTGAATGACGAAGTATTTCTGTTTTAATCGAAGAAAGAGTGATTTGTGATAATGCCTTGACAAGGAATAAATTATACGTTTCTATATTACGGGGGCCACAATATTCCCCCCTCACGAGCACACTGCACCGGCCGGCCGTACGTGTGTTGTTTTATTTAGGTCACGGATACACTGTATATGCACCTCCACGTTAGATCTCTACTACTGTAGTGAAAGGGAATGCACAGTCGTCCAACACGGTTAATGTGGAAAAAATTCGCATCCATATTCTATAGGCTGCTACTGTTTGATCAACAAATTGTTCTCTCTCTTTAATAAAATGAAAAACAAGTACATTTTAGGAGCTGCATATGAGCTTGTAGCTTGTTGACCGCGAGAGTAAGACCAACCCCGCATAGAATGGAGAAAAATGCCCCTTAGAAAAATGAAGCGCTCTAGATCACCCATTAACTGCACCATTCGCCAATTCAGATGAGGGGCAAATTAGAGTTTCGTGACAAAGTAGTGCAGTAATCTGATTGTGATCTTCAAACTTTTTTCTATTGCCTTTTGTTGCAGGACCGGTGGAGCTTGCAGCTGCAGGAGTGTCTATTGCTTTGTTCAATCAAGCTTCAAGGATTACCATATTTCCACTGGTCAGTATTACTACTTCTTTTGTTGCTGAGGAAGATACTGTAGTGAGAGTTGGCATCAAAGAAGAAGAAAGGAGCTCAGATAACAAAACCGAAACAAAAGAGAGCACACCTGAAGATGATATGCTTAAGGACCTGGAAAAAGGTGAAGCTGGAACAAATGGTGACAACTTGGGAAGGAATACTTCACCCAAAAACAGTGAAATGAAAGGGTTTACAATGGAAAATATGACGCCTGAGGATGTCGAAAAAGGTGCAGCAGAAAAAAGTTCAGCCAAACAAAATGTTGGCAACGCTGAAAGCAGTTCTGCCAGAGAGAGCAAAACGAAAGAATTTATGCAGGGATGTTCTCTTGAGGATGTGGACAACGGTGCAATGACAAAGAGTGGTGCCAAAGAGTCAAAAGCAGAAGATGGTACTCTCTCTCTCTCTTTGTCTCTGCACGTGTGTGCCTATGATGTACCAATATTAACGTTTTAATTCTTGGTGGTTCACAAATGACCAGATTTCGAGACAACTGTGAAGAGTAGCTCTGCTCTTTGTTGGAACAATAAAAAGACCAAAGCCAAAACGGAAAAGCGACATATTGCTTCAGCATCAACAGCTCTCCTTTTTGGTTCAATTCTTGGCGTCTTTCAAGCTATAGTTCTTATCTTTGGGGCCAAACCTCTCTTGACCGTGATGGGTGTGAAATCTGTAAGTGTCTTCAGCACTTCTTTAGCACTTTTTCTTTTTCTTTTCTTTTTTAAAGATGCGTGCATGGATACAAATTTATCACTAATTCTTTTGTGTTTTTCCTTCTTTCGATCTTTTTCTTTTCTTTAGAGTTCACCTATGCTAAAGCCCGCGCTAAAATACTTGAAATTAAGATCACTCGGTGCTCCTGCTGTACTTTTATCCTTGGCCATGCAAGGAATCTTTCGAGGGTTTAAGGATACGAAAACTCCTCTATATGTCATTGGTAAGCGAGTTGACATGTATTATGTATAAGAGCACGTGAATCTATCACACATCTCAAAAGCTTAAACTGACAGGAAGAATAAGATTTTATTATTTGAATTATATTCTCTAACACTCTCCCTCACGTGTGGGTTGAACTCTCCTTTAATTGGGAGGCCCAACATGTGCAATATTTAATTGAAATTAGGGTAAAGTGCAGAGTCGGGTCTCGAACTCAGGACCTTGGCTCCGATACCATGTGAATCTATCACTCATCCCAAAAACTTAAGCTGATAGGAAGAGAGAGATTTTATTATTTAAATTATATTCTCTAACAATGCACACATGAAATGAAATTCCTTTTAAAGGGAAATCTATTGAATGATGAACGGGAGTCATGGGTTGTTCGGCCCCGGTTATTGTGTGAGTCAGTTTATTGTGTGAGTGTGTGAGTGGACGGGTGAGATTAGAAGTTGAGAAATATAATGGCTGAAAAAATGTCACGTCATTTAATGAAACTAGGTCAGTTTCGCTGGTCGGATTAGTGGGTCGGGTTCATTAAATGACGTGACATTTTTTCAGCCATTAGATTTCTCAACTTCTTATTTCACCCGGCTACTCACACACTCACACAATAACCCCAATCACACCATAACTTTTGCCTGGGTTGTTCTGCCCATTGAAGTGTAAGGACAAGAAACCACCGGCCCAAAAGGAACATAATAAAGATAGAGAAGGGGTTTATTTGATCCAAACATGTAAATTTAAGATCGGAAGCCATGCATAGATGCTACACATGTCTGAAAAAAAGTATACCTAATTAACTAAGTCTTAGCTCTAACTTTCTTAGAGATTAATGGCATCTCCCCTAATTCGATTTTCGTTTGTATTCATATATGCAGTTTTGGGATACACAACAAATATCATTTTGGACCCGATACTTATCTTCTACCTGCGTTTGGGCATCAGCGGTGCAGCATTGGCACATGTTTTTTCCCAGTAAGCAGCAATTTAATTTTTCTATCTTTCACAGAATTCAGTTAACTGAAAAAATTTATCCACGATGTTCCATTCAATAATACTTGTCTGATATGAGTACTGATGGTTCTAATTGCAGGTACTTAATCCTGTCTGTCCTGTTGTTCATGTTGATGAGAAAAGTCTATCTACTACCTCCAAGTCTGAAGCAATTGCAGTTTAGTCGATTTCTTAAAAATGGTAAGAGGCCTAATTCTGTGCCATTATTATATATATGATCCAATTATTTATAGTTTTCTACTGCTATAATTATAATTGGCTAGCTCTTATTCACCATTGATCGGTCTTAAATTTGCATGGACACAGGGGGTCTGCTATTAGCGAGAGTTGTAGCTGTGACATTCTGTGTGACTTTGGCAGCCTCATTGGCAGCACGGTTAGGTGCAACGCCGATGGCTGCTTTCCAGACTTGCTTACAGGTCTGGTTTACATCATCACTTCTCTCCGATGGCTTGGCTGTTGCTGGACAGGTAAAGATTAACTTTTGTCATCTTTCTGTTTCTCTCTTCAGTTCTTTATCATGTAGAATGTATGGAAGTTGGAAATTCAAACTCTTTTTTATTGGGTTTAACCTTCTCTATAGGCAATTCTAGCTTGTGCATTTGCTGAGAAAGACTATAAGAAGGCAACAGCTGCTGCAAACCGGGTATTACAGGTACTCAAAGTTTTAATATCCTCCAGGTTAAAACGAATATTTTGTAATTAAATTTATCATTTTCCATTAGCTAAAAGATTCGAACCATAGGGAAACTACAACGTAAGTATTAGAGCAGATAGCTCATCTCTACAATGTTTATATTGTCTCTTTTTCAATGAGAACTAAAGATTAGTCTTTGAAACATTTTTTGTACAGATGAGTTTTGTTCTGGGGTTGGGGCTTTCTCTCGTTGTTGGCATTGGTTTGTACTTTGGAGCTCGGATCTTCTCCAGCGATGTTCATGTTCTGCACCTTATAAAAATAGGAATCCCGGTGCGTATCCTTCATCAACAAGATCAAAAACAAACTATCCAAATTAGCTTCGACTAACTAGAATTTTCTCTGATTACAACAATGCACCAGTTTGTTGCTGCTACACAACCGATCAACTCCTTAGCTTTTGTCTTTGATGGAGTCAACTTTGGAGCGTCTGATTTTGCCTATTCGGCGTACTCCTTGGCAAGTTTATAAGCCCTTGCCGAGTACTACTCCATGCATATAATTAGTTTCGTATTTGGTTCTTATTGCCTTTTAAACTCTCTCTGATAAAAAGTTCCTTGTCAAATTTCTCTCCTCAGGTTCTTGTGGCTGTGGCAAGCATTATAACCTTGTTCATCCTTTATATACACAACGGATTTCTAGGAATCTGGATTGCTTTAACCATCTATATGTTTCTGCGAACTTTTACTGGTATTTGGAGGTAATCTCGCACTGTTACTATCAGAGTTCCACTTTCATATCATATACGATCTTAACTAGCAAGTATTAATCAAAGTTGGAGACATGCTAGTCAATATTACTTTTTGAAACTCCTTGGAATCGTTAATTATAAGTTAGTTACAACTATTAAAGTCCTTAAATGTAGAACTTAACCAAAGTCATCTCTCATTCCTTCTTATCTCTTACTCAATTTGGGATTCGAGAGGTATCATAATCTCTCTCCTTTAAATCGGCCTTGACGTTCTTGTCAAGATCCATCAAGCCTACATTGGTGTTTACTAGGGCTAATCTAAATTTGTAATGATTTCAAAAACGCTATGGTCACATTGAGGTTTGACTTCAAAAATATATACTAGTTAATAATGTTGTGTTTTGAAGTTCTTGGATCATTATAATTAGGGCCAATTTTATCTGATAAGACCTCAAATGTACGTGGAACACGACTCCTTATAAAACTCACCTCTCATTTTTTTTCTCTTTTGAAGCCCATGATATGAAAAAAAGAAGTTAAAATACTTGACCGAGATCTTTTTTTTTAAATTAAACTTGTTGTATTTAAATATCAAAATAAAAATATAGGGTAATTGGCAAAAAGCTATCGTACATAAACCCATTAGGGCCACAACAGCCCACATAATTATAAAAAAAATTAGTCAATACAACAAGGAAATACAAATGGAAATTAACGTGAGAACAGCTCACTTCCTACAACAAAACTTCTTAATTTTGGAAATTTAATAATTGCATGCCTCTGAATTTGCAGGATGGGCACCGGTACAGGACCTTGGCGCTTTCTCAGAAACCGAACGTGGGCCTAGGCAGACATTACTACTGAGGCAAATGTTCATTCCTAAGCAACTTGTTTTCTTTTGTTTCCCTTTGTAATAATAGCTTCACAAACATAAATATGGTTTTGCATTTTTTTTCACTACTTGTTTGAATCAGAAATAGTGGCCCTACTGCGATATGCCGATCTACGTTCTTGGTACAAAGAGCGTTATCCGCGCGCGGGGTCCTATAATATATATACGTGGATTATAGCTTTCCTTTGTATGCTTATATTGTAACAAAAGGTAAAACATCAAGTGTGGGTTGCGGCTTCATGAGATTTTGCTTCAAAAAGAATATAGGCTTGTCTTTTTGGGGAATAATAGAAATATTGTGTTATCTCGCGCGTGCTCTTATATATTACCTTATGGTATAATATAAATTACAAGATATCAAAGTACATTTTAATAGATTAAGATCTTCTACCATTACTTGATTAATTATATAGTGCAATTCGTAGAAATACAAATATAACAAGTATTAAATGCATTAGTAACCACACTGCTTGAAGTTTAATAAGAATAATATTAAATAAGATAGGACCGGTACATGTTATAGTAGAAACCTTATGCACAAACCAAACCAAACTAAAAACAATTTAAAAGGTTATGTGAACCATATGGGGCTTGCTGATTCATTTTGTACGTAATTTCTCTCAAATTTTGATCTATAGACATGAAGTTATTGAAATAAAGATTTATTGCGCAAATTCTTTATTAGTTATTGTTATCTATATAGATAAATAAAGTAGGACCCGAATGACTTATAGAAAGTTCATTCATAAAGTTTGATTCTCATAAAGTACTCATATAATGAGTATTGTGCATTGTAATACATGAAAAGGATGACAAATTATATTAAGGTTTTACCGCCATGATTCGTGTGTAGCATTCATTATGTGAGAGAGAATTCCATAAGCAGATTGTCATACTAAAGAACTCAAGACACCATAAAGATATATGTCATCAAGATCAAGTGGGAGAATATTAGAATATTTCTTTTAAGTGACCTTGTCGACATATGAGAATAATCTTTTAATAAGTAAAGATTATGGTGTCAATTAATAAGATTATAGAATCAGTGGCAAATTGATTCTGATTACAAATTGATTCTATTGTAATTGATAAAGATTTCAATTTGATTGATACTAATTTGATATATTCCTTGATGGAATGAACAAATCATAATATGTACTATATTGAGGGTCTCTGACCTAGCCTATAAATAGAGGCATGTGTATACCATCTTGACACTCTTTGAGGCATAAGCATAGGTTGGAAGAACTACAGTTTTCTTTTTCTCTCTATGCTAGTAATTCTTAGTTTTGCAAAATCTATTTCAAGTGTTGAGCATAATAACAAGAGGTAAACGTTCCTATTGTTTAAATTCCGTTGCGTATAAAATAATGTTGTATTATGATTTTGGTTTCTTAAAACTCAGCCTAGCTAATTACCACCTAAGTACTAGTACTCTTGAATCTAGACCTTCCTTTTTCATGTGTACGGGAACATTCACAGGCGATTGAACATCCAAGATGTAGAATTTCTTTAGTTAATTTCATTTGGTCCCGGCCGCTTCCTTTCTTCTTAATTAGTGACTCAGATTCCGACATAATTAAATCTTTCCTTGACGTACGTAATCCTGGGATTATATATATATATATTTCTTTCTGATGGTCTATCTGGGAATTCATTATATATGATCCCGAAGGAGAACTTCAGGTAAATACATATGAACGCGTGTCACGCACACTGCATGATCTTAATGTTGATTAATTGGAAACGCTGCTACCAAACCTGGCCTACTCCCATCTCTATCACAATTCTTACACAGACTTTGCCATTATTTCACTGGAGATATTCCGGCCGGTTCAAGTACTACTTTTTCCAGCTTCTTCAATATCCTCTCTTAATTTGCTTATATATACCATGCAATATGCCACATCTGACAGGCGAGACTCACCCCTGATAGCATGTCAAACCCCATGCATGCTATTTATGCAGTTTACGTAGATGGGTCATTTTCCTGCAGAACCAAACCTCACTCCCTTAATTAATTGTTAAAAAGGATTTCTTTTGTTTTCCAACGGTAACAACTTAAGAAGAGTTCAGAAAAAAAAACTTCAAAAAAATTAGTCAAATTTACTCTCGAAGTTCCTTAGATCATTGTCAAATCCAGTTTAACTTAGTAACGACTTAGGGAAAGTTCAGCAAAAAAAAACTTCAAGAAGACTAGTCAAATTTACTCTTGAAGCTCCTTAGATCATTATCAAATCCAGTTTAATCTAGTAAGGTTATAATGTGAGATTTGACCTTTATAGGACTTATCTCTTAATATTTTTTATCTTGTCTCAGTTCCATGCACGATTCGAGGTATCACATGACTGAGTATCTCCCCACTCGATTGCAACCTTCTTCATACTCTGGAATCTAGCAGTGACAACATGGTTGGAGTCTGGCGAATATTTTATTGTAAACTAATAAGGACGGTTGAAAATACACAAATAGATTAATTGGTTCTTGTCTAAGTTTATATTAGAGTAAAAAGAATATTTGTAAGTACGTTAGCCCAGCTGATCTTGATGAGCTTATAGAAAGTGATATGTCATGCCACATCGTTTGGTTACAATATAGATAGGAGGAGAAGCTACGTGGGCCGGCGGGGCTGATGCATCTTGTCTCAGCATGGTGATTAGCCGGCCTTGATCAACTCGCTGTACGCGCGTTTTAGTAGAAAAATTCACATGATTAATTAATTATGTGTTCCGTCGGCAAAAAGGCCGAAACAGGCATGCAGTAGTACTATTTTAATGGATATGGGGAAATTTTATATTAATACAAGGGGATATAAATAAACTAGACTCTAATGAAATACACTGTAGCTCAAAAAACGTGTAACATATATGTATTAGACTCAGCGACTGTGCACACTGCGAGCACAGCAAATTCATCATTAATGGGTGTCAATCGAACTCATCCTACCATGTATATAACATGGTAACTATCCACACGACGCATGGTAAGAGGTCATGAAAGAATGTGGAAATTGTAGAAAATAGGCAGAACATATTTTCCACTTAGGACTACACGAATATTAATCTTAGGGACAAGAAATCTCAAGAAGTCCTACATTTTGGAGTACTTCGTGGTAATAGGCCGGAAGATCACTCTCGATCGAAATTACCCATCAAGTAATATTAATAGTACTTATCCGGGCCATGATGACATCAAAATCTACTCCAATTAAGAAAAATGATATCACGACAATTACTATATATAGCTTGGATTTATACACATATTTGTTGGTACTGCATGGAATTGCGTTTCAAGTTTGCTTATTACTGTTGATAATATGGATCTAAGGCGTCGTTCAAGCAAACTCCGTGCGTGGGTCACGACCTAATGGAAAGGTAGAACCATCCTCTTGATCAATGATCAATATAATACTTTTTTTTTGCTTCCCGACAAAACAAGCCCACAATAAAAGCGTCCTCGCACTGCATGAAATTTGACTATGGACGTACTTGTCTTTTCGACGAGTTCCGTAGGTTTCTCCTGATGATACTTGCATTAAAGTTGGCAGGATATTAATTTGTCAATATCTATAGGTCACTTCTGTCTTGCTATGTTATTTAATTTGTATTTTATATTCTAAGGCCTCTGTGTATATATAGCCGATACATTAACCTCATTTCATCATCCAGCAATCTGCTTCCTCTTTTACAATTAATTTCTGCAGCCACTGATATCTTTATTGCGGTCATCTCAGTAAGGAAGGTTTGTGATGTACAATGATTTGAAGTTTGTTGCTATAAGGATAACCCATTTACTAGCTTGTTGATTTAGTTTTCATACCCTTAGCCCTTCATGCACGAAGTAGTACTTCTGCTTCATGTAAAGTTTTATTCAATGAGCTTCTATATATATAACCCCCTGTCATCCTTATAGAGCATCACTAGTTAAGAGGCAATCATTTAAATTTTCTACTATCTTATATAATGAAGTTTTTGTATACCAAAGAAAGAAAATGAAGAGACAATGAAATTAAAATTTGGAAGGGAGCACCATGGATACGTTTTAATGAAAAATTCCATCATTAATTCAACCCAGTACTTCAACCATGGAGATACTAATTCTAGTCTTATTCAAATTAAGCTTCCATCCATTAGATATCATGGCTCAGAATGGTGATTCCCACCCGAAAGTCGAAGATCGGAATGGCGCTCCACTCGAGCTGCAAGCTGATACTACAACTAATGGTTTGGAGGGATATCAGCGCGCGTCAAAGGTTCCAATGGCCATTTTCTTCAAAGACTTGAGGTACGATTAAGTCCAGATTTTTTAGCAAGTTTTTCATGTCAATTTTGGTTCTTATCTTTTATTTTGATTTTTCAGTACGTAGAGAAAAGCTTATGAATGCATGGTGCTATTTTTGGTAAATGTAATTTCAGGAGTGTTTGCAAGCTTGATGCACTTGGAAAGGAGATCTTAGGAATTGCAATCCCTGCAATCCTTACTTTAGCAGCTGATCCTGTGGCTTCTCTCATCGACACTATGTTCATTGGTCGTCTAGGTCTGCTTCTGATCTATTAGAAATTGATTTTCCTATAGACATTCTTGGCTTCGGCTACATGAACTTTAAAATTTTAGTGATTAATTAGAAGCCTATTATTTTGTTGCTCTGGCCAAATTTTACCTTCATTGGCTTTAACTTCCACTATTTATGCAGGTGCGGTTGACATTGGTGGTGTTGGAGTTGCTATAGCCATATTCAACCAAGCTTCAAGGATTACCATGTACCCCATTGTGAGCATCACCACTTCTTTTGTAGCTGAGGAACACACGATGGAACAAATGGAAAAGGAAGCACAAAAGGCAAAGGCCAAGCTTGAAAACTTGGAAGAAGGTTCTTCCCTGAAAAATGGTGCTCCCTGCGGCCTCTTTCTCTCTCTCTCTCTCTCTCTCTCTCTCTCGACTTGTTAAAAAAAACAGAAAACTATAGCGTAGATAAACTAATGGTCAGAGACTCATGAGTAATTTTCTCATGATATCATTCTTACAGAACCGTTTGTTGTTAACGAATTCAGGGATATAGATTCCGTGTCGAAAATGTAAAAAAAGTGTGAGAAAAACAACAGGAAGTGCTTAGGAATAACGATACATATCCAAGATACCTGCTCGATATTTGCATTAATTAAAACGAGACAGCAAGCAACAAATTGTAGGACTGGTACAAATTTTCATTGCTCTCACATATTCTCTTGGTAATTGTTATCAGATTCTAACGAGACAGCAAGCAAGTCTCCTTCCAAGGAAAAGGCCGTGGCAACCGATTATAAAAAGGAGAAGAGAAACATTCCTTCTGCAACAACAGCAATAATCATGGGCACACTTCTTGGCGTGGTACAAGCTTTGTTCCTTATTTATGCAGCAAAAATTCTCCTAAGCCTTATGGGTGTCAAGAGTGTAAGTGTCTTTTTTACCTATCACCGATAGTATACTGCGTTTCAACATTTCTGGAATATTTTTTGGTGTCAACATATGTATATTTTTTTTGTATACTTTTTAATGCGTTTAATCGCTCTTCTGTTGAACAGGACTCTCCCATGTATCAACCAGCACGCCAGTACTTGACAATAAGAGCCCTTGGTGCTCCTGCGGTTCTCCTTTCCTTGGCCATGCAAGGGGTCTTCAGAGGCTTTAAGGACACCACAACTCCTTTGTACGCCACAGGTAGGAAGCTGGTAGCTAGAATACTGTTATTTATCGACTGTTTCTGGACTTTGCAGGAGACATTTCGCCTATGACTGCGTTTCATTCATGATGTGTATTTCCTTTTGGCTTAATAAATGCAGTTGTGGGAGACGCTTTGAATATCGTCTTGGACCCAATATTTATCTTTGTTCTGCGTTTCGGAGTCAGGGGTGCAGCCATTTCACATGCTCTTTCACAGTAAGTTGAATATAAAGTTAGTAGCTAGTACATGTATGTTAGCTTCATGGTCGTATGCATCTCATAGTGATTCGTTGATGTTCCATTCAGGTACACAATCGCTCTGATCCTTTTTCTGAGATTGATGCAAGAAGTAAATCTATTGGCTCCAGGGGTGAAACAATTGCAATTTGGTCGGTTTCTTAAAAATGGTAAGAGGCTTAATCTCTTCCATCGGCGACTTCTCTTCTGGATTTCTCTAATTTCAAAATCAAGGTGTTTATTGGCGAAATGTTTACTACCAACTGCACAGCATGGGTCTTTAAACTTAAAAGCCTTCTGTGGTAATAGACTCCAATACAAACAGACTTCCTGTTACTTCTAACTTCAGGAGATTAATATTAAGTGCCTCTGGGATAATTGCACCTTTGTTAACTTCTGTTTCCGATCCATGCAGGTGCTCTCATGTTGACCAGAGTCATAGCTGTGACATCTTGTGTGACCTTTGCGGCTGCGTTGGCTGCAAGGCAAGGCCCTACTCCCATGGCTGCATTCCAGATTTGCTTGCAAGTCTGGTTGACATCATCACTTCTCGCTGATGGTTTGGCTGTTTCTGGACAGGTAAGACATTTTTCTTCTTCCTTTTTCAACAAGCTAATAAGCCTATATCTTAATCTCCATAAATGTTAACTATGTGTGTATATGTGGATCGGGGTACAACACTTACAAAACTAATATGCAATTTACTCTCTGTTCTTTAGGCAATTCTAGCTTATGCATTTGCTGAGAAGGACAATAAAAAGGCTATAGAAACTGCCCTCCGAGTAGCACAGGTACTAGTCACTCTCTCTTTACCTAAAAGATTGGAACTCCTCCCAATTGCTCTCACTGTCATTTGAAGTGTTTACATAGGCTAAATTAAAAACCCCTTTTGATTTGCAGCTGGGTTTTGTTGCGGGTTTGGGGCTTCTTATAATCGTTGGAGCTGGTTTATACTTTGGAGCTGGAGTATTCACAACTGACAAAAATGTTCTCCACCTTATGTATTTGGGCATACCGGTATTTCCACCTAACAAGCACCATACATGAAGATTAAAATAATTGCATTTTCCATTTTCATCTGAAATTTTCCCTTGGGGCGGCTGCGGCTCAGTTTATTGCAGGTACACAACCAATAAACACCTTAGCTTTTGTTCTTGATGGTGTGAACTTCGGAGCATCCGACTTTGCATACACTGCATATTCAATGGCAAGTTTACAGGCCCTCTTTTTCCACCCAATAAACAAGGGCTCATGCTGTGTTTAGACTTATCTTTGTGAACTTTTCTTTGACGATCATAAGTTTTCTCCTTGTTTAGGTTATGATGGCTATAGCCAGTCTTTCATCAGAATTCCTCCTTGCTAGAGCCAAAGGTTATCTTGGTATCTGGTATGCCTTAATCATCTACATGGGTTTGCGCACAGTTGCAGGTGTTTGGAGGTAATGTTCCTTCTTTTCCATTTGTTGGTGTCCCCTAATAACTTTATGTGACTGCTTAATTTCACTATTTTTCTTCTGCAATTACAACTGCAGAGTGGGTACAGCAACTGGTCCATGGCGCTTCCTTAGGGGCAAAACAGTGCAATAGGACTACTCTCGGGGATGTTACATTCCCCCTCTCCCCCCCCCCCCAGCTACAATAAGAGATAATGGAGACACTGTTGGACCATCTAAATTATCTTGGTAAAGCTTCAAGCAGGGAACAATTTACAGTGAGCAGCAATAAAGAAGTGCTTGCCGAGAAAATTGAACCCTCAGGAATATAGAATCTGCAAACTCATTGTGTCTGCCTTTTGAAGTGAAGTGAATTATCTTCCGCATACAGCCACTTATGTAATAGTTCTAATCATGTCTCTAACTTAACATGTTTGTAATAATATATGCTCTAATATTGTTATAAGAATCAAGTTGCTGTTTACACCTCTGATTGTCTTTTTCTTTTACATGCATGAGTACATTAAGCATTTAAGTTCTGAAAACTCATGAACAAGCCTCAAAATAGACATAAAAATCCTTCTTTTTTCTTCCTTTGGGTAGAAGGTAAGATTTCATTAAGCATATAAGTTCTGTACAAGCCATAGATTATACTGTGCAGCATATAGCAACTATTTGACGCACAAGGATTTTTATGGACAAAGCAACATCAACCCCGCTGAGTTACAACCAAATAGAACAGAGGAAGCCCAGATAACTTCCAGCACTTCCCCCAGAATGCTACCAGCAGCATAGCACATCAAAACAATTTCATTAATGAAAGATGTGAATCCATTGGAAAATTTAAAAAAAAAAATACTCACTTCGGGCGAATCTCCATCATCATTCTTTGGCTGAATACTTCTGCGATTCTTCCAGTACTGAGAACCCAAGAAAACACCAGTGCAAATGCAGAACCCACCAGTCCACGACATTGCAGTACACTCCTGCAAATTGATGAAATCGTAGCTGGAAGAGAGTATGCAAAAGCTCTGGGATTTTTTCTCTCCCTTTAAGGATTGTTCCCTTTCCTGGATCCCACGCAGCTGGAATTTCCTGCCTCATCACATTGCTAAGTGGACCTTTTCTAGGAGGTATTTGGTTTTCTTTCTCCGTCTAGTTTTCCTTCTGAAAGAGCCAGTTCTCTGCTTTCATCAAACATGTGTCTTTGGTTTGTGGGCAACTCGAAACATGGTCGAAGGTTTTTTTCCTACTTGTGGCAGAGTCCAGCGACCCACCTTCCCTTAAACAAACTGACTTCCCTTATAACAAATTGACTTAACCATGCTACTAGATTTTGCTACATTTTAATGGCATCGCTCAAGTATTAAGGCTCGAATTGTGGAAATGAGTAAAAATAAGGGAAATTACATGGAGCTCACTAGGCTTTAATCTAATATCAAAAGCCTAACTGGATTTTAAAAAAAAAAATCTCAAAGCTCACTGAATTTTTTATTTTGGTACTAAATTCCAACTCTCTTACAGTAGATAACGGAACCAAGGCCTCTTAAGCTAAATGTCATGGCTAAAACCCATGTTTAAAATTACTTGTCCTCTCTATTTGGTCTCTCGTCTACCACGTCACACAAAAACTAACTCAAGCCAACTCTAACGACATGACAAACAGGAGACCAAATGGAGAGGACAAAGACATTTAAACACGTGGCAGACAACGATTAGTTTTAGCCTTGACATTTTAAAAAAAAAAAAAAAAACTAGCCGGAACAAGGAAATTGCATTAAACTTAAATAGTACATACAAGAGTTCACAAAAAAAACCAAACAAAAACAGCCACAACCCACTAAAGGGGATCACTACCCTCATAAACCCAAGGGAGCCTTTCAAAATTACCACAGAACTCGGGAAAGCATTCCTCTCGCGGAGAGGAAGCAGCCCATTGACTCAAAGACATCTGGACATGTAGACAAAAGGGATTTAATGTCAGAAATGATAGACTCAATTTTCCAAGGACTACTAAGATCATCCGTATTCACCACATCCATAACAATGGAAGAGTCTCCTTCCAATATTACTAATGGCCATGAGTGCTGAGAGGCCACCCAAACGCCACAATGCTTCCGCCTCCCCCACTAATGGGTCGATTGAAATCAACTTTTTAGTTTCTGCATATAAGATGAGCCCCTGATGGTCCCGACAAATACAGGCTACCATGGAAAACAATTCGTGAACAGCGACATCAACATTTAAGCGGATTGGACTCTTGTCTCTATTAAGAGGGTTGGCTTGAGTTAGTTTTCATACCACAATGAGAAACTCAATGTAATATGAGATTTTTTAAAAGAGCGATGAGACTTTTGATATAGGACTAAATCCTAGTGAACTTTGTAATATTCCCCAAAAATAATGAATATTTGGACCCAGAGGAACCAAGCGCATGGTAAACTAAACCACCAAGACTTGCAAACTAAGCATCCAAATTCTCAACCGACAATTAAAAGCAAAGCCATGGAAGTCCTTACCAGATGCCCCCACAAATCACTATCCATCTTCAAAAGTACTAAACACAACTATCTACATTCTCATCTCATTCCGATAAAGACCCGCCCACCCACGAGTGATGGGCATCAAATAGAGGCACAAGATACCCCACCTCGTGTTATGGTTAAGAAAAACAATCCAGATTTCTTATTCAAGAAACACACCCCCCCCCCCCCCCAAAATTTTCCAATCCTTCGTATGCTGTGATCTTCTCTAGGAAGATAGAATCCAGAAAAAGGTTCGTTCAACCATTTTCCAGCTACCGGTAGGACCCTTCTTTTGGGGTAATTCCACGGGCAGGACCTACCACAGCAGGTTTCCGCATACTTTCTCCACACAAAAAAATCCATAAACCAACATAACCAGTCGAGAGGGAGAGGGGGAGAGAGAGAGAGAGAGAGAGAGCAGGGCAGCCATTCCCGGGGGACAAAAAATAAAGGTATTCATATAATAACAACTTTAGTTCCGTTTTATAACATTAAAATAAACATATTGCCTTCCCCTTTTCTGTCGCTACCTAACCACCCAAAAAACAATGAATTCTCAAATGGGACACATTTAAACGAACCATTTTAAATCCTACTTGAGACCTAAACCACCCGCAATCTTCCCTTTGTTCAACCAGCGACCCAAGACAGTATTGAAGAATATTGAATTCCGTCGCGATGTAACGTGCAATTCCTTCTGAAGCAAAACATAAATTCCAGGAAAACCTAATCCTCAAACAGATGCATCTAAAGGGATGCCAAATCTGGACACGGTACTTTAATATTGCCCCAGAGTAAGGCTCCCTTCCCTTTGGACTTCTGCTGTAAACAAAAATTATAAGAAAAATTGAATCTTATCCCTTAAAACTTCATCCAGTCATTCTTCACTCTTAGACCTTGAACTACCAAATTCCAACCCGGTACTGTTAACCTCTCCACCCGACCTTCAGCATCAGCAAAAATTAACCCACAAAAAAAATTATATACCTCCCGAAATCATTTAACCTATCTCCATGAGAAAAGAATAGGAATTCACTTTTCACTAAGCTACGAGCTGATCAAGCTGCATCTGCTCAAGCCAAGCTCCTAAAACAGAATGATCAATGGAATCATTTTGAGAACTAGAACTCAAACCTCCACCAGATGCTGGCGGCCCTGAGACCGGAATTGCCAACTTCTCTTTCGTCATCTCAGTTGGCGATTCCTTCACAAGAGATTGGACCCATGACAAGTCAGGCTCCTCCCCATTGTTAGCAAGCTCAAAGGATGATGATCTTCGTAGGTGTCCCACTTCACCTCCATTAACCAACACATCCCCTCTGCCATTTGGGGATCCCCATTTGGCCCAAGAATTTACAGGAGATCCAACAATGGAAGCTGGGTTGTTGGCCCCAAGATCCCGTGAGCTGAGGCTGTGCAGCTGTTGGTGCTGCTTCTCACGCTGAGCAAATGTAGGGAGTCGAGAGCCCATTGGGGAGATAGGCTCCATACTTCTTGGAGACATCCTCCCTGGGGATGGGATACCAAAAGAAGCCTGGAATAGAGGGTGCTCATTTTTAGGGGAGAAAACATTTGTGTTGGTTGATAACATGCCCTGCTGCTGTTGAAATTGATTGAGAACAGCAGATCTGTGAGTTGGGGAGAAAACGGCAGCAGCAGCTGTATCAGAATATCGGGGGGACGAAGAGATCTCAGATAAAAATAGCTCTTCGAGATTTGAAGGTGTTAGTGTCTTAGACCGACCAGAGCGGTTTGCATAGACAGTATTGGACCATGACTGTGAAAAACAACTCAAGTCATTTAGAAGATGATGTTGGGCATCAAAATCTGGCAAAACGTTAAAATCCTCAGGTGGGATGTCTCGGGCACTAAGTGAAGATCTTAAGCGACTGGATTGCATGTTGCTTCCAGGAAGACTGAGGGCTGGTACATTTGGCTGTGGCCATACCGCAGATGAGTGTGAAACAATACTATTTGCAGATGGTGACATGGGTTGAGCAAATGGAGAAGGTGACATTGCAGAGATTGACGAGGGAGATCCAGGTAAAAGGCTCATTGCAGCAGCCATTTCCATGACACTATGGGCAGAGGCAGATGAGCGAGGTGATGGAACAGCAGATCCAGTAGATACATACAAGGGACGTAGCTCATCAGCCGTGTGAGCAAAGAAACAGACACGTCTGTTGCAGCTTGTTCCATCCTTACAGAGCCGAGTCCTGTATTGAGCAGGGTGCAACCAGCACTCAAAAACTCCATGAGCATACTCACACATATCACCCCTCCTACAAGCTCCCTTTCGGAAATCAGGGCAAGGCACACAGCTGTAATGGTACTTCCTTGGGTCTCTTCTTCGAGCATTTTCTCCAGGGTGTACAAAAGGGCACTCAGTCCAATCATGAGAGTAGGCTCGTGAACAAGGGCGAACCTTGAATGAGAACATGCGAAACTCGTCGGTCGCATAGATACTGTTCTTAATGTCAGGTAGAGATGGATCAACAGGGTACTCTTTCTTCTCTGAGATAGAGCCAACAGGCATATCATTCAAATTTGAAGCCAATGGAGAAGATACAAACTCTGAAGGAGAAGATGCCAATCCATTTTCAGGAGATGATGAAAGGGTTGGTGAATCAGAACCTGAAGTGCTGATGGACAATTGTAGGAGGCGCTCATCACCAGAGACATCGGATGCATTGTTAGAGAGAAGCTCTTCAAGAGCCTCTCTCATGCTTTGTGACTTTGGAGGAACAACAACAATAACATTGATAGGGCGAAGACCATTGGCATCAGTACAATTAGGATCAGCACCCACAAATAACAGCAGCTTGATAACATCAACCGCATTAAGGGATCCACCAGAAGCAGCACAATGAAGGGCAGTGGTTTTATCTTGGCCACATGAGAAATTTACATCCACCTCAGAATGGGAGAGTATAAACTTAAGAACATCAACACTGCCGTATGTTGCCGCAACCATTAAGGGAGTTCTATGCTCGAGAACAATCTGTTTTGAGCCTTTCTGGTGAACATACCACAGCCCAGCCTCATCAATTAAGGAAGCATCCCTCACCAGGGATCGCTTAAAGCCTTCAACATCATTGTTAGCCGCCAGATCAAGTAAACTGGTAAAAGAATCTTCAGTTTGAACGGTAACGTTATTCATGTTTTTGGTATTAGTTGTGGTTTCTACAGTTGATGCAGACAAAGTGGACGGCGATTTTGATCGCTCCAGACCACTGCACATGCTTCAATTAGCTGAAACGCCAAATTTATAAAAGAAGTCAACACATTAATTTCCGGTGCCCAAACTAAAAAAAGTAAACGAATGGACAAATATCAGTCCCAAAAAAAATCAAATCACCTGCCCTCACCCTAAAGTTACACATTTCAAGAGGTAAAAACTACTGCAAAGTCAGCATGGAACTTAAAATCTTATTTTCCGCCCTCTTTCCAGAAATTTACCCGTAAGTAACAATGGTGAGCATGAAGAAAAAACACGGAAAGCTTATAATCACTTCTGAAAGCTCACAACCTCGTAAGGGCGTAAAAGTGAAGACAAATGAAATTAGACAATATCCAAACTCATAAGAATCTGCAACTAGCCCACGAATCATAACTAGGTTAAAACACAAAACCTTTTTCACTTCATTTAGCGAAGCAACACTAATTCACCAAATTATATTCGCCCCACTATAAAAGTTGCAAGATAGCCTATACCAAAAGCATAAACCCCAGCAGAAGATTAACAAAGAATCTTATTGCTCAGGCCATATAATGGATCTGCTAGTGATCTACCATGAACTAAAGTGAAATACATCGCAATCTATTTTCCTTTGAACCTTTGACAAAAGGGGAAAGAACAAAAAACAGAACCGTACTTATTCTTTTCAAAAGGAAAAGAAATTTGAAAAGAGAAATAACAAAGCATCGTACTTATTCTTCTCAAACGGAAAAGGTATAATCTTCCTAATACTACGAAAACAAAAATCAAAACTATATTCCCGAAGGAAAAGAAATAATTTTCAAATTAGTAATGGAAAATAGAACTCAAAGAAAACAAGGAGCTACTTTGAGCAATAAACTACCAAAATGAACCATTCCGCACAAAATCACCAAATAAAATAGCTAAAGTTTATTTAAAATCATGAAATATTTGCAAAATCACAGATTTTCTTCGTTTTTAATAGTGGAACAAAGAAAAGCTCCATACTAGAGTCCGAAAAATGAAAGGCAAAGATTACAGAAACCGATTCTTTTCTTTTCCTTCGTTGTCCTCGACCTTATCGGCAACCAAACATATGAAAAAACGATTCCAGGACAGATTGAAAAACACTAGTGCACGACAACAACAAGAAAGCTTGAAAATCAAAAACAAGAAACCGCAACTTTCACAACAAAGCTTGAGATTTTTAAATCATAGCTAATGGAAAAGATAACTTGACAGAACTCGGAGGTTATCAGTTGTCAACCCATTGACTCTTTAACAAGATTTTATGGTCCAAGCAAACAAGCCGCAGGAAAACTGGAAACCAAAAAAGCATAATACAGTACACAACTCACCGATTATCAATATCTGGACCAGAGTTCAGCTAAAGATCTATAGGGACAAAGGAGTTACAAGCACTCGCTCATCGATCTAGCGGCAAAACTGCCTCAAAGAGAGAGCGCGAAGACCACAAAGAAGATGCTAACAAAGATCGAAAGCTTGAAGCTTCCATTTCTATCATCGATGGTACCGAGGAACAAAGAGAGCGAAAGAGGGAGAATCTGAGGGAGAAAGTGACGTCTGGGAAAGTGACATTGAAATGAAATGCAGAGAAATTTGGGGTGAATTTAAAGTTAATTCCCGACGATGCAGGAGGAGGACAAGAAACGAAATGAAATGGAAATGAAATGGCATTGAAATGCACGAGAAATGAAGTGCAAGTTTGAAGCGGGGGAAGAAGGGAGTGACCGGTAGACCCGGTGGGAGTGAAGAGGGGAGACGGGTTTAGTGGGGGAGTGGGTGACTGGTGGAGCAGGTGGATAGTGGAGTGGACGCGTTGAGGGTGGAGAAAAGTGGATTAGAATTTGGAGAACGGGGGTGTTTGGAGTCCGCCGATGAGAGAGCGCAGTGGTCAATTCTGACCGTGTTTTGGCGTCGAGTCGAAGGAAAAGGTCATGGATCACCAGGGCGGGAGGAATAGGCTTCATGTGGAACGTTGATTTTTATTCTGTTTTTGTTTTGTACCGTTTTGGTTCCATCTTTTGTTTTGGTTTTTGTTTTAGTTTGTGACTCTCCTGCTAACCTGACCATTTTTGCTTGATGAGATCATTAAGATCTTAATTACGCCGAATATTACTTTTTCTTTTTTACGCCGTCAATATGACGGGTCTCTCGTAAGATAACTTTGGTTGTGTTTGTGTTGAAAAATTTTTGGTATTGAATTTTGTGTTGGTATTGGGTTTTGTGAAAAAGTAAAGAGAAAGGTAATTTTTTACATTTTTGTAATTTTTTATATTTTTTATATTTTTTTATAGGAGAGAGATTATATTGTAATATTTTATTGTAAGTTGGTGAAAAATATTGTGATATTTTTAGTGCAAACGCACCCTTTATATGAATCTAATGATTTCATTTATGAATATGAATTTGGATTCACTGATACTAAATGAAAAGTGATTGGATTTTGAGTATAAATGCATGATAGAGGGAGTCCTGATTTACAATATATTGCTGCTCGAGAGATGAAGACCCTCCTAGTGAAAGACATTCACTTTATCTTGTGAGGACTTTGGTTATCAAATGGCTTGTTTTTTTCTGATATAAATACTATTTGGTCCAAAGAAAACGAATAAAGAAGAGGCATGGGATATAGAAATTGAAGACTGAGCCCAAGTTTTATGCCTTGTGACTTGTCTTACCATTTCATTTGTTTATTGCCACAGAAAAAGGAAAAAATAAAAGAGAAGGATTACAACAGTGATTTCCATTGTTCAAGATTATAGTATATTAATGAAAAAGGGTAACATTGAGCAACCAATAGAAAACCTTCCAAGTGAAATCATGTCTTTGGCAATAAGAAAGTCTTTAAAGTGGGTTAAAGTGCAAGAATATCATCCTCCAATATCAAGGTTAAGGATAAAGTTGTTGAAGATTTTCTGCTTACTTTGCACTCATCTGGACATTATGTAATGGGATTTGCGGGTTGCTATTTGCTAAGACAAAAAGAAAAAGAAAAAGCTCTTTGTGTGGCGGTACATTGAGAAAGTTCAAATAAAAAAATGCTTGAGAATAGAGAAAGGAGAGCATGAGCCAGGAGAGAAGTTAGGTAGGGTATGACATTTATACACAGCAAATCAGGTCGATTTCAAGTGGTCTACTCCAACGCTGCAGTTAATGATACAGAAGAGAAGGATCTGTTAAAGTCCCACAAATCAATTAATCAAAGCTCAGCACCCTTTAGTGTCCTTCTGCAGCCAAATATTGGGAAGAAGAAAAAAACCTGAATCTTCTGCTGAACTCCCACTCAGATATTTGACAGCCAAACCCAATAACTCAACCTGCATGCATTAAGAAAGTTTGATACCCACAAGGAGACAAACCCTAGTCCTTCATGCATATCCATAATTTAGGGTCTTGCACTTCTTAATTTGCCTTCTGATGTGGCCTGTCGAAAAATTTTTAAGCTCTTTGTCGGTGACTATTTATTTATTTTTTTGTGAAAAAACAATAATTTTATCATACATGTAAACACAAGAGTCCAAAGATCCTATGTAATCTTCCCTGAGACACAGAAGAAACAAAGAAAAAGAAAAAAAGAAAATGCCGCTCATGGCGGCGATGGTGCTGTGTTGCAGGAGATGTCAACAAGCATGGCTTCGCACCTCTCCCTTACGTGGTTGATCAACTCTTCGAACGATAGGGTCAGATCTGCTCTCAGGATAAAAGGAAACCAGAGATCCGAGAATTTATCTCCGGAGGATGGCCTCTTGTGAGAGCGACGGCGGAGCTTGGGACCTACTCACCAAGAGATGGGGCTGCATGCCAAACATGGACAACGGGGAAGAACAGTTCATTTCATTTTAGTACAACCTGCAGCAGGTTCCATTACAATTTTAAAAGATGCCTTTGAACACACCAACAGGTGAAATTCCTGTTCAGTTAAATATGAAAACAGTGCAATTTGTTATACCTCGTTGTCTTGACGATAAAATAAGTATTTTATGTGCTAGCGGCAGGTTCTCTAGCAGAACAAATGAAATCAAAATATAAGACAAAGGCATCATTGATGACATATGATCAACATTAAAGAAGGCATTCAGTCAATTCAAAGAAATAAGCACGAGATCAAAGAAATATGTGCAATTGTCATGGAGGCAGGCAAGGGCTGACTTTTGGTCCACTGCTTCGAGGAGTTGCTCATGTCATGCCCCGTGCCTCAGGGTAGAAGGGCAAACCTTATTTCATGTACTCGGAGAGCAAAAAGTTATAATTTTTTTTTTTCATTCATATATGTTAGGTTCAGATGAACTTATTCCAGTATTCGTACGAATTGAATTTAATAACATGATAAATTTTAGAGAGACTGACTGACCGACCGACTAACCAACTGAATCTCCCGTTGTCACTCGAGCTACCCATATGACTTAAAATGCTATCGTTTTCCTAAAGTAAAATTCATACTTTCACATTCGAGATTCATGGTAACTTAAACTCTAAAAATACACCTTGGTTCAATCATCAATGGAGTTGAAAGTAACACTAGCAAGGATTATATAGAAGACATCTCAACAACCTTCGAAAACATCTAACTGATAGAGATTAACAAACAAAACTCAATTGGGTCCCCTTTTGAAAGCAAGTTCTTAGTCCCTACAAACCATGTAGTACATGGGCTCTCTTATCAAGCGTCAAATCTAAAATGGTTTGATAAGGACCCAAAATTTTGGACATTTTCAATTAGCTCCCTCTCATGGCGACCGATCTAATGTGGACCTAAACATGTATCTTTTTGCCTGTAGTCTCACCACCGTACACTTGGCATGCCGATAGTTCATTCGACGGTGCCCATCACCGATCACCTTGTCTATTTTTAGGCTTCTAGTTTCTTCACCCATCAATTTTTAGGCCAAAGAAAATGATACCTTCTCTGGGAGCAATTTTCCCCCGCTTTTCTTGAAGGAGAGATCAATAATCGGTGGTTCTTAGAAGATAGTGCATTTCGAGGACCCACATAAAACTCTGGATTTGATGCTGACCAAATGGATGAAACATGGCCGTCCGATTTGCCGAAAGCGTTTTCAATCATTGTACCTTTGGACAGAGAACTGTCTAAATGGGTCCCATCGGACTTTATCTTAATGCCACGTGGACGGTTGAAAATTAGGAAATATTCGTGGCAATAAAACTATAGGTTTTTCTCAAATATTATACTTTCTCTTTTTAATTACCAAAAAAATAAAGAAATCAAATATTGTCATTCACAAGCTCATGTGTGGTCAACACTATTCAGGAAAAGAGAATTTTCCCAAAGATCCATATCGAATATTTTCACTTGCTATTGTGCTATTTTACAGAAAATATTATTTTATTTATGTTGAAAAATATAATTTAAATAATTTTATTTATTTATTTTTAAATAAATGATAAATTCACATCATCAATCCTTAGAAAATAAAGCAATTGAATTTGACAACGATATCTTCCACTACTTTTAAAGGAAGAAACTAGAGAATTGGGTCAAACACTTCATTGAAATCCCAAGATAACCATTGAGTTTCATGATCTATAGAAGGAAAAAAAAGCAGAGCATTTGTGCAGTGTCACCATTCAATATCACATGAGAACGGATTGCCTCCGAAGGCAAATCTATCCGGATGAAAGTCGTTCATTCGGTCATCCAAGGGTTAGAAACCAAGGAGTAGTGTGGGTCCCGGGCCACCCGCCCGGGACCCACACCTGCCCGAACAGGGCTGCCCCTGGTTGCTGACCCTTGGATGACCGAATAGATGGCTTCCAGCTGTCCATAAGCCGTCCATTCGGTCATCCGTATGGATTTGCCTTCGGAGGCAATCCATCCTCAGGATTCTAAGTATATTCACAATTCTACCACCGAACATATTCAGAATTCAAACACAAATACCAATACATTTTACACAATCTCCAACAACTTTTTAATTTTTTATTCAACATAAATTTTCTCTCTCTATACTTTTTCACATAACTCCAATACTTTTTTATTAAACAATTACATCAAATGATTTCTCTCTCCACTTTACACAAACACCAATAAAACACTATTCAACATAAAAATTCACAACTTTTCTAAAATCCTACATTTTTTCTCAAAACGAACATCACACAGGATTCTTGTCCACTTCACATAACAAAATCTCCCATAAAGCTGGAGATTTACCAAAAAAAAGGGAAAAAAAAAACACCAACAATCCCACACAACACCCTCCATGAAAGTGGAAGATTATAAGAACAAGTGGAAAAACAGAAACATCTCAAAGAACATGCTGATGATCATCATTCCTTGCTTTATATGCTCCTTCTCCCTTCATATATTTTTGGACGAGTTGCTTCAATCCCTTCTTGTGGGCCTTCTTCTCACTTTTCTCCTTCATTCGTCTCTCTGCCTCTATTTGCTCGTCCAACTGCAAACACAGCTGCAACAAAACATATCAAAAGCTCATCAAATTAACGTACTCTGTTTTTCTTGATCGTTGATCAACATATATGTACGTGAATATTTTACCTTCAGTACACGGTCCTCTACTAGTTCAAGCCTCTCAATGATTGTCCCTTTGACTTCAGTCTCAGCTATCACGTGGTCGATCGGGCGGCTGTGCTTCTCTAGGCTCCTTGGGGAGAGATCAACTGACGATGCTTTGCTGTTGCTCGTAGGGGTCTCACTTGATATCATGGAAGCACCCGAGCTCTTTGACGATCTGCTGGGCCCCCTAATTTCCTCCAAGTGCCTCAACTGATGGCACACATTAAAGCAAGTACTACTCATAAGAACTTCTGAACTTGTACTGATGCACATGAAGAAATCTATCGTTATTCAATTTGGTTACTTTCAAGACCCGTTAATATGATTGGAAATTTCAAGAAATATGAAGCTTTTTTATCACAGCGAAACTGAAAAAATTAACTCTCAAACAGATCCAAAAGGCTTTATTTAAATAAAACACCTACTATGTTATCCAAACGATCAAGCCTAGAAGTAATGGGTTCCTCAACGGTAGCCATCGCTAACGGTGCAATGTACTCTCGCTGGAAACAAGCTTATCTCTGACTCCTTTTGAACCGAAAAAGGCAACGAGTCCAGTACCTGCTTGGACTAAGAGGTTCCCTTAAAAGGAGAAGATAATATAATAGGACATCTCTTGCATGTCGCCACGACTTCAGCTTCTGTGTTGGATGTCAGTTCGTCTGCACGACGCGTGTCATGCTGTGTGGGAGCATCAGGATCAGGATAATATTGATTGTGTATGGGCAGCCACATGAAACGATGAGCCTGTCAGGCATAGATACAGATGAGGAATGGCAGTATTTGTATCGAGAAGGGTCGGTCGTTTGTCACCCTGCATGCCGCATGGAACTCCTGCACTACAGACGGGAGTTTTTTCGGTCTTCTAGTTCTTTTTTTTTTCTTCTGAGCAAAAAAGAAAAAGGGTAGATTTCAAAGGCTGAAAAAAAGCCTATACAGAGACCATCGTTTGAAGATGATAAGAGGTAGCCCGTCTGGACCATACTGCGCATCAGATGAACTCCTAGAAAATGATGATGGAACATTTGATCAGGTAAACAGAATGTCAAAGCTTGTCCCATATTATCAAAATCAAAACGCATCAGATAACTCTTCTTGTAACTGAAGAAGGAACACTTGCTGGGGGAGAGAAAATGTTCAAAGCTTTTAAATTTTATCAAAATCAAACAATATTAAACCAGAACTGGGCCTGGCTACAAGTGGGGGAACAGAAAGAGTGAAAAAGGGTTCAATACAAACTTCGGTTATATAAAGAATAATTCAATTGGTTCCGCAGGCAGGATTCAGAATAAGTTTTATGTCCAGAATAATACATATACCACCGCTATTACAACAAAATGATTTTTCTTTACCACCTATGAGCTGCACATAACTTAAAAACTTCAAACAGACAAACAAGCTGACATAAAATACATGAAGGTTACAGCAAAAATATGAGACAACTATTATCAACTCCCACCTCTCAAACTTTAGCTGAGCAAGGAGAATATCTTAAAATCGAATTCTCAGTCTTCGAGCTTCTTTTCTCTAGCAGTTGATTCCACACTGCTGCACATCAGGGCCAGTGACTCTAGTGGTAAATGGATCTATCCGCACCCATAACAAAGAGAAAATGGAAGCAAGAAGAATTGACCAGACAACAACAATGGTGGGTGTTCGGTTCTGGCGGCCCATCAGACCTTTAAGGAAGGGGTACAGATGGACGATCACCCAAAAGGCGAAGAAGAGCTTGCCGAAAAGGGGACCCCATGATTGGTAACCGCTGTTGATGGCATAGGAGATACCCGCAACTACTCCGACCAAGTTTATGATGAGGAGAGTTGTTGGCGGGATGAGAAGGGTTGTCCACTTAAACATGTAAAGTTCGGTAAAGTCTCCATCCTCATCTGATGCCTTGGATGTAACAGTGAAGTTGGTGTCAATTCCAGCAAGCACTTTAAGTAAACCTTGGAAAACGGCAAAGAGATGGGCTGAAACACCACCAATAACCCAAAACTGTTCATTTCTCCACCATTCATCGATTCCGACACCACTCCACCTCATCTCCAGGATACCAGTGGCAAAGATGGAAATAAAGAGAGATATAAACCATATACTCGCAATGTTACTGATCTGCAAGTGGAATAAGACGAGCAAATAATTTAGCGTGCTGCAAAGACTGCAGCATTCTGAGACCATGTTCACATCAGACTAACACTGAAAATATAGTCTCTCTCTATGTGAAAGTTGCTTCCAGTCCACATTAAAATATCAAATACTTCATCTTTTTCTTTTTCTTTTTTTTTAAAACTCTTAATCCACTCAACTAAAAAGAGCAACCTGTGGATTCTATAACAATTAGATTCCAGTAGTGCGGTCCCTGTAAAATCCAGCCACTAATTAATGGAGGCAATTTTATGTTCTTTGGGGATCTTAACTCTTTCCAGAGAATTTAGGCATACACCTTCCTTATTTTTGAAACCAAATGATTAACTCCCCAAATAACATGACATGGTAAGCTGTTGTAAGATGCAGGGATTGCATCCCAGGTGATGACCAAGAAAATCAATAAGTACCATATCAATATATAGAGATAAGAACGTGAACAAATCTGAGTTTGGTCATACAACGAACCTGTGGAATGATGAACTTGTTGGTGAGTAGACAGACAGCGGGTAAAGTACAATACATTAGAAGAGGAATAGCAGTGAGGGGATAGATGGTGGTGTTCACATATGCGAATCGCTCCAACCATTTAAGCCTTCCACTGTATCCATACCAGATAGGGCAATGTCTACTGAGAAGAATTTCAACAGAACCCAGAGCCCAACGAAGCACTTGGTTCAGACGATCAGAAAGATTAATAGGAGCAGACCCTTTAAAGGCTGGGCGCTTGGGCATGCAGTAAATTGACCGCCAACCACGAGCATGCATCTTGAATCCAGTAAGAATATCTTCCGTAACAGAACCATAAATCCATCCTATCTGCAGTGCAAGAGACAATATATTAGTTATACAAATCAAACTCAAAATCTAATTTTACCATATTTCCTGAGACATAAAAAACTGTATTTATCATGTTTAGAAATAATACTACTTGTGAAGACCATACACAAAAGACAGAAAACACTTTAAGCGCGTATATCTTGCTAGTTGCTTGTCAATTGAAAGAAGGTTATACAGGCACCTTTATGGAAAAGGTGCCTGTAGTAACACACTTGTATCATCTTTATGTGGAAAGTTTCATTTCATGTAGTGAGCACACATTCCCAAAACAAATAATCTTTGCACCTGACTCGATGTTAAGGGGAAAACTGCATTCCAAAATTCCTTACAAGTGCCTAAATAATCTAAGCATACTCCACACCTATGAGTGTCTTTTCAGTCAAAAACCTTCATGGGTATCAGAAAAGGACTAGCTGCAGCAACAACTTTCCTTTGAGATACAATTATTATTTGAGAAGACAACAAAATGTCACTTCTTTCCTCCTTTACCTTGAGACTAAAAATAGGCCTCGTTTGTCATTCTTTCACAAATTTGTGACCTTGTTGAAAATCTCTAAACTCAGAGGCATATTCTGCCTATGCACATATGAAACGTAATAAAAATTTATTAAATGTTATAGATTCCAAAATAATTTTTCCTCATATATAAGTCATCACTACAGATGGCAGTGACTACATCCAATAAAGAAGGTAATACTTTGTGGAAACAAATTTCTTAATGCAGGGAACAATAAAGTAAACGGAAAAAGAAATAACTGTTAAAGATAAAGATATTATAGCAAGAAAACACACCTCACTTCCCCAGTCTGTTTTGTCCTCGTAACCACAGCTGATAACATGAATGGCCTCTTTAAGAAGAGTTTCGGGTGTTGCAGATTGTGGAACACCACCATTCTCCATAAGTGTAGAGGCTACAAAAACAGCAGACTGACCAAACCTTTTCTCCAAGCTCATTTGTGACATGAGTAGTGACTTCTCATCATCAAATCCAGAACCTGAAATTACAAATGAAGTGGTAGAAGTTTGTAGTTGTATTCAACAAAATCAAAAGAGAGGTACTAGATGCTGCAAAAAATGTCCAAACGCAGTTTCATGAATTCCTGAGTAGATTTGCTTACCCATTTCAATCCTAGTAAAAAGACAAAAGCAATAATTTTCCCCTTCTTAAAATGTAGACAAACAAGGTAGACAATTGTACTCGATCAACCCTTGTTGCCAGATAAAAATGACATTTTGACAGGTATATTTGTAAGGGGAAGATGGACAAATTGAAACAATAATTTGCAAAGTACCTTCCACGCCCTCTTCTATATCGTCTAGACTGAAGATAGGCACGGTGGGGTCAACATGCTTGCTATATTTCTTCTTGTCTGAACCCTTTTTGCTAGACTTTGAGCTCTTCTTTCGTGATCCACCACAGAGTGAAGAGAGGAATCCAGGTTTCTTATGCTTAGGTTTGAGAGGCGGCTCATAACCATATAAAGCTGTCCTATTGAAGACACATCCGGTACCCACATAAACAGGGCCTTGAATGCCATCCAAACCTCTCAAGTTAATCTGAAATTGACAATGAACAGAACCAGTATGAAAAAGATGCTGGGTAAAATATAACAAAAAGTTTAGGATATATCAAACAAATCACACATGAGACCGCATGATTAAAACCATTCAACAATATGGGATAGAAACAAGAATGAACCACTTAAATATAAGGCCGTCCAACTTACATCAAAGAAAACAGTATTACGGTTAGCATATCTGTCATTTCTATCAATTCCATCAAATCTCTGGGGAAACTGAACATAGCAAACATGTTTCCCAAGGTTTGGATCCATTAGGAAACACATAGCTTCCCGCAGGGCCTTGCTATTGTTTATGTAGTGATCACAATCAAGATTCAACAAGAAAGGCCCGTTGGTAAGGACCGCTGATACTCGAACCTGCAAGAGAGTGTTGACAGCCAGACATTACATTATGCTAGACATCAAGAGAATAAAAACTCCAACTTCTGTATATAGTTCATTACTCACAAGTGCATTCATAGCACCAGCCTTCTTGTGATGTTGAAAACCTGGACGCTTTTCACGAGAAACATAGACTAAGCGTGGCAGTTCATTACCCTCAGCATCAAGTCCTCCACTTTGGCCCAAGAAAACCTTCAGATAATTATTCAGATATTATCTTAGCAATCAAATGACATTCATAGAAGAGCGCAGATATAAGTAGAATCCAAAAAAAGCAGACCCTCGTTGAAGGATGAGGAGGAGACAGGGAAGGGGGGGGGGGAGATTAAAGAAGACCAGGCCACTTATGTATCCCAAAAAAGAAGATTCAGAGTAAATGGCAATACTTAAATTCATGCAGAACAACATTGTTGTACGCAGTTTGCTTTATGTAGCTCAAGGAAAAGTTGTCCCAAAGAAGAAACTAATTCAGAACCATACCCGAATTCTAACTAGCAGTAACTAGAAATGTTCAGCAAACACATATCTACTAATTTGGAGCACATACCTGGATCATTCCTGGATGGTCTCTGGTGTTGTTTCCAGGCCATGGTGTACCATCTTGCATAATCCACCCTTCTTCAGGAATTTTCTGTGCCTTGGCAACAAGCCCATTGACACGGACTTTAAATTCTTCGTATTCTCTCTGTAATTCGACATGAAGAAGTAACCTAAGATGGTGCTTGAAAGGGGAAAATGGAGTGTTAAGGTACATTGGGAATAAAGGACCTTACCTTCATAGCTCTACGATCTTTAACAAATGAAGGTTGAACCTTATCCTTCAAGTAGTCAATCTTCTGTGCGAAGTACCATTCTGGAGCCCGAGGCTCAATGCTATATTTCTTGCAGAAAGGAACCCATTTCCTTGAAAATTCGGATGTTTCAGATAATGCTTCAAATGTCAACATAGCAGCTCCATCATCAGACACATAGCAAGAGACCTTATCAACTGGGTAGTCAACAGCAAGAATGGATAGCACAGTATTGGCTGTAACAAGAGGAGGTTCCTTCAATGGGTCAACAGTACTGACAAATATATCAACTGCAGCTAACTGTGAAGGTTCTCCTTCTCGGTCATATCTGCATGAATTCGGTTTTCAGACTATACGTAAAAGGAAGAACACCAAACTGAAATGAGGAGCTACTTAAAAAACACGAATGCAGATTTAACCACTAAGTATGATAACTTGTGATAGATATTCTTACCTCAGAGAAAGCCTGTCAAGATATGTTTCACGGTTTACAGGCAGCCACTTGGGAAACTGATCCAATATCCAGGATATCGCAAACCAAATCTCACAAATCACAGATATTAACCACAGAGCATAGGCATTAGGCACAGGATTTGTTATTCGATAGTGCAAGAAAATGCAGAGAATAATGAGCCGCAGAACAATGACCATCCTGTATGGGTTTATCCTAGACGATGGAATAGAAACCTTTCTTGAGAGAGGCTGCCGAGCTTCATCATTCCTGAAAACAAAAAGAAGCATGACATTAATCGTGTCCTTCTCTCAACTGGAATCACAATACAAGTGATACCATATAAGTTATACTTGGGAAAACCGATTGGGCAGTTGTACTTAGTTTATAGTCGGAACTCCATTTGCAAGTATTGCTTAAAAGTAACAACCAAGTTTGCCCGTGAAAAAGCAGTTACAGAATAAAGCTCATGTAATCAAGAAGTAAAGTATGAGTCTTAAACATGCATTCCAAAATTAAATCCAAAAAGGGCAGCCAAAGATTCATGAATTCAATCAAGAGAGAACTCACAGTAAAGATTCATCCCCAAGCACATCAGTGCTGGCATCAATATCACCAACCCCCCTTTCAGAATTGGCTTGGCCAGTGCTCATTGGAACAACATTCTTTTCCTGCTTCATCTTCCATCCATCAACTCTCTCTTTCCAGGCTACATTGCCTAATCCTGGTGAACCAAATTCCCTCACTGGATCCACAACCCTAACATTAGCTGCACATTAAGTATCACCATCAACCCCAAAACAACATCTGATTGCAACACATAGACACCAGTGTAGAGTGAGAGAGAACATACGTGATTGATTAGCATCAGATGCATGAGGAAGAGGATGGATACGCTTCCCACCACCAACTCCAGGAGAAGCCATAGAAAGATGCTCAGGTGATGCAGCAGACAATTCTCCAGAAACCTAGAAGTTTGCAATGGCCGACAGGTTAATTCCACTTCGAAAGCCATCACCCCCCACCCCCAATCCAAAGGGTAAAATTAAAAAAGAGAATAAAAGACAAGGAAAAGATCATGGCATGTCAGAATGTATTACCTCTGTTCCATTAGTGAGCAGAGGAATGTTGTTGTGAGAAACCTCTTTATCATAAGAGGGAGCCCCAACATCCTCCCCACGTCCATACGCCATATGCCAGCTCAACATGCGCTCTGCAATCTTCTGCTTTTGGTTTTGTTCTTCTGACGTGAAATTGAAGTCACTAGCACCATCATCAGCATCAGTGTCCTCTTCTCTATCACCAAGAATTGCAGGGCTTCCTGGAAGCAACAAGACAAATATTAGCAAATTCTGAATATTTTTATTCTGAAAATATTCGCAGCTTCTAAAAGATTGAGAGTGATACTGGCAATACAAAGTAAACTATCTTGATATAAGTTCAGGGACAAAAGAAGGAGCACACCCCCCAGATATCAGAGAAAGCATGCTTTGACATTTTACAAGATTCAATTAACTTTTTTGCTCTTGTTTGCAGTTTTCACAGTTGTCATGAACAACATCACAGACTAATGAATGACATACCAAACTTGGGAGCACTTATCCTTGTTTACTAGTCTATGGCAAACTTTCCAGTTACATACATCTGAATTACCTTTATGTCTCTTATATCGGGTTTTGCATTGTGGGCAAGATTGATTCCCATCCTTCCTCTCATACTCATAACAAGGCCTGCAAACCGGAAAAGCACAAACATCGCAGGCAATAAATGGTTCGCCATCTAAAGTCTTCCCAACATTATCACCGCAGATATGGCAGACATGTCCGCCCAGGTTCTTTGTGGCTTTTGCCTGCGTTATATTACATTACAAGACAAAACATTCAACCGGTTTAGATACTTATAACTAATTTGAATTAATCAAACGCACAATGTAAACCATGCTGATTTTCCCAAACTTTCCAGTTAATTAGAATCAATGGGAAGCAAGACAAACACACGAAAAGGTCAAAGTTCAATCTTTGAATGATTCTCAAGCCGCATCTGCTGAACAAATGTGGAAAACGGAGAGAAAGAAACTAAAGAATCTCTTCTACTCATCATTGAATAGGACCAGAGCCAAAAACAATTTCCACTCAGCTGAACCTAGCTCAACTAATGAAAGTTATGGGGAAAAGAATTTCAGTTTCGACAACCAAACAGCTCAAGGAGTTTAATTAGCACCGGGTTTAACATTTTCCTATACGCTGTTCTTTCACCAACCAAAGAGTGGCAAATTGCTAGCTAAATCTGATGCTTTGCGCACACTTACCCCGGTTTCTCCTTCTGATTCCATCGGCACACGCTTCCCTTCACCCGGATGTGAACAATGGACCCACTAAGTATCTGAATCTCAACAAGATCTATGCATGCTTCCAAGCACTATGCCCCAAAAGCAAGCCTTTTTATAGAAGTAAAGCCCATATCTGCATCGAAATGCCGGACAGCGAATCAAATTATCCATTTCAACAGTGATCAATAGCTCAACGGAAATTTCTAAGCTTGTATTTTGAGTTTAGTATCTGATAAAATGTACGAAAAGATATTAGAGTCGTTCAGAACTATAATCTTGAAGCTGTCATTGTTTTTTACCAGAGCAACAAAGCCCCTCTTACAACTCCTTTCGTTGGTTTTCTACAGCTCCCAAAATCTTATTTCAAATACAATTTTAAGAAGCAACCCAATTATCATTTCACAATTTTTAAGCCACCACACAGATCGCAGGAGCTACACTTACCTCCAAAACGCAATCTTTGTCTGAAAACAACTCGATCAGTGGGAATTCCAAGGAACCCACTTGAATCCCTCGGGGAAAAGAAAGCCCAATTGACACAAATTCCCACCAGATCCCGTGACAAGAATCCTCCAAAAGCAGAGAGATAGAGAGATAAATAATCGGAGTTTCAGGGACTCGGATCGAACTGACCCAAGTAGCGAACAATGCTCTGCCAAGCCCAGCTCGCTCGCTCTCTCTCTCTCTCTGTGCCTGAGAGACTTCAACAGGGTGTGTAGCTGGCTATGATTGTATAAAATATTTTATATTAGTGGAAATGGCTTTTAGAATGCTCTGCCAAGCCCAGCTCGCTCTCTCTCCGTGCCTGGGAGTCTTAAACAGAGTGTGTAACTGGCTATGATTGTATAAAATATTTTATATTAGTGGAAATGGCTTAGAAGAGTCGAAAGGGACACGGCAACTACGAGCTTACAGACTTGCTCCACCGACACTACCTGTGTCTCTGAGCGAGTGAGAAACAGAAGATAGCAACTCTGAAGAGCCCGTTCATTTCGTTTCTGTTTTTACCCATTTGTACACTGGAAAAATGGAAATATGGGTACGTTTGGAGGTCAAAATTTTGGATATCGGAGTTTGGAAAATATTATGAGTATGTTTGAGGGTGAAAATTTTGGGTATTGGAGTTTGAGAAATATTATAAAATAAAGAAATGTTATGGGAGTTGGTGAAAAAGTGAAGAGAAAATATTTTTAATAAATATTATAATAATAAAAAATTATGTGGTGAATTTTTTAGTAGTAAACTTAAAATTTTGAGCCCAATTAATTGGGGCTCAAACATGCCTTATAAAGTAAAGAACTGTTATCGGGTTGGTGAAAAAGTGAAAATATAGAAGATTTTTAATAAATATTATAATAATAATAAATTATGTGATGAATTTTTTAGTAGTAAACCTAAAATTTTGAGCCCAATTAATTGGGGATCAAACATGTCCATATAAATACGGGTTAACAAAATTCAACAAATAATAGTTCATTTGATCAGAAAAAATAATAATAAATTCAATTTTTAAATTAACATCGAATTTGACTAGAAAAAAAAACTATGACGACACCGACATTTTTTTTCTTTTTTATCAAATTTATAATTTGATGGAGTGGTGACTATGATTTTTTTTTGCTTTTTTTTCTTCTCTCTGCTGAATAGGTTCACTGTCAGTGGTGAACCAGGAATGATTCTGAAGGGGACAACTCCTAAGAAAAAATAACAATAAATTTTTTTTTTACATAAAGACTAAAACACATTAAAAATATATTATATTGAAATACACGTACCGTACTATTTGTTGAGATTGAGAGATGGCAATTGGATCCTACGGCTCTGCATCTTCTGAAAACGTTGCAATATGACTTCGTTATCAATAGTTTCAAAATTTTAATTTTCAATATATACTACCATTCGATTTCCATATTGCTTCTTGGGAAAATCATGCACAAGCAGCTGAGAAGGACTTTTTATCAAATACTCCTTCTGAACTTGATCTATAATCCCAAAATCATATTCTTCAATGTGTTTACATAACCCTGGGTCAGCAACAATATCATCTGGACTAAATAAAACACGAGATATTTTCGAACTAGTATTCGTCTAATAAGTAGCAGCCACAATAGAAGTGTTAGAAGACCATGCTGATTTTTTTTATCAAAACCTTATCAATTATCTAAACAAAATAAAATATAATTTATCAATATAATTTCACAAGTCACAACCTAAGGTCATAATCACAATTTCACAACCTAGTCCTAATCACAATTTCAATATAATTTCAAAACTTAATCAATAACCAATAGCTACAATAATATGAAAAAGAATTTGGAGTACAACAATCTCAAAATTAAAGAAAGAGGCTGTGAAATATATCATCCTTATATAACCCATGGCAGCAAAATTAAATTACAATATCAATAAGTCCCTATCAATTTCTCATAGAAAACAAAATAGAAAAACTACTTCTGTCAATACTTAAAAAATAAAAAGCTACTATTAATTGAATTCTCTCTAACATTGTGCATTTGTGCTTTCAAATAAATAATCAAATTCTAAAATAATCTATAAAATTAAGTCTCAAATGATATTCGGTATTCCATTTTTTGGCAGAATTTGCAAAATAATCGAGTGAAACAACCATAAACCATTCATACATTTTCATGATATTACTTGAATCTTGGAGTACAATAAGTTATTAATTTCACTTTATTTTTTGGGTCAAGGGGGCCAACTTAATGAAAAAAGTCATATAGTTATATAAAAAAAAAATTAACATTATGCAGGGGGCCAACCGGGGCCAAGTCACTGTTGGCCCCCTTACATCCGCTATTGTTCACAGTCTTAATTAAAATATAAATAGATCAGTCATATTTATAAATTTATTTAAAGGACTTAAACAAAGATAATTACTATTAACATGGGTATTAATATGTTTTAATATGTTTTTAATGGTTAAAATTCACATATCCAATGGAGTATGGACCTTTGATTAAGGGGAAATTTTTTTCGTACAGTTCATCACTGAACTAGATAAATGAGGCAAACCATTGGACTTGTATGAGGCCCGAATAATTGGCCCCAACAAACTGGGGTTAATATTAAAAAATTATTAAATAATATTTATTTCTCCATCAAATAATTTATTATTATTATAATTTTTATGTAAATCTTCTCTCTTTTTACTTTTTTTACCAACTCTCATAAAATATCTTTACTTTTTTTACAAATTCCAATACCCAATATTTTCAAAACCCCAAAATTTACACACTCAAATAACCCCAATATCAAATGGACAATAAAATATCTGTAACCACCTGCATCATTCTACTTTTATTTACTTCTCAGCTTGATTTATATATATATATATATTTTTTTAAGCATAAGTAGCATATGTATTTAGATAAGATCAAGAAGGTTTTAACACCTCAGGAGTCTCTAAAAGGCGTACCAGACACTCCGAAGAGCCGGCGGGCCAACGAGCAAACGGACCCAAAGGTCCTACAAAGTCCCCGAAGGGACGGACAAGCCACAGAGGCCAGACAAGCCACAAAGGCCAGCAAATACAAGCTAATATGCCTAAAAAGATAAACGAGACAATAAAAAAACCAACACAAGCAAAAAACACAGAATTAAAACATAAGCAGCCTTAAACATAGAGGCAGGCCCTAACGGGCGAAAACTGAACATAAACCAAGCCCTAAACATATGGGCCGCCCCAAACAGGGTTATTTCCGGTCGGTCAGTCGGCGGCGGGCGGCGGGCGGAGGAAGACAGGACAGCGGAAAATAGAGGTCATGATCCGCTGAGTCCTGGTCGGCGAAAAGTGGAAGAGGGCGGGGGCCGGAGGGCGCCGCACGCGCGCCAAGAGCGATCGGCGCGTGAGATCCACGCGCACCGCGTGGGGCGCGTGGACCAACACGCGCCGATCTTTGAGGGGCGGGCCGCCGGGGTTCCCATGCCCGGCACCTCCTGAAGCTCGCCAGACGGCGCGTGTCCCCTCGGAATGAGCGGAAACCACCGAAAAGCAAGAAGAAAGAACCTGCAAAAAAAACACCAAAAACGGCCAAAACCAACCACAATCGGAGACCAAACCGACCGGAAGAGAGAAAGGGGGAGAGAAGACAGAGGAGGGGAAAAGAAATGGAAAAAGGAGGAGGGGGTGGAGAGAGCCGGAGCTCCCCCCTCCTCCGTAGGGGTGCTGGGTGGGTGGGGAAACCAGAGAGGGTGCGGGACTTTGAGAGAAAAGCGCTTTTTTGTTTAACCTATCTGTTTTTTTCTTGATTTTTATATATATTCGGTGAGTTGGGCTGCTCTTGATTGAAATGTTTTGCATATTTTATTTATTTATTTCAGTCCTCTATCATAGACGAATTTCATATCATCATGGTCCTATAAAAATCGCAGGCTCACCATTTTGTCAGGATTATTGATCTAACCAGCCAACATGTCCATGTTCCAAGCGTTTTCAAGAACATCATCATGTAATTTTGGCTAACTACCAAGGAAAACGATGGTCGTCGAACTTAAATCCTAGAGTCTCTATGAAGGAGAAATACCAATTGCCCGCAAATTAATTGAAAACAAGAAACTCGATTAACATGTTCAGCAAATCCGCAATATTCTATTCGAACACTATTTAATAACTAATAATGATAAAAAAAATTAGACGCAGAGAATTCTAAATATATAAAGTTATCCATGATTTATAATACAATACTCTGTCCGAACACTATTTAATAGTTAATACGGGTAAAGTTTTCGAGCAGTGTAGATCGTTCACCTGTTTATCTATTTCTCTTCAAATTTCACATTATTGTTCGAGCAGAGTATTGCAAATAATCATAATCATACAAAATTAGCCATGATTTATAATGAACCGAGTAGTGTTTGACCATAGACAAAAATAAAAGAAATGGTCTAAACTTTTGAAGTTGTTAAGAGATAATCATAAAATTAGCAGAATGGAGTGTGATTTCCTCTAGCAAAATGAAGCAAAAAAGAAAGTAAACTGATTGATCGATCCGATCATCAAACCCTTAGGAGCTACAGATTGGCTTTTTTCTGATGGATTCTTCATCAAAAAGTATGATTTCGTTGTTCATTTTAGCTGTTCTACTGAACCAAGTGTTTGGGTACCGAGACTGGCTGCCTTTCGTGTGGTGAGAAGAGTAACAACTAACAAGGATTAGAGACACAAGATAAGTATGAGCTGTGCAGTTAGGTGTGACAAGCCAAAAAAGGGCCACCGCACAAGCCACACCCAAAACGTGTCAATCCCGCTCTCTCGAGGCCTTCAAGTTCTATTCCAGGAATCAAAGAGAGGGAAAAAGGTCTGGACTTACCTCTCGTTATACTCATGCTCAGATGTTACACATTAGTTTAGAGCTCAATACCCTTACTGTTTCCAGGGAAAAAGGCTTCAGTTTCAACTGGTGATAAAAAAACTGATGACGATGATAACTTTGATGAATTTCTTGAGGGCATGTTTCCATGATCATCTGCCGAATGAATGCTGCCATATTCCAAGGGGAAGCAAACAGTTAGAAATAGCAAGAATATTATATAATTATGCCTTGCATTTCAATGGTGAAGGGAATGCCAAATATCGACTTCCGTTTCCTAATCGAGCTTCCGATTTGTATGCCTCTGCCTCCATCGCAGGATTTCTTGCAAATCACTGCGCGCCACATTGGAGCAAAGAGTACAGTTGCTAGCAACAGTGTAAATTATGCCAAAATGGTTTTTGTCTTTTTTCTATAAGAGGTTTATCGGAATTGATTTGTGGGTTTGTATTAGAATCGCCAAGAACTACAAAGGAAAATGACATATCAGGGAATTGATTTAAGGTATACTGTCTTCTCCAATAGGCCATTGACCTGAACCAGAATGAGGCTTCCCTTCCCACCTACTTTTGCCACTTGGGAGCAAAGGAAAAGGTCTAGTAGGCTATAGGGTCATTGCCTGCCAAAGATGGGCAAGTTTGTACGATCGGCAGACGGTAAAGAGTTGACAGCTGAGGAAATGCAACTTTCTGTTTGGTTGGGTAGAAAATTGTACTGATTGACCAGAAACTGTTCGAAAGGCTGCTAGTCGGATTGTTTCTTCTGTAATCCACTTCTGACGTGTCTCCTTCTTGGAGCCCCCCCGCCCCCCTCCTCCCGGGTTGGCCTGTCACGTGACTGATAACTGAAGCGATACTGTCGGTTGCGTGGGCTTCGTACGCTCGGTTTGCATAGATATTGGCTGCTACCGAGCACATGACGACAACTTAAAAACCCGTTTACTGACGGCGCTGCGCCGTCATTATTAGTTTGCTAGCCAAAGTAGGCGAATTTGGGGGGTGGGGGGTAATGTGGGGCTTTCATATGGTGGGCCCGGAGGCGGCACTTGTCCGACCCGTAGTGTCAGTCTGGCATCGCGTGGACTTCTCTTAAGAGCCATAATTAGCTATACACTCAACCAAAGAGATGCCTACTAAAAGAAAAGAAAAGAAAAGATGGAATAACCGGGGATTATTCAGATTTGTAAGCGGGATGGCAAAGCTACTAGTTTTCTTTATTTTTATTGTTATTGTTGTTATTATTATTATTATTTATTTTATGCTTTATTAGTATCACGTATCACCTATTATTTAATAGCTCTAAGATCAAGAGTTTGAATTAGGATATAAATTGAAATCGTTTGTGAAAGTAAAGTTAATTTTGGACTCAGTGAATGGACTGAAGTTCTCTGGTGGTCTTGTTGATACTTCAGTGACGGGCTCGCATATTAGGCAATAGTTACGACTCAAACTGAACATTCTGCAACAGAGATGTTCCTATGGTTAAACTCATATATTGGTTGCCCCCTCTTCATTTCACTTAAGAAAAAAATATCAAATTTTATAGTTTGTTGATAAAAAATATAAAATAAAAACTTTTTTAATCGATATTTAGTTAACTTACGTTTTTCAATTAATCTCGGGGACTTGTGTAGTCCTCCATCCCACACAATAAAAACTTATGAGATTTTGAAATTGGTACGTTAAAGAGAATTAATCATTAAGATCCAAGTCCTAACCACTTAGGCCAATTCGTTGTGGTTAAAATAAAAATTTCAATAAACTAAATGTGAGTTTATATTGTAACACGTGCAGGCCAAGCCAAAAGCTCTCCAAAAATCCTTGAAAAAAATTCAGGCCTTACTTTGAAAAATCTTTTATATCGACCCCTCAAATGTTACCACATTACACTTTGGCCTCTCAAAAATTATATTCTAACTTGGCCCTATAAAGTGTCACTTAATGGGTTTCTTCAAGCAACATGTACAGTTTAATCTTTAGAAAGTAGCATCCGATATTTTTACCCTTTTTATAAATAAGTAGCATCCGATATTCCCTTCTATTATTAACAAGATAATCAGATATATGTACCATTTAAACAGTCAACACGGGCCCACCTTATCACTTCTGGTCAACGGCTAAGGTCAGCCACAAGTTGCAGCTTAGCATCTTTTTGTACGGCAGGAATATGAAAATGGATAAAAGAAAATATGCAAAAGAAAATCTATTCTAACATATCGTGGTGGTGTCCGATACACGATATGTGTGACCTTAGAATGATTCAATCACATCATTTGAAATAAGGGAATCAACATGCTTTGGGTTAAAGAAGCTACGAATCTAATTCCACAATTCTTTTTAAGTATTATTCTTTTGAATTTCCATCCTATAAAAAGTCGAAAGTGTCTCGATACATTGCACTTCACTTTCGCTCGTTATTACAGCATTAATATCATTTTATGTTTCAAGTTATTAATTTCATTATATTCGGTCATCAAAATCAAAATATTATTTTATGATCTAAAATATTAATTTATCACATTCTGATATCAGACAAGATTTGATAGTCAGGATTGTATATGCAACTGATAAAGTAGGAGGCTGTTCCGTTAAAAAAAAAATTCAGGATTTTTTTGAATTTTTACTGTATAAAAAATTCTATAACCAAATATCATTTTTAACCTCACATAAAAATAACTACAACACGCATACTAATAAAATTAACATCACATAAAAATTCTCAAAACACAAAAAATTCTCAAGAAACAACACCGAACATCCTCTATATTAATTTTTTTTATGTAGTACATGACATACATGTGATACAATTAACAACTATTCTATATCGTCAATTTGTGCCTTAGCCGTTTTTTTAAGGGTATGTTCGGTTTGTTAGTTTTTCTAGAATTTTTTTGAATTCTCATAAAACAAAACATTCTACAACCAAACATCATTTTTAACATCATCTAAAAACAACTACAACACGCATACCAATAAATTTAACACCACTTATAAATTCTCAAAACACAAAAATCCTCACAAAACACTTTAACCGAACATCCCCTAGAATTCATTTCTTTCAAGAATTTAGGAATACGTTCATCTAGAGAAAATTTGTTGAATTTCAAAAATAATATGAATATTTAGATGATGTTTGAACTTTATTGGTATTCGTGTAAAAATTATATTAACTTGTATAAAAAAATAATATTGAGTTGTATTAATATGCGTGTAGCAATAACGTAAATTAAAAAAAGTTGAAACCAAATCTTAGAATTTTTAATCAAATGAACATGCTTTGTGAGAATTAAATTACATCTTTTTTTTTTTTCTTGGAAGAGCATTAAACAACTCAGTTTGAAGTGTTTTGGGCTAACACTTCAAGAGACGAACTTATCATACTAATTTCTAAAATTAAAATGGAAGAGACGCTGGACGGAGGGGTTTGTTTGGTCAAGCCGCTCGAACTTCTGCACCTCATTAATAATATACAAAATTTATCTTCCCTTGTTTTCTTCCTGGAGACTGGAGAGGAGAGTGGAGACAGAGAGATCAGAGAGCGACCTTTGCGTGATCAGTACATCTAGTGAAAATGAAATATAATGCTAATTGTAATTTAAGTATTTTCTGGAAAATCTTGCAAAAGGCCAACTGTCTTTTGTTTTCTTGTAAATAGACTTTATTCTCTTTCCCTGTCACCTTCCACTGTCTCTCTTTAAGGTTGCACAGAGAGAGGGAGAGTCATGGAGAGAGAGAGACTGAGTTCTGATGAGCTTCGACTTGTGAAAAACCAAAGCATCTTGGGTTAGGATCTTCTGTTTCGCATCCTGCAGTAGGTTGTTCCCCCAACATACCCCTCTCATCTCTCTCTGTCGGGGTCTTGATTCAAAAATTTGATAAGAAGATGTTGTCAGGGCCTTTTCTAGTAGGCAAATTTTGGTATTTTTCTCTTTTGTTAGCCTCTGCTTGGGTGCTGAGAAAACAGAGGGAAAGGAGAGAAAAGGGTGGTCCAAATTCCATATTTTTTTTCAAAAATTCTTCTTTTTTCCTTCTGAATGTGTTTGTTGTGTATTTGAGAGACTGGATAAGCAGAAATTGGAGTAGAGAAGAAATACCCTGATCAAAATTCAGCTTAATTATAGCTAAATGTTGTATGAGGCCAAGTTGAATGGAAGTGGGGTCATGAATTTTCAGAAATTAAATCGGATTTCTTCTGCTTTTCCCTCCAAAATTCTCAGCTACTGATCAATAGCCGTAGGTTCACCGTTCATATCATGTTCAAGCTCTGAACACTAGGTCGAATTGATTAGACATTTTGTGTAGTAAATACTCGCTTTGGCTGTAATATACAGATCTCTTGTCCTATCGGTCAGCGTGCATGTTCTCTTTTGCTTGCATATGGAGTCCAAAATTTGATCAATATTTTTCTGGTATATTTTGGTAAGAATCATTTTTTTTTTGTAATTTATGGGGTTGAAGGAGGAAGTTGTGAATGATGCCCTCAAAGCCCGGAAATGAAGATGGACGGCAAGAACATGGTAGGCAGGCTGTGTTGCAGTCGGCCACTTATTCCCAACCTTGGTGGCGTGGTGTGGGGAAATCCTTTTTTGATAGTGCTTCGAAATCGTCTTCGATGGAGCACCTAAATGGTTCTGTTAGGAATTGTGCTATGCAGTCGAAAGAGACCGGTCGGCTGGCTGATGGAGCTAAATTTAGCAAAGAAATGCAGGGCACTGTGGCTTCACACTCAGGTAGTCATCTTACCAGACGTCCTCTCTTTAGGTGAAATGCCGTGTGGAGATATTCTTAATATTTTATGCATGCATCCGTTGATATGTTTGCATGTACATATGTGTTTATGTGTCTACCCATTCTTACTCTTTCTTTCCCAATTTGGTGGGTTAATGAGAAAAAAAGGTTGCTTCAGAGATAAGAGAGGCTTAACTTTTTATGGTAGATCTTTCCTTGTAGAAAGGAAGGGGATACCGAGAGAAATGGACCTAATTAAAGAACAACCAAATTATCTGGGTTTCAAGAATTTGTGATGATGTGGGCTTGCATGTAAGTCTGGATTGGCTGTGGAAATAGCCAAGCGAAGGTTCGTGAAGTTTTTAGGGGGGAATGACCCTTTTGAAAATCTAAGTTAGATGGAAATTGACTTAGACAAACTGGAAAATGTTCGCTGTGATTCTGATGGCACAGGAGTTGCTCTTTTTTTTATTCAGATATGTTTGTATATGTACATTTATATGCATTTATATGATATGGTTTCTGATTTGAAACTGTGATAGATTGGAATCTAGTTCCTTGGTATGTGAGGGGAAGCAGTTATTTTCCTCCTTCTTCTGCCTCCTATTTTTCTTTCAGTGAGTGCAATGTGAAGCTGAGTCTAGCAATCAAGGAGACCAAAACATTGTGTGATTCCTGTTTTTGTGCTTCAGGTCTCAGCAGGAAGTGTACTAGCGGGAAAGATGTGGATCATCTTGGAACAAAATTATCAATGGCTGATCATGGTTCTGTTCCCAACTTCACCTCATTTCCATGACTGTTATCTTTTTCTTTGACACGAGTTTTCATTTGACGGAACAAAGGTGCTAAGCCCCTTAGTTGCATCAAGCTTCTATCCTTTTCCTACTTTTCACTCCATGACTGCCATTCCCTAGTTGCATTTTCAAGTTTCTTCTCCCTGAACAACTCTGCTGCAATTCCGATAGGAACATGTGTCAACATAACCCCACCAGATATTTCAAAACAGGGAATAACTTATAGCTCTTCATTTCCGGTTCTTCTACTATACATTAATTTTAAAAAGTCAATGTATGGGAATAATATCAAAATGTGCACGGAGTGCTTCTTTTGTGTTAAAATCTGATACCTTCATTCCTTTAGTTGATAATCGATCTTTTAAATTGTTATTTATAATTTCCTAATAGTATCTCATCTTACAGTTGTGACATATTTCTGGTCCTCACCCGGGAAAGAAGAAGGGGACAGTGGGGATGGGTGTTTCTTTGTAACATCTCACACATATTGTTTTCTAATATCCAGCTTGTTCATACTCAGATTATCACATTAATCTTCAAGTTTCTTTTTTGTATCAGATGGGAATATTGGGCAAGATCAGAGACATATTAACTATGTTCCATCCTTGACACCTAAACTGGGTGAACACCTTAATCCAAACTCGCAAGTGGAACTTGTTGGTCATTCAATTGTAAGACCTGCTCGTCTCTCTCTCTCAAAATATGGAGACCTCGACATTGAACATTTAATTAATAATCTAGGCTTGGTGTTGCTTGTTTCTGGATGCAGAAAAAAATTCTATTATTTTTCCCCTTGACTTATGCAGGTATTGACGTCATACCCATATTCGGATCCACAGTATGGTGGAATGTTTGCTTCCTATGGGCCCCAAGCCATGGTATGCAATTTGCTGTCCAGTGTGTCCTCTGTGTAATGGTACCGGGAGGACAGTAGTAGTAGGATTTTTTGCTGGAACATCTCTTTCTAATGAATATAGAACATGCCTTACTTGTTCCTCAAGGAGGGAAGTTTTCACTGCCCCATTTAGGATGAATTATGTAACTTGTGAAGATATGGGTGCATACCTTGTATGTACTTCTTAAGAAACACATCATTTATGTAAGTCGATCCTCTGATATGTCTTTGATGCATCATATTTGCATTATGCCAAAAACAAGTATTCATATTTGCATTATGCCAGACAAAATAATGTATTCATCCTTGCTTTGATTTAAATACAACGAAAACAGATCACCAAGCGTATTCAATTTATGCTACTCTTGATAAAAAATTGCACTTGTGTGTTCTGCATACATTTGTAAGAAACTGAGTTTCCTGTAGTTAGTGACTGTTGCATTTAACTTTGGAGTAGTTGCAAAATCTGTTGCGCTTAATGTTGGGAGTAGTTTTTTGTATTCGACTGTATAGGGAAAGAAAAATGTTCTGACAGTTCCTAGTGTGATGGCAGATACCTCCTCAATTATATGGAATGCATCAAGCTAGAATGCCTTTACCGCTTGAGATGGAAGAGGAACCTGTCTATGTAAATGCAAAACAATATCATGGTATTCTTAGAAGAAGACAATCACGTGCTAAGGCTGAGCTAGAGAAGAAAGCTATAAAAGTCCGGAAGGTAAAATCAATTTTTGTAGTTTTTTACTTCTTCGGAATGTTTAGGATGATAAAATAGTGGAGAAACATGCATTGAATAGTTGATGCAACTTTCATTGTTGAGAGCTTCTTCAGGTCTAAATCCATATTTTTTCTTTGGTTGGACTTATTCATTCTTGGCAAGTTTGCTTCTAGGTTTTGTAGCTTCATATGGCCCTATTGAGAACATAAACTGTTTGAGTGTTTCTCTGTGCTTGCTACTCCCACTAGCTGGTTGGCCCTTTTAAAAGATCCACTAGAAATATCATTGAATATCACATTTCAAGAATTTTTTGGTTGTCTTAATTAGATTTGCTTCCAATGAGAAGACAACATATCTGGTTGCTAAAATTCTATTAAATCACACCAGATAAAACAGAAAATTATGATATTCGTTATACCACAGTACTTGACGGATTTTCACAACAATTAGCTAAACTTCTCTATTTGTTTAGCAAAAATGTCTGATAGTTTACTGTGACTCTAGGACCTAATGAACTATGATATGTATTTAAAGGAAAATAAGGAAGATTTAGAATGGTTGAAAGGATTCTGTATGGTGTATGACTGTTTTGTGTACCAGCCGTATCTCCATGAGTCTAGACACCTACATGCTATGAGAAGGGCAAGAGGTTGTGGGGGGCGCTTTCTTAATACTAAAAAGCTTGACGATGTTGCCAATCCCACTTCAGAAGAAGGCAGGAATGTTGGTGCTAGCCCTTCAACACGACCAACCAGCTCATCTGGCTCTGAATGCTTGCCCACCAATAGCAATGGGAATGTGAATTTCTTACTTAATCAGCAAGAGGGATCACGGTCCATAGTCCCTAATATTCGAGAAGCACATAATTTATCCAATGGTAATAGCTGCAGCCATGGTCTGTCGTCAACTTACCACTCTCTGTTTAATGATGGCAATGAGGCGGACTGTTTGGGTCAGCAGAGGGAGATCATGCGGGTGAATGGGGTTACACGTGGGGCGATCCCTATTAAATGACATTCACTGAAGGTGGGTTGCCTCCGGAAATATATTATACCAGCTCAATAATTCTTGTTGTCAGTTGTAGTAATTTTCTTGTGTATGTTATGAGAGAGTCCTTTCCTGCAGGTGAACCTGAAGGCACTCGCCCCATCCCGCTTCGGCAGAAACCCTCCTTGTGTTGTGTTTCTTAGGCAATTCATTCTTGGCTTGAAACTCGGTTACTTGTGTTTATAGGGAGTGAGATAAGAGGGAGACAGATATGTAGTGGACTCGCTGCTGTTACAGTCTACAAGTATCTCTTCCATTCACCCCCCCTTTAAAAAGAACATAAAGTTCTTAAATCTTATCTAAGTATCTCTTGGCACAATGGGCGGCTCGCTCTTCTGTTTCTGGATTTGTTTCTATTTCCCGCATTCCTTTCAGTATTTTAAGTTGTGATGTGAACTCAGTTTTTCTGTAATTCGATGAGGTTGTTTTCAGAAAACAAAAAGTTATGAATGTGTAAAACTCTAAAAATCGAAGCTGAAAACTGTGTATGACAAAGGGTGTGCTACCCTATGTGTTAAATGTTGACAACATTAAGAATCGCTCTTTCTTGGTGTTCCTCTATTGGTATGAAGGTTGTCCCTGTTGTTTGTTTGACCCAGTGACCCAGCAGTTAGACATTTTTACTGGGAAGGTATAGCATGTGTGATGTGGTCAAGGGACAACGAAGATGTAAAGCACAATCTGGACATGTTTAATTCTCGCATGCATCAGTCATAGCAGAGCTTCAAGTCTGAATTGTTATGAGGTTCATGTCGTTGGTGTGATCTTCCTAGTGATGATCACTACACAAAAAGATCAGTGATGGGAATTCCTTTCCCATGTGTCCATTATGAACTTTCAACCAAAACATAAAAAGGAAAAGAGGGCAGATAAAATAAAATATTTTAAAAAAGCAAAGAGTGAAAAAAAACCAAATAAAAATGCGAGCTTGAGTCTTGACCTCGTCCGCTCTCGTGGCTGCGCTTAGTGTATATTAAGGCTAAAGTGTTGTCATAGCCGCAAGTAAACCCTAGCAGCAGAACAGCTCCCGTAACACTTTTTCACTGCGCACAGCCCCAACGCTTCTGTCTCTCTCTCTCTCTGTCCTCCTCCCTCCCCCCAACCCCATATAGATGCATGTAAAATTTTCGGTTTCTGCAATCTCTGTATCCCGATGAGGAAGAGTTTAGTAATCTAAAGTGAGTGCATGGAACTCATAGCAGGAAAAGAACATGGGGCTCCCTTTTGCAAGCTTATTGCGAGGTTGAGGAACCATGGTTTCATGCCCTGTAAGGTTGATACTAGGCATCCTGAGGGATCTTTTTGTTTTGCAAGTCTTGATATGACAACCTTGCCTTTCAATTCAAGATTGTTGTTTTCTTTGGACGTCTAGGACATAGAAGATGACAATCGCTTCCCACTGCTGCTGGGTTCTTAAAGCGAGCCCCCCCCCCCCTTTAGCTGAAGAGCGATTCTGATAGCTCCCAAGCATGCTTACGTGAACTGCACATGAATTGAAACCTCTTCAAGGTTACTAGTTTTCCGATGGGTTCAGTTCCGTGGTTTAACAATCACCCTTACCTAATCGGAAGTTCTCTCGCACGTTCCCCAAAATCCTTCGTCAACTCAACTAAATAGACCAAATGATCCAGAATGTCCCCTGATATTCTCAGTGAAGAATGTACGGTGGTAAAGAAACTCGCAGATTTTAGACATTGTGCGTGTTGGGTACATGTCTGTGGTAGATCCAGTCAATCTAAAATGAGATTGTTCAACAGCTGTAGTTCCGTCGGCGTATTTAGAAAAAAAAAAAAGTAGTTCCGTCGGCGTCGTTAGGATGCGCACCATCGCGGACTTTTGACCGAACCTAACGGGGAACCTTATCTTGCAACGAGAGAACATGTAGGAGCATTGGCCAATCAGGTAAACCCACGGGTTTTGAACCAGCAAGCGTCTCAAATAGCAACAGCAGATCAAACCCACGGGTTCGGAACCAGCTTTTTTCATACATAAATCCCATCCTATGTTGTACTGCTTTATTCCGGCGTGAGGCTGCGTGGAGTGGACTCGAGGTCCTTCCCTCTCTAAACCATGCTTTTACATACGAATCATTTGTGTGAAATGCATACTTTCAGATCCTCAAGCCAGACATAGTCGCAGCGACAAGGAATCAAGAAATTTTTTGAGATTCTTCAAGCAGGATGACAAAAGCCAGCCAAATAGCTTCCCTGGTATCAAATATTGGATTCCCTTGCACTCTTTCAGGATGGGAAGACATGACATTGTGGGGCTTGCGACCGGTGAAGCTTTGGTGCCATCTGAAGTAGAAAATACGGCCATAACAAAAGAAAAGCAAACTTCTAATGGAGAAGATAAATTTGTTTCTTTCTTCAGATAGCTATATGATTAGGAGCCAGGCTGATTCTCACACGCTTGTGCTATTAAGAAATATCATTGAGATGCGTCAGGTCAAGGGACAAACTATAGACTTATTCGGTAGCTACAAGAATAATTACAGTTTTGTTTGCGCAATTCAATTATAATGTCACCCAGAACGGTAATATCGCCAAAGTACTACTACAAGATGTGTGTATGATTTACATGGATCCATCTTCACTCAAAGCTTCTCTGTTTTATGTAGATAATCAGAGTTTTGCCTGGTCTTGAAGTTGGTCCTGTATGAAAACCATGAATATAAATGAGAATCTCTAAAATATGAAGAAACAGAAAAAAAAAGTTCCAAAAACAATCATAATCTGATGTGTAAGAAGGCAACCTATAAACTGTATGACAGTGCATCCATCTAGATCACAAAATAGTTGATTCAACAGCAGAATAAATGGGATACTCCAATTATATCAGGAAGGAAAAGACTGGGGGAGGAGCTGGTGAATTTCTACTCGAAGTTGTACAGTTGTATTCCAGTGACAACCCGAGCGAGTATCCCGAACGCTCTCGAAGGAGTGGTAGAAAAGATGGTAATGGAGGAAGATAACGAATCTCTGTCAAGGATACCGGTTGAATAAATGGGACACTCCAATTTTCCTACTCCTCATGGAGAGCGTATGGTAGCCTGAAGTGTGACACTTGGCTTCTATACCTGGGTAATTCCAACAGCAGCTGATTGACCATAATACATCCCAGATACGCCTCTCTATTTATTTTCTGCCGTCCACTACAGTTGAGCCATTTACCTTTCATTCGTATCCCGGCTAAAACTGATCATAATTGATAATCTCTTCTCTATCATTTTGCAATACTTCCTGTGACCTCTATTTACGTTGTTCTTTCTATCTCAATTCTGTTTGTCCTAAGATTTAATTTTACTAAACCTTCGATGAAATTTGACCATGAAGCTAGTTTCAACTCCAGAGAAATGTAAGAAAGCAATCAAATCCAGAAGCAATGGCTGTGACACTAACCTCTGTCACAAAGAAGGCATGGAACCCATATGGAACCCTGTGGGGCAACTCAACAACTGCGACAGGATCAGCTGACATTTTTTTTGCATCAATTATATGCACTGCTGACTTCCTGCATAAATATATATCAATTTGAGATTGTACAGTCATCATCAATAAAAAATTTAAATCTGCTTCATATAGTAATAGTTGATAACCATTCTAAAACTTATACACAGAGGAGTATACTGTTACTCTGCAGTCTTCCACATCATCCTTGGTAATGTTCACAAGCTTGTTTTTGGAACTTTTAGATCTTGTAGAATAACACAAATAACATAAGAAAAAGAAGGATAGCAGACCTTTAAATATCCATTTAGGTTAGACATACTATTATCAGTTCACTTCTGATTTACAATGCAACTGGTGTTTTTGAAATAACATTGATGCAAACTGCCTAAACAAAGATTCAGGAGCTTAATTACATCAAAAGAACCAGTCATTAACATAGCTTCTATTAGAGCTAATATCATAATCAAATCTTAAAGATTTGATATAATATTATGATTACCACAATATCAAATTTTTGATATTATTACGAAGATTCAAATTCAAATATTGAGATTCAAATTTAAATATAGGATATTCTTCTATTATACTTTTTATTATCTCTATAAATAAAAATCTTCAATTATAATTTGTATGGACTCATAATACAAAATACAGTCAGGACTTTCACAGTGGAGGGAGGTCTTCTAGACCGAACCACTTAAAATCTCTTGGCTCTTGTTACTATTTCTCTCCCCTTTTCATTTTCTACCTATTTCAGCTTAGAGATCCTCCGGTCCTCAAGTCGAATTCACTTTCTCAAGTATAATACATACACCCACTACTTAGAGCGTACTGTCTGCTACCAGTGTGAGATAGTTAATCATACGCACCGGAAGGTGGCCTTTGACGAGAAGGTCAGTGGCGGGAGGGGTCTCGTTGTTAACCGGAGCGAAGTTGCCGGAGAGATAGTGCTGAGGGCGAGAAGAGTCGTACATAAACTTGACAATCAGCTTCTCCAGAAAGTCGATCACCTTCGAGGTGAGCCCTTTCCTTGGTTTTGGGTCCACCACAACAATCCCTCCTCCGCCATGCGTCTGCTTCTCCTTATCCTCTGCCATATCTCACTTTCTCTCAGCGTCTGAAAAGATTACAGTAATGCTGTGAGGTTGTAGTATTAAAGTCAGTGGATTATATGTTCATGTCCGTTCCACACTTGGCTTTGTCGGTGTCTTGGTGAAGGTACTGCCACGTTGCATTATCGTCCATTAAATGACAGGAGGAAGACGACAACATCTTGACGTAAATTACTACACAGGCGGACAGAGCTCCCATAAAAGAATTAACTTTTGCAATGGATCCATAAATTTTCACATATTTATATCTCTAATTTATTTCTGAAAAATTAAATAAAAATATTAAAGATGAATAATATGTAGCTGTAATATCACTAACATAATAATTTAAAGATATAAAATACAAAACTCACATTTTAGTGAAAAATATATATTTTTATAGTATATAAATTTTTGGTGTCTAAGATCCAAAGAAAACTTGTCTGCATTGGTCAAACTGGCCAGGCCGTGACTTTTACCCAGAGATCTAGGGCCCTTGTCAATCGGTTATCTTGATCATGAACTACCCAGCAATAACAACTTTGTCCCTAGTCAACCTAATTACCCTATCAGTCCAAACACCATGTCTAACTCGATACCCTTATAAACATACTGTAAAACACAAATAAAAAGTCATAAAACGCATATATTATAACTTATCTCATATACATAAAAACTATATTATATAGGGAATTAAACAAAAGAGGAGTGTTACAAACTTCAACTTTACAAACACGATAAAAATTTAGTCCCAAGATTCTCTAAACATTTATTGTCCACATAGGTAGACCTTATGTTATTTACTATCTTATAAGATTTTGAGTAGTAAAAACCATATAATAAAAGTCATCTATTGTGTCTTTTTTAAAAAAAATAATTGCTAAATATAATTCGAATATAGAATAGCAAATGATACTCATCTTAATCCTCAATCTTTTATCAAGAGAAATATTTGAAAACTGAAAATTGTAGGACTAATATGGCTTACCAACATGGGCCTTTATTAAAGAACCACAATTAATGCCATCATGTATGACAAACACAATAAATATGTTCTCCCAAGCATTTTGTTTTGTATATCAATCAATACATTTAAGATTGAAAATGGAAAGTTATATTTTCATTGTTTTATTTTTTGTGTGCCATAATTTTGGAGTTGAAAAAAAAATGAAGAGAAAGAAGATTTGAATATATATTTTTATATTTATTATAATAAAAAATAATTATTTATTAAGAGAGAAAATTATTTTGTAGTATTTTTTACCAAAATTTTGACACTCAAAACACTAGAATTGTATAAAATATTAAGAATAATTATTTTAATAATGTATTCACTTGGTAAGTATTTTTATATTTGTTAAACCTACAAGAATAGTTTTTAAATAACTTTACTAGTAGTTTTATGGTTACTCTTAAAATTTTATGATTTTTTTATTTATTAAAAATACCTATAGTTAAACTTTTCTCTTAAGGCCTCAAATAATATTGGGCCGCCCCTGCCTCTAAAAGTAATCCACGAGGTGCTCATAAGGCCCATGATTGACTTTCACGAGGCCCAAGACTATTAATGAAAGGCAGGCCCATCCTGGAAGCAGAGAAGAGGACGAGTTTCAGAAACAGTGGGCATAAGTTGGGTGTTTTAAAAATTATTATTCGCAAAAATACCCCAGGATTTGCACTCAATTATAATTTGAGCATCTTAAGCCTCAGGCTACGCTAGGCTAGGCTAGGCTTGCAAGTTAAGACAACATGAGCTGAGATTAGGCCTGCACTAAGTGGAGTCAAAATGTGCCAAATTTGTTGCTTTCAAACAAATTCTAGTTACTTCTTGGAATTAGCTTATAACTTTTCCAAGCCAAATTGGACAAACAGATTATGATGAGCATGCAATTTGCATAGTCAATTTTGCTCCATACCCGCAATGCCAATTTTCCCATTCAATATAGAATTCTAGTGGAATTGTCTCAAAGCCATCATGTTAACCCAGAAAAAGCTTGAAACCTGATTTTCAAAGTATTTCTCGTATTACGTATACCCAAGGGATTCAAATACAAATTCCCCTTCTCATGGTCAGTTTTCACTCCAATTTCTTTCCTTCTATTACCCAAGGAATTCCACCTAATTCAGGTACCTTTTTACATTCTAGCTAAAAGCGTTTGAAATGCCATGATTAATCCTTGATTTCTGAAATTTGGGTCACTTGGAATATATCCCTTCTCCATCTCCAATCTCGGTATTTGTACAATTCTAATTGCTAGGACCCACTAATGTTTACCACGATTATAACAATACATTCAAAGCGACTTTGTAAATATGGCACAAACTTCAAAGTAAGGGAAAAGACTATGGGTTAGTCTAATTAGGAAATGATTTAATCCGGGGTGTTTAAATCAATATGGGTCCAGATGAATGAGTAATATTAAATCACAATACATTCAATGATAAATGAGCATACCACCTTAATTAATGAGTCGGATTTGGTCGCGAGCCGGTTACAATACACGAGCATCTATTGGATATGTTGAGATTTAATTTTAACAATCCGTGTAGACCCATCTGGATTTAATCAGTCCGGATGAAATCCCTTTTTCAGTCCAATTGGTTTTAAACCAAGGAGTCAATAAAAGAAAGGATAATGATCAATGAATAATCGACTGTTCAAACTTGTAGCTTAGGTAAGTTAGCAATGCGGCGGCAAAAGTGAATGCGGCAAGATCGTCGGCTTTGATTATGTCACAAAGACGTGAAAACTTCTTGGAGTGGCCGCAAACAAACCCAAAAGTCACAAATATTGAACGACTTCACCCCAAACTCCCCATGCCTCCGTGCATCTTCCCCAAACACACCACGGCAAGTCATAGGGTCGCATGGCTAATATCTCTCCTCCATAACCCACCGTCCGCGCGCCCACAAAAGCACATGCAAATCCCATTCTCTTACCACATTCACACCTTCTTTCTCCCTTGCACAAAACTCAAAAGCTTAATTCACCTAAACATATTATTAGAATTTACACAATATGTGAAAGGTGAGCCTAACTCAACTTCAAAAGACGTCTTGAGGAGTGAGAGATGTCACAATCTTATAAGGAACACATTGACTAGTTTCTCTAGCAATATGAGACTTCCAACACTCTCCCTCAAGTATGGCGAGAGGACATCCAAGCTAACACGTGGAAACGAGTGACGGTGGGACCACAAATTAGGAATATTGCTCTGTTACCATATTAGAAAGACTTCCAACACATATAACTGCTAACTTCCCTAACTTTTCGTTTCTTTTGGTAAGTAAACGGAATTTCCCAACTCGCTGTTCCAAATACGGCCCCCAGCCCTCCATTGGAGACAATATGTGTAAGCATATGGTCCATAGCTAGGGCCGTAAATTACGGAATCATTGGGTGGATCCTTGATCCATAAGCTTGTACAATCGCGATGATCGACTATGTATAGCAAGTTACCCACCTCAATCTAATGCGTAAATAACGTAAATACTTTGCATGGATGTTTTCTTCACGATCCAATATTGGCGCATGATGTGATGGCCTGGAAAGAGAGATGGTTAAACAGGGCCGGCTCAAGTCGCATGGAGGACTAAGGCCGTATAAATCAGTAAGCTTTTTATATAAATTTTAATATAAAATATTTATAATTATCTGAAAATTAATAAATTTAACATAAAATATTCAAAGGCCTCATTCATTATTTTTTTTATAGAGCTCTCATTCATGACATCAATGCTTCATAACTTGCATAGTTAAGAAATTTATAGGACATTTTTTTCTCTTTGAGCAAAATTCATAAATTGCAAAAAGAAAAGGGAGGCCGTGGAAAAACATATAGACAGTTTACTATATAAAAATATGAAAATATTGTATCTTGTCATTCCTTTTTTTTCTTATCTCATTGTCTTTTTATTTATTGGGTCATTTACAACACATTTTAGCTCTTTATGGGGCCGGCGTTGCTCAGGGTGAGGCCATAGGCTATCGCCTAAGTCGCCTTACCCTTGAGCCGGCCAGTGGTTAAAGGGTTTGCATGAATTTTTCAGATTATTGAGAAAACTTGATTTTTGGTGTAATTTGGTTATATCTTATAAGGTTAATTTCCAATTGTATCTGAATATATCTACTTAGAAATTTTAACCAAAATATTTTGGTTTTCCAAAGTAGAAATAATGTTCGTTTCTGGGTTGGTGAGGTTTGGGGCTGTCTAGAACCAAACTGCTTGTAATCATTAAGTGTTACTTTTGAGCGCTGTTGTAACCCAAAATCATCTACCCCTTTGGTAGTTAACTTGGTGTTTGGGACACACGTAATTTTTTCCACTGAAGACGTACTGGTTTTCAAAGTAATTGGTGCACATCAACCGAACCAAGACTAATGATTAAGGCTTTGACATATATATAGCATCAACAATTGTGTTTCAAAATCACATGATTGAGTCAAATTTGGACTCACAGGTCGGTCGACGGTCGTGTTCTACGCCTGTACGTATATGTTTTCTTGACCATAAAATAACACGAGAAACATTAATATTAATCATGTTGATAGCAAATATGTCAACGGCCACTTAATTTAATTCCTAGTAATTAATTACCTATAAGTGGATTTATACCAAGGGGCGCCATTACCAAAATGGAAAACTAACGAAGAACAAATGTTAATTAACATGCAGATCCATGCCACATGTATAGATGTTGTGACATATGCATGCATGCATACAGACATACATACAACCATACATGTGTATGTGAATCTTACAGCTCGGTTTTTTATTGGCCGCAAACCTCTTCGATGAGTATGATCATCCTAAGTCCTAATATTATTTGAACATATATATACATGCGTGCACATACATGTTTCTAATAGCTTTATGTGCATGTATGTGTGAACACGTGCTAGCTTGAAAGTGATGAGGTAATTTACATGTCAAGCTGTTGGTAGAAAAGCACGAAACTCACTAAAATTGATTTTCTTCCATGACGGACTATCGGCCAAACTCAAACTCTTCTATTTCGATTCTGGGGGATTGACTTCAGGAAGAAAAATCGATCCTAGTAGGATTATGAGCACAGTCTATCCGAATTTGCAGCGCGCACACAAGAAAACGAGTAACAAAGAAGAAGAAAAACCAGAATTTTTTGTGCGTGCGCTGCAACTCATATAGACCTATCTCTTTCCTTCTGAAAAAGGCTGGACTCCACCTTCCCTATAAATATATACCTGCAGCGGCCCTTGAAGACAAACCATATTCATTTGATCTCTCTGCCATACCTCCTATCATTCTATAGCAACTTTTTCATATCTTTTGGACATTTGTGTTTCCTCCACAAAGTTTCAGAATGTCACTGCAAAGACAACTCTTCACACTTTTCGTAGTGATCTTAGCTTGTTTGTCATCCTGTTTTGGCATGTACCTAGAGGACCCACTTCCCACTAATCCAGATGAAACTCCTGGTCATGATCCTAGACCCTACAATGCACCAATCGTAAGCACCATTCATGAACAGGGTGATAAACACGGGTTTATGGACTGGCTGAAGTCTGAGACGAGAAGTTCTTTTATATTGAGAAGACTTGACCAAGCAACCTCCACTGAAACTTCACCAAGGGTGGTTAATGTGGATAACTTTGGAGCTAAAGGTATTGGGGGAGATGACACTGAGGTACAACAACTTTGCTCAAATTCTTTTTCGGTTTCAATTGTTCTTTCTTTTCTTTTCTGTTTTTCTTTTTGCGCAGCATCCATGGAGTTTTGAATTTTTCTTGGGGCATATGGATTTGACTTGTACACTTTTATGTTAGGCATTTATAAAAGCTTGGAACGCGGCCTGTTCTTCTGCAAATAGCGTTCTTGTGGTCCCTCAAAGTAGAAACTATTATCTAAAGCCAATGACATTCTCAGGCCCTTGCAAATCTGGTGTTACTATGAAGGTTAGTTCTACCCATGCATGCATAAAAATCATATTCATCCATTGAACGTGAGTTCTACGCATCCATGCATGCCATTGAAGGTGAGTTCTACTCATGGATGAAGGCCTTCATCGTAAGCCCACCACATGCCCAAGCCCTTGAAAATCCATTTTTCCATACTTTCAGTTTCATGCTCACACCCATTACACCCACCCACCCACCCATACACGTACATCCATAATATATAGCTGCAGTAGACACGTATACTAGTATGCATAAGGAAATTATAAACAAGTTTTTCCTTTCTTTATACTAGGTCTATGGAACAATCAAAGCTTCCCCTAGCAGATCAGATTATGCAGCAGATACTCGACATTGGCTTGTGTTTGAAAATATTCAAAATTTTATAGTTCAAGGTGGGGGCACCATCGATGGAAATGGGAGGATATGGTGGCAGAACTCATGCAAAATCAACGAAAAACTTGTATGTAATTAGACTCTAACTCTTCCATGCCATTCTAGGAACTTCCATTAATATTCTCTCAATACAGGAACTAATTACTATAATCCTTTGTCTCTTCCATGTTTCTACAGCCTTGCACGCACGCGCCAACAGTAAGTTCACTAATATTCCTCTCTATTTTATAAGTGTTTCCTAATGTTGCAGATAGCTTTTCATAATTATTTGCTGATTCCGTTCAAACATTTTTCACAGGCTGTTACTTTCGTCGGGTGTAACAATTTGATAGTAGCCAACCTGAGGATAAAAAATGCACAACAAATGCACCTCGCATTCCAGAGATGTGTCGATGTTAAGGCACTTAATCTCTGGGTGACTGCACCAGGGAATAGCCCCAATACCGATGGAATTCATGTAACAGATACACAAAACATTAGAATTCAAAATTGTGACATCAAGACAGGTAGATGAAAAAAATAAAACAAAAATCTAAATCACTCCCCCTTTTTCAATAAAGCAGTTAACTAATTTCCCATCCGGTTCAATTCTGGATTGTCTCTGTTTTATTTGTTGTAGGCGATGACTGCATTTCAATAGTAAGTGGGTCACAGAATGTTCGAGCCACTGATATTAAATGTGGACCAGGTCACGGCATAAGGTATATCTAACTCCAACTTGATTTGCACCTGATTAATGAACTTCAACTAAACTAATTCTACCACCAGATGCACTAATATCCTGCTGCAGCCTGCAAGCTTTTGTTTGATATTATATTTATGTTTTTCGACATTATTTTGCAGCATTGGAAGCTTAGGAGCAGACAATTCAAAAGCTTATGTTTCCAATGTGGTAGTCGACAGAGCAACATTTTCAGGAACCACTAATGGAGTGAGAATAAAGAGTTGGCAGGTAAGAGTTTGTTTTCAAATATCCATTTTTGGGTACCCACGATTGGTTAGCTGTAGGGCCATACTCTGAAAGTTTAGCTCTGAAACATAGATAAAGGATAGATGTCAATGCATGCATAAGTAACATTCATGCAGCAAAATTCAAACACCCTTTTGGAATAATTTCTGGGAATTACTTCGCAAAAATACTTCAGAAGTTGAAATTTTGTTGCAAAATTTAGTCGCAACATTGGCCATTCACATGCAGAAACTGGGAAAACTGTCCGAAAAGAAGCAAAACTCAGAAGAAACAGGAGTTTGGTTATTGAATTGTGAATATAGCCAAAGGTGTAAAGGTTGAAAGTTTAGAAAATAGGGAAACAGTGGGTGAAGAAGCAGTAGTTTTTCCGCCGACGTCTCCTTTAATCACTCCCCTTGACAGAAGACGTCCCAAAGTTTCCAACTTCCCAACTTCCTTGCTCCTTGACTTGTGGTGAGCCAAAACTAAGCATATTTCTTCTTTCTTATATCTTCCTGCTGTGACCTACGTAAGATCGATAGACCTTCTATTTTGCAAGTCTAGCTTACCATTTCTTTGGCTCTTCACCACAGCTCAATAAAAGTTCTAATAAGAAATCTTCAGCTTAACTTTCCTTAATTTTCTTCTCTCTAGATCTGCCCCCAATTACAAATTAACTCTGCTTTTGTTCCATGGCATTTGTATCATTCCACACAAACAATTGATCTAGGCGCTGTAGCTAGCTCGAAGGGAAGTGGAATAGCCAGTGGAAAACGTCATCTTTCTTTATAAGACGTAGCTTTAGCCCCCACCAAATGTGCTACTCCATAGGATTACTGAAATATGGCATGCTTCTTTCGACAGTCAAATAATAAAGACAAATATATCAAACATTTATTCATCTGCACTGTGCAGGGAGGCTCTGGGTATGCAAAAGATATCATATTTCAGAACATTGGTATGCATAATGTCAGCAACCCCATAATCATAGATCAAAACTACTGTGATCAAACAGGGCCATGTCCAGAACAGGTAAGAAATCAACACCCATATATAAGTCATAAACGCATCTCTTTGACTCACACAGATTCATGACAGCCATCTAATTAATCTACTCATGACAGGCATCAGCTGTGAAAATAAACACAGTGGTTTACAGAAACATCAAAGGCACTAGTGCTTCGGAGAAGGCTGTGAATTTCGATTGCAGCAAGAGCATTCCATGTCAAGGGATTTGGTTGCAAGATGTCAATCTAGCACGTGAAGGAGATGGAAGTGTCGAAGCTTCATGTGACAATGTTAGGTTGACAAGTAAGGGGGAAGTCTCTCCGCAGTGCTCATAATTCTTAGAGCAAAAGATGATTCATACATACATTGATCATTTTCTCATGATCTTTGATGCTGTAAATATCATTAACTAATTAGCATTATACGTACGTGCTAGCTAGATTTATTCAAATTCCATTGTTAAATACAATAATTCAACGTACCATATCATTCAATGTTTTTTTGTTTTTGTTTTTTTCTGATGGTGTACGTGTTAATCAGTGCTAGATGATATATATGCCAAATCTCTACAAGATATATAGTTGCTAATTAAGTGGTGCTTCTGACCCATTAATTCTTTTTATAAGAACTATATGCTCATAATTATTAAATATTTGAGACCCTTTTGACGGATGGAAGTTGCACGAGACCTACCTAGGCCTAGCAGATCGAAGCAGGCCCAAAGTAGGTATCGATAAATTAATATACGCAAGTACCCAAAACCCGGAATTCAAGCCCATACAATCTGCATCCTTCATAAGATCAATTAATGGAAGTTGCCTTAATTAAAGTAATTGGCAATATCGTGCCGAACTTGGGATCTTTGTACGCTAATTAATAAAAGAACTAACTACCCCAACTAATTAGTGATCACAAGGCCCATATTTGGCTTATTTGAAGGCTTTTGCATGCTATATTATGCAATTCTCATAGGAGGTTACGCAATTTCATTCTTAAAATACTAAAGATAACCGAACAATATTATTTGAAAGTCAATCAAAACTTTTTAATTGATTTTCCAATGTACATAAAGCAAAATTACTCCTTCAACAGTTTAATGTCGATCGATTGCTCCAACAGATTATTGGGTAGTTAAATTGGTGGTTGGATTCGGAGGTACAGCAGATCATGATAAATTTGCAGGCAAGAAATACGATATTAATGTTGCATTATAACTATGTACTGGTTTTTCGTTTTTGAATGTAATTATTTGTCGCGCGCGCTCGTACGTTGACGATCGAGTTCGAAGGGTTAGACATGATCAGGAACACAACGTTAATTTGTTGCGAAGATCTATCTATGTTTTAGAACGCGTTATACTTATGCCAGCCCTACTGCATGCAGCTCGTTATACGTAACTGCATGCCCTACGAGCCAAACTGATCAGATCTGATGTATCTAGCCAGTTACGTTAACCATTGCGAGGATCATTTTTCAGAACTAAAAACAAAAAACAAATACAACATTAATCTAGACCGACGTACTCTGACATATCGTAGCCCTTGACCTTAACTTGTATCTAGGTCGATCGTTTGCCTATAAATTAAGCCAAAGCCATGAGATGAGACTATGAGAGGGTCGATCAAATTATTAGTTTCGCGCCAAAGAAATAGGTCAAGCTGAAGGTACTCCATTCTCGTTTCTTGAGTTTCTCCTTCTTTTGTTCTAGATTCGATCTCTCGGCTGATTTCACGTCTCGTTCTTCTCTTCCCCATCGTCCTATAGCGTCCTCTGCGTACTGCATCCTCTTTGGACGTTTGTTTTTTTCTCCAAAAGCGGAAGAGATATGTCTCAGGTCCTTGCAAATCTAATTTCACAATGAAGGCGAGTTCTATATATGCATATATATCCCAACACAATTTAAAACGCCACTAATCTTTTGTTGTTCCTCTTGAGGAAAACCAACCGGTAACGCACTAAAGTATCTCCAAATGTTGACTTTGTGTTATTATACCTATATAGCCAAATAAGCAAGTTTCTGTATAATTTATAGGTCGACGGAACAATCAAAGCTAGCTTCTACTCGCAGATCTGATTATGGAAAAGATAAACGCCATTGGCTCGTGTTTGAGAAGATCCACAATTTCACAGTTGAAGGTTGGGGCACCATTGATGGTAATGGGAGGAAATGGTGGGCAAACTCATGCAAAATCAACAAAAACTTGTATGTAAATTCAAAAGGACCGACCAGGCAAAAACAGTCGACGGGACCCTGAAAATGATCGGAGAAAGACATTACATGCTCCATGTGAGGCAGAAGGAGCGGTGGCCGGACTCAGCTAGAGCTACCAGAACCTATGCTAACCAGCAAATATAGCACCACAACCTGATACATCAAAACCCCAAAGGCCGGATAAGATCCACAAGGGATCGGGAAAGCCCACGCAAGAGCCGGAAAAACAAAACAAAAAACAACAAAAACCCACAAACCAACCGGCCGACAGAACACAAAGACAAACAAAAACAAACCACAACCAACAGGAAAAAAAACACTCGGCCTGCTATACGAGACATTGGCCACTCGCACACTTCTTGCCTTGTGGTGCGCTTAGCTATATAGAAGTACACATATTTCTTCCTTTTTTTGTTGCCGTCCTACAAAAGACCTATATATACAATCTTAATTATATGACAAGTTTAGGATTTACTACTTGTTTTCCAAAGTCAAAAAGGTTCTTAGGAATGTTGGGCAAGTTTGCTTTCCCTCTCTATGGTCAGGCCAGAATAAGAAAATGACTATATATGCACCTACTAGATTAGAGTTGGTCATGATATTTGATATTCAAGAGTAATAAAAATGTGTGTTGGATATTGATTCATATGCAGGGAGGCTCTGGATATGCCAAGAACATCACATTCCAAAACATCGAGATGGAAAATGTCAGATATGCGATAATCATAGATCAGAACTACTGTGATAGGAGAAAACCATGCACAAAAGAGGTAATTATATATATACTCCCCCCCTAAACCCTCTTTGGCTGAAACCCCATTTGAAATTAATCACAACCAGCAAGAACCATATATATTTAACAATGATCATCTTATAAATACGACAGACATCGGCTGTGCAAGTAAGTGGGGTGGTTTACAAGAACATCACAGGCACCAGTGCAGCAGAGGAAGCTGTCAAATTCAACTGCAGCAAAACCATTCCCTGTCACGAGATTTCGTTGCAAGATGTTAACCTTGTTCGTGAAGGAGATGGAAGTGTCACCGCTTGGTGTGACAACGTTGGATTGAGAAACGAGGGGAAAGTATCTCCAAGGTGCTGATCATAGTTTAGAGGTACAAAGAAACATAAGGCATGTTGATCTTGTACTGTTGCTGTAAATGGTCGTTGATTTAACATATATAGAGCCTTATTCAACATGTTTGTTGTTTTAGGCTTCTAACATGAAATGAATAACTATACAGTGTTCTTGCTCATGAAATTTTAAATATTTTCTCAATTTATGCCTAATTTGAAATGTGATTTAAGAGTAGTGCATATTGTCTCATATTGGTGCTAGATAAATGATCTTTGAATGATTTGTGTTATACACAATTCACATTGCACGCCAGCATAATTGAATGAGACTTGATCGCGCGTGTGGAATTTGAGTTGACAATCACAAGTGAAAAGACACATGTTCTTAGGACTGGATTGACCTTTAACTGGCTAATATTAATCAGTTATTGCCCCTTTACTAGTGAAAGAACCAAAACGAACATATACACTCAAAAAGGAGTTGGTTCGAAAGAAACAAAAAGAACTTAAAAAACTCAAAAAAGAGTTGGTTCAACCCCGAAAAAGAAGAAGAGGAGAAATCCTTCAACGGGCCGGTAGAAAAACAAACAACAAAACCGCATTCTCAGGTCTTGGTAGCATTGAGTTTGACTTTTAGTCTCTAGATCTATGTTTTCTTTTTCACTAGTGGTTTCATTTGGATCGCTTTTACTTCGCTCACAAATTTAAGGTTTTAAGCCTCTTTAATGGTATTTAGTCTTCTACACACGTGTGACCTTTTCATTCTTTGATCATTGATTCTAAAACTTGAATGAGACTTATGGCATGAAATAAATGATCGTTTTTCTCTAGTTAAGTAAGTTGAGTTAATATTGAGATTTCATGTAAATAAATCACAATTTATATTCTTTATTCCTTTTTTTTTAGCATTAAGTGCATCTTGCATCTTGTTTTTATTGCATTCTCCACTATCTTCCACTGCATGCATGTTAACATATTCATAGGGAAAAAAACGTAAAGTTCATCTTGTACCAGCAAATATTCTTATAAACCAACAACTCATTTTGACATAAGAGGAATAGACTTTCATCTTACCCAATCGCTTCCAAAGCCAACTGTCCTTTACTCAAGCACATCAAACTCACTGATATTGCAATTGTTTAGAACAGCAATGACAGCAATCATTGATATCGGTGCGACTGATAAATCATCCATCACCATGTAGGTAACTAAACCCTTTACATAAACCTCCTGCACTGGCTGAACCTGCCTTTGCATGATTTGTAGCAGTATACTGCACTTCATAGGACATCCTACTCCCACATGAAGGACAAGCTGAATTGTACTTGTCTGATACATGCCAGTGTCTAGAACAATGGCTGTATAACTTGCCAATGAAACTAGAGATTGAAGACTTGAATGTCGCATGCAGATATGCAACATTTAAGTCTTCAATGCTCTTGTACAGGTTTCCAATGCAGCCAACCATGGTACGACTTGATAGGAGACCGATCACGGAATCATTAGGCAAAAGGAGGTGGAATAGAAATCCACAAAGTCTCTTCTGGCTTCGGCAAAGATGACTCTGTTGGCCTTTTTGTCCACGAGAAGCTTCAAGCTAAGTTTAGTCGCTTCCATTGAGCTTACTGCTAAAGAAGAAAAAAACATTTAAGTTGAGGTAAGGATAGTGTTAAATATAGTATACACAAACTCAAGTAATTTCGAATTTCAATTGAAACAGTATGTAGAGGCAGTAAAACAGATTTATGAAGAGAATCAATTGAAACAGTATGTAGACCACCAGTTTTTGATTGAACCAAATGATATAAGCCAGCAGATTCCTTAGCCAAACCAATCATCTGCAAGCTGTGTAGGTCCTGTATAATCAGATGATCACGAAACACTGTGAGACAACATGAAACTTGTTTCAACAGAGAGCTGACAGATAAGAGATTAAAGGAAAAAGAAGGTATAACCAGAACATTGCTAAGAAGTATATGTGGAGAAAGTTGAACTGTTCCAACATGAGTGATTGGAACCGAAGAACCATTGGGAAGTCGAACATATGATGAAGAGGTAGATGTGATAGAGGTAAGTAAGGATATAGAAGATACCATATGATCAGTTGCACCGGTATCAACTAGCCAAGTGGTGGAGGAAATAGGAACATTACCTGCCATGTTGAGCATAGTCATATCAGGTACAAGACTAACTTGAAAATCAGAAGCTGATGGAGCATCAGAAACTTGAGATGATGAAGGCAGAAGAGACAAAAGCTGCTTGCATTGTTCCATTGTAAATGGAGATCCGGTAAAAGTAGGCCCAGCAGCAGGACATAGAGACTGATATGCAGAGTTAGCAGCAGCAACAGATGATTTGTTGCGAAACTTATAGCCCGGGGGGTATCCATGAAGTTTATAACATTTTTCAACAGTATGACCTACAAAACCACAATGGCTACAAACAGGTTTATCTTTGCGTGAAGAGGTTCTGGAGTTGTAGCTCTGGTTTTGAGATCTGGTGAAAAAGGCAGTGGTTTCAACAGATGGAGATATAACAGAAATATCTCTTTGACGCTCTTCTTGCACAATCAATGAGAAAACCTTGTTAATTGAAGGAAGATGTTCAATTAACAGTATTTGACCACGAATTTGGGCATATGAATCATTTAATCCCATCAAGAACTGCATTATACATTCTTGATTATAAGCATTGGCCAGTAGCTTAGCAGTACCACACGAACATACCAAGGTCTCTTTATAATTTGACAATTCTTCCCATAGACCTTTAAGATTCGTAAAATAGGTACTAACATTGTCCTGTCCTTGTGACAAGGAAGCAATGGACTTTTGGATTTGGAAAATCCGTGGTCCGTTTCCTTGAGAGAAACGTTCATTAAGGTCTTTCCAAATTCCAGCAGCAGTGTCTATGTAAAGGACACTCTTAGCAAGTTGCTTTGAAACAGAGTTTAAAAGCCAAGAAGCTACCATATCGTTGCATCTGATCCATAAAGGATCGGCTGTGACAGGTCGGGGAAGACTACCGTCAACAAACTGGAGCTTATTCTTTGCACTGAGAGCCATCTCCATGGATCGGCGCCAGCTAGAATGATTATCTCGAGTAAGGATTTGAGAAACTAGAAGAGCACCAGGGCTATCTCCACTGTGCAAGAAATAAGGACTGTTTTGGTCAGCGATTGTCTGGTCAAGCTCTTTTGCGGAAGGTGGTTTTTCAGAAGCCATAATAGCTCTGATACCATGTAAATTCTTACAAAACAGAGTAAATGGATGATAAGAAAAGAGTAGAGAGAGATTGAGAGTTGAATAATTCTCGTGTATTCAATTATCCAATGCTCATACATACAGTTGTATTTATACACAAATGAACTCAACTAATCTAACAGAAATACAGCTGGCTGCTCTAACAGAAATACAGTTGGCCTTTAACAGAAATAACAGAATGATTTTGTATTACTAATAAGCTCAACTAAGCCTGGTAGCCATGGCTTTATTGTCCCTTAAACAGAGTATCAAAATGCAGGATTTCAAGATAAAAGAGAAAACTTAGGATTTCTTTCTTCTCCTTTCCTTAGTAGCCAGACAGATTCGTGGGTTATCTGTGGCCAGAAAGTATGATTAAACACAAAAGACCAAGAGGACTTAGAGGAGGAAGATTGATAAGTACCAGAAGGGCGATCAAGCGTTTCCTTTCCTTTTCACGAGTCGGTGAAAATAACTCTTCTTTGGGTTAAAAACCTCTTATTTTTCAAGAAAGATAAAGCTTACGAGGATGCTTCCTTAACAAGCTTTCAGGTCATCCCTGATTCCCTATTTCACATTTTCGACTTGATATGAACGAAAAAAGGGACCTGATTTTCCTCCATTTTGTTTCTTTTTTTAATCCTGCAATATCTTCTCTCTCTTTCAATTTGTCTTACCCTCCCTATAAGCTGTGGATCCTAAGGGATGGAAACAGATCTTACCAGTTACCACTCGTCTCCCAACCCAACCCATAATTTTGGTGGGCCTTTTAACGGAGAGAAATTAGGTATTTAGATGTTTTATGCTTCAACAATACTAGGCCCATCTCCTCTTATATTCCCAGCTCCCTCGAGGCATAGCTAATAGTAATTAGGGTAGTTCTTTTGTTCTTTTCCCCCACTCTTTTTTAAACTCTTATTTCACGAGGTTTATTGTTAAAAAAATTAAAATATTATATTCAATACTGCCAATCCCACACTTATTTAATCATCAAGCATCTCAATATTTATTATAATGTCACCACACAAATACATTTATCTACTAACCAATCTCTCATAAGGTCATAAATTTTGACTTAACCAATATATGCTTATTATACCAAACCTAACTATTAATATATATATATATATATGCCTGAGTTATATCCTCCAATTTTCTGCATGAATTAGGTGATCCAATTTAGATAGAGATAGAGACAACATATGAGTCCTGCAATTGAGTCCATACTATTCTATTCAATTCGAGACACTTAATTGGAGATGATCATGATATGATTAGAATGCTTGGTCACTCTTCCGCGCAAGTTGATCAATGTCTGTTTATATCTCAGTAGTACAGTTGGATGTAGTGCCAGAGTCTGGGTCATGGAAGTCCTTTGAGGGAAGAGAAATGCTTCCCTGCAGCTGACGTGAAGCTACCAATATTTAACCGCAGCCTATAAACCTCAACTACTTAATCAACTTTCACACAATGAAATCGACAAAGTCGTGAAGAATCTACGGCAAATCTTTGATATTGTCGAAGATGAGGACGGCGATGATGACTCCAAACGACTTTTGCTGCAATTTCGAATCATACAGCTGGTTGCAGATTGTCAACCAGACCTAAGAAAACCGAAGAAATAGTATGGGGCTTCATGGCTTCATTCGTGGAATGGAGGGAGAACATCATTAATGATTCAACTGACACATTAATTCCTTTAATCATGGAACTAAACACAGTTTTTATAATGCTTTTCCAATAAACAAGATGATGTGAAACATACATAATCTCTCTCTCTCTCTCTGAAAGTGCTAGGAAATTAATATTTCTTAATCGCTTTAAAAATGGTATTATTCTGTAAGTATTATTTTAGGTTGCAGTCTATATAAGTTCCCTTCTGACAAAGAAACGTAGGCCAACCAAGTCTTGGCCAGAAATGAATTATATCTAATCCCTTCAACACAGAGTAGATCTCTGTGTTCATCTAGTGAGAGAGGACAAAAGGAAGAATCCACCTAGGACCACGCACACACACAAGTGGTGGAAGAAAAAAAAAAGGATATTGGGGGGGGGGGGGGGGGGGGGCTATTGATATCTTGAAGAGGTGCTCTTTGAACTTTCAATCTCCTAATTCAAAGATCTAAGCTCCATTCCAAATCCCTTAACATTCTTCTGGACGGCCAAATCATTTTCATTGAAACCTCTCCAACCCACGAACTAAGAATATAAAAGCTCTGCAAATTTGCTGATTCAAATGATAGCGAAGTTAGATATTGGTAATGAGGATTCTATTTATATTAAATGGATTCGAGACTTTGTTATAGGAAGCAGTACAGAAGAAAACAAGAAAACAAAAGGGAATGACAGGGAATCAAGGATTTTATTAGAGGATTATATCATGGCCATAATCACACGGGGGTAGATCACCCCCATGATCTGTTTAGATCAGAGGTCCTTTTAGACTAAAATGCTCAACCATACACTGACATGCATTTGCTTCTGCATTGGAAAAATACAGTTAAATCACAAGCAGAAGCTTTGTTTGTCCCCTAAATGTTGCAAACAAATCTTATATATTCAAGCTGGAAGATGTTCAGAGCTTGAAAATCATTCCACCAAATTGGTTTTAGGCCAGTTTATGTGGAAACTGATGTAGGAAGTTAGATCAATTAGTCCTTTTTGCAGATGCAACACAGGTCTGCAGTGTATATTATCTGAGTAGGGAATTTACCTTTTTCTTAAGCTTAGAAAAATATAACACCGAATCAGAACAGATCCCCATTAAATATTTATTAGCAAAAGAAATTCACATGATAACCATCGAGGATAAGTTCATGATAGGGAATGCCTAGGGAAAAGAAAAATAGCTATAAAATATTGAATAGAGGTAGGTGGAACAATGATGAGTTCCCATCTTTTTTCTTTTTCTTTTTTCTAACTGGGTGTTCGTACCAATCACGCAGCATCAGTAGTTGTATTCTAATCTATACCGATCTCTTTGGAGGTTTGAGGAAATGTTTACATGAGACACATACAACCTTACTACATCCTTGCGTTTATTTGTAGCAATAAATAATTACTTACCACTAATCAGACGGGTTATAAAACAAAGAAGTCATGAAGTTTAATGTCCTGATCCATGTATTCTTCAAGCATGAACTTATTCGGGTTTCATGACTAGTGGTGAATAATTATACAAAGGATGTGTTTAATGTTCACCGCCTTATATCTCAGTTGTTATTTCTGTTTCCATTGATGTATTTTGTTTTTGTCATGTTTGGTTGAATCTGTGTACCTTGTAATGTCGAAAGACTATGTTCGCCGAAACGTCGCCTTTGTTGAGAATCCAGTTCACCAATTTGATGAAATACAAATCTCTATATTTTTTTTGGATAAGTTAGCAAGTAGAATTGGTCTAAAAAAGTATAAAGGAAGCAAGGCTCCAAAAGAGCTCGAAGGAGCTAGTACAAGGGTCAAAGGCCAATCAAGTTACAACAGCAGAATAACAAAGAGGACAAACAGAGGTCATGCAAGATCAACTTCTCCTCGATTTCAACAACGTTTGTGGCAGATTCCAAGTTGAGATATAAGCAGAGTTTAGGCTTGTGCGGGAGAAGCCTGATAAGAGGCAAAGTTTTCCCTGTATCAACCCCTCAACTTCTTTATACACGTGAACAAGTATACGTGCCTTACCACCAAAAATATCTATATTGCTAAAAAAAACCCTAGAAAAGTTAGTTATACAAAGGAGGTTGTTTATGTTAATCGAATTAAGGTACTATTGGCAGTCTTAAGAAGAGAATATCATTTTCTGAACTAAGATATTTCTGATGCATCTTCAAACTCTAGTCACAAAGGAAGGGGCAATTGGAATGGAAAGAGGCAACTTCTTTATATATAATAGTACTTCTTATCTTCACGCCTTGAATGTCCACGTTACTGGCAGAACAATACTCTATTGATTCTCTGTTGGTGAGCCTCCTGATTGGTAATTTTAAACAATCCAGAAAATAGCAAATGGGTGCCATTTAGGCTTGGAATTGGAATCTAGGAAACACATGCACAAACTATAATTATGTAAGCGATAAAGTCGGGATGGGCTTTGAGCGATGATTCAGGCTTCTCATAGAGTGGGCCTAAAGTGTAACAAATTAGTGGCCATGCACAGACTAGAGAGTCAGAGAGAGAGACAGACAGAGACAGGACAACAACAAAATGATAGAAAAGCAGAAATCTATTGGGCAGGTGAACGTAAAAAGAAAGACAATGGGTATGGGGCAATCTCTGGAATTCAACGAAGTTCACATATATTTATTAGAGAGAGAGAGAGAGAGAGACGAGGACGAAGGTAAAAGGAGGGAGACTGAGATGGGCTCTTGTTGGCTTCCCTCCAACACCAAGTACTTATTTAAGCAGACAAAAGGTCTTGAGGATGAAGTAGAGGAGTTTCAAGAGCAGGGGTCTCTTCCTCTTGCTTGCTTTAAACAACATCCTCCTTCTATCTTCTTTGCATCTCTCTGTCTCTCTCTGATCTCTGTGTCCAGTGGGTACTCACTCTCTTATCCTTTACCAAGTAGTTGGGAGAATGGAAGGAGGAGAAGGAACATCTGTACAGCTGCCAAATGAAGAGAGAGGAAGATTCAAAAGAATATGTGTTTTCTGTGGTAGTAGAGCTGGATACAAACCTGCATTTAGTGATGCAGCCCTTGAGCTTGGTCAACGTCTGGTAATATAGCATCCTAATCAACCCAACTCATAAAGATAATTCTTCTTCTCTACTTATGATCTTTATATAGTCCTTTCTTATTTGAGACTTTGCACTTCACTCGGATTGATCTTTATTAGTCAACAGGTGGAGAGAAAGATTGATTTGGTTTATGGAGGAGGAAGCGTAGGCTTAATGGGTTTGATCTCTCGGACAGTTTTTAATGGAGGTTGCCATGTTCTTGGGTATACTTACATATTTGCTATTGAGAAGTGGTACATTATTTTTCTTTTTCTTATATTGAGATAACAAATTTGTAACACGTAGCTTTTGTCTTTTTAACTATTCCTTTGAAGAGTGATTCCTAAAGCTCTTTTGCCTCATGAGGTACGTACCATTTCATTCCTCTACTTCATGCTTCGTTCCAAAGAATTGAACTGATCAACCCCCACCCTTCAGATATCAGGAGAGACCATTGGGGAAGTGATTACTGTGGCAGATATGCACCGAAGGAAGGCGGAAATGGCAAAACACGCCGATGCATTCATCGCCCTTCCGGGTAAGATTCATCCAAAAAGATATACTTGAACGCTCTTCTTCTTCCACATAAACATGTTATTCTGTGTATTTGTTCACTTAAGACTTCCAATCACTTTAGGTGGCTATGGAACCATGGAAGAATTGTTGGAGATGATATCATGGTCTCAACTTGGAATCCACGACAAGCCAGTGAGATAGATGATTCTTCTTGAATATTCCACTCTGCAAAATCGTTCAAATTATTTATGCATATATATGATCATTTTCACAGAGTATTTTTTGCTTGATTTTGATACCTGTAACAGGTGGGATTGTTGAACGTAGATGGGTACTACAACAGCTTGCTGGCCTTATTCGATAAAGGAGTCGAAGAGGGTTTCATAGAGGATTCGGCAAGGCGTATTGTGGTCATTGCAGATACAGCAGCAGAACTCATAAAGAAGATAGAGGTGCATAAGATCATCAATAGAATTAATGCAATTTCTGAAATGATTACCTATTTAATATACAAATAATATTAGTAGGGTCGGGTGCTGAATTATTGGAGAGGATGACAAAACAAAGTTGCAGGCAATAGAAGGGAATGATTTTGTTATTGGATACATTGCAGGAGTACGTGCCAGTCCATGACAAGGTAGCACGCTCACAAAGTTGGGAAGTGGTCCATCTGTCAGAGTCTACTCCAAGTGGGGAACATCTAAGATCTTAGATCTTTATCATCCATCTGTTATACGTAGTTTCTATACTATAAATATATGTTGGGAGTAGTTCCATTTTAATCCCCCAAGAAAACACATCAGAATGGACCAAACTATTTCTGTCTCTATTTCTCTCAAATGTGAAATCCCAAGATCCCAAAATCTTAATCATCCATATTTGTATATTCGTTACCATGTTTGCTGCAACTTTCTCTCTCTCCCTCTCAAAAGTCATAAGGCAATTGACTCTGTCAAAGGAGCATAGAATATAGGCTTTGGACAAAGTAGGGTGGGGAAATTGAGGGCAAGCTAGAGGGTTGTTCTTCAATGGTGATTATTTTTCTCTAAGGTTGGCTACTAAGTGGCAAAGGCTTTTGTCCACTTGCTTTGTAATTTTTGTTGTGTGGTGGAAATTGTTTATTAGATTCTCAAGTGACGATTGGAGTCTAATATTTTGGCTGGATAGCTCACTGACCCTTTTGTGCCCCACCACAAAATTGGACACCTTTGTTTGTTTTCTTGGTGCCTTTTCAACTCCAGACAGGTTATTTGATTGGGTAGTGTTCTCCCACTTGACTGGTGCAGCCAGCCAGCAAATTCCAATGTTGCTATTTGTCCCACACGTGAAGCTCAAGTGAAGGGCAGAGAAGAGGCCAAGTGTGCAGTTCCCACTAGCTTTATTTGTGAGAGCCCCTATTCAGTTTCATCACCAAAAGCAACCCCAAACCATGATTCAATCTTTTTTCTCATTGGATGCTTTAGAATGTTAAAAAGAAAAGGAAGTTGCCAAGTGGCAAGAATTCATTGCAAAATATGTTTCCTAATGGAGAGAGCACGCGGATCATTATCTCCCATACAAATTAGTGTCAAGACTGAAATAGAACAATAAACCTTATGACACTAGTGGAAGATTGAAATGAGTTTTATAGATCGAATGCTACATAGCACCAGTAGTCAATTTCATTCCAAGAAATGTGGCACATACTAGACCCAAAGAATCCTTTTGCTGCATATCGATTAACTCTTGATACGGCAATATCTGTTATCAGTGGGCTCTCCCAAGTCTAATCTTGCGATTCTCGATTGGATAGAGCAATTAGCAACAAATCAGAGCCTCAAAGCGAAATCAGTTTAGGAGGGAGATTCATCCGTGCTCAAAATACTCTTCAGTAACAAGTAGAGCTAGCCCCAATAACATATCAGAAGATTAGCTTCCTCCCCAAAAGTAGTACCGTGGTGTGGCTGAATGCCCACTCAATCAATCACACATCCCAAAAGCCATCATTAGGTTATAAAATTCGTAAAGAAGACATGCCTTGCAATTAGCATGGTGTAGTCTCTAGTCAGCCTATGAGCCAGAGTTCGTGGTATTAGTGTGCTGGACTGCAGAATGAGTTCATCAAGAGCTGTAGAAAAAGAAGAATACATTAAAAGTAGAGAGGTCAAAAGCAAAAAGTTGTTCAGGCAAAACTAGCAAAGATGCATTTCCCTTCTAGCCTCACCGATATCTGCATTTTCTGATGTCTCTTCATTCGATTGAAGAAGAGAACTATGGCCAATTAATCGAATCAAGAGAACTATGGCCAATCTTACTTGGATGATCCTCAAGAGCCGTTCAAGCCATAGGATATGCCCTAGGCCCTCCTAATACAACATCCTAAAAGAACATGAAGCCTGACAGCCAAGAAATTCATTTTTGAAGCCTGATCCGAGAAAAGAGATTATCTCAATTGCTGGATCGAGGATTCTTTGTACATCTGCCAAAGCATTACATCGGTAATATCATTGCATAGCAGAAACTACGGAGGAGAATAAGCAGATTACATGGATCCAACCGTATATTCATTCACTGGGGGTCCCATCAAACCAACCATTTTATGCATGCAGTTCGGGAGTACAAGAAACCAACCCTTTGGATCAGGCGAAACAGATGAACTACAATATGTTAGATCACATAAGTTGAGACACTGAATTTCTGCATCTAGAATCCAGAAATTTTACAGTTTCTACTACCAGAATGGCAGAATCCTATGTTATAATATAAGAAAGCAGGATGAAACCTACTAAACATGTCAAATTTGTTCAGATCCAGATCATCAGAAGCATTTCCGGTGGACAATGGAAGGTCCAGTTTCATCATAGTCTGCCTTGGTTACATGCTGATTTTGAGGAAAGACAACTTTGGCGAGGATTGCACCACCCACCCAAGCGGAATACATTGTCAAATTCTCCGGCATGTATTCTGGAGGCTGTAAAGAACGAAAAGATAGAACAAAAACTCACCTTTCTTTACATAAAATAAGCAGCATACGTGTTTTAAATTCTAACAAGATTGTTAGGACTACAGTGCTGGGAGTGGGAAATGAAAGTACTTTCTTGACAACATGCATTTGATAATGGTAATCCATGTGATTGAATAATAAAATATCCAACTGTTATTACGGTATTGTAGGCGACTTTTCAAACAAAATACTATGAAGGCATCATTTCAAAACCAACTAAAAGCTGGAGGCCAATGCAATAGGACTTTTTTTTTTTGATGAATGCAATAGGACTCTTTTATATACGTTAAGCTACACATTTTCCACCAAATTGACATATAATGTGTGATTTGGAGTAATACTTGACCAAATATTCCACTAATTAAAATTAGAATCTATTATAATTTTGTTCTAGATGTCAGATAATAATCCAAATAGTTGCACTACTGCAGAACACAGATATGAATTTGGCATTCCATTCTCTCTATCATATAAGAATCCAAAGATCTGTCTCATGAAAGACACTTAAAATACCTAATTCAACAATGTCATGATACAAGAGGTTACCTTAACTAGAGCAGGGCGAATGGCAGATGACGACAGACTCGCTTCTTTTTGAAACCTTTCTTCAAATCCTGCAGTCAGGAGTAATATGCTAGTCAGCAGCAATAGAGTGACAATTTAGCTCATAAACAAGAAGGTCATCTGACATTGCATTTGGCATTTGGCTCTTAGATACACGTCTATAGAAAAGCTCATCAAATCCATTCTCTTTCTTACCTTTTGGAGCATCTATGTCATGAACCTAAATAGTGACCTAAAGTTGCATAGTTTTCGTTTCATTAAGAATCAAACGCCGATAATGATTATTAAGGGCCTTCTTCGTCCAGTACAGGAGTCATTTTGTCTATGACCTTCACTCACTAACTGAAACAGGACATCTTTCCCTTATCACTCCTTGCACCATAACACACAACAAGTTATGAATCATATAATCAGTACAGAAGATTAATCTCAAATTTATGTGAACAATGTTAACCATAGTGGTATAGTCCTTCAGTCACCCCAAAGCCACACAAAATCTTTAATGAACAAAACAAAAGGCAGTAGTGCACAGATTTATTTATATTTATGTTCAAATAACAGAGACAAATGCACTCAGAAAATAGTACTACACAAATAGTTATGCCTGCAAATGTTGGCAGTAGTACTACACAAATGTTATCTCTAAATTTTCACATATCTCTCTTTTTTTGTGAGCCACATATCTCTTTTAAATTTTCACATTTTGTGAGGGTCTACCACTGGTTCCAACAGAATTGTCTCCCATTAGAGAGGGAGAGGGGGGGGGGAGGGGGGGGGAGAGAGAGAGAGAGAGAGAGAAACAGTATAGTATATATGCATATCAAATTCAGCAAAATCAACGAAGATAGAACACACCAGGCATAGAAACAGTGCCACCACAAAGTACAGTGTTTTCTAGAAGCTGTCGGTGGTTATCAGATGACACTGTTGATATGCTACGAACTAGCTGCTCAACAATGCCATGTGCCTCTAAGCCCAATAAAGATGGTTGGAATAAAGCCTCACCAATATTATATTTTTCTCTTCCAATTGTTATCACCTGAAACAATAAGCACATATTAAGTTTAGACATCTAACATGCTGAAGCTCCTAAACTCTATATAAAGGTCATGAAGCAGAGATTTGTTGAAGAGAGCAAAAATGAATTATGAAAGCATGTACCACTAATGACAGGTTACATTTCAAATATAAATAGTGCACGTGACCTACATATGTTAGCAGTAAGCTCGCTGTCTTCTTGGTTTCACAACTTTACCATTCCAGTATGCAATTTCATCAAGTGTTTCAGGTGTTCCGCAATTAATTTGAACTCAAAACATAATGATTGTTAGGAAAATTAATCGACCAAAAGCAACACAGGTGTTGCGTAAGTAATTTGAACTCAAAACATAATGACTCTTAGGAAAATGTACCGACCAAAAGCTATCCCAATATTGGCTAAGGTACAACTCAAACCACGTTACATTATAAGTCGGAGAAGTCTGAACACAAACCTGCCCATCAGGAAGGGTATGCTTCTCTAGCTGGCATGATTTTTTGGTCTTCTCATAAGCAAGTTCATCTTCAGCACAACATGAGTATTGCTCTTTTATTTTCTCGACATCAGACATGTTGATATTCACTCGAGGATTGGATTTGCCAAGCTCTTGAGCAAGTAATTTTGTCAAATCAATACCTCCAACTTCAAATCTTCTAGAGGCAATGTGCTGAACTGCACCTTCAATTACTGGCGCAATATCTGGTTATAGAGCAAGAAACACATAGTTCAAATCATGGTTTTCTTTGCCTGAGGATCACCAAGTTGCTTATACACTCACTAGACTGCACATACAAATGCTCTAATGGCCATAAGCAAACCCTCCAATGATTGAACAAATAATACTCTAGGAGTGATTTCACTTTCTATAACAATTCTCAACAAAGATGTCAAAAATCTCAGAGAAGGAAACCTTGTCAACCAGGCTCAGTATATCCAGAAAAACACGGTTAGATTTTAAGGCATCTAAGCTAATGCGATCATCATTTGTCTGTAATGAGGCAGCCAAGCCTCAACATCCAACTTTTGTGCTGAAATACACAAAAGTAATCTCATGCCTTCGAACTCTTTAATATGAAAATTTTCGCCACAGAAAAGAGAATACAAGGCGGAAAATTTCAGACTGGCAATCAAAATATTGAAATCATACTAATTTACACAGCTTTCACTCGCACTCAGCCTCCTAGGCTTAAAGATCCCGAAATAAGTTCCATTCTGTATGATATATATACCTATCTTTCCATGACCAATGTCAACAGTGCACCCAGAGATCCGTCCTACAGCATAAAGTGATAAAACTGCTTGCTCTGATGCGTAAAAGCCTGATATGTTAAACGTTTCAAACATCAGCTGAACCAGCTGTTCTCTGACAGACTGCAAAAAAAAAAGATTACGTAATATTTTTCCAGGGAAAAAAAAACTATACAAAAGCAGAAACATGGATCATTTGGTATTGGAAAATGGAAAATTCCACCATAATGCAAAAAAAAGGAAATAACTTCTCGAGTTTGGATCTCAATGGTTGTAAACTGCTCACTATGTCCCCAAACTACATAAGCCACATAAACCCCCTCCCCCATTCCAACCAAAAGAAACCCAAACAGTTGCAGAGGGACACACAACTACTATCAAGTGAGCACACATTCAGACTGAAATGTGGTCACAATCATTCATTAGTTCTTGGCAAGAGTTGAGATGCAAGGGGGAAACTCTTACCGGCATTCCTAATGGTATGTACTACTAATGATACCAAGTCAGAGAGTCATCAACATTGAACATGTAGCCAGAATACCGACTTTGAAATTAGATAAAACCAATGCAAATAATGAGCATACTAGTAATAAGAACAGAAAAGTAAATGGATCACTTCCTAAAATATAAACTCACATGATCTTCCAATAATGCCACCTCTCTGCATCATAATTTTCTATAAACTAACAAACCCTCAGTTTGATTAAAAACAAGGATGCTAACCTTGGGGGTAGCAAGTGGATCTGTAAATAATATTTGCCCTTCATTGCCAATCTCCCATCCAAGGCCAGTATACAGAACGTGGTTTAACAGATCTTCCATAGCATCCCAGTCTCTTACAAAACCTCGCACAACCGGTTCAACAGCAATATCCTCACTGACTGCACTATCAGCCATCGATCCATCTTCAAGCATCCGTTTCATTTGGGTGGGAATTATCTAAATCACATAGAAAACGTTAAGATGTCTCAAGGACATATTAGGACTCATTACACGAAGACCTCCCATAAATGCCACCCATCCGCAATATCGACTTTTGTTTCTAGCCATCAATTATCCAAGCAACCAAACAGAAGTAAAACAATACCACGCTCAAACCAACACTAAAATTTACTGCTTTCCCCTCTAATCAACATGAAAACCAAAAATTTTATTTTCTTCCGTCTCTTTATCTCTAAGAAATCAAACCTTCTCACATGAATTTCACTTATTACGTTTTCATTTCACGTTAATCAATTATACCGGAGAAGAACTCACTCAACTACGCCCTAATACAACATGAAACATCACCTGTCAACTACTTTTCTTCTGTTTTCTTTTCTAGAGTGTCTCTCAGCAACCAGACAGGGAGGAAGAAACAAATAATGTGGTGTAAGCTTTTACCATAGAGGGAGCCTGATCCGGAATTGCGGGTCCAGCTTTGAGGAGCTTGGAGCCGGCGTCGACCACCGCGGCCTCCATCGTCTTCCTTCGGCTCAAAACCAAAACAAAACCCTAGCTTTCGAGCACAAAGATATACCTATATCTTCGTAAGCAATGGGAGAGCTTTGGAGCTGAAGCTCAGAGTTTGGGAAGTGAGAAAACCCAATGCCTCACGTCTCGAAGCTCGCAAAGTCTCGACCTTTTCATCGTTAGCGGGCTGAGAGTCGTTTGAATCTACCAGTAGACTAGTATTTATTCGCTTAGAAAAAAAGAAAAAAAAAAAGGACCGGGGCATCTTCTTTTACCAATTTTTTTTGGATATATTTTTATATTTACAATTCAAACATTACAAAATACACTTATTTCAATATAATAATTTATTATCTTTTTATAAATATTAATTCATTTTAACAATTTCTACCTATATTCAATACAATTTTAACATCACCTAAATATTTATAATTTTATCAAAATTCTATAAATTTCTTCCAAAAGAACATCTATTATTCGTCGCCTTTCTTATAAAAATAAGAATTTATCATAACACAGAAAACAACAAAATTATCAGTAGCAAAAGTAATACTTTAATTGTTTTTTTTCTAATAATAATACTTTAATTGTTGGCCCTAATAATTTTCTTTTGTTGAATATTATTTTGATTTATCATTAATATTTTAAACTTTTTTTAATAATCTCCTAGTCTATTTCCTGAGATATTTATCCAATATTTAGTTTTTTATTTCTCAGGAAAACTCTTATGAATTATATTTTCAATTATTAAAAAGTTTCTGGAACATTCCAAGTTCACTTTGAAATGGTTGGAATGAAGTGAAAAGGTTTAAAAAAAGAAGAAATGAGGAAGGAGAAAAGGTCTACAACAAAATGGTTATCAAAATCCATTAGTATATGTCAAAACCAAGTTTCATATACACAGCAAAGAACTCATTTCATATTAGACTCGATGGAAACACTCCATGGCTGGAGCATGTAGGATAATCCTGATAATCCTGCAGGCTTTCACCCTCAATGATCAAAGGCACATTCATTGAATTACAGTAGTTCAGATCCAATGAAACATTCCCATTGGTTTCAGGAGCTGAGGGTTCAACATCTCGCACCAATATTAAGTTGCAGTTCTGGGCAATTGGGGAATCATCATCTGTATAATCGATGCAAGGAGGCTCAACAGTTGATTCCTGCACATCAGCCAACAGGTCTTCGAGGGGAACTGCCTTGGCATTGGAATTTTCGTTTGTTGCAAATTTCACATCCAGGACTGGAATCCTGAAATCCACTACAGAAGAACCACAAGAAAATTCAAGAACTTTCTGCAGAATGTCGAACTCAGATTTTGTTTGTTCTGTAGCAGCAGCAAATTCAGAGCTTGCAACACCATCTTCCAGGCTAGTGACATTTTCCGTCGGATTTGAAGGCATATGGTTTGGAGTATCAGCATTATCAGGAACTGAAACATTGGTAATCTGATTGCTCACTTCTTCATTTATGTTTTCCTCTGATTTGTGACTGGAATCTGTTCTTTCCATATCTGGTCCAACTACAGTGTCAACTCCTGTGGTCTGACAATCACCTGCTCCTCCTGCACACTGCCGACAGTCTTTGTCACCTCCATCAGCTGTCTTCTCAGAGCAATCATCATTATGAGATATTGTTGCACTCTCTTCACCCTCTAAACAAGTATTGGATGAAGATGAATCCGTCGTGCACACTGTTGCGTCTGTTTCATGGCGAGCAACTGACTGATCTATAGCTATTTCACATTGAACTCCAGGTGAAGCTTTCTTATCATCGTTTTCATCTACTTCATTCAAAAACTCAGGAGCTTTAAATGCAACCGTTTGAGTATCTTTTGAAGGCTGGATTGAAGATGAAGATATGAATCCTGCAAGTGCAGAGGCTAGAGCATCATCAATTGACAAAACTTGCCTTTGTTTATCCTGGAAAGAATCTGTCACTGAGTCTGACGCAAAATTTTCTTCTGCATCTTCACCATTTGAAAAATCAGGAGCAGTAACTACAAGACTTGGAAGTAACTGAGTAGCATTCATTGGATCTCGCACATTATAAGGATGGACTGAGATAACACCTGAATGAAAATCCTTTTTATCTGATCCAAATGACCCACCATTTGGATAATCACTTCCACTGTTATAAAAGGAGTTGGAATCTGATCCATTGCAAGAAAATTCAGGAGCACAAATTCTCGAGCAAGATGGCAATTCAGAATTATGTGATTTCTTCAACAGTACTTCAATTTGCTGCTCTACCCTCTGGAGTCTAGACTCAATGCTATTAATGGGCTTTAGCATGTTTTCTTCAAACCTCAAACAAAGATCTTCTATTCTGCCCATTCGAGAAACAAGCTGGTCCATGGCTCTTTCAAGATTACCAGTTGACTGGTAATCAGGCTTGTTTTCCGAAATAGGAACTTGTGAAAAATTCTCCAACTGTGCTGGACAGGCAATAGAACTATAACAGTTAACTTTTTGCCACTTTCCTTCTAGATGATCACCTCTGTTGGAATTTCCTTCCTGCTGAATTTTAGTGGCAAAGTTCATCGAATCAGTAGATTTTGACTCATACTCGGGGAGTTTTTGCTTTTCCCTTGTATCAGTACTAGGCTTAGTAGTCTTAGATAACTGCAAAAGGGTAGGTACAAGCATAGCCATTAGAGAACTTCCAGATGAGTTTTCCACCCGACCCCCTCGATCTTCGGAGTCAGCTGAATCAACAGGTTCAGCAAACACATATACTTCATCAACAAAAACAAAGCCTTTGCTCTCATGTGATAGCAGACGAAGGGTGAGGGATCTGCAAGGACTTCCATCAGTGATCTCTGCTGTAGCCTCATAAAACTCCTGAAATTTTTAGGTTAAGCAAAAGTAAATAATTGGGGAAAAAACACAGCCAGGCGTACTCCCCTAGTGATTGCCAAATACTAATATCTCCCTCCTATTTTTTGAAAGTACACTTCCATCTATGATAAAAGATACCATAAATAGAAGATAAAGATCATTGATTCTACTTCATTCTTTTTGCAATATCAATACTTCTGCTTGCTTTTGGGACAAAAAAAAAGCTTAAAGTATGTTGTTCAACCTAGACCTCCTCTTCTTTCTCTGACCACAACATTTCCATTCCTTTGATCTACTAGTCCTAACTCTTCAAGCCCCAAAAGACAGCACTGTAACCCAATCTAACAAGATTCCATCTGCTAATACAAATCTCCAATCCACACCAGTACTAAACCAAACCAGATACCACCTGATGATCTAATCCCTACAGAAAACAACCAAAATGCTTCAATTTCAGCAATGAGTGTCGGCTATTCTACATCGGTTTCTGCTGCCATTGTATGGGATGGCCTTCAGAAAGCAGGTTTGAGGGATGGACATGTCATCTGCAGACAATCAAAACTTCGTATGTCAGAGCTTCCTCTGCAGTTTAAAACGTAGAGCTCATTATCAATGGCAATGCTACGTCTGCTCAAATCAGCAACAGAGATTGGAGATAGTAATGGGACTTTGGTTTAAAAGAATGATGTGGTGTTCCAAATGCTGCTGGATTTAATGAAAATGGTGGCTCTCAACCAAGGCAGCTCCACCTTTAACAAGAGACGTTCTACGGCTGAGTTCATGACATGAGAAAGGAGGGGTCTCTGATCTGCACTCCCCTTTTGGTTCCTGTCATTCTAGATTTTATTTTCCCAGCCCCATTCTATGATGGCAAATTAACAGAATACACCTAAATGTATGCCTTTCATAAAACTTAAGGGAAGTCCAAGTAGTTTCCCGTAGAAGGCAGTGTGTATTTGTTTGAAAAATCCAAGGTCAGACCGTCAAAGTAATTTCCCCAAGTATAATTAACCGAAAGAATGCATCATCAGTTGATTCTATAATTTTCACTTCTAATCTATTTTACCTTTACCATAGGCTAGGACATTCCTTTTTTTTTTTCCTTTTCATTTTTTCTTTCCCTTTGTATCAGAAGCCTATATACGTGGCACCTAGTTATATACATCAAAACATTATGGTCACCATTCAAGAACTTGAAACAAGGACAGAAAGAGCTTTGATTGAGTAAGTACATGGGTAGTCATTACAGTACCTGTTTGCTTCTCTCTATGATGCTATCGGCTTTTGATGGCAAAGAGAAGTTTTTGTTCTCAGCCACAGCAGCATTAGGGACTTTCACTTCAACCCAGTCATCTTCACTGGAGGTCAAATTACTTCCACTTTTCGAATCTTCTTCCGTTATATCTTTATAAGTCTCACTACGATTGGCAGAAACAAGTTCTTCAATTTTGGCTGTGAGAACTCCTTCATCTCTAAGAGCAATTCCACAGCGAACAGTACAGAGATACTCACTGTCACTCTCTAGACCAGAATGATAGTATATCTCATAAACTCGAGCAGTACTTCGAACATAAACCTGCCTGACCTCATGCCTTTGTGTAAAATCAACTGTCGGAAGAATTCTTTATTATTTCCAAGTATAGTGTGTAAACCAAGAGCTACTTAATAAATGGTCTGATAAATAAACATTTTAACAGAAGCCACTTCCAATATGATATATGATAGGAAAAAGATTAAGGATTACATTCAGTTAATATACCACATGTAGAAGATTTCTATAATACTCCGATAGACTTGGTTGAAACCTGTTTGGAATTCAAGTAGATGGAAAATACAAATATTAAAATCACATTAGTTAAGGAAATTTTGTAGTACATGATTGGTAGCAATATAGATTGGGCCGGATCATGGACCAGGGCACCAAAACATGGCAACATCAATATATTGACTCTACAAATCCTTTGGCTTTAGAAATTCATGGGTGGCATACCACATACATTGTGGAAAGTGGAAACCTGAGCTAATTCCTCAAGACAAGCGTCACTAGTTTTGTTTAGCCATGAGAAATGGTTCTTCATGCTTTCTTATGTTCTACACTGAACTTTCCATAATTCTTGTCCGGATATAAATTGCTCCTATACACTCGCATGACTCAAGGAAACGGCGCATACATCCAAAAATAAATTAGAGTCAAATCTGCAATAATTTCACCTACCATTCACGCAATCACCGAGTCCAACTATGTTCTTGGATATACCCAAGCGCGTCGATTGCTACGAAAAATCTGGGACCCACTTACTGACTTACACGTAATCCTCTACTGAACTTAACATGATTCTCATGCATTTTGGATACCTAATAAAAAAGCACAGAATAAGCTCGGCAAATCTATTTTTCTTTTCCTCCGTTTTCTCAAGAGCCAAACAGAAGGAGAAAAGGGGGGGGGGCTTTTTGCAACTATAAATTCACAACTTATATTCAACTTTCTTTCTTAGGTACAAATAATACAGATAACAATACATTAGGGTAAAATACTCCGAGCTTGTACGAACCGAGAAGGAGAAACATAACTCCTTTTTCTCGTAAAAAAAAAGAAAAAAAAATCTCCCGGAAAACATTCCGATAGAAACAAAAGGAGGAGCAGATAAACGAATTTATAGAACTTACTTTTGATCTCGCAAGGGCTGGAATCCGGTGAGGAAGGGCTCAGAATAAGAGGGGACTTAGGAGTGGTTGAATTGGCTGTGGTCTTCTCCTGGACCTCCTCGTCGATCGTAGAAAGAGAGGACTCGAAAGAAAGGGAATTTAATAGAGAGCCACCGGCGACAGTCCAGTTCGTTGAAGAGCTACATGAAGTCGTTGAGCTAGTTGTTTCCGAATCCATCGTTTCCCGCTGCGTTGGAGAGTGTCCGTAAATCCGACTCTCAGAGCGATCAGCGAAGACGCTTTCTTGGTTCCGAGTTAAATCGCAATTTAGAAAGGTTTTATGGGGAATTTCCTATACGCACAAAATATATTTCTATTTTTTTTAGCATAAAATATATTTTGGTCGTATCATACACGCAGCCTGTCATATGATGATTTTGGTCGTATCATACACGCAGCCTGTCATATTTAGGTAATTATACGGTAGATTTGTAGTAATGGGCCGCTGCCCCAACCAGCTGGTCTAGCCCAATCCCGAAACTAGTAATGAGCATTCCATTCACTCTTCTTTTTTTAGTTTTTCTTTTTCTCTCAAAAGTTCGGAAAGACGGACCTCCGCTAGTTCGGGTGAGTTTGTTTTTGTAAAATTTTAGGTATTGAATTTAGTAAAAAAGTTAAGAGAGATGTAATTTTTTATATTTTTTATAGTGAAAAGTTATGATTTGATGGAAGATAGAGATTATATTGTAATAGTTTATTATGTTAAAATTTTAAATGGTATAAAATTTTATGTTGTAAACACACCCGAAAATGTTTGCGAATGGAAGATCTCCCCTAATGTGTTAAGGATTAGCCATCAAAAAGAGGATGAGAATTTCCTATAATTTACTGTTTGAATTATATTGTGCAGTTCGGAGAGATATAGACACAATAAAGGTGCGTTTGCACCAAAAATATCACAATATTTTCACCAACTTACAATAAAATATTACAATATAATCTCTCTCTCCCCTATAAAAAATTACAAAAAATATAAAAAATTATCTCTCTTCACTTTTTCACTAAACCCAATACCAATACAAAACTCAATACCAAAAATTTTTCAACACAAACACAACCTAAGTAGACTTCACTTTAAGACTCACGCTATCCAAAACTTTACACATACAACATTATAGTGTGTAGAGTCCACTTATTACTTATATCTCTTTTCGAATTACACCGTACAATTCATGCGACAAATTACACAGGAGAGGATCTGATCTCAAAAAAAAAATCTTCTTTGGTGTGGCTAGTTTTTTTTAATAATAACCAAAATAGTGTAGACATAGCTGTCCCACCAAAGAATGTGGCTGCGCCATTTTGATTGAGACCATTTCTAGAATCTGACGAAGCTCCCAAGTCCTTTCTCTCTTATTTGGCCTAACGGTAAGGTTCTCTCTATGTAAGTACGCGTGGAAGTGAGAATGGTAGAGCCAAAGAAAAATAGGTCATTGGAGGGCCACCAGCCAATAGCCATGAGCCATCCAAGATGCTATCCTCAAAATAAATGTATTGACCAGTAACCATGTGACACGTAGGACAATATATCCTGGTGGAAACTTTTTGCCTCAAGACCTCTGATTGTTCTGACTTCTGAGTAAGAAATTGAGAACCCAACCATTATTTGAGGTTACTAATCAAGACGAAGTCCTTGGGCTAAAATTTTGAGCCTCTCTCTAGGGGGTCCATCGTCCAAGCCTCTCAAGACCCATTACATGTGAATTCTTGAATCCCAACCCAATGGCATTTTGCAAATAAACATTCATTCAAATGCAAGAAATTTCAAATATGCACTGTTGACATAAATTTGATTACTCCCACATGAATTTTGCTGAGTACAAAATATAACCAATCGCAATATGAATTCAAAACAAATCTGCAAATTAAGCATATTGTAGCTCCTGTTCTTCTCCCATTTCATATGGGGGAGGAAGCAAACTAGGGATATCTGTAAACAGGTGATCACGACCAGCTGGTGGCTCCGCAACAGGGGAATCCAAAACAGAGTCGGGAATCGCCACGAGGGTTTCCTCAAAAAATGATTTGATCGACTACAAGGTTTTAAAACTTTTGTGAGACACTTCAAGCAAAAGAACTTCGTTGTCCTAGGTACTGATCTACTTGGTTTATTTCAGAAGACATACCATGCAATGTTGGAAAGCAGCATCTGCTTTGCGCTTCCACACACCATTCCCAGGCTCCGCATGGAAAAGATGAAGTAAAGGCTGCAACACAGCAGAATGGTCATGTAAACACAGCAGAATGTGATTATGTGAAGCATAAAATGGCATTCCATTCATGTGACGAAAGAAGAAAGGGGATCAAGGAAACAAAAGGAGTGAGACCCAGGAAATGGATATTGGTTTTGGGGATTCTTCTTCCTTCAATTGCTTTGCGCTTCCTAGATACATTCACACTTTCAATGCAGAAATCTATCAAGCCTAGAGAAGATAAAAATGGAGGACCATAGAAGGCAACATGAGCAAGTGACAAGGCCAGTTAAACTGGGCAAGCATAGCAGCTACGTGTCTGTGAATGTACGATCTAAATCTTTGGCATACGGACTGATAAATAGAATGTTGTCAAGTGGACTAAGGCTAAAACCAGAAAAATCTCAAATTCCAAAAAATTGCATTATCTGAGGCGGCTACGTTCAACATACACGTAATCCATCAGTTTCCCCATAAGAAAGGACTCAATGCCGGATTAGCCTAAATCCCACCATTTCTCTTAGTTATAGAGACCAGATAGATAATACCATGCAGATATATCCACAATATGCAAGACTATAGTAGTAATTCTCACCAGACTACAAAAGTAAGTTGGTAAAGAGACTGAAGGATGTGCAAAAGAATAATCAATTATTAATATATATACCTTCACCACGTCTCGGACATGGGGCTTTTCCCCATATTTTCTCAGGACTGAATCCCCATACACTTGGTACTTCTCCAGAATCTATAAAATGAAAAAGAAACTACCAACTGTAAATGACCAAACTGATGAAAGAAATTGCAGAAATGCTGAGAGCCAAGTCTGCTAAACAACCTGACGACGTGTAAGACCACTTCTTGGTGCACCATAAATTGCAGAATCAACATGTCCCAACATAGGCCAAGGGCTGTAGGAAAAAAAAATTGTAAAGTGGTATTTGGTCAACCTTTGAGTACCAACAAAGGAAAGTAGTATAGAAACATCTCAACAAAGATGAGAAAAGAAAGCTAACAGAAAGAAAAAGAAAAATATTATAAAGCTTACAGTGTTGGTGCGAGAGGCTACTCTATAACATACCAAAATGTATCACCACTAAAATATTTGCATAAGAAACTGTCAACGTTTAACAGCCTACCTGGGGAAACAGTTATAGAATATAGAAACACACCTTATAATATGTTCCCATAAAAAATGATACGTTTATATGGATATGTATTTTTTAGGTACTGCTCTGAATGTATAAGACGCAGAATACTCATCATGTAAGCCAACAAGGAAATTCTCAAAATTTTGGAGATCATAGATGTAACGAGGCATCATGATAAGCATCCTTTTCATCCTCGTTGCATGCTCAAAGTTTTCCTTTTACCACTACATGTCTGACCTGTGAAATAAAAGGAAAATGACAGACTTTCTCCCTGAAGGAGAATGGTTATGGATGTTCCTTGTTAATTAAACTAACGTATTTTGGCTCTAAACTGATGAAGGCTAGGGAATTCAACCAAATTTTCTTTTTTTGATAGGCCTGCTTAGGAAATTCGAGTGAGGGATTCACTTTGGTGCCCCTATACGTTGGAAGGAGTTATCGTTGTTAAAATAACCGAGCTAATAGGTTAGGTAGTGATAAAGTGACTCGTAGGAAATCCTAAGAGTATGGATGGCTCTGTATCCCAATTGACACTACTGCCAGGGTTCTAAAATTTAGCGGCAATGTTATGCCTTCAGCCATATTCTATTTTTTTTTTTTGGGTAAGTCAGCCATTTTCTGTTGAATTACACAAAAGAGTGTCTGTGTCCTTGGGGTTATTGCAACTGCGCTATGTTTTCCAAGAAAATGGACGAATTATGCATGATCAACTGGATCTCGATGCTGGACCTCTATGGACGAATAACCGGGTAATAAAACTCTTTGAATTGTTCATGATAAATCACTTTGTTTAATAAAAAGCATTTTAGGAACTTGTGTAAGGTTGACTGACCATCTTTTTCTTCCTTCTCCGCCCCGCTACACAAACAAGAATCTGTATATGTACGGAGTGTGTGTAGACATTTTTATGGTCTATTTTCGTCACACTAATTAAAGGCTGATTTCACAATTGAACTAGTCACCCTGTTTTCTGTTATAACATAAAACTTGGACATAAAGCATAAATATCATATAAAACAAAAACCAGCTTTTTAATCCTTCTTCTTGGAGAAAAGATTCTAATAATAAGCACACCAGAGAAAAATTCCCAAAGTTGTGGATGATCCATACTTATTATATGCAGCACGTCCAATCATTACACCATGAGCTCCTGCCGTTAGAGCTGCATTGACCTTTAATTTGGCCATGAAATAGGTGAAAATGGAAGCATCAGAACATTGACTACCAATTGTCGAGAGAGCAAAGTCACTAACAAAAAAGATTGCGGAAAGCATAATTCTGCTACTCAGAACTCCCAGCCAATATCAAAATCTAGAACCAATACAAGAACAGTACAAAAAAAGGCACAAGATCAGCTGGGATCGAATCCGGTCTACATATAAATACGAAATCACACAATTTACAGCAGATGCATGCAAGCAAGCATTTCTTAGAATAAAAATCTAAATGATGACCCACCCATGGAAGGACCTCCATTATTCATCAGAATACATGAGTAATGCAAAAGTGCCTTGAGTGATGAGTAGAGAGGCATTTTTTACCCGTTTCTAGGTCATGATAAGGGGCCAGTCCAATATCATACTATCCCTCAACAAAGACAGAATGATCTTAATAGCCTGGTGCATTGTCTTCCTTAGTTATTCCAACTTTTGATGATATCATGCCACACTGAACAAACAATTCAGGTATGTATTTACGAAAAGTGTATTATGTACTGTGCATGTTTGTACATGCATGCTTTATGCATTTCATTCTTGACCTACAGGCATATTCTAACCAAGAAAAAAAATGACAGTGCTCACCTCATCAATGCAAGTTATGCCTCCATTGATAGTAAATCTTAGGTCTGGAAAGTCACGCAAGAGACCATAAAAATACTCGTATCTGCATAATTAAATGAAGTATTGTAAAGTGCAGCAAATCAAAGAACCGTATGGCTATGATCGAACTATCCTGACTTATAATTAGTCTCATTTAAAAAGTAGAGTAATTGTGTACGGCACTGGCCACAAAAGAAAAGAGTACATACTTCAAAGGAGGAATACTTCGATTTTCAGCTGGACTAATGCCATTGAGGAGGGCCTTCCTCGAATGTATTATGAAATGCCTAGTTGGTGATAGAGAAGAAACCTTGTAAATAAAATCACCTGAATGGAGGAATAGAAAAATAATAAAAACCAAAATATGAGGATGCAACCCCAGCAACCTTGGCATACAAGATACAAAGAAGAAAGCAGCATGTGACCTAATCATACATAAGACGTCACCTAAAAGACAAACGAAAGTTCCAAAGATAATTTAAATTAAATTTGTTGTACTTAACTTGAAGAGACAAACAATGTTGGAAAGAGGAACTTACAGAGCTCATTATATGAATCATGGTCATCAACACCAATTCGACATTTGACAGTGACGGGAACATCTGTATTGGCAGCAATCACTGACATGGCCTCACCAACAAACTATCCTTGAGAACATCAAATATCGATATCAGAGAAAACTGACAAGAAAGGTTAATATCGAGACATGTTGCACTAACCAAATTAATCAGCACAGTTGCCAAACCTTTGGATCAAGCATAAGACGAGCACCAAAGCATCCATGTCCAGCGACTTTTGGACTGGGACATCCACAACTGGAAGACACCAAAATGTCTCAGACCAGCAATCAAAAATACAAAAGCAACTTTTTTTTATAAGTAAACAAAAGCAACTTAAAAATATGGCACACAGATTGTACAAACTTGAAATTGATTTCATCATAGTGGTAGGCATTAGCAAGTTCGGTAGCTTTTGCCAGATTTTCCAAATTATTCCCACCAATCTGAAGCACAATAGGATGTTGATCTGGGGAATATGACAAGAATCTTTCCTGAGCAACATAAAGAAAATATAAGCATTATGGAAATTGAGACGACAATGACACATCAGATGTAACAAAATCTGAGGAAATGAGGGCATGGGACGGTGTTTGTGGCAGTGAAGCTGGAAACAGAAATTAATAAGCATTCAAGCCTCTACCACATCCAGATATACAAGTGGTCAAAATGAAGTAAGAAACAAGCTTCAGAATAAGTTGAAAGTATTTTGTACTTAGAAAGTGAAACAGTTAGGTGTACTAGAATTGTCTAGCTTTATCATCCACTGAAAGGCCCATCATCTTTGTCAATTGTTCAATCCATAAGACTAGATTCTTTAGGTGTTGAACAATCATGTTCACAACTTCACATGCTTCATCCTAAAAAATCCATTCCCTTTCAAGTTCCAAATTCTTAAATTCTACAAAATACTGGTGATGCTTTTTCAAGCTCCTTCAAAAGGCATGTCTTTTCACTAGCATACCAGATTATCCTTCTGATAAACAATTGTTTCAGCTGCAAGCATCTCTGTGTAGAGCCATGCATGTTTTGATATGAGCCGGGCAAGAGTCCTATAATGATTATCCGTACAGTCCATCATTGGAGCAACACTGGAGATCAAAGCACGAAAAGCCAAGAAAGGACCATGGAATCAATTTACTAAATTGTACTTAACATATAAAATCGAAAAATATAAACACCTACCTAAACAAAGGAGGAAAATAGCGCCCAGCAACCATCACAGCATCTGCAAGTAAGGGATCTTTTTGAATATAGGCAGACAGGATCTTTGATTTGGTCAACTTCCTCCGGAATATAGTGGATGGCAATCTGCTAGTGTTTTTAAGGATATTTGAATAAATAGGAGTGACCGAAGCTGTCAGAGAGCATCCTGCGAATTTCATGATCCCTGTAATCAGAGCATAGCCTGCTCCATTGAAGACTCATAACTTAAAAAGAAAAACCTATAGACATGAAAAGATAGATAAACAATGTACTTTTAATGAATCAACCCTTATAAGAAGATTAAAAAGAAAAAAGAATTTCATGCTTCCCTTCGTAAGAACATTGAAACTTTATGTAAGGTAATAAAAAAGCAACTACATGGATCACAGTTTTGCAATTACAAAGATTTTAAATGCTAAGTATTGGTATATTGAAAAACTGAATTCTTCCAAGAAAATCAAAGAGGAGTCAACAATCTCAGCAACCTATCTTCTTTGAGTAAATTGAGCAAGCATTGACCTACGCAGGACATTGAGCTTTGTCTAGCTTGCTCAACTTCAAAAGTTTCCAGAGCACCAAAGAGTTATCCAACAGGATAAAAGAAAAAGACCCACTGAAACTTCTTCTACACCCAACAATCCAAGGCCAGAGAAGCAATTTTCTAGACCATTCACAAAAAAGGAATAAATTCGATTCCATGCAATAAAAGCAAGCACAAAAGATTATAAAAAAAGAACATGAAGAAAGAAAGAACTTTTAGGACCAAATAAACATGATGTGCAGTTCAAGAATACCCATTGAAGGTCAAACTCCAAGCATAAACAAACTCAGATTTCCTGTGCTTGCATAGGAAGCAAAATGTCAAAATGGTTCAAAGAATGAAACCCAAAAACGCAGGCCAGCATGGGATTGTTACACATGCATTCGCATTATAAATTTATATGCCGTGCAGAAACAAAAGCAATACATAGGTGAACGTCTGTTCAATATAGGAATTAGGGTTTACAGGGGGGAAGAGTGTCGCTGCGAGAGCTGTTTGGGAACTTCCGGACCTTCACCGGAGAGAGTTCACCTTCGTTTAGAAAAGTATGGTTTTTTTTTTCTCCTCCTTATATGCTTCCTCCGCGACAAATGTTCATTATCCTCTACTGCTCAACGATGCGAGGTCGGTTTAATTCCAAAAACTTTTCTTATTTTCTTTTTGCCAGAAAATAACAGGTTTGGAGTAGAAAATTTGAGGGAAATTAAAAATTTAATCACTGAGTTTTAGTAACGGTAACAAAATGGTCACTGAATTTTTTTTTTTTACTTTTTGATCACTGTAATACGTAGTGGTGACTTTTCACTCCATCCGTCAAACTTCCGTTAATTTTTAACGGAATATGAAGCGGTCGACCACTACATGAAAAGGTCGATCGCTTCTACATGAAGAGATCGACCGCTACATGAAGTGGTCGACCGCTACATATAGAGGTAGACCGCTTCATATTCCGTTAAAAATTAACGGAAGTTTGACGGATGGAGTGAAAATTCACCACTACGCATTCTCAGTGACCAAAAAGTAAAAAAAAATAAGTTCAGTGACCGTTTTGTTACCAGTACTAAAACTCAGTGACTAAATTGCAAAAATCCCAAAATTTGAAGAAAAAAATATTTACATCTTGATTTGAAATAAGAAAATTCTTAGTTAAAATAATAGTTTATTATAAATCTTTCATTTAAATGATACTTTACTCAAGACCAACTCTTGTATTAGCGGTTTTCACTTTTCAATCAAGTTACAACGTTCGGCTAGGGCTATCTAAGCTCAATGCACCTTAAAAAATAGGAAATTTAGCAATTTAGTCTTTAGGTTTTACACACTTTTACGTTTTAGTCATTTTTTCAAATATTAGTCATTAGGTTTACATTTTTTTTACAAAATGGTTCTTCCGTCAAACTGACGTCTATATGCTTAACGGATCTCTCTGACACGTAAGCAATTTGAAGCAGTCGACCGGTACATGAAGCGGACGACCGCTACATGTACCGGTTGTCCGCTTCATGTACCGGTCGTCCGCTCACGTTCAAAACATATACTTGGTCGACCGCTACATGGTTCGTTAAGCATATGGACGGCAGACTGGCGGAATGATTATTTTGTAAACAAATGTAAACCCAAGGACTAATATTTGAAAAAATGAAATCCAAGGACTAAAACGTAAAAGCGTTTAAAACCTAAGGACTAAACTGATAAATTTCCTAACAAATAATAAGGAAAAATACATTTTTTACTCATTGACTATCATAGGTTGTATACTTTGCACTATAGACTATCACTTTTAAGACATTACAGCCTCTAACTATCAATTTTAAATACTTCGAAATTGTCAAATTCAAATATTAGTCATTAGGTTTACATTGTTTTTACAAAATGGTTCTTCCGTCAAACTGACGTCTATATGCTTAACGGATCTCTCTGACACGTAAGCAATTTGAAGCAGTCGACCGGTACATGAAGCGGACGACTGCTACATGTACCGGTTGTCCGCTTCATGTATCGGTCGTCCGCTCACGTTCAAAACATATACCCGGTCGACCGCTACATGGTCCGTTAAGCATATGGACGGCAGACTGGCGGAATGATTATTTTGTAAATAAATATAAACCCAAGGACTAATATTTGAAAAAATGAAATCCAAGGACTAAAACGTAAAAACGTTTAAAACCTAAGGACTAAACTGATAAATTTCCTAACAAATAATAAGGAAAAATACATTTTTTACTCATTGACTATCATAGGTTGTATACTTTGCACTATAGACTATCACTTTTAAGATATTACGGCCTCTAACTATCAATTTTAAATACTTTGAAATTGTCAAATTCAAATATTAGTCATTAGGTTTACATTTTTTTTACAAAATGGTTCTTCCGTCAAACTGCTTAACGGATCTCTCTGACACGTAAGCAATTTGAAGAAGTCGACCGGTACATGAAGCGGACGACCGCTACATGTACCGGTTGTCCGCTTCATGTACCGGTCGTCCGCTCACGTTCAAAACATATACCCGGTCGACCGCTACATGGTCCGTTAAGCATATGGACGGCAGACTGGCGGAATGAATATTTTGTAAACAAATGTAAACTCAAGGACTAATATTTGAAAAAATGAAATCCAAGGACTAAAACGTAAAAGTGTTTAAAACCTAAGGACTAAACTGATAAATTTCCTAACAAATAACAAGGAAAAATACATTTTTTACTCATTGACTATCATAGGTTGTATACTTTGCACTATAGACTATCACTTTTAAGACATTACAGCCTCTAACTATCAATTTTAAATACTTCGAAATTGTCAATTTTTTAGATATTTTACACATTTTAACTATTAATGTTAGACACTTTGCACGCTCTGTCCGACAATAATACCTAGAGAATTTAATGAATTGACAACAATATCTTCAATATATGCAAAGTGTGTCGAGTGCGTTATCGTCATTTTAGTCTAAAAATTTCACAGGGTGCAAAGTGTCTAACAAATGATGAAGTGACTCAAAGAGTGATAGTTTAGAGTTCAAAGTGCAAAACATATGGTAGATTATGAGTGAAAAAAAAAATCTCCAAAATAATAATATATAGTGCAAGTATTATGTCATTTTAGAGGAAATTCTCGTAAATAGTTTATGCCAAAAACAAATTATAAAAATTATTGAGAAAATGAAAATGGCGTATAGTACCTATAAAGCATACATTCTAACCATGAAAATGGCATTCAAATATGCCCCTCAATTCCTAAATTACTTGTTAAAGATGTTTAATTTATTCCTTCTCGATACGAGCTCACTGCTCCTGAACTTTGTAATCAGATGCTGATTAGCATCGGTTACAATCCCAATGAAATTCAAGTCTTCTATTAGGCAAAATGAAATAGGATGTTGCAAAATCGAAAAAGAAAAGGTTAAACAGAGCATATTAGACAGAGTAGTTTTGATATACTTAAAAGGGAAAATACCACTAGATCTGATGAGAGTGAATCAAAGGCCTTTGATTGTTATTTTTGCAGAATGGATAAGGAAAGAAAAAGCTAAGAAGCAAGTAAAAGATTCAGTCTAATGAACAATAGCGCCAATTGTTAAACTAGTGTGAAACAGAATGGTACATAGTTGTGTCAATCACAATGGCCAAATCTGAAGATTTTTGGCAGTCTCTTTTTTTTCTAATTAAAAAGGGCGGAAGGGGGTGACCAAGTGTGACCAGTTCTCCCTATGTGTGACCATAGGGGCTCCTGACCCGTTGTGACATGTTCGGATTGAGTCATAATTACTATATTGAGATTGTAAACCGTCACCATAGCTCCACGATTGGACAACGTTTGTCACTTGTGAAAAAATGTCATTGTTTTCACACACGAATACTTTGTGTTTGTATCATCTAATATGGTAATCAAGGAATACAAGATAGATAATCAGGAAGTTTCGAAATATTTTACGAGTCGGAGCACCCAATAAGGATGAACAAATGCAAGTAGCTAGAATCTAAATACAAAAAAGAAAGAAGACGAGACCACTTCCAAGTTCCATCTATAGGTTTTGCGGCCCTCTCCGCTAGTTATGTGAGCTTAGGTTGATTAAGACAGACCAATGGCCATTGAAGAAAAGAAATCATAGAAAAACCAATGCAGGATCAATGAGCTGGACAAAGGTGTATCGATAAGCTGTCTTTGATAAATATACAAAAGGCACCCTGTTACAGATTGTAAACTGCAATGCTATTTGATTGTAATTAATTCAAACGTTCAAGAACCAGATAACGCTCATTCGAGGTGGCGAGCCTCCTTCTACAAGAATGTCTCACAATTTTCAGATCCCCAAAATGAAGCTTAACTGCCACCTAAATCAGATGAAACCCACAGGTGGGCTGGATTGATTTCCACTAACTATAAAGGCTCGGCCTTCTACTAAAATATACTATGGACTAAAGCCCAATACTAACATAAAGCCTTCCACTACTAACTTAAAGCCTTAAAGGAGTCCACCCGAAGACTAAAGCTTCCACCTGGACAATTCTTCTCGAATCTACGAACAATCTAACTCGCAACTTCTTCTGACTTCCTTCTGCAATTCTTGACACCCTTGACTGCTAACACCGAATGACCAAGCAAGCACCTTTCCCCTTATTCGCCCAAAACCAGCAGAACGTAACAAGACCCCCTCCCTCAAAACACTTTGCCCGCAAGGTGTGGGAAGTCCTGCTGGAGTTGAAACAACCTCTCCCAGGTTGCGTCGTCGACGGATTGGCCCTGCCATTGGACCAAAATTTCTGTCACAGGACGAGAGCCTAGACGCGCAAGACGTCGATCCAACACAGCGACTGGCTTGGGATGAAACTCTCCCTGTGAATCAACTGGAGGCAGCCCTGGAGTTGGAGAAACTCGTGTGCCAATATGAGGTTTCAGCTGGGACACATGGAAGACCGGGTGAATAGAAGATCCCGGGGGCAGATCTAAGCGGTAAGCAACTGCTCCGACCTTGGAGAGAACGGTAAAAGGGCCATAAAACCTGGGGGAAAGCTTTTGGTTATGGCGTTGCTTCACCGAAAGCTGTCGGTATGGCTGAAGACGCAGGTAAACTTGATCTCCCACCTGAAATTCTCTTTCACTTCTCTTCAAATCAGCATATTTTTTCATACGATTCTGCGCTTTTTGGAGGTTCTCTCGGAGTAAGGACAAGATCTGATCACGGCTTCTCAATGTGTCGTCTACAGCTTCCACTACGGTTGTGCCCGGTTCATATATAGGAAACCGGGGAGGTACGTACCCATACATTGCTTCAAATGGAGTCATTTTTGTAGAGAAATTAAAGCTTGTGTTGTGATGCCATTCGGCTAATGCTAGCCAGGTCACCCATCCCTTAGGCTTGTCCCCTATCATGCACCTTAGATAACTCTCTAGGCACTTGTTGATTGATTCTGTTTGTCCATCCGTTTGAGGGTGATAGGATGTGCTGAAATTGAGTTTAACCTCCTGCATTTTGAACAATTCTTGCCAAAAATGACTAGTAAACACGGGGTCTCGATCTGAAACTATAGTCTGTGGGAGTCCATGCAACCTGAAAATGTGTTGAACAAAGGCTTGAGCCACTACCTTGGTCGTGTATGGGTGTTTTAGGGGAACAAAGTGGTTGTACTTCGTGAGTCTGTCCACCACTACATAGATAACACTGAACCCGTGTGAGTTAGGCAGCCCCTCAATAAAATCCATGGATATATCTGTCCAGGGCTTTAGAGGTATGGGGAGAGGCTGTAACAGCCCAGATGGCAAGATAGTTTCATACTTGTTTTGCTGGCATACTCGACACTGCTTGATGTACCTCCTAATCTCTTTTTTCATCCCCTTCCAGTAGAAATCTCTTTTAGCCCTCTGGTATGTTTTTTCATAACCAGCATGCCCCCCAACTGGGCTATCATGAGTCATGTGCAGCACCTGCTCCTTGAAAGCTAGGTGATCTCCCACATAGATTCTTCCCTTGTATAATAGCAAGCCATTAGCTACTGTGTATTTTTGTGCATCCAGTTTTCCCGCTTGAAGCTGATTCATGAGATCTTGAATATGGATGTCAGTAGAATTAAATAGTCGTAAGTCTGAAATCCAGCTTGCAATAGGAAATGAGATGACCTGCAATTCCCCTTCCCCCTCTGCTGCCACCTCCTCAAACTGTCTAGAGAGTGCATCAGCAACCTTGTTATCCCTTCCTTGTTTATACTCCACCAAGAAGTCATAACCAAGGAGTTTGGTTATCCATTTTTGTTGCAATGGGGTACCCACCTTCTGCTCTAAGAGGTGTTTCAAACTTTGTTGGTCAGTTTTGACCTTGAAAGTCTGTCCTAGTAGGTAAGGTCTCCATTTTCGAATAGCACTTACCAAAGCTAGGAGTTCCCTCTCATATGTGGACATAGCCAACATCCTTCCCTTCAAAGCCTTACTAAAAAATGCAAGAGGCTTGCCTTCCTGCATTAGGACAGCTCCAATGCCACTACCCGAAGCATCACATTCAATTATAAATGACTTGGTAAAGTCAGGTAAAGCTAGAACTGGTGGGCTGGTCACCACTTTCTTGAGTTTAGAGAATGCTTCTAGGGCTTCTTCATTCCATGAAAACCCATTCTTCTTAAGTAGGTTGGTCATAGGGGCCGCAATGGACTCATACCCCTTGATAAACTTGCGGTAGTATCCCGTGAGCCCAAGAAATCCTCTCAAGGATTTAAGTGACTTGGGAAGGGGCCACTCCATCATGGTCTGTAGTTTTGCAGGGTCTGCTCGCACTCCTTGGGCAGATATCAAATGCCCCAAATAGTCAATTTCTTCACAAGCAAACCGACACTTCGAAACCTTCGCATACAACTTCTGCTGTTGCAGCACCCTTAAAGTCAATTCCAGATGTTGTAAGTGGTCTTGCAAGCTCCTACTATACACAAGAATATCATAAAAAAAACTAAGATAAACCTTCGCATATAGGGTTTAAAGACTTCATTCATAAGAGATTGGAAAGTCGAAGGGGCATTAGTGAGCCCAAAGGGCATCACAAGGAACTCATAGTGCCCCTCGTGAGTCCGAAATGCAGTTTTCGGTATGTCCTCTTCCCTCACTCTAATTTAATGATAACCTGAGCGTAGGTCTAGTTTGGAGAACACTCTTGCCCCATTAAGTTCATCCAGCAACTCATCAATGACTGGAATAGGAAACTCTTCCTTAATAGTAGCGCTATTGAGAGCTCGATAGTCTACACAAAGACGCCAACTACCATCTGCCTTACGGACCAACAACACCGGAGAAGAAAATGGGCTTTGTGAAGCCCTAATAACTCCTGAACCCAACAACTCCTGTACTATCCTCTCTATCTCGTCCTTTTGAAAGTGGGCGTAGCGATAAGGCCTCACACTCACTTGCTGCACGCCCTCTTTCAGCACTATAGCGTGGTCATGAGATCTTTGTGGTGGAAGCCCCTTTGGTTCCTGAAAGACCTCAGCAAATTGCAACAGTAGATCTGCTACCTTCGGGTGGTTCTTCATGTCCTTGCTGCCACTCCCATCGTCCAGCACTAGTTGCATGATAAGTCCCCTCCTTTCTCCTTTAATCAGCTTGAGTGTGGCCGAATCATGCATGAATTGAGAGGCAACTAAGCCTTGCAATAAGACCTTTTGTGCTCATGGAAAAATTGCATACTAAGGTCCCTAAAATTCCAAGAGATGGTTCCAAGGGTTTTCAGCCATTAGACCCCTAAAACCATATCACAACCCCCTAACACCAGTACATAGGCGTCAATGATGAATTTATGACCTTGCATTCTCACATTCACATTACACAACCCTCCTTCACTTTTTATTTTCTCCCCATTGGCTACTGTCACAGTGAGTTTATGCCTAGAATTGATTGGAATTTGTGCCCTCCTCACCACTGCGGGGTCCACAAAGTTATGGGTGCTTCCGCTATCAATAAGTATAACCAGCTCCTGGTTATTCAATCTGCCCCTTATCCTCATAGTTCTTGAAGTTCCAGACCCTGTAATAGCATATAAGGATATGTTCGGATTGACTTCATTATCATCACCCTCAATCACGTCCTCCACAATGGCCTGTCCTTCGAGTCCCACTACATTGCCATCATCCTCCACTAACTCCTCACTTCCTTCCACCATAAACAACTTAAGATTAGGGCATTTGTGTCCCGGATTCCACTTTGAATCACAATGATAACAGAGCCCTTTGTCACTTCTTTCTTTCATCTGTTGTGGTGAAATGCGATGTACCCTCACATTGGGTTTGGTCACTGCTCCAGAAAAATTACCCCCAATAGGAGTTGAAGAAGAACTACTAGGTGCATGTCTGTTAATTCTTTTCCCAGCTAATAAACACTCCTCTTGCATTTTAGCCAAGGAAAATGCCTTTTGTATGTTGTTGGGATTGAGCATTTTGATAGGGAGTCGAATCTCATCCTTAAGCCCACTTAGATAACAACTAAGCTTGTAAGCTTCATCCAATCCCCTCAATCGATTAGCTAACACCTCAAATTGGCTGGTGTATTCTTCCACAGAACCAGTTTGTCTCAACCTAACCAACCCCTCCATTGGGTCATCATAGGCTTGAGGACCAAACCTAACTAACAAGGCCCTCTCAAAGGCCTCCCAACTGGTAATAGCTCCTGATCTTTCCACTTCCCGGAACCAGATCAGAGCCTTCCCTTCCATGTGGAATGAAGCCATGAAAAGCTTATGTTGTTGAGTAGTTTGATTGAAAAAGAAAAACTGGTTAGCTCTGTACAACCACCCAGTAGGATCATCCCCATCAAATCTAGGAAATTCAAGCCTAACTGACCTCATATGCACTCCTCCCATTTCCTGATTTTGATGAATATTGTTGTGCCCAGGTTTGACATTTTCTTCTCTCTCAGGATTCTGCATCTTGACCAACGCCTGCAACCCCAGATTGATATTACCTAGCTGAGTTACCATCTCCTCCATGAGACGCCCTTGAGCTTGCTGATCTAGTTGTTGAAGCTCTTGCGATTTTTGGAGAGCCTCCAAGGATTCCGTCACCTTCGTCCAGCGGGTGCCTTCAGCCATCTCAGAACCGAGTGCTCTGATACCAACTTGTTACAGATTGTAAACTGCAATGCTATTTGATTGTAATTAATTCAAACGTTCAAGAACCAGATAACGCCCATTCGAGGTGGCGAGCCTCCTTCTACAAGAATGTCTCACAATTTTCAGATCCCCAAAATGAAGCTTAACTGCCACCTAAATCAGATGAAACCCACAGGTGGGCTGGATTGATTTCCACTAACTATAAAGGCTCGGCCTTCTACTAAAATATACTATGGACTAAAGCCCAATACTAACATAAAGCCTTCCACTACTAACTTAAAGCCTTAAAGGAGTCCACCCGAAGACTAAAGCTTCCACCTGGACAATTCTTCTCGAATCTACGAACAATCTAACTCGCAACTTCTTCTGACTTCCTTCTGCAATTCTTGACACCCTTGACTGCTAACACCGAATGACCAAGCAAGCACCTTTCCCCTTATTCGCCCAAAACCAGCAGAACGTAACACACCCACTCGTACAGATCCATATAAGGATCGACTACCCGAATAATGGGCCTAAAGCCCGTACAAACTAGTGCAATGGACCCATTGCACTTACAAACTACAATGGGCCCAAGGCCCTTACAGTAACTTGGGTACAAGACCCGTACAAACCAACATGGGAAACAAAGCCCTTACAACTGAAAATGGGCCTAAGGCCCTTACAATCCAAATGGGTACAAAGACCCTTAACAGATTCACAAGGAAACAGCGAAAAAGAGAGAAAAGTAAACAAAGAAAAAGATCAAAAAATAAAAAACACAAAAGAGTCGAGACATTGACCAATGAGTATACGTCTGAACTTCCAACCGGAACACCGCAGCAGAGCAAGTTGCCACCAAAGCCAAAAGACACCCCAAGTCCAACAGGTGCTTATCCAATTTTGAAGCCCTCGGAGGAACTGCATAGAACAAAGGTATGAAACGAGCTACGAGAATACTGGAATTTCAGAGCAATAGAATCAGCTCCTGTAGAAAAACAACAGGGCTGGCTGAGAATACAAGTATGTGCTTATTAAATGCCTCAATTCCTAAATTACTATTCAAGGATGTTTATTTTCTTTCTTCTCTATACGAATTCTTATTCACTGCCCATCAACTTTGTAATCAGATACTGTGATTAGCATATTAGAAAAAGAAGAAAAACTGACCGTATAAGCTGATGAAATACCAAAAAGTGAGGAATTTTGTGAGACTTTTACTCCATCATTAACCAGGGGTTGTTGATATATATATGTCGGGGACGTGGGAAATCTTGCGACATTCTTTTTCTCTTTTCCTTTGCCACTTTTTCTTCAATAGAGGACAATTATAGATCTCTATAACAAAAAGGGAGGCAGGTAACCCGTCTTCTGGCATGAACCTGAGCTTAGGGCAATCCCAGATCTCCAATTGTTCGAGAGCGGTGAGACGTTCAAGACCCTTCTTGTCCAGAGAATGCATATTTGGAAATCCACCAAACTTAAGAAAAGTCAAACTGGTGGGGAGCAACCCCGCCTCTGGAAAGGAGCCCACATCTTCTACTTTCCCAGTCATTTCCAAACATGTAAGAAAGGGGAGTTTTTGCAAACTCCAACCCATCCGGTTTGCAACGAGCTTGTCGCAACGCTCTATGTCAACTGACTTCAGATTGGAAGGCAAGCCCCCTTCAGAAAATGACTCAACTTCAGCACAATTAATTATAGTTAAATCCTGAAGAGACGGGAGGAGTATGTGCATCTTCTTAGGAAAAGATACGAAGTTGGGGCAATCACTGATCCGTATCCTCGAGGTCATTAAATCACGTTGATTTTGTTCTGAAACTGTAAGAGATTCCAGATTCGTACACCTTCTGATGGAGATCTCAGAAAGCCTTGATAGTAAGTCTAGTGGAACGGACCTGATAGAATCACAATTGTCCAACTCCAATCTTTCGAGGACTGAATAGTCCAGGGGTGTTGGGAGTTCCAGCTTCATACAATCTTTGATCCTAAGTATTTTCAACGCTGAGCATAGGCCACCCCTGGGAAGGGACACAAGCGATGAACAGCCTTTGATTGTTAACTCTTGAAGACAACTGTTGAAGTTCACTGTTCCATCATCTTCATGTTGTTCTGGAACAGTAATAGACTCCAGATTCCTACACCCCTCGATTGAGATATTATAAAGCCTTGGGAAGAAACCTAATGGAACTGATCTGAGAGAATCACAGTCGATCAACTCCAATTTGCCGAGGGATGAGTGTAGACCGCCCCTAGGAAACGACGCCAGAGAGGACCAATTATTGATTTTTAACTCTTGAAGACAGCTATTGTAGCCCACAATTTCCTCTGGTAGGGACTCTAGTGCATCAAATCCTCCCATAGTCAGCTCCTGCATTCCACTTGGTAGTTCCTTTAATCGAACCCCGTTACAATCTGTCAGCTCCACATTACGCAAAGTAGGAGCCCTTGGGAGTGAGACCACGAGCTGTGGACATTCGGAAATATATAGTGTGGCTAAAGAAGGGAGATTGATGGGCAACCCTCCGGTCAGCTTGGGGCAGTTCCGTATAGAAAGGCTTGCAAGATTAGGAAAAGCTCCGCCTTCATTTTCACCGAAAGGAAACCATTTCTCCCAATTCAACATCCGCGCAAAAGTTAAAGATCTCAAGGCTCCAAATGGCTTGATTAAAGAAGAATCATTGCCATAAAATTCAGAACCCACAACGACAACTCCGTCGAAGCCAGAAATATTAAGGTCCTGCAGAGAGGGCAGTTGCCAAAGTGGTGGCAAGCTGCAACAATATTTGCAATCAAATAGATGAAGATTTGCTATATTAGAGAATGAATGATGCCCTACCCAATCTGGAAAACTTTTACCACTGTAGTGCCATACGACGAGAATTTTCAAGTTGGTGTGGGGTTGAAGACTATCGAGCACACTTTTTTGACTCTCTGAAATAGTAGTACCTTCAGCATTCCATCTCAACACCAACTTCTTAAGGTGCCCCTTATCCTTCATGCTTGCATTCGAAGCATCCCTGGGAGATGCAACATTTTGAATCTCCAAAATCTCAAGTGATCCCCGAAGATTTGCTAGTTTCCCCAACTCTTCAATGCGAGATCCATTATGTTCGCCGACGATGAATTTAGTCAAGGTCTCAAGGTATTTCAATCTACCCATTTGCACCGGCATCACCTTTATGGGAGTGAAAAAGAAGTCCAAATGACGCAAGTTAACCAGTTTGTACATATCTCTTGGCAGTACAGTAAGATGTGCACAAAAAGATAAATTCAATGTTTGCAAATTGAACAACTCACATATGGAATGAGGCAACCTTTTAACTGTCGTCCGAGAAACGTCAAGATAGCGCAACTGTTTAATTTTGCCAATTGATTCAGGCAAATCATAGCTAGATAAAGAGAGCACTCGTGCGAATCTAAAGAGTCGCAAGAAATCGCGTTGTACATTTTCAGGTAAGTAATGATATGGTGACAGGAAAGTACGCAATTGCTTTGCCTCGTAAAGAGCCTCAAACTTCGGAGAGGTGCCAGAATCTTTAAGATACGACACATGGCGAGTTTTGTTGATATTCTCGTGAGAACGATCAACCTCTAGCCTAAAACTAAAGTGCCCGCAAACAAATTTTGCCAAATCGTTGACAAGATCATGCATTCCAAAATCTGAACCTCTCTCACCGGATTGTTGGAATAATGATCTCGATACAAGAGCACAAAAGTATTCTTCACCAACTTCTCCCATTGTTTTGTTGTTGGATTGCTGCAAAAAACCTTCTGCCATCCATAATAAGATTACTTGCTCTTTTCTGAAAATACAATCCTTTGGGAATATTGAAGAGTATGCAAAACAATGTTTTAGTGGTGGAGGCAAATATTTGTAACTCAATCTTAGAGCAGGTAGGATATTTGTCTCATCAATTGGTAGATCCCATAATTCACTCCTCAATATTCTGTCCCATTCTTCAATATCCAGTTTAGATCTTAAGAGAGCTCCAATTGTCTTGATTGCTAAAGGGAGGCCTTTACACTTTTCAACAATCTGTCTCCCTAATTCTTGCAGCCGAAGATGTAAAACAGAATTACCATCGAGGAAAGCATGCTTTGTGAATAGGGACCAACAATCTTCTTCCGATAACCCCTTAAGCTGATGACTCGCACTAGCACGCATGGCTGATGCAACATCGTTATCACGTGTCGTCACGACGACCTTGCTTCCCGGTGCACCAGATTCGAAGGGATTGCTTAGGAGTTCCCAATCAGCATACTTCTTATTCCAAACATCGTCCAAAACAAGTAAAAATTTCTTTCCTGTCAATTTCTGTCTCAGTGTAACTTGAAGCCAATTTAGATCTTTGTTATCACAAGGAGCTGATGGTGTCACTGCATCTAGGATTGATTTCGTTATCTTGAACAGATCAAATTCTTCAGACACACAAACCCATGCTTCGACGTCAAAATGCTTCCTCACCCTCTCATCATTGTATACCAGCTGAGCAAGGGTGGTCTTGCCAATACCCCCCATGCCCACTACGGCAAACACAGGAATTTTCTTGCCATTTGTGTCATCGGAGAGCAACAAGTCAATTATTGCCTCCTTATTCTCATCCCTACCACAAATCCCAGATTCCTCCACCAAAGAAGTCGTGGGCAATTTTTCTGACGGTTTTCCTCCAACACCTTCTTTCAGACCCATAAGATCCTTTTGTTTTGCAAGATACTCCAGTCTATCAAGTACCTCGTTTATCTTTGGTTTCATCTCCTTGACAAAAGAATTACGAGAACCAGAGATGAAGTGTCGTACCCTACTTGCAGAGGTTTGAAATTCAGCGTCCAACTTGCATCGCAAAGCTTCAGTGGCAATCTCATCCATAATCTGCTCTGCATCATAAACAGCATCTTTCATCTTATCAAGCCAAGCTTTCACAGGTGCCATTGTAACTTCCTTTTCCTCCGCATCTTCGAGCACTGCACTCACGGACAGCAAGGTTATCTCCAGCTTCTCCAGCAGTCCGCCATCGAGCTTTGCTCCCCGAAAGAAGTCAATGACCTCGCGAGATGCCATTCTATCGAACAAAACTTGGAGGAAGGCAGAGAGAAATGACCCAACAACCAAGGCTTCTGCCATATTTTCTTCTTTGCAAAGGAATTGCAGATCGAAGGAACGGATGCGTTTGAGGACTAAAATTTTGGGGAACCAAGGGACGGCTAAGGCAGGTAAATGCTATATGACTTATTGGGCTTGATGGTTGGTGGCTCCAAAATTTCTCAAATCTTTTCCACGCAATTAATTTATTCTATTCCCTCTTTCCCATTTCTCTCACCAAATCTCCTGTTATTTGCAATCTCTCTCTCCTCTGTCCCCCGAATCTCGCCGGAGTCAAGAAAGAAGGTAACTCTCTCCGAATCTTTGGTAGAAAAAAAAACAAGGCAGACAGTGTTAAGAAACAGGATAAGGACTGGATTCCATGTACCTTTCACCTTGCATTTCTGAAAAGTATGCTATCACTGTTAAGCAAATCATCAAATTGGTCGATCGCTTTCTTCACATAAAAAATTGCTTTATGCAAATCCTTGTCTTCATCAGCGTTAAAGAAACATTGACGATTATTAGCATCGAGGACTAAGGCTTCCCAGACAGAGTCACTATTTGCTAGTGTGCTTTCATTCCCCACGATCCATACAGTGCCCGACAGAAATTAAAACTTAATGAAACCAAAGCAAATCCGAAAGAAACAACATAAAAGAAAAAAAAAATATTAATAAACAAACGTAATGAAACGAAAGCAGATCCAGAAGAAACAATATAAAAGAAACAAAAAATAAATAAACAAAGGTAACGAAACCAAAGCATATCTGAAAGAAGCAAACTAGGTCCCTGCAAGTTATAAAAGCCAAACGAATTATTGTTTACCGGAAGGGAAAATGAACGCCTAACTTGCAGGGATACCACCTCCTAGATATTTGAAAATCATAATCGCAGTTAAAAGATTGGAGAGAGTTACCTTCTCTCTTGACTACGGCGAGATTATGGGTTATTGCGTGATTGAGGTTATTGTGTGAGTGTTTGAGTAGACCAATGAGATTAGAAGTTGAAAAATCTAATGGCTGAAAAAATGTCACGTCATTGGCAAAAGTTATTGTGTGAGTGTGTGAGTGAACGAGTGAGATTAGAAGTTGAGAAATCTAAAGGCTGAAAAAATGTCACGTTATTTAATGAACCCGACCCGCAAAACCGATCCGGTTTTATTAAATGACGTGGTATTTTTTCAGCCATTAGATTTCTCAACTTATAATCTCACTCGTCCACTCACAAAATAACCTCACTCACACAATAACCGGTGCCCACGTCATTTAATAAACCCGACCCGAGAAACCGACCCGGTTTCATTAAATGACGTGACATTTTTTCAGTCATTAGATTTCTCAACTTCTAATCTCACTCGTCCACTCACACACTCACACAATAACCGGTGTCCGAGATTAGAGGGACAGAGGAGAGGAATTGCAAAGAAGAGGAGATTTGGTGAGAGAGATGGGGAAGAGGGAAAAGAAGGAATTACTATTTATTTAATGAGATGGAGGTGTATTAATCGTTGATGAGATTTTTTTTAATGTCAGTCGTCCTTTAAGTAGCCTTCAAAATTCCCTCATTCGAAGGGAATCCGCTATCAAAATTTTGTCCTAATAAATTATAATCATTACAAAAATTTCTCTCTAATAATTTTTTTTTATATCAAATTTTCACTCTTTCTTCCAATTTTTTATTTAAAGTGAATCGCAAAAAGCAGAGCGAAATCAGATTGTGAGCGATTTGCTTTTACGGTAAATAACTGGGTTACCTGCTCGAGTCAATGCAGTCTATTAAGCAACGTGGAAATTTCATGTGGCGCCTCAGAGTCGTAGCCAATGCGTCATGTATTCAACCACCCACTCCTCCATCAATGGATAAGCAATCAAGACCAATTGAGTGGAGTCGTGGACCTTAAAAGTCTCGCATGAATTATTTATACTTATAGCGTTTTTTGGCGTCACTGCTGATTTAACGCTGAGTCTGCTTTTTAGAGAGAGAGCGTCTGCCCTCTCTCTAGAAAGCGTCTTTTCCCCTCGTCTGCTCCCCCCTCTCGTCTTTGATCTCCGGCGACGGGAGGAGCCCTGGCTCCTCCCGTCTCCCCCCTCTCCCCCTCCTTCTTCTTTTTGGGCTTCCCCTTTGACCCTGTCGTCCCCTTTTACCCCCCCTTCGACCGCTGTGTGCTCCTTCGTTTTGCAGCTCGCCATGTTTAGATCTATGCGGCTTGACCTTTTTGTGATGAACACGTTCTGCATGGTTGAGTTCCTCAGCTCCGAGCGCCTCTCTTCTGCTTTTTCCGGCGCCAGTACGACGGTGCGTGATGGTCCACGCGCGCCCGTCCCTCTTTTGCTCAGTTCGTGTAGCTCTTGGTCCATGCGTTTGTGTTGTTCCTGGTTCTCATCGGTCCTGTGTTATGGCCGAAAGCTGCACGGTTTATGGGTTTTGTGGTGTGTGCTTTGCGGTTTCTTTGTTGTTTTTAATAATGTCATTTCTCTGGTTTGGTGGTTTGTTGTGTGGATGCTCAGCAGCTTATGGCTTTGTGTGGTTTCCTTCCGCTTGGTGGTGCTGTCTTGGATGCGTCTTTGGGGCAGTCAGCTTGTGGTGCTTGCTCCGCCGGTGGTGGTGGTCTTTGTATTAGGTCTTTGGACCTGCTTCAAACTAACGGGCTATGTAGCCCATCTGTATGTAGCCTTTATGGCTATAGGGATTAAGGCCTTCGTGGCCGTTCGATATATGGCCCTTCGGGCCCTTTTAATTGCTGTTATTGGCTTTATGCTTATGCGCTCTGTAATTGGCCTTAGAGGCTTCTTTGTATCCAGCACTCTTGTAAACCTTCCGATGAAATGATATTTCACGTTTGCTTAGAAAAAAAAAAATATACTTATAGCGTTTTGGATGGGGCGGATTGCTATTCAACTTCGCCCTATCAGATCTTATGGTTGACTACCGGTGGTTAAGGCTTAAAACTTATGTTTCCTATGAGGTTTTATATTCAAAATCTTATAAATGTTACTAATTTTTTACTCACTTCAAGATATTTCGCCTGAAAATATTTACTCAGCTTGTGTGGAATAAATTGTACCGTACACTATTAGAAAAACAAATAAATTTTGTTGATAGACTTTAAATCGCAAAGACTAATTTAATGGATGATAATTTTTGATACTTTTTTTATTTATTTTTGCACTCACCATAACTTTATATTTAGGGAATTTGACATTTTGGTCATTAAATTTAGGCTTAAATGCACCTTATGCCCCTGGGGTATGCCGAAAGAGCAAATATGCCCATGTGGTATGCAAAGTCATTTTCATACCCCTGAGGTATACTTTCAGGAGCAAATATGCCCCTCCGTTATGTACTGTTTGAAACCCTAACGGTAAATGCTGACGACCACCCCTCGCGGGAGTGGCTGGCGACCACCCCTCGCGGCGGCGAAGGGAGCCCAGCTCCCTTCGCCGCTGGGGGCTCTCCCCCAGTTCTGTCGAGTTTGAGTTTTTTTTTTTTTTAATTTCGAAAATGACAGGTGTCAACCCCTGATTGGTGCTGACGTGTCAAATTTTGACACGTCAGCATTTACCGTTAGAGTTTCAAACGACACATAACGGAGGGGCATATTTGCTCCTGAAAGTATACCTCAGGGGTATAAAAATGACTTTGCATACCACAGGGGCATATTTGCTCTTTCGGCATACCCCAGGGGCATGGGGTGCATTTAAGCCTTAAATTTATACCCCTTTGACAAATGAATCCTTTACTTTCAAACTTCAAATTTTTAGTCATTGAGTTTTCTTTGTTTGAAGAAATAGTTATTTCATCAGTTTGTCGTCCATATGCTCAACGGAGCTCTCTGACACGCTAGCAAATTTGTACCGGTCGACCGCTTCATGTGTCGTTAAGCATATGGACGACAGACTGACGGAAGGACCATTTCGTCAAACAAAGAAAACTCAACTACTAAAAATTTGAAGTTTTAAAGTGAAGGATCAATTTGTCAAAGAGTATAAACCCAAAGACCAAAATGTAAAATTCTCTTATATTTATTTAAACTAATGCGTTGATGATTTTAAACAAGGTTGCAACATTGGGCCTATTACCCGGCCCAAATTCTGCTGGCTAGAACCAGAACTTTCTTAAGCCCAGCCCGTTGTCTCTAACGGATATACGTGGTGGAAGATAACTACCTACCTGTCTTCCTTTCATGTCACACGCTTTCTTATCATTTACAAAGCGCTCCCATGGCTAGTTTAAGTTTCAACACCACCAGACTGAGAGTCCCCACGGTACAGTCTCACAGAACCTTCTCCAACTGCAACTCCCCCACAAAATCCATTTCAATCTCATACAGTTTCTTCAAGAAGCATTCGGAAATCAAGTCAAAACTCCGCATTTTCCGGTCAGAAAGCTCGGTTTCTACACCAAAAGAAGTGGAAGTTAACGAGGAAGAAGACGACCCGACAGCAGAACTTTGCTATCTTGACCCCGAAACTGATCCCGGGAGCATTTTGGAGTGGGAGTTGGATTTTTGTTCCAGACCCATATTAGATATGAGAGGGAAGAAGGTGTGGGAGCTAGTTGTATGCGACAGTTCCCTTTCGCTTCAATACACTAAGTATTTTCCTAACAATGTTATCAATAGTATCACTCTGAAGGACGCTATTGTGTCTATAAGCAATGATTTGGGCATCCCTTTACCCGAGAAAATCCGCTTCTTTAGGTGAATTGTTTGATGGCGTGTGAATTTTGTGGTATTTACACAATCGTATATGTACTGTGTCTCTACTTTGCTCGATATTTTTAATAATTGACCAAAATTGTTGGTTCGAAGGTCACAGATGCAGACAATTATAACAAAAGCGAGCAAGGAGCTTGGAATAAAACCTATTCCAAGTAAACGGGTGCGTATGCTGCATCGTGACTCTGTTTAAATTACCACTTCTATCACATTTTTAAATTCGTTTATTTAATTGAATTTATGATGTGTTGAGTGTAAAACTACAGTTAGCTCCCATGCTGTTAAGAACAATTAAGATAATGTGGTTAAGAGCAATAAAGCTCCTAACTTTGGCTGAATTGGACCTCACTCTGCACAATATTGGTGGAGGATAGCTAACGGCAGAAAGCACGTATCCATTAAGAGAATCACGAACTATTCCTCAAAACAATCTGGATTCTGGGTGATATTTGTGAATGTGTACGTTATCAGCAGGGCATCTGCAGTTAGAAACGAATTTCATATTATATGCTGCAGATTTCAAAGATGATATGACTTGGTGTTCATGATTAGTTTAGTTGAGACCTGAAAATTACTAATGGCAAAAATCCTTGCTGGGGAATTAATAACTCTGGTGTCAGTTCTAATGTCTAAGTTCCAAGCCATATACAGTTCCATGGCAGGATATAAGCTCTGTCTCATCAAGAGTGTTACAGTGTGATGCTCACTAAAATGCTAGTGTTAGATAGCAGAAAATTCTACTGGCATTTCTCTTATATATTCGTCTCCAAGAAAAAAAAGAGTTGGAAAAATAGATGTTGCATCAGATAGAGTATGATATTAAATGATGTGTGAGTTAGAACTATACAAAGAGGCAATCTTTTTGGGGAAAATGTAGCTAAAGGTCTTGTACCCTTCCCTTTGTAATTCCTTTGTTTTTTAAATTTGAGTTATATGCCATTTTATCTACATAGTTGATAGGGGATTCTTTGGTTAATTTATAATTAATCATGTAAACCTAGCTTTGAGTTTATGATTGGAACTGCCTTATCTATATTCACAGTTATCAGGTTTGCTGTGTTTTTTTTTTCAGTGTCTTTCCCTACTTCTATGGCTGGAAGAACGCTATGAGACCATGTACATGCGTCATCCTGGTTTTCAGAAGGGATCCAAACCACTTCTAGCATTAGACAACCCTTTCCCAATGGAGCTTCCAGAGAATCTGTTTGGTGAAAAATGGGCTTTTGTACAAATACCTTTTTCAGGTACAGGCATGGCAGCTATTACTTTGAATGAATGAGGGCAAAAGTTTATTAATAAGTATTCATATATATCTTGATATCAAAGTTAACAAGGAAAACTTTTCTGCTATTATAATCTTAGTAGCCATTGGATATAGGCTGCTTTTTTAAGTTCAATTTTATATTGGGATTATATCCTCTTGAAAGCACTTCACAAAAGCTACCTCATAATAGAAGTGTCATTCGACTAGGATGCTGATGCAATGATTTGTATTACGAATATGATTTTTGAGCCACGACTGATCCGTACTCTTCTGTGTTCAGCTGTCCGTGAGGAGGTCTTATCCTTGGACAGAACATTTGTGTTTGGTGCAGGACTAGATCTGGATTTATTGGGGATTGAAATTGATGACAAGACATTAGTTCCAGGACTGGCTGTGGCATCTTCACGTGCTGAACCATTAGCAGGTAGATATTCCTCCTATATCTTCCATTAGCATCTAATTCTTTGGAACTTTTATTTTTACACATGGTTCATGATATACATGACCAATGTGCGTTTCACCTGTTTGATACTATCTCCAAACATAACCCACATTTGTCAGCGTACAGATACAATCTGCATTGAAAACATAAGTCCAATGTCGTAGAAACATTCACTGTTATTCCATAGACATACACAGGCCTTGCATTAGTAGGAGCTGATGAGATCAGCAAGATGAATCATAATAACAATCAGAGAGCATTCCATTCTCAGTTTGACACAATATTGTCTTTCAAACTGTCAACCATTTAATTTAGGTGCCTAATTACTACTTCAGTGAGATGTACTTTGTAGTTTTACAATCTATTCCGATGCCAGATTGATGGTTTGTAAGCATGGCAAGAAGCATTGTGCATTTTCTTGGATTCTTCATGGGCATGCATATCTATATGACAACACGTAGATTTCAGGTTTTACTTCATTGTTTGTACGTTATATAAACTCTGATTTCATAAGTAAATGGTTCTATCCAACTTGTTAAAGATTGTTTTTCAATTAGCAATCTCATTCCAAGTATGCCTTAGAGGCGATTCTACTGCTTCTATGTCTATCAAGTATCATAATAAACACGGGCTCTTGCAGCTTGGATGAATGGACTGGAAGTCTGCTCAATTGAAGCTGACATCAGTCGTGCTTGCTTGCTTCTATCCGTAGGAATTTCTACCCGGTATGTCTACGCTACCTACAAGAAAACGGCTGTGACAACAAATGAGGCTGAAGCTTGGGAAGCAGCAAAGAAAGCCTGTGGAGGCTTACATTTCCTTGCCATTCAGGAAGATTTAGATTCTGATGACTGTGTTGGATTTTGGCTTCTATTAGACTTGCCACCTCCACCTGTGTAATTTATCAATTCCTAAGTGAATGAATACACCTTTCTGTCACAATTTTCTTGAAGTAAATCAACTTCTGGCGTCCTGGTTGCAGGAAGAAAAATGTGAATAGATTTTCTTTCCAATTTTCCTGAGCCAGGTTTACCATTTGTTATCTGTTTGACATGGACAATAACGGATGTGCTGCATTCTTATGTCCAGAGAAAGGAAACAATAGATGAACGACCTTGGTCAATGGTTTTGACCTTGGTAGTGAAAACAATTTGTAGGTTGCCATTGTCATGTATATCTTAGTTAGTGGTGGAAACCCCTTAACAATCACTTCCTGATGCAGAAATAAGGGAAAACGAATTCAAACTGGTAGCATTGTATCCTTCCTGAATCAGAAGAAGAGGGGCGAGGTTGGAATTTCCCTTCCCCGTGCCAATCTAGCAAGCCCCCCCACCCCTTCTCTCTCTCTCTCTCTCTCTTTCTCTGATGGACAAGTTTAGATACCAAGCCAAGAAAAATTGGGGAGACTAAAAAAAAGGATCATTTAATACTAATGATTCCTGACCATCCAATGGTAGTTTGTTGACATTGTAGATTTTACTTTCCTATCTGCCAAACAAGCCAACAACGAAATACTATGACAAACAGAGTATGCGTAAAGAGCAGCAGTCTACTGCTATGCTTTGTACTATACAACCATGTTTACCTCAATATTAATAACAGATGCACACATAGATTCAAATAATTTCGTTCAGAGATACACAGAGAAATTCAAAGAAGTTCATCGCTATCAGAATTTAGAACACATTATCTAATGAAAGAGTTCCGTAGTCCTTATTCCCTTCAGAGATTATGACGCAGGGTTCCAGATGACTGCCTCAGTGAGTGAGTTCGTAGTTAAACACCAGGTACTTCTCCAGGTTAGGCAGGAGGGTCTTTGCATATTCAACATGAGCAGGATGAGCAATATTCTCTGCGAGACCCTCCATACTCTCAAAGGTGCAGTCCAAGACATGAGTGAAACCTTGGTTCTTGTTTCCATTGCCAACATCCTTCCCCCTGTTCCATCACGTAAGATGACCAAAAATGGTTGTATTCTACTATTGTATTATTGAAAGAAAACCCCCAGAGAAAATTTCTGAGATATGAATAGTGGAGAGGGCCTGGAGGCTGCGTTCCAGCTGCATGGAACAAGATTGTCTGTTGGCATACAATGGATTAAGACTTTGGGCCTTTCATGGGCTTTGAACACCAAATCGGCAGCTAATAGTATTTCTTAACTGCGTCTGAGCTGAATTTGAGCATGGAAACCCAGAAGGGGTCCATCTTTTCCTCTATGGATCAGTGTCAATTTTGTACCAAGAACGTGACTTAGAAAATTTTTGAATGCAAATATAATTAATTCAAAATTTTAATTAAAAAAAAAATAATAATTTTAAAATCATCTCTCTTTTATTATCGAATCATCTATTCTATTATAATAAATATAAAAAAATTCACTCAAATCACGTCCTTTCACGTCCTTTTACCTTATCACAAAACTCATAAAATTCTATTTTTTCTATTTTTTTTAATTAATAAAACTATAATCTACCTCAATTTTCACAAATTTTCAAAATTTTCAAAAAAATCTTCGTTTACAAACACTACTAAGCTGCTTTGGTGAAAAATCTTCTGATTGAGAGATCAAGCATCTCTGCCTCAATGATCAATATTTCCCATCTGTCAAGTAAAAGAAACCCCTAGCACTAACAACTATGCTCAGTGCTTGAAAAGTACGAACATGATGACTTCCATTGTCTTTAGCCTCGTTGCAAGATAAAGACATTGGAAGTGTTCCTGAGGTTTTAATTCCAAAAGCAACATAAAGGATAAAGAATAATGATCACCAAGCAAAGGTTTACCAGTAAAAAGACTTCATTGGCTCGATGAGGTTTTGAGGTTACCCATCTCTCTGATGAGTTGGTCAACCTGGGCAGGTGAAGTTCCATCTTTGAACTTTGCTACAAATATGTGCTTCACCACTCCCTTTGCTTCTTCCATGTTGTCCCTCCCTCTCTCTCTGTCACTGAAAGGTTGGATTTGAACCTAAGCTAAGACTTAAATGTCACTCCAAAGCTTTATGTGCTCATCTAACTTGATGACTTCATTTCATCCATTTACTTTCGAGCAACATTTTTGTGGTCAATTAATGGTGGTTACTTGTCTTCTGGGTCCAGTTGACATCCCCAATCTCTGTCGGTCTTGCGGCCCAAGAGATTTAATGTTGTCGGGTCCTATTTTGCATTTTGGAGAATATAGGAGGACGTTCGGTTACAAAGTTTTCTCATGATTTTTTTGAATTATCAGAATACAAAAAATTATACAACCAAATATCATTTTTAACATCACATAAAAATAACTACATACCAATAAAGTTAATATCACCTAAAAATTCTCAAAACACAAAAAATTCTCACATAACACATTAACCGAACAGCCTAAGTCTTGTATGAGCATTTGTGATGGAAAATTAGTGAAGTCTTAAGCTTTATCCTAACGGAAGTAATTTTAATCGGTATTATCTGACACATTGAGTTCTAATTTTTATAATTAATCAAATTACATCCTGAAATAAAATGAGTCATGTAACACGGTTTTGATAGTTCGATCTTTTTTAGGGACGCAAATTGATACATTTTAGTAATTTTTAAGATCAACGAGTTAAAGGTACTACTTGATACTCATGTTTGAAATTGTTTTGATAGTGTAAGGGTTCAAAGTGATTTTTCCTATTAATCTATTTACAGTGGAGATCTTCTTCTTCCTCCACCCTCCTAGCATAATGGTGTTTTTATTTTGATTTAACGATACATGCACTTTGGTCAGCAAAAGTATGGTGCAAGGCCATTCATATGTCAATATGAATGAGAAATTATTATATAAACATGTATTATTATTTGGCTTAATTGCATTGTAGGTCCATGTGGTATCACCTTTTGACACATTGGCCCCTTAGGGTATGAGTTTGTACAGGCTAGTTTTTGGGGTAAGCATCATGTAACAAAAAGGTCCTCCCGTTAGATTTCCGTCAACCCACTTAATGGCGAAAAGCTTCCGGGAGTACATTTTTATTACATGATGCTTTCCACAGGGAATAATTTGTTAAAAGGTGATACCACAGGGACCTACAGTGCAATTATGCCTTCTTTTTTCACTCCTAAACCTCCAGAATAATACAAAATAGGAAAATTAATCACTTCAAATGGACAACTGAGAATTGATTCATGGCTTTAAAAGATAAATACTTAAAAAAATCCGAGTAACCATAATAGACCTCACTGATACATGTATAAGATGGGGTTGTGAAAATAAATAAACATCACTGATGTTGCTCTAGATACGTACATCTCGATCGAGAAAATAAATAATGGGGAACTTGATTGGTAAAGGATTCTTAGCATGAAACTCTTGCCTATAACGAGACAATATGAAACAATAATGATAAACAAGTTCTTGGTCTTTCCTATGACAAATATTAAAAACGGATGCTTTAGAGTTTCTATCTGATGTTAAATTTGATGGAAGCTGAGGATCCTCTAATAGTTGTCTTTATAGTCTGTGTGCCTAGTGTCGAAATTTAAATGTTAGTGTAGAGAACAAATCAAAACCAAGAAATTTATCGGTGCATAGTATCACATAAGTCAGGGAAGAGCAACCAAGAATAGTTAAGACTTCCAAATTGTGTGAGATCGTATGGAAACCAAGAGGTGCAAAGGTTATGTGGCTGGAATATTGGGCGGTCTTTGATTGTTTTCGGCATACCTATGTCATAAAATTCTTTATGTACCAGTTTAATACGATCTTTTCATTGTCTGCAGATGATTGTTCGTTTCCCACCTACCTGTTGCATCTGTTGTCAACAGAATACATTGTTATTCCATAACACCTATATTATTTTTTCTCTTCTTCACTGTTGATCACTACTTTCAGTTTCTTCTTCTTTGACTTAATTGCACATAGGTCTCTGTGGTATCACTGTTTGACAAATTAGTCATTGAGATATGAGTTGTACGGGAGGAGCTTTTTGTTACATGATGCTTATCCCAGGAACTAGTCAGTACAAACTCATACCCCAAATCCAATGACCAATTTGTCAAAGGTGATGCTATACAACGACCTACGATTCAATTAAGCCTTATTATTTTCTTCCTAGCCATAAACGTGTTAATTCCTACAGAAATAAGAATGACTTCTCCATCATATATTTTTTCATAAAAAAAAAGGTCGACCAGACACTGGTTCCTCTCAGAAACAGGCTGTCATATGTCAATGTTCATCGCTGGACTGCTCCGGCAGAGAGTAAAGGACCATCTACGGCATGTCAACATTTCACTGTGGTCCAGGTTGCAGCGTACGGCTCAAAAGAACAAACGGATCCAAACAAACCATTGCTATTATAAAATCTTGCAGAATCAAGAAAAGAACAAACAGATACAGAGTACACTACAAACGGATCCAAACAAAGCAGATTTTGCAAAATCATTGTCATTGTAAAATCTGAAAAGAAAAAACGAATCCAAACAAAAATTTGCTAATGTAAATTCTAGCGGGACTATTCGTTTATACAATATTCTCGTGATTTTTTTATATTCTCACAACACAAAAATCCTACCTCCAAATATTATTTCTAATCTCACATAAAACACACTCTAAATCAAGAAAATCGAAACCAAATTCAGGATGTCAACTCTAGACTGGCACCCCTCCCAAGTGCAATGGAGCTCACAAGCCTAGGCCATGGATCCTCTCGATCACCCACGGACCCCGTCCAGGTAAGTACGTATGAATGCTGTGGTCACTTCTTAGTTAAAACCTGAGGTGGACCTTGCGGTCCCTTACGCTGTCGATGTGGGACTTCTTGTTCCAGTTATTCGTACCGTTTCAGCTTCGCTAGTGCAGATGGTAGTGGTGATGTCATACTGCCTAACTTCGTTATAAAAAAAACAAACAATTCACCACCTTCTGCATTATATTGAAGTTGCACATGTCCTTTTGCACGGTTTCACTTCCTATGTTTATTGTAATAAAAAGACATAATTTGAATAAATTTTTATAAGAAAGATATGATTTGATAGAGAGAACAAGATTAAATCCCTAATTTTTATAATAAAGCTTAAAAAAAATATTTGTCGTACAGTCAGAAAGTTATGCTTCAGGAAATGGGAAGAACATCACACGAGCCTTTGATAAATTAAGCCCCTTTAAATATGCTAATAGATGAAGTATGCTATTCACAAAATACTCGCTAACACTTTCCAGGCCACTGATTCCTACTTTGTTACAGAGGACTCCTAAATGTCTCAGTTGCACAACGACGAGACCACTAAAAGCTACATCTAAGAAGCAAAGTATATCCAGATTCACGTAGAGAAAGGGAAAGGGCGAAGGAATGAATAATGGGGATTTTTTTCTTCTTCTAGAATGAACCCAAGTCAAATGGGATCGGCCATGGAGAGAACTGCATAGCCCAGCCAACAATAATCCTGCAGAATGAAACTCTGAACCTCTTGGGCCTTTGGGAATAGCGAATTGCCTCTTCATCTTTAGTCTAAATGAAGGCTTCCAACTAAACTGTAAGAACTCACGTGAACATGTTGAGTCTTCATGTTCTTGATCGCTTCTGCTTTTGAGGAACAAAGCGAATCCCTTGCTTGCCAAGCTCTAAGGTCTTCACTTTACCATCATCTAGGGTAACAGATAATGATGGCGTGCCTTCAATTACGTTTGAAACCACTCCCTTGTGCCTAGATAAAAAAAATATAACAAAAAACAACTAACCCTTAATGTAGAGAGAGCCGCTATTGAAAGATATCTAATAATCTGAGGAAATCGCAACCTTGAGCTCCAACAAGAATGTGACTCATCATCAGTTTCATGGCATGTTCAACAAAACTTGCAAATTACGCCTTCAGTTTGCTTTTATTCAAACAAAGTTCACAAATTCATGAGCAATGAGGACATGGTTTTCATTCATTCCTCTTTTGATACAGAAAGAGGGTGCTCAGGTGGGAGTAGGGACTTAAAGTAGGACAGAACCATCATATGTGCTCTCTGCTTGAAGATAGAAATTGGGGAGCAAAAACCAGAATAAAAATGGATCAAAATCAGCCAATAACAAACACTGCTCTTAAGTGTGTGTTTTTATTTTTTTCTCCTTCCATGATTCTTTTCCCCTTCCCAACCCCAGTATTAAGAAAATATTAGAGAAGAAAAGAAAAACTCACCATAAATTGTCTGACGACTGATGAACTTCAACTCTCTTTCCGATTGCATCTTTACCCAACTTTTTAAGTATCCAATTAGCGTCCATGATCTCATCCATCAAATTGTCTTGATGCGAATGTGTCACATCTTCAACCTCATTTAATGATGTCTTCTCCAAGGGAGATGGCCGCCTTCTTTTTGACCTTTGCCCCTTGATAGAACTCTTCTCTTCCTCTGGACGAGGAGAATTCTGATTTTCAAGGGTGGGTTTCTTAAATTTGAACTTCAGTAAAGGTTTGGAATCTTTTGGCAGATGTGAACCAGGTGTCTGACCACAATCATCATTACCTTCATCAAAAATCTCAGACTTTCTTTCTGAAGGCTTCTCCCACAATTCCTTGTTACCTCTTACTTCACCTAAAGACCCCACTGCAGCCATGGTTCCTTCACTATTTCTCTTCCCCAATAAAATACGTGTATGCTCCTGAGTAACACTTCCACGCGCATCAGCACTGCTCCCTCTGCCAAATTTGTGGTTTACATCAGAAACTTCTGGCTTAACTTTTCCCAATTTTAGCAAATTCCCTTCTTTCCCTGCAACCTTCAGAAATTTCAATTGGCCAAAGCTCTCAGTTTTGTCTCCTGCCAATGGCAGAAAATCCCAAGTAAGTTCTTTAGTGCAACATAAAAGATGTATCAACTTTGTCTATCATTGTGGTTCAGAGATCCTTTTAGAAATGAGTTGAGCATCACTACTTTCAGTAGATGAAAATAAAAATAAAAAACTCTTACCTTTACCATCACCAAGTTTAGTGGTGCCAACGTGGCTATCCACTGCGAATTTGTCACCCGTATTCCTCTGGCTTGTATCCACACTGCCTGCTAATGAACATGCATCCATAAGTCACTGAAAAAAGACCCCCCAAATACCCCAATTATAACTCCCAATAAATTGAAAATAATCACCTCTAGAGGAAAAAAAAATCAAACTAATTATATTAGAAACATATGCAATTTGGTTTGTTCTTGCACATAATGTACAACAGACGTCCAGTGAAGCCAAAACAATAGAACCGAAGAAGCAAGAGCCTAAAAGAAAGTATCAGATAAAAAAGATGCTGAATAATGGAATACACAGTAAGGGATTAAAATATTTGAAACCATGGTAAGGATGACAGGCTGCACACACATTCATAACAGTCATTTAATAACCAGTTTAGGTTTACAAGTCAATGGATCTTTTTTTTCTTATCTAATTAATGCATTAAAGAGACCAAAGGCAAAAACCACAAATATTAACTTATTATCATCAGCCAAAAACTTGTTAAGCAGGAAAACTGTAACCCTAGAACAACAAACTAGAATAAACCCAACAACCATAAGAAAAGCTTGCGCATACCAGCAGATCCTTACACATGCCTATCCTCCTATCCAATAAGCACACATAAATCTCCTCATGTAATGAGAATCATGATAATACTAGAAAAGGCAAAGTTTAACTATTGTAGGCATACCATTGGAGGTCATCAGATCTTGCTCTCTTTGGCAGCTTGAAGGATCAGACCTAGGAGAATTAGCTACATTTATTTTTCGCGGGCCTAGACTTATGACTATCTTCTTTCCCTTCACTTTTTTTGACTTGCTAACATGTTTTCCAAAGTCTTCTCCGGTATCCAAACCATAAGGCTTGTTATTCTTGAGTCGAACAACTCTGGGAGCCCTATCTTCATCACTGACCATCACCTCATCAACAAACTTGTGTTTCAAAACCCCTGGCTGATTTACTGAGCAGAACCCTTCGGTATGATTCAGACTTCCAGCCACTGGAAAAGAATCCTTCTCTAGACCTTCCTTCCCAAGGAACTGGTTGTCATCATTCTTGTCCTCATCCAAGCAGTACCCAAAAGACTGTACATCGTTATGTCCTTCAAGACTGTCTTGGGAATCTACGTTACTAATCAAAGGTTCTTCGTATCCACGTTTCTTGATATACTTCTTATTTGAAGATTTCTTTCCATAGTCTTTGGCCTTTTTTGGCGACTTCTCCATCAACCCTTTCAGGGAAAACTTCAAGGAACGCCCAAATTCGTTCTTCAATCTTGTAGGTCCATTTTCTTCATCATCTGAATAAGGTGAAATAGAAAATATTTCCTCTTGGGTTGGCAAACCTGCAGCAGCCCTCAAGCTAGAAATTAAATCTCGATCAGCTTCGTCTCTTCTCCGCCAAAGCTCTTGAATAGCATCCTCGATACCCTGGACCTAGGATATATAATTTAATCACAAAAACAAAAGTCAAATGCCAGAACCCCTAAAACAAAACCTGTTATAGCACGGAAGAACTCTCTCTCTTTTCAACCAAACCTGATAGCATTCCCCGCGACAGGTGGGACATTTGTACTGAAGATTTCCATCTACTTGAAACTGCAGATATCTTTCATCACTGGAAAAGAATAGGTTGAGCAGTAAGCGACCTACTGTCTTACAAAAATTAGTCACCAATTCTGAAGCTCAAAAGGAAAGGCTACTTTTTAAAGGCCATGCCAGCTATATTGGGACAGATATCCAAGGAAAGTGATCAGCAAGTACTACTCTATGCAATAGCCATGAGAGATAAACCATCACATGTTTGTGTGATAAAGTAAAGGATAAAAGAAGTGTATCATGTGGTCCACAACAACTTTTGCATGAAAGTATATACATGCATTGAGAAAAAATCTTTGTATTCTTGATTAACATTTAACTCAGCCTTCAGAAGGTCAAAAGACAGAAAGAAATAGAGTTATATTCTAAAATTGGGAGATTCCCCTAGATTTGCCAAATAGCAGTTGATTGTTTATCTCATGGCATGCCTTGGTTTCATGTATGTCGCTAGAGATGTGATAGATTAATTTATTTCTTGGGTGGCTAGTGCAGCTACTAACATCTGACTCCTAGCAAAATAATAACTCGAACAATGAAATCAAGAGTCTGTCTTCTGGTTGGTAAACTATCAATTCACTCTAACTCCTTCCTCAAAAGTAGGAACCCTCTCTCTTCCATGTACAGATCTCAAAACCTAACCACAATTCAATTAACAATTGATTATGGCTGTTGGCTATGCTTTGAGAGAAACTAATCCAAGCTTACAATTATGGAAGAAAGAATTAAGGGTTGGTTGGATGATCGTACAACTTGGCCAAAAAGCAAGAGGTGTTGTTTTTCTCGAAGAAACCTTGTTTGAGGGATTCATTGGCAGTGCTGCTTTGAAGGTTAGGCTAAAAGATTCTGACAAGCTTAGGTCTTGTGGGTTTCAACATACATGTCTCGAGTTGTAAGGGTGGAAGAGGAGAGAGAGTACTGCTCTTTGGCTGTGAACAGAACCCATACATAATTAACCATAGAAAGATAGGGAAGAAAGAAGAGAAAGAAAAACCCAAGCAATCTTATCTTGACACTCAACACTCCAACATTCAAGTAAATTTTTAATCCCGAAGGGAAGATTGGAAGAAGAAATATTGTATAATCGCAATATAAATGTCTCCATCACCACACATTCCAATCACGTCTTTGCTTGGTATGACAAAAAAAACTTATTCCTTTCAATCCAAAATGGACTATCAAGATGACAGAATTCTATAATTGCACCCAGTCATTCATAATGATCTGTTCCCAAAAACCAGTAATAAAACGCAATAATGTAGAGTAAACATAGTTGGTCCATTTAAGAACAGAGGAAGAAATGGACCTGATGCCATCACATTGGCAATGCACCCAGCGCTGACAAACATCACAGCAAACCATTGGAGTTGATTCTGAATCTCTATATACCTACAAAATAGGACCAACACAAATATCAAGTTCTTTCTCTCCCTTCTTATTTTGGGTAGAAGTACCAATTTCTCTGGACTCACGGGGGAGAGAGAGAGAGAGAGAGAGAGTGAGAGAGAGAGAGGAGAGGAGAGGAAGAAACAGATTTCAACCACTGATAAAATACTGTTTTCTCCCTTTATCTACTCTGTATGTTATACACCTGCATATTGAATTCATAACATACCCTCCTGCAATGTTGAATTAGAATTCATTTCCCACTTTTACACTTTCACCCACCGAGTACATTAAACTTCCCTCTCATCGCACACATCTACCTAAACACATTATTCATCCAGTATACAACCAGAACAACAGAATGCCAATGAATAACACAATGGAACTTCAGAAAGACCATAATTTTGACATATAATAGATACCTTCAAACAAACAGGGCAATAGTTCCCCTTCACAAATAACCTTCCACATGCATCACAGCAAGTGTAACCCAGAAACCACCTGTAAATTTAAAAACAAAGTTATGAACCTACTAATAGCGAAGGAGACGCTTAATTGCTCCAGAAAAGAAATGGTCAGTTGTAATCTTTGAAAACCCACAACGAGTAGTATATCACTTTGCTCAACTCCAAACCAAGAGAAGCTTGAGAACAAAAGGAGGGGGGTTCTTAATTCAATTTTCTTATTTACTTAGTAGCTAGCGGAAGTTTCTGGGTGGAAGAGGCGTGGTAAAACATTCAGAGAGACCTCGACTTACCATTTAGATGCAAAAATTAAACAACAACATCGTGATCGTAAATTAAATTAGAATTTGATCTTAGCTACTTATATCTTCGTTTTTGTGCATTGATCACATTTTTTATTAAATTAGAATTTGATCATAAAGTAGTTCAACATCGTGATCGTTAACAACTTCAATTGACAAGATATAATGTGTAACAATTAATACCTCACACTTGAACCATTTCCAGGGACATTCGAAGCACAGCTGTGACACCTTGTATGTTTTGGGCACAAATAAGGCCCAGAGCTGACATTCTGCATTAATCCCAGGTAAACATAAGCAAGCTCTCTGACCAAGATGTAAAACTTCAGAATAAGCAATTGACACCCACCTTGTGAGAAGGCTGCTGGCAGTAACAATGGTGAGCACCATCACACCTTTTACAGAACATGAATTTGTTCGGGTCTCCTGTTTTCAGGCATACCTGGAGATAAGCAAAAGGCAACAAACATTAAAGATTTTAGTAATAGGCAGAGCAAACCACGTTTGACCAAGTTTATAATCAGCCAATAACGATTTTTTATCTAGCACAAAAGCATCCTGTAGCAAACAGATACACAGGAACTTGATGAGCAAGGTTATGATGTCACTGTAACTCAAAGGAGGAGACACTTAAAAGGCACAAAAAAGGCTAATCTTTTGAGATTTGTCATTCATCTAACAAGGTTGGGAAGAAATAACTACACAAGATCCCCAGACGCTATGGAAGTCCTAGTCATGACCTTACTTAGGTAGCTTATTTCTCACTCATGACTGAGATTTCCTTTGCTTCCACTCATACAATAGAAGTGCAAAGTAAAACAGAGACCACAAATATAGAGTGTGGCATCATATCATGCGTCTCATATCTTATGGTTACAATAGTTTATCCTCTCTGAAAGTTCACAGCTTCCAACAAATCTGAGCTAAGGTAAGAATATGGACTTGAATGCTATTTTAGCTAGAAGGAAAGAGCTTCTTACAAGCTAGATCAGTAAGAACAACCAAAAAGTAATGGTCTACTTGCTTGTCCATTTGAGTAATCAGATTCCCGTATATCATATAATTCAGTGGCCACGCTCCTCATCTACCTATATTTACACCTTTTTAAAGCACTGTACACTACCTCAAGCTTTTTGCTAGCACATATGAAACCGCCTGTGATCAATTCTCTCATTCCCATTCTTCTGACATATTATACTATTGTCCTAGTCCATCTTGAATATTCTAATACTCTTGGAGTTTATGGACATCAACTTCGAGTTCATTTTCCAGAACAAATTAATGCGAGTTGCTGGATCTTTAAAATTTTAGATGTTAGCTCTATTTTTGGGTGTTTCAAGTATCAAGGTTGTACTCCTTCATTGAACTTCCCTTTTCCAATTTACTTTAAAAAAACCGCATCAATAAGATGACTGGCAGAATAGCAACATTTTCCAACGCAGAGCTTCAAAGAAAGAAGCATTTAAACACTCAAGAATGAAAAGATCCAGGAACAAGGGTTCACAAGATGGCACATCATTTCTTACCTCACAAATCCGACAAGAGGGACAGACCCATGAACTCCAATGAAATAAATCTGCATTGAAGTCCCACAAATTATAGAAGATATTGCTTGTAGCATTATAGAGATGTTCAGCCAGTATATCTTACCTCTATGTTGAGCCCAAGATTTCAAGCAGCTCCTGTGGTACTTCTTGCCACACTTCTTGCATGGAAGCATCCTTCTTGCTTTCTCACTGCCTTCATTTTCACCAAAAAAGCACAACCTGCACATTACGTTTATGGTGGACTGACCCTGCTCTTCCCCAGAAGGACCTCTCGAGGCATCCTGTTCAATGGAACACAGTGAACAAATTTACATAAACCAATTGGAAGCATAAAATCCACCAATATTACTACATAAACCTATCTGAAAATAAAACCACTTTGTGCCCAAACCCATCCTCTATTGCTCCACGGAAGGTGTTTCTTCTGACACTCAGCCTTTCTTCTTTTTTCAAGGCCTTGATTGCCTTCCAGAATAGAGGTGCAACTCAACTCTCCCTTATCTAATAAATTTCTGTTTCCTATGGTCTTATCAGTTGGAAAAAGGAAACTAAATAAATCCGACAAGATGCATATCCAAATTTCAGTGATGGGCAGCTACCCAAACCACCTAGGAAACACACAAAAATGGACATCGCTGTATACACATGGTTAACAAACTCAAGCTTCAGAAAATAAAAAGCACCAAGGAGGCTGTGCAATGACGTGAAATTTCCATGTTCCGACATTCAAGATCCAAACAACGTAGAGAAAATAAAACCTTTAATATTCCACTACATACCAGCCAAATCTTTAAACGAAAAACTTCTAACATGCAACAAGATAGAATCCCAAGCTTTCTCACACCACCATAAAACCAATGTCGAGCCAAAGAAGACAAACGAAAAAAACATAAATTCACATGGCGCAAAGTCCAAGCTGAAACCGAACGTAATTCCAGATTTGTACGAACCAGCCCCACAAAACTCACTCCAAAAAATTCCAAAACAAAAAAAAAAGCATGACGAGATTCCAACAAAAAAAGCACTCCCAACTAATTTGAGTACAACCAGATGTAGATACAAGGAAGACACTCACAGCCGCAAGATCACCGGATTCGAACCGCCTCGCATAGTCCTCGGCGGCAACCATCGCGGCGGCCGCTTTCTTCTGCAGGGCGATGCGTTTGCTCTGGGCCGACGCGGCCGACGCGACCTCGTCCACCGCGTTGCCGCCACCAATCCACCCATCCGCGACCACCGGCTGCGGCGGCGGAGGTGGCGCGACGACTCTGGGGACAAGAATCTGGACGATGTCATTTTTCCCGGCCTTCTCCCCCCTCACCCTAACCCCCCAAGGGTTCTTCAAGAACTCCTCGATTCTAGAAACTTCCTGCAGAAAATCATTCCTGCCCTTCGCGCCGTGAAGCCCCCGCGGAAACCCTAGAGAACAGAAACAGATTCGCCGACTGCACCCACAAAGAAAAACACCACAAAACACACAGATAGTCTTTCAAAGAGAGAGAGAGAGAGGCAGATAGTAAGTGAGACAGAGGGAAATAGAGAAAGCGGGTACCATGTAATTGGGCAAGCTACGTGAAAGGCCATGTAGAGCAAAAATTTGGTCGAAATTGAAATTTTTTTGAGTTTGGGTGAGTGTGAGTGTTTAGGGATCGCTCGCTGGATTTTTTTCCAACAAAAAATAAAAAAGTAAAATAACAAAATATTTGAGTACAAATAGAGGTTTTTTTCTTTTTTCTTTTCTTTTTCTTTCAATTTATTGGGCGAGAGCGAGCGGCCATGTTTATAATTTGTAGGATCTGTTTGCTTTGGACGGGTTGAGTAATGGGTTGAGGGCCTGCGTGCTTGCTTTTATAACGCGAAGTTCCGGGGGAGAGCGAGGATAGTCTACGGGAAGGTTCACTTTAGTTGCAGTTTCTTGACCAATAAGAGAATGACATGGTGTGCATTAGAAAAAAACGGTGGGCGAGATCAAGGTCAATAGCCAATAGAAAGTAGCCAACGCGGCATGGGTAAAGCTTCTTCTTTTTTATCCTTTGATTAGGGTGTGTTTGTTTTGTAAAATTTTAGTGTTGTGGAAAATTTTAGGTATTGAGTTTAGTGAAAAAGTGAAGAGAGAGGTAATTTTTTATATTTTTGTAGTGACAAGTAATGATTTGATGAGGGAGAGAAATTATATTATAATATTTTATTGTGTTGAAATTTGAGAAGATGCAAAATTTTAGAACACAAACCCAACCTATGTTGAATTCACCTATTATCAACGTAATATTCATCACACTAGGATAACAGCCTCATTTATTGTTTAATTTGTATATCATTCTTTATAAGTTTTTCGTCATATAGATTTTAGAAAGTTATAAGAGCTATTAAAGCTAAAAGATAAAATTCAAACAAATAAGTAAGACAATTTTTTAAGTCCTAAAATTAATCTTTTTTCATGAGGCACTTATGGCAAGATACAAATTAACTTAATGTGAATGTTGTAACTTTGAAAATTGCAGTACATACATATTGTGTATCTTTTTTTAAAAAAAAAAAATTGAACCATCTAATTTCAGCAGCAAATTAAAAAAAATCATTAGCCTACTATCATGTCATTATCACACAAGTCAACTAGCATCGCGTTCAGGGCCGGCTCAAACCAAATGGAGGCCTAAGGTCAAATGAATTATTAGGCTTTTTATATCAAATTTAATATAAAATATTAAAGGCCCCATTAATTATTTTTTATGAGACCCTCATACATGACATCAAAGCCCTATGACTAGAACAATTAAGAAAATTATAAGGTATTTTTTATCTTTGAGCAAAGTTTAAAAATATCTAAAAAAAAATTAGGAGGTCTGAAAGAAATATATATGTTCACTCATGATAAAAAAATGGCTTAAATGCATTGTAGGTCCCTGTGGTATCACCTTATTACAAATTGATCCTTGTGGTACGAGTTTGTACTACTTAGTCCCTGGGGTAAGCATCTTGTAACAAATTGGTCTTCCCGTTAGATTTTCGTCGACCCACTTAACGGTCGAAGTTGACATGTCAAAAAATCTAACGTCATCAACGAATGGGGTGATGTCGCATGTCGAGAGGCAAGCAGGCTGAGTTGTTTGTGCTCAAGATGCTCGGGATGCCAGGGCTCAGTCTGTGCTAAGGATGCTCGGTCTGTCTTTTGTTGGTGCTCTTTCATTGGTGCATATGATGCCACACGTACCCGTATCCCGAGCAGGCCAGGCTGCTTGTGCTCGGGATGCTCGAGTTGGTGCTGCTCAGACTGCTCGAGATGTCGGGGCTCGGTCTGTGCTCGGGATGCTTGGTCTGTCCTCTGTTGGTGCTCTTTCATTGGTGCATACGCGTAAAATAATCCACGTCAGCTTCGGCCGTTAAGTGGGTCGACGAAAATCTAACGGGAGGACCAATTTGTTACAAGATGATTACCTCAGGAACTAGCCAGTACAAACTCATACCACAGGGACCAATTTGTAAAATGGTGATACCACAGGGACCTATAGTGCATTTAAGCCTAAAAAAATATATAAAGATTGCATCTTGTCATTCCTTTTTTTATTAACTCAGTTGTCTCTTTATTTTTGGATCATCTACGATACAAAAAAATATAAAATATTTTTAGTCTTTACGGGGCCTTGCTCAGGGAGAGGCCTTAGGCCACCGCCTAACTTGCCTTGCCCTTCAGTCAGCCCTGATCGCATTTATCATTTATGATAATAATAAAACATATCTACAACATAACATTGTAAATATCTCTTGATTAGAGTTGAGGCTGGTAAAATCAAGGAAAGAAAAATCGATCATATTTTCAGTAGGTTGTTCATACCCTGACCAGGTTTGGCTTGCCCCCATGTAATGCTTAGTCAAGGTTTGGCATAGAGTATTGAAAATGCCAAGATATTACTCGATCGTGTTCGAGTTGAGGGTTAAACGGTACCAAACTCCTCCTATGACTAAGAGTCTAAGGTCGCCTGCCCGACCTAGGGTTGAGGAACTGGTCAAGGCCGACTTCCACATGGCTCGATCTAGGGTAGGCTGGCTTTAGACTCTCAGCCATGGGGAGAGTTTGGTACCGACCAAATCCAACCCCCGATCAAGTCATGTCCAACACTTTTTTCCTGTCATTATGCGAGAGTTAATCTTCAATTTGCTTACAATTAGATAAGTTTTATTACTTATTATAACAATAACAAAATAATAGTTTGGTTGATAGTAGTATGAACATACCACTTTGAAAAATGTATTCGCACTATTTGAATCTCTAGTGTCTCGACGAGAATCACAAGATAGGGTTTATGAAATAAATACTTATGAAATATATAAAACTTTTAGAGCCCAACAATTTATTTTTTCTAACCAACATAAAGATTATTTTATGTGGGGTATCTTTCATTATCCTTTTTATTGATAATTGATTAATACTCCTCTATATACAAAAATACACTTTTGATGTGGGTTAAAAGTAATAAATAAAAAACATAATTTCTCTTCATAAAATGTTTGATTGAAATTTTTTAACATATAACTATCATCTTAATGTTAACCACTAACATTATATGATTGTGTGTACATAATCCCTAGGGTAGACAAAATATGCTATATGCATGTATTTACATGATTCTATAAACTATGAGAACCAACACAAAAAAAAGAACTTTTAGCCTTGTTTGTTTATTTGAGGGATATGAGGTTGTTTGAGTGTGAAAATTTTGGGTATTGAGGTTTGTGAAATATTGGAGTTTGTGAAAAAATAAATATATTTTATGAAAGTTGGTAAAAAAGTGAAGAGAGAAGATTTTTAATAAATATTATAATAAAAAAAATTTATTTGATGAATTTTTTAATATTAACCCCAAATAATAGGGGTCAATTATTTTGGGTTCAAACAATTCCATAATTTTCCCTTCAAACTCAACAAAAAAGCGTAATTATACGAGTTGTTTTCTCTTTTTTTTAATATTTATACGAGCTGTTTACATTTACGGGTATGTTTCTTTGCCAAAATGTTATAGAATATTTCCGAAATTTTGAAAATATTTACTTTATTGAGATTTATTGAAATTTGTAAAGTTAAAATTGTGTATGTATAAAAGTTAAAAATGTTAGAGAATATTTATTTTGCTAGAAATTTACATGCCCAAAATATTAGGGGAAAGATACCCTACACCGATTCTAGTAGAAAGGAAAAGCGAAATTGTTTTATTTAAACGACACAGTTTTCTTTAGTGCATAAAAGGCACCTACGACTTGCGCTGCTCGGGCAGACCTCTCAGATACAGATAGAAAGAATACAACGCCGAAGAAGAAGAAGAAGGGGAAGAGGAAGAGGAAGCAGCTGCTATGAACGCTCCCGACCGTTATGAACGTTTCGTCGTCCCCGAAGGCACCAAAAAGTAATTTCACAGAGTCTCTCTCTTAGAGCCAGTACACTCTCTCCGGTTCCCCACTTTTTTTATCTGTTGATGTTTTCAATGTCAGGGTGTCATACGAGAGGGACACGAAGATAATCAACGCTGCGTCGTTTACCATCGAGAGAGAAGACCACACAATTGGCAACATTCTTCGCATGTACTCATTTTGATTTGCTTACTCCATTAAAATATTGAGTAATTATTTTTCTCAGTTACAGTACGTTCCGTTTCTCGTCGATTTGTTTGTTGGTAAAGCTTAATTAAATCCCTAATTTGCTTGCATGTTCTGGTCATTACCAGGCAGTTGCACAGGGACCCCAATGTTCTGTTCGCTGGGTACAAGCTTCCTCACCCTCTTCAGTACAAAATCATTGTTAGGGTTAGTAATTATTTTCTCATCGATGTGCAGTGTCAGGCTTACTCCACGATAGAATTAAAAGTGTAATAGAATGCGTTAGATTTTTTTTTCTATCTTCAATCGATGAATTTTGAAATTGTTTTTCGTGCTCGTCAGAACCTGATTTTGCTTGCACTGGGTTGTTAATGATACCACTTATACTACCTCTTGATTGATAGACCTCCTCCTCCTCTTGGGTATAGACTCAGTTCCAATGATTTTGGTGGTTTTTCATAGATACACACCACTAGCCAGTCGTCGCCCATGCAGGCATATAACCAGGCCATCAATGATCTGGACAAGGAACTTGACCATTTGAAGAACATTTTCGAGGTACGATGTGGCTTGTCTAATGGTTAATCTCTGTTTTAAAAGCTCATTTTTTGGTAAGTTCATCAAGAATCTGACATGGATATAGTCAGGAACTAGTATATTCACGAGCATGAGAGAAAAGGTTGTGTTAAAGCTTTGCCAGGGGCTTATCATCATCAGGGGCTTCTACTTTCGTATCCTCTGCGGTATCCTGAGCTGTATAATATTCCTTAGCAATGAGTTAGGTCAGTTGGTTTGGAATGTCTGGTAGATAGAAGAAGATGATGGATGAGATTCCTAGAAAATCACTGCAGAATTGGTTGGGAAGTCCCCTCCCTGTTGATTTGACCCCTTTGCTGGATGCATCTCTGGAAAGTAGTTCTATTGGACAAGTGGCTTTCCAATTTTCAGCTTGTGTATAGTCTACAAAGACTGAACTTGGTTGCTAAATAGAAAGGGCATTTTTTTCCTTCCTGTTCTATTTTCTCGAGTGTTTTTCCCCCCTTGGGCCATCTCTTTTTCCCCAAGTTCCTTTGCATGGAAAACTGCTCATTTCTAACATTTCCAATCCTTGCTTGCAGACCGAAATAGCAAAACATTCAAGGGAGTACTAACATGCATTCAAGAAGCAGCCTGTTCAAATGTTTATGTTGATGGCGTTTCATGTTATGTTAAAGTTGAAGGAAGGGGCTGAGTTTCGGGACTTTTGTTTTGAGCTGATGGTGTAATGGGTGGATGGAATTTTTACAGTAATGAAAAACATTAAATATGTCTAATGAAGGATTTGCTCACGACTTGCTCAATGGCATTTTGAATGTTCCCAGACCTCTAGCAAAGTGCATAGAACTAACTTGACCTTATGGATCACATGTATTGTTATTCTCTATCCGGGTTTCTTCTGTATGTGACACCATTTGTATAGATCATCTTCCGTATGCAGCACCATTTAAAGACGTATTAGGCTAGGTATTGCTGACGATTTGTGTGTCCTGCACCGGGATTATGATGATCCTTACGTTACTATTATAATTTACACAATATATAAAAGGTGGGTCTAACTCAACTCCAAAAGACGCCCTGAAGAGTGAGGGATGCCACAACCTTATAAGGAGCACATTGACTAGTTTCTCTAGCAATGTGAGACTTTCAACACGCCCCCTCACGTGTGGCGGGAGGACATCTAAACCAATACGTGGAAACGGGTGACGGTGGACCACAAACTAGGAATTTGGCTTTGATACCATATTAGAATTTACACAATATATGAAAGGTGAGTCTAACTCAACTCCAAAAGACGACTTGAAAAGTGAGGGATGTCACAATCTTATAAGGAGCACATTGACTAGTTTCTCTAGTAATGTGAAACTTCCAACAGTTCCATTCCCATAGGGTGGCTCTGTAGTCAAAAGGACGATTAGTAGATGGTTACTTTTTGTTGTCATTGGTGTCATTTCCTGCTAATCTGCGCCAAGTTTTTATAGGTTTTTCACGTGTCCAATTGTTTCATCCTTACTGTAGAATTTCTTTTGGGGGGTTTAGTTATAAGCAGTTACCAAATGATGGTTTTCTTCTAGATGAAGAGAAGTGAGCAGGATTTTTCCTTTCACCGAAATCTAGAATGAATTTCTAATTGGAAGCGCAGAGAAATGTGGCATGGGATTAGTGTAATAGTAAATTTTGAAAAGAGAAACAATCGTCAAGAGTTGAGACAGACTTAAGAATCCCATAATGATCATCGTCAGTTATTTCTGTCATTTCTACAACTAATGTTAGAGGAATCATCTGATTTCTTTTATCACAATTAGTTCCTAAGTTCTAAGCTATCCCACTTGGTTTGATGTTTACATGACAGAGAAATCATCATCAAGACCATCTAGTTCTCCTTTTACACTGTGTTGTTGGATGATCAAAACAGAGGTTTTCAACGAGAACTCAGACCCCGAAAGAATATCCCCTATTGGACCCAATTCCGGACACTGCTGCCAATCATTCATGCCCACTGTCAGCACTGAGTTTACCCTCCCTCCTCGTCCTACAATGACGAGTGCATACTGCCCTTCCAATGACCTCAAAGTCACATATGTCTCAGCTGAATTCGCAAGATGCTTCTCCATGTACGCACCATGGCCCCCAGCTACGTGTCTTTCGTAGAACTCAGCGAAGCACTCGTCATCAAGCTTCATCTCCTCTTGCTGCTTGGCAACATTATTCACCCTTTGGTTCCCGGCTCTTCTTGATGCATTCACTGAATCGGTTTCTAATAAGAATCTTATTACCATGAGTTTTACTCCAGGATGCCGTGCTACACGGCCGGCATAGGCTAGTGCTTCTCTGTCATCTTTGCCTCCGATGAAAATAACTGCAACGTCGAGAGATACATAGGATCTTGATATTTTCTCTATCAATCCAAGGCCTCTGTCCACCAGAATTCCCACTGAGCATGGGGCACTCCTGAGCACCTGTTGAGAACCTTGAGCTATCATTAAGGTACAGGCTATAGATTTCTTGTTTTGGCCGGGGGTTGGGGGGTGTTAAGCTTTCAAATGAAGTGATTAGATATGGTATTGGGAGCTTTTTTCTTTTGTTAGCAGCTTAAAAGGGTTTGAGAATATCCAGATTACCTTACGGTTCACATATCCGAACCCTGAATGGCCTGCATCCAATGTTCCATCTGCACGCTGCCTCTTGTGAAATGGCAATATGATGAGAGATACCATCAGCTCCTCTGCCAAAACGCAAATCTCGTGGGGCATGCTGTTCAAAGTGGAGAGCGCTAGCAGTCGTCTAAGTGTCACACCGTCACTATTCGCATCTACATAGGCTTGAACAGCAGTTGTGACTTGTTCTCTCATGTCGCTCACTGACTTGTCGGTCACAGTCACCAAGTCCACTCCATCTGCTTGCACAAGTGTGGCTGCTATTTGATCTGTGAGTTCAATCATGTCAGTAACATATACCTCGATTCCCGGTTCAGCTGTGCCTCGAGAGATCTCCATGAAGTTAATGGCAGCAGGCACATTTTCAGGCCCATGAACGAATAGCAAGAGTTGGAGCTCATCTGAGGGGTTAAGGCATCCAAGCGTCATTCGCTGAGTTGGTGCGCGTTTCCTTGCACGTTTGATGATCTGTGCGACAACTGCTGGGGTGTACACAACAGTGAAGAAGCTTGCAATGACCATCACAATGCTGGTTGTAGTTGATATGGTACCAGCCTGCATTGGTTATAAAAGCAGGAAACAGTAAGACTATATGAAGAAGAGGATAGACAAATGATAAGAAGAAGAGGATAGACAGAGTTTCTTTCAAACGAAAAATTGGAAATGAAGTGATTGAAATAGATTCTTACTGTTTTAGCAGCAATAGCCAAGTAAATTTGATAATGTCCCTTTGTAGCTAGAAGCAAGCCAAGTGCAACCGATTCAGGCCAATGGAACCCCAACAACACCCCAGAAATGACCGTTCCAGTGACCTTCCCGATCGTCGGTATCACAAAGAGTAAAGCCAGACTTGCCCAAGTTCCTATTTGGCCAGGCTCAAGCTCTCTGAAATCAGCTTCGAACCCCATCCAAAGGAAAAAAATGGGATAGAAAATAGTAGTCAACAAGTAGTTAACTTTACTAAATGCCCATTTTGATACTCTTCCCTCACTCGGCAAGAAAATCCCCGCCATGAATGCGCTCAGCATGGGGCTGTATCCGTACGCAGGTGAGCAGCTGCAAACCAAAGCCATGAAGGCAACTGACAGCACTAGGTGTGAACCTTTCATGGGCTTGCCTTCAGGATTCTCATTGTTAACCCAGTTCATAATAACCGGCGAAACTTTGGCAGCGATCACTGTCTGGACAACTAGTGCAGCACTCATCTCTAAGGCTTCTTGAAGTCGACTCTTACCTGAAGGTTTTCCTTTTATTGGATATACAATGTAGCCAATGGAAATGAGAAGGGTGGATGTGAAATCAGAGTGCATGCCTGCAGCAATCACAAGCCGGCCAATGTCCGACTTGCCTATTTTGCAACTAGTAATTATACGGGTCAGGACAGGAGATGCTGTGCTGGAGAGGACAGTGGAGAGGGTGAGGGTGAAGTTTATCTTAAATTCCTTCGTATAACTGAGAAAAGGGGTTATGAAGCAGGCTAGAATGAATGTGGAGAGCATTCCAGCATAGGCCACTTTAGCATCCCGAGTTGGTAGTTTAAAGAGCACATATGGATCCATTTCGATCCCCAACACAAACATGTAGCATATCATCCCGAAATCGATGATGAACCTCAAAGTTTGAGCTGCTTGCTTATCAAATAATTTACGTACGATGCCTAAGTTGCCAATGAGCAGCCCTATCTGCATACAATAAGCCAGATAATAATTTAAATGACAATTGAAGAGCTTTATGGGTACCATAATCATCTTAGCAAAGGTCTGAAAACTCAAATGAGCGGCTCACGACTTATCAAATACTGAACCTAAAGTGAAGGGCTTGTTTTTTCCCCCCCTTCTTTTAACGTAAAACCCGTCCAAGTTTTTGTATGTAAAATGGTCCATTGCCCTTGGAGGCAGACCAACTTCGAATGACCTATCATATATATCTCCGAGTCCCCAATTCAGAGACAGGAAGATCCTGTCCTGACTCGAATATACATCAACCCTTCAATGTTCAGAACCATCAAGACACCAAAACATATTCCTTTTTTCTTTCTGGTTCAGTTCTTGCTTGAGAGAGGGAGGAGGGAGAAATAAGAGACTTACAAAGGTATCGGAGGTGATACGAGGCTGTGAAAAGGGCTTTAGCAGGAGGTGCGTGACATTGCATAGAACCACCATTAAGAAGAAACCAAATACATGCTTGGTTACTCTCGTAAATATATGCGTTAGCTTCCCCGAACACGGGTCGTCTTCTACGGTCGTATCTGCCATTTTTGCTTTCTTTGATCCAGAAAGAATGCTTCAGTTCAAATTATCTTTGTTTCTTTTTTTCGTTGTACTTTGCAAATGATTCGTTTCAACGTCTCTGATCTGCCTCGGGTTTTCGCCGGTGGGTGGGTGAGTGGCTGTGAATGAATAATGCTTGCTTTGAGGAGAAAATAAAGGAGCAGTGTTAGGAGAATCAGTCATGTAGGTGGTATAGCCGAAGACACCCATAGCTAACAATTTTACAAAACAGAAAACATAAAAATGAAGAAAAGCTAAAAATAGAAATTTTGTTCTTCTTCACGATGTCTTACCGTTTGTTGAGAAAGAGTGTTGGGTTGTCAAACTGCCAGTAGAACAAGGATCAGAAAATCTTTAAAATGTCACCGTTATTTCCAGCTAACTTTAATTTCAAGCATAATACTGTTCTTTCTCGTCATCCTCTGCGGCCTCACTTCAAATTCTAGAGTTAACCTGAAAAATTCCGGCCAAAATCGGAATTCCAGCATATACAGTTACCGGAACTTGAACGATTTTTCGAGCATTTTTCAGTATAGGAATGACGGAATTTTCTGTTACAGTTCAAAATTTGGCCAAAATTTCGTCATTTTGGCCTGTGTTTGCATTGTAAAATTTTATCCCTCCTAAAATTTAAATATAATAAAATATTACAATATAATCTCTATCTCCTCATCAAATCATAACTTTTCACTACAAAAAATATAAAAAATTATCTCTCTTCACTTTTTTACTAAACCCAATACCTAAAATTTTAACAACACTAAAATTTTACAAAACAAACACACCCTTAGTAGTGCTCAAACAAAATCTGTCCAAAAAATATAAATATTGAACTTGAAATTTCCGTTTCCGTTTCCAATTCCAATTTCTAAATAAAAAAAATGGATAAATGTAAAATCAGTCCCTGTGCTATACGCAAAAATCGATTTAGTCCCTGTGATATGAAAAATATCGATTTAGTCCCTATGATTCTATTTTCGTTTGTTATTAGTCCTTTTATCAGGGACTGATTTTATCACTTTCTGAAATCACAATGACTAAATCGATGTTTTTCATATCACATGGACTAAATCGATTTTTGCGTATAGCACATGAACCAATTTTGTATTTATCCCTAAAAAAAATGTGATTCCGATTAGTATTGAAATGAAAAATTTTAATTTCATCTATTTTGGTACCAACTCTTATCTAATATTTAGGGGCTTTAGGTGCTGGAAATTTTGACACCTCAAAATTTCCTGGCCTGATTAAAAAATTAAAAAATAATCTCATTATCAAATAATTATTTTTAATTATAATATTCATTAAAATCTTTTATCTCTTCATTTTTTTTACTAATTTTAATAAAATATCTTTACTTTTTCACTAACTTCAATACTCTAAAATTTTCACTCCAGCTGATATAAAGTCTCATACCTATAATATTTTAAAGCCAAAAAATTATCATAAATGTTTTTTCTTACAAATAAACATTTTTAGTAGTTAAGTTAGATTGGTCGGTTGAAACTTAAATGTCTAATTATTGTTGCGTGCATTTGGAAAATGAAAACCTCAACTTGTCTTCATTTGAATTTTGTAGCACATAAATCATTATCTAAAGACATTTTTTTATGTGATGTTAACGTAGGACGGAAGATGCTGGGTTATGTTCGTGTTGAGTAAAAATGTAGGATTTTAGAGAAGTTATGAATTTTTATGTTGAATAGTGTTTTATTGGTGTTTGTGTAAAGTGGAGAGAGAAATGATTTGATGTAATTGTTTAATAAAAAAATATTAGAGTTATGTGAAAAAATATAGAGAGAGAAAATTTATGTTGAATAAAAAATTAAAAAATTGTTGGAGATTGTGTAAAATGTATTGGTGTTTGTGTTTGAATTCTAAATATGTTCGGTGGTAGATTTGTGAATATAGTTAAAATCCTGAAAAAATTATGAAAACGAACATTACCCTGGTAAACCCCAAATAAAAGAAATATGTAAAAATATAATTTAAGATTCTAATTTCTAGTATTTTGTTTTTGGTAGGTAGTTTGCCGTAGTTTTAGCTCTTAAATGTATTATGTTTGTCTCTAGAATCTTCTTTGATCGTTGAGAATAAATGGCGCTCAGACACTAAGATAAAACGTAAATATATAAAACATCATTTGGCCAAAATCCCCCGTTGGAAAGCTCTCTGTCTCTGATCGACTGATCCTATTCCTCGCTCTGTAAGTGAAGCCTGATCCCTTCACTCTCTTGCTATCTCTCTCTCTGATCTGAGTGGAGCTTTCTCCTTCTGATTTTCTCTTCCTATCTTTTCTCCAGCTACATTTTCCCAGTTGACAATTAGAGCCTAGAGCCTGCTTTTCAATTCCAGTTCTCTCTCTAAGCAAGTGTTCGGACGTTTCTTATTCGAATTGTTTATATACTGATTGTGTTTGTATCCTATTTCACTTGGGTCTTTGCAGAAATTTGAGGAGAATACTCGAGTTTCACTGAATTTGGCAATAATGGATGAAACTCCTGAGCACCAAAGTCAACCACTTGGTGATTCATTAACGGATGAAGTTCATGAGCAGCAAAATCAACCGCCTGGTATTTCACTGACATTTGAATTTTGAATTTCCAGAATCAAATATTTGAGCTTCCTACTTATTCTAAGTTAAAACAGATTCAAACATTTTTCTCCCAAATATGATAGTAATTTTGCTGGATCGGCGCTGGTTTGAAGAATTTATAGATTTTTGCTTTATGTTTGACATGGCAATGATTCTGAGCTGTTTGATGTGTCTCGTGTGACATGCACTGCAGTGAAAGGAAATTCCTAACCTAATTGGTAAAAGGAAGTTGCTTTAGGTCTTTTTCAGGTTTTTGTTTAGTATATACGTTCCTGTTATTGTTCAGGTAAAAAATATCCGGTTTGCGGTAATGCATAAATGGAACTTTTTTGTTAAAGCCATAACCGCCGTGGTTCTTTTATTTTATTCTTCTTTGGACTAGACTAGGCAATTTTTCTGCACATTTGTAGTTATTATCCTATCAACTACAGGTTCGAAATCCCTGATTTGCTCTAGTAAATATTTTTAAGAAATGAAGACTTTGTTACTTTTTTTTTGTGGATCAGTTATTATCGGGCATGATCAACACAACTTCTTATTCCAGCCGACATGATGGGATTCTGGAAATAAATCATTTATTGGACGCCTAATGTTGACGCCTTATTTCTCCTTAGTGTATGATATGTTTCTTCCATCAGCGAAATGGTCAATGGTGGAGTCGAATCCTTGGGGATTGATAATTGAACCCAACCCCTATAGAGTACAACTAGTGTATGTCCAGTGTTGAAGTCAACATGTTTGTACTAGTTGAAATTTTTCTTAAGGCTTATCAGAAGCTCGTGCACAGATTATACGCTTGGAAATATTTTGGTAAATAGTATGCTGGATGGTGGGAGTTGTGATAGATCTATTCTTTTCCACTCTAATGACAGAATATAGTCTCACCAAGAGTTTTGTGGTAACTAATAATAGATTAATGATTCCTACATGCGTGGAAAGTCTTCTAACAAGGGTGTTCCTCCTCTCTTTGATTTCCAAATGGTCTTTTTCTTTCTGCGTCGGTAAGATTGAGCAAATAGTGCTAAATAGCCTGTTCTTACCTACTATAACTATATTTAGACTACCTAAACTGAAGTATCATTATGAATCACCAAAAGATACTCAATACAATGCATGGCGATACTTTTGCAGGTGAAGATAGTGAAAATGAAATAGTTGCTGAAACTGCATTTGTGCATGGGGAACCCCCTCAAGATGCTGATGGTCCCCCAAAAGCTGATTCTGAGATAGAAATCCTTCACGAGAAGGTCACCAAGCAAATCATTAAGGAAGGTCACGGTCAGAAACCGTCTAAATATTCAACATGCTTTTGTAAGTACATGATAGACGTATTTACCTTTAGCTTTGGATATACTCTAATTTTCTTTGGGTCATCTTTGATGTAATGATAATGATAATCCTGAAATTCTTGCATCCACAACTGACAAGGAACTGGTACTATTCTACATATTTGTGCGCTGTTTGTGGATCTGTCTAGATTTCTGGTTGTAGCACTGATGGTGTGATTGAATTTGTCATAATGTCAACATTAGAACTCCAATGATGTTTAGCTTGATAAATTCTTTTGGGTAAGTATGATCTTGAAAAATGCATATATGATAAAGTTGTCAAACTACTGTGGCACAAACAACACCGAACTTTGCTGGCTTGATTAGGGTTGATGCTATAAATCTTTACATCATTCTAGGCTTTATGGCAATTTAACTAATCACAGGTAGTTTCAGCATGAAGTTCCTTATGTTGATATTTCTTTTACCCTCTTGATAAATTGCGTTTACCAAAAGGAAAAAAATTTAAGAAAGATGCTCCTTGTATCACCTATTCCTTGAGCAGAGCAGGCATGGGTGGTCATATTGCAGAAGAAGAAACTCTTATTTCCTTCTAACAAAAACTTTCGCAAAGTTATTCAACATATTACTATAATTAGGCTACAACATTAATTATTGCTCTCTCTTTTTTCCCTTATTATTTCTTCTTTCATATTTGTACCTTGCAAGTTGAGTTTTTAGTCATTGACAGTGGATAGGGTATTAGCTCATGGTAGGTTGGCTGGTTTATTCCTAAAGATAAACAATGAAGATAGATACTGGAAATCCATTGGAGAAGTCTTGTCTAATAGCTTCAGAAAAGAGTTTGGCTCTGTGTTGGGTTTCATGAGTCTTAGGGAAAACTTACTAGCTTGATACTTCTTTCTATCTTTTCCACTTCAAAAGTGTAGGCATCTACAGACAAAAGTAAATTGGTTTCAGAAGTGTAAATTGGAAAGCCTATTCAAAAGTAATATGTACTTTTTTCGTTTCTCTAAAAGATCCCTTGGTTGCAATATTATTGTTTTCAAATAGAAAATTTAGGTTTTATCTGTAAAATTTAAAACAATAGATGGGGTCTTTATGCACTGGAGTAAGTTAGGAGGAAAAGTCTATTGTTTACACATTATAGCAATTCACAGCGAATTTGGTTTAAGGCTGAGCACACAAAGCGACAAAACAGAGGGGGCATTGCAGGAATACGGTTGAGAAGAGGGATGCTTATAAGGTTGAAGACCCAATTTTCTTGCATATAAGGTTATTATCTGCACTTGTATGAGTTGACACTTAATCCTTTGATCCTGTAATTTATGGGATTTACGCTACAGTTCTTTTTATGCGATATTGCTTTGGAATGGTCCTATGTAAGCCGTAATAAGATAATGACTTAAAGAGTCGAGGTTACATATTTGTGTGGCATCCATGTTAGATTTGCTGGACATCTAGTAATATTCTCCTCATTGAAGAACTTATTTAGAATTTTCTTATGGGATATTTGTGGCTGATTTTAACTCGCTTATGCTTTCCAAACCACCTGTGTGATAGTGCACTACAGAGCATGGACTGAAAGCACCCAGCACAAGTTTGAAGACACTTGGAAGGAACAAAGGCCACTCGAGTTGGTATTAGGAAAAGGTGTTTATGATCTGATCCTGAATTATTTTTCTTAAAAAACGTGCATAATATCTGCATGAAAATCCTTGTGAACCTCATGGAGGATTTCATGCCCTTTTCACCCTAATTAGTGGTTCCCTCTTATTTATAGTTTTCTGTAAATAATTGTTTTAGACCTGATTTCTGAGTATTCAATAGTGGCATTAATCATATTTAGCTCAGGGATAGATGTGGATAAAATGGGTTAAAAGGGTGTAGCGATTCATTAACTTCTGTTTTGTGGAGTTGATTACCCAAGGACCACAGAAGTTTTATGTGAGGCTTGATTCTGCAACATCAGGATCTCTAAATATCCCTTCCGCTATGCCTAGTTGATCCAATGTGAAGATTAAAACCACAGGGAAAAGAACACTGGAGAATACAGCTACCTTATACATGTAAAAACAACCAACACTCTCACATTGACAGATTTGCATGTGCTATGTATTTAATCATTTAAGTATGAGCCGAATATTTACCTTGGGTTTATTTTCTATTGCACATGAGATTGAACATTGACATGTTTTCTTCTGCAACAGAGAAGAAAGAAATTACTGGCTTGGCTATTGGTTTGTCTAGCATGAAATCTGGTGAACGTGCCCTGTTACATGTGGGCTGGGAACTAGGCTATGGGAAAGAAGGAAATTTTTCTTTCCCAAATGTTCCACCTATGGCAGATATAATATATGAGGTGGAGCTCATTGGGTTTGATGAGACCAAAGAAGTAAGTTACTCTTAAATGACTTTTCAAGTACGTGTTTATGGATGTTTGAAGTTTCAGTGTAATTCTATTGGCTTGACCTGGTAGTAAATGTGGTGATGCAAAATACATTTCATAGGGGAAAGCTCGTGCTGACATGACTGTTGAGGAAAGGATTGGTTCAGCAGATAGAAGAAAGATGGATGGAAATGCTTTATTCAAGGAAGAAAAACTGAAGGAGGCTATGCAACAGTATGAAATGGTTACCCACTAATGTTCCTTGGATATGATCTTTTCTTGGCATCTGAAGCCGCACATAATTTTTCTTCAATTGTTAGCATGTTCTGATAGTTTTTCTCATGTTAGGCCATTGCATATATGGGCGACGACTTCATGTTCCAGTTGTTCGGGAAGTACCGGGACATGGCTTTAGCTGTCAAGAATCCATGTCACCTTAACATGGCAGCATGTCTAATAAAGCTCAAGCGCTATGATGAAGCAATCATACAATGCGGCATTGTAAGTTTGTATTTTCGTGTTTCATGAACAGCTCTCATTTTGTTTCAAATGCTATGCCAAAATATTTTTGGTCTTTAGATCTCAAATTTTATTAGAAATTTTGAACATGGCATGAATTGGCATTTTTAATTAGCAATCCTGTCTTGTGAATCCACATCTAGCTGGCTCAACACGGCCCACACACCTTATGATGTCTTATCATTTTCCGCCAGTTCATTCCACCTTCTTCAGAACCTGGAAATTAGACAGAAACCTGTCAACAGCTTTTAGCGGCTATCCGTAAAATTATATTAATGACAGGCAACATGCTTCGTCTCTCTCTCTCTTGCTCGTGATCAATAGTAATGAGGCCAGTTGTTTAATTACTTATTTGGAAAAGAAATATTAATATTTAATGCGATGATCTCTCAGGTCTTGGCAGAGGATGAGAACAACATCAAAGCACTGTTTAGACGAGGTAAGGCTAGAGCAGAACTTGGGCAAACAGATGCTGCCCGGGAGGACTTCCTAAGGGTACGGAAATTCGCACCTCAAGACAAAGCAATCACAAGGGAGTTGCGCTTGCTTGCTGAACATGATAAGGCTGTTTATCAGAAGCAAAAGGAGATCTATAAAGGACTCTTTGGACCAAGACCTGAACCAAAACCAAAGCGAACAAATTTCCTGGTTCCCTTTTGGCAATGGCTCTTGTCACTCTTCTATCGCCTCTTCAAGCGTGAACGGCAAAAAGCAGACTAATCGAAGGTTTAGATGAGCAGATGGGCAAGAGATTTTGAATACTAAGCAAGTATGAGTTCCGGTATTGAAAGCTTACTGGCCAAAGGTTCCAGTGACACGGACAGCCAGTTTACTTATTCAAGTGCCTGAACTGTCAAACGGTTAAGTGAGATCGTAAAACAATTCCAAGTTTTTTTTTTCTATTTTTATCTGCGCCCATACAAATGGTTGTCAAATCCAGCAGGCTGTACTGTTTTACTTAGACGTGAGACCAGTATATTCTGCATTATGGGCAGGTTCATTTCTAAGCTATAATCTTCTTAAAATCAATTGTTGGCAATTCTGAGAGGTAAATTACAATGGCCCTGCTACACAATCTCAATGCAGCAAGGAAGAAGCTCTTCGTCTCAGCCATATATTCAATTTGGACAATAATTTTGGGAAAGATCTCTATCTTTCAAACCTTGCTTAAGTACATTAATCTTGTTAATATAGGAAAGAAAATCGCCGTAAAAAATTTAAGATTTGTAATCCATCTTTTCTTGCAACTATGGCCTCAGATCTCCGCTGCTATCAGAACCAAATTCTGGCCATTTTCAACTCAAAACAAAGATATAGCTCGTGTCACTGTTCTTAAATGGGGTTACTAGCCTCAGCAAAGAAACTTTCTGACACCAGAGAATACTGCAAATGAAATTTCAAGCTGAACATAAACCCACCATCCTAAACACAGTAGGTAATACAGGCAAAGTGCCTACCAAGGTCGCTTTGGCACGAACGTCCAAGCACAATAAGCACAAACAATCCTTCGTGAAATATACACATAAACAGCAAATGATAAACTCATTAACATCACGTCCTTCCAAATTTCCAATCACCCTTCCGCTGTGGGCTCAAGTTCTCTTTCAAAACCTTCCCAAACTTATCAAACCCAACAGAAATTCTCTGCAACGGCGGCGACTCCCCTTTGCTCTCTTTCGTCGTTCTTGGCTTAGAAGTATCTGTAGGTTTGTCGCTTTGGCAGCAGAAAAGGATGAGTGTTTTGGGGCTGCTGCTCTTTCTGGGTCGTTGGGCTTGGATTTTGCTGTGTTTTCTATGTAAAGAATGGCAAACTGAGAGAGCGGCCATGGAAGGTAAATAGAACATGGAAGGATGAAGTTTAAGATGGGTGGGCTGGAGAAGATGACTTTGTTCATGACGTTTGTGAGAGAGGAGAGGTGGGCGGATTGCGTTTGACCTCACCTCATCATGCAAAAAGAAGAAAGACCAATCACTGTCACTGGCTGCTAGTGCAGCAGAAGAAAAATATCTTTCAGGGCAAAGCAAGTACTCCTCTTTACTCTCCTCATCATGCAAAAAGAAGATAGACCAATCAATCACTGGCTGCTAGTGCAGCAGAAGAAAAATATCTTTCAGGGCAAAGCCAGTACTCCTCTTTACTCTTTAGCTTTGAGGGACAAAAAGTGTGACCCCTTAATTGAAAAAAATTGCCCAGTATATTTTTCATCTTTTATTGTTACTAAAATTTAATGTTGCTTTTAAAATGGAAAACTCACAAAGCAAATGATATTTTGGACCTCAGAGGAGACAAAAGTTACTCTATCTTAATTTAATGATAACAAGAGTAACTGTAAGCATCATATATAATTTTGTATTCCAACTGATATTCTCTTCTTTTTTGTTTCTAGGCAATTTGGTGGAAGGCAAGACAAGCCTGCTGCTGATGAGAGGAATGGAACACGGCACTGGCCATTCCTGCATAGAAATCCTGGCACTGTCCTTATCTAAAGGGAAGGGGTGCTGCTGAGCCACAGGCTCTTCGGCAATTTGACATTCTTTTCTGTAGACAGTTCAAATTGACATTCAATACAGTGACTACGATTGCCTTGCATGAAATCACCATGTAGACCTGAAAGGACAAATGTGTTTGGGGGGGCAGAGAATATGCATATATCGCCTTGGTAGAAGCTGTAGAAGCGGTATGTTTGTGTTTGTTTAATGAGAGTTAATGTTCCTAAGAGTTGTAAACCTTTCAGGTGGTCGATTTGTGAACTGTTAAGGTTCCAAAAACCTTATTTAATTAATAGTTAAGAATGCAAAAACTTAAGCAGTAAATTAAGTTAGCATAACTTCATTTTTAATTTGGCCACTACATCCACCTTTCCATTAGGTGTCCAAACCCCCATATCGTGCAGCTCAACTAATTTCAGAGCTTTTGTAGTCTCTTTGTCCCAAAAAAATCGAGTAATTATCCGAGATGGTCTCAAACACTTAATAACAACTATAAAATTTTAAACTTAAGACCTTAGAGGGAATGACCTTCTAAGTCTCAAGCCTTAATCACTAAACCAGCCCTTAGAGTTACATTGTTAGTTGTTATTCGCATTAAATGGGAACATTTTGGTTGAGTAATGGAGCTATAGTATTATACCCAAAGTATCTCCATTTACTAGCTTGGCTGATCCTTAGATATAATATGAAATTGTGTCAATAAATAAATTAATACAAATATTTGAAGGAAAATATGGAATTTCCTTAGGAATGGTTTTGGCCAAGAGTTAGTGATCCATTGGTTTTGACCATTCAAACACACAAGACACTCTTGACTTCATTATCTCCATTTTGGTACCTGGTAGTCTCCTCCTCAGTTTACACGTGCGGTCTACTTTTCAAACTCGTGTTAATGGTGCCTTCAACAACCTATGAGAGTTCGGACCAAAATCTGCTGCAGTTCGTGAAAGAGGGGTGTGGGTCCGGACAGATATTCCCCATAAGACTACAAGAGTTCAACCTCAACTCGCGATGACAATTAAACAAATAAAAATTGAATTTTTAATGTTAAATTTATCTCTCTTGGATTGTAAATCCAATCACGCTATTCATCTCCTCGTTTTATTCATTATTTTAAATTTTAATACGATTATTATCCTTTTAATTTACTATTAGAATTGGATTATCAATAATCAGAAAGATAGACTTACCATCCAAGTTGTACTCCTTACCTCCTCATTTTATTAACAATTTTGATATTTAGTGAGATTAATATTCTCTTTAAATTGAATGATTAATTCAAAGAAAGTCGTACATTACATGTATTGGATGTTGTAGCGCTCATATGTTTGGTATGTCTATCCCTCTTCTGTAGTGTTTGGCTGCTAAATATTTGGCTTAATAAAATACCTATAAATAATATCTCCTCATCCAATAATATTTTTTTAAAAAAAAATAAAAATAAACATACAAAATTCACTTAAATCATCTTTTTATTTACTCTTCACCAATTCTCATATACTAAATTTTTTTAAACTCCCGAAATTTTAACATCCAAACCCCAAATTATCAAATTAAAGAGATTTTCAATCTTATTTAAATTTGGATAGTGCGGCTCTACACGAGGAGTATTTTCTTGCGTTTACCTTCGTCCTTTTTTATAAGAGTATCTTCGTGTGTTTATCTTTCTTCAAATTGCACGTAATAATTGAAACAAAAATTATGGAATATCTTATTCTATTTAGTGCAACTTTTACTCCTAAAAGTAAAATTCGGGATGGGAAGAAAACATAAATAAAACCAAACTTAAATATTCAAATAAATTATCTTAATAACTGGAATCACATACATGTTCGATTAAAAAAATCTTCAAGATTTTTTGAATTCTCACAATTCTCTAACAAAACATCATTTTTAACATTACGTAAAAATAACTATAACATGCATACCAATAAAATTAGCACAAATTAAAAATTCTCAAACGCATCTACTCTCCTTCCCACCTCATTCACCCTTTTGACAATCGGTGCCCTCCTCACCACCCATGGACGTGCATAAATGGATACACTCGCGATCTCTGTCGACTACGTGTTTTAATTTTCACGTGTTTGTTTGTGGAAGCGAGTGCTTTTCAATAACGTGTTGTGTCTAAACTCGTAGGAAAAGCCACGACGGTTTGACTCTATGAGAGACTTTTGACGTCACGGTACTTACTTTTCTTTTGACTCTTTCGGGATTTTATATATTTAAAGTTCTGGAAGGGTGTGGATTGAATTCGGGGTTTCGTCTCAGAGCCGTTGGGTTGGTCCCACCATTGGGATGGAGCCTGCAAAAAAAGCGCTGGCCCTTGCGTTTAAGGTTAAATTCGACCGACAAAAGTGTTACAGCTTTGCAGAATTCAGCATCCCAAGACACCTATAGGATCACGCCACGTAAGTGTAAGAGGACTGAATGGTCAAACTGAAGTAATTTATTGTAGATTGCTTAAATGGGGGGAGTTAATGAGAAAATTGGGTTGGGATTACGTGGAACATAAAACAACCAGTTTTACGTTAGGATTGAGAGATGGTGTAGATCTCTTGTTCATGTTGTCTTTTGACTTTTTGTTTAATTTTAGATTCTTTTAATATTTTTTATTAAAAATAATTAGAAGGAGAAGATCATAACCTAAATACATTTACTCAGTTTGTCAATGATTGATCCATCTCAAAATATATTGATTAATTATTGAAATTTTTAGTTAACAATTTAGCTTAATTATTAATACAGTATTGTGATAATCACTTTTAAAAATCAGTAATTTGGGGTATAATTTTGAATGAAATGGTTTTTGTAGTTTATTTTTTAAACATATAGATTATTTAGTTAATTAAAAGTTAGCCCACTAATAAAAATGAGGTCTAATATAAATTATCTGATTTAGAAAATAGACATCACAACTTTAAATTCATGTCAGTCTTCCGTTAGTTGGCTAATTTTTTTATGGATAAAATGAGTCATATGTTTTAAAAAATAGAAAACAGAGACTAGGCCGTACAAAATTGTATCTAGAAACTGATTTGTTAAAAATAAATACCATAATGCATGTATGATAACTAAGCCTAACATTTTTTTCAATGGGAAGAAAGTATGATATATTCTAAAAGAGTAAATTCTTAGTAAAAAATATTTGTGGTTAGTTTTATTTTTATTAATTATAATTTGACCAAACTATTATACAATAATTCTATGATGAAACTTATTATTTGAGAGAAAATAAATAAACGATAATCTTGACTCATATTATTGTCTTCTCTTGTTATTTTCAAATATATCAAGGGATAAAAAGGAAATATAAAAGGAAATGGAAAGACCTCAAAAATATTTTAATTATGTTCGTGTAATTCAATGTCTCAAATGTCGATATGGAGGGGATGTTTGAGTGTGAAAATTTTGGGATATTGGGTTTGAGAAGTATTATAAAGTAAAGATATGTTATGGGAGTCGGTGAAAAAATGATGAAAGTAAATATTTTTAATAAATATTATCCTAATAAAAAATTATGTTATGAATATTTTATTATTAAATTCAAATAATTGAGTGGTCCACCAAAGACACTTAAGGTGAGTTTGTGTGGTAAAATTTTTGATATTGGGTTTAGTGTTGGTATTGGGTTTAGTGAAAAAGTGAAGAGAGGTAATATTTTATAGTTTTTCTAATTTTTTATATTTTTTGATGGAAGAGAGAGATTATATTAGAGTATTTTATTAGGAGAGATAAAATTTTGAGTAAAATTTTAGTGACAAACGCAGCCTTACTCTGATCTCTGCGACACTTTACCCAAGCCCAACCAAAGGCTCTCTCCCACTATTAAAATATTAGTCACTAACTTGCGCGTAGTAGCGCACTACGCACACCCTCCTCCAACCAACCTATCTTTTCACACACAAATGCTTTCCACGCACATTGCGTATCTAACTCTCTTTCTCTCTCTCTCTTTTCCTCAGTAGTTAAAACTGCGTTGACTGTGCTATAAACCCAACGCCATCTCGTTTTCTCTCCCTTCCCCCCCTTTTTCCAATTATGCCCACACTCGAACCCAACATTTCCACCCTCGTCCTCCGCCGGTGAAGAGTTCCGACAAAATTCCCCTGCTTAACACCTCTCCCAGAAACCCTAGACTTTGTGGTGCTCCCCGTTAATTTCGCCTAAACTTGGGGCAAAAGAGAGAGTTTGTATACCCGTCGCAGCTCCTAATAGCTTCTAAGTTATCTTGTTTGCAAAAAACAAACCTTAGCTTTGCTTTTCGGAGGTGGGAGGAGGGTTCTGTAGATTTTTGTATGAGTTTTGGGAAGATAAAGTTAGAGAATTTCATAGCTTTGGGAGGATGAAGAGGCTGAGGTCTAGCGAGGATCTCGATTCGTACGGGGAGAAGTCCAAGGATCCGAATCCGAGCCCAAATCCAAATAGGTCGGCGTCCTCTTCGCACCGGAGCTTCTACTACAAATCGGATAATGTACGGAAGGGCATGGTTCGGTACGACAGGGATCGGTCGGCCGACGAGGATCGCGAGGGCTCGAGGATGGTGCGGAAGCGATCGGAGCACGATTTCGAGGGAGGCTTCGATAGGCGGAAGGGCTTCGATCGGTACAGTGGAGACAGCAGAGGAGGTGGAGGAGGAGGGTATGATCGAAACTTGATGCACCGGTCGGAGAGCTTTTGTGGTGGGTTTTCGTCGTCGAGAAGGGAGTTTCCGAAGGGGTTTCGGTCGGAGCGGTCTTCTTCTGCGGCGATGGAGCGTTCGCGTCGCGAGGGAAGCGTGTCGTCCTGGCGGCGATTCGGGAGCAATAACAATGGGAATAAGGAATCGGAGGACAGCGGTAAAGGAGGAGGGATTAGAGTCGGACTGAGGGACGTGAAGTCGCCGTCGTGGTCTAGGGATTCGGCAGCGAGCGAGCCTTCGAGGATGATGAGGGCTTTGAATTCAGGTTCGTCACCGATACGAGCTGCCAGAGCCAGTTCGAGGACGAGGGAGAACTCGAAGGATAACTCCAAATCAAAATCCAAATCGCCTAGTTGGTCGAGGGAATCAGGGGCGAGTGAACAATCGAGGAGTGTGGATGTGGAGATGGTAAAGAAGAGTACTGAGGAGGTACAGGTTGAGAGTAAGAGTAGCAGTGAAATGGAGGAAGGAGAGCTTGAGCCTGAGCCTGAAAAATCGGAATCAGTTCGTGGGGTTGAGCCTGAATCGGTTCATGAAGCTGAGGCTGAAACCAAAGCGGAGGTGAGAGATCATTTAGAGTTCGAGTTGGATAATAACGAGAAGAAGGAGGTTGAGGTTGAGAGTGAGTGCCGGGTTGAGGATTCGAGTACGGTTGTGGAGGAAGGAGCTAATAAAGCACTATGTAAGGAAGAGAGTGAGTGCTGGGGTGAGAAAGAGGTACCGAATATGGAGAGTGTTTGTGAGGAGGAGAAAGAAAGAGAAGTTGATGACGAAGTACAACACAGTGATGGTGAGAACAGTGGTGGTATAGAGGATGAATGTGGTGATAAGGAAGAAGAGGGTGTAAGGGAAGATGGGGAATGTGAGGAAGTAAAGCATGATACTGCGGTTGTTGACAAGTCTTCTTTGGGTTTCGAGGAGGAGAAGGGTAGACAACAAGATCAGGGTATGATAGATCTTGAAGCCAAAGCAGAGGATGAGGAAATACCTGCTTTAAAAGAGGATGAAAATGGAGGGGAGGCTGAAGTCAGTTTGAGGTCAGAAACAGAGGGTTTAAAGAGTCTGAATTTCAAGGATAAAGGCAAAAATGTGTCTATTGCACCTATCCATGTCGTGGATTCTGCGGAAGATGACGTATGGATTGGAAGAGAGTCGAGGGCGTTTGAGACTTGCGGGGATAATGATGACATGGAAGGACCAAGTACTCGGGGCTTTGAGCTGTTTTCATGCTCACCCTTTAGAAGGGAAGAGAAAGACAACCAATCCGGTCCTAACAACAAGCAGAAGGATGAAAAGCTGGTTCTAGAGCCCCTTGATCTTTCACTTAGCTTACCAAATGTGTTGTTACCAATCGGCTTTGCTGATACGAATCAAGCAGCCCCTGATTCACCTAGCCAAGCAAGGAGTGTTCAGTCCCTGAGCAATACGTTCTGTACTGACTCAGACGGATTTACTGCATCAATGTCGTTTTCGGGTTCTCAGTCATTTTTCCACAATCCAAGCTGTTCTCTGACGCAGAATTTGATGGACAACTATGAACAATCGGTTGGCAGCCGCCCCATATTTCAGGGAATCGACTGGCAGGGTCAGTCTCAGAATGAGTCCAAGCAGAAAGAAATTCCCTTGTATCAGAGAATCTTGATGAACGGAAATGGATCTCTGAATCAGTCTCAAGTATTACAATCAAATGGTCAAGCTGTGCAAGGACAAAATCATAGGGGTTTAGAAGGAAGCTCTAAAATGGCCAATGGGCTAGAGAGGCAGCTGAGTTTTAATAGGCAGTTGTCAGGACACTCAAGGCACCATGATGATGTTAGATCACCTTCCCAAAGTGTAGGGTCTCATGATGTTGGGTCAAATTATAGTTTTGACAGGAAGCGAGGAATGAAAGAGAAAACCAGTGGTAGCTTATATAGGACTAGTAGCCAGAAGGAGCATGAACAGCTTCTGATAGGTGGAGTTGAGTTTGTCGAGACTGTTATTGCCCGGATAGTTGCCGAACCAGTCCATGTAATGGCTAGGAAATTTCACGAAATGACGGCACAATCCATAGAATGTCTAAAAGAGAGTATTCGCGAGATCATGTTGAATGTTGACAAGCGACCACAACTATTTGCATTTCAGAAAGCACTTCAGAACAGGTCTGACATAACCTTGGAGATGCTACTGAAATCCCATCGGGCTCAACTGGAAATCTTGGTCGCTTTGAAAACTGGTCTACCAGATTATCTTCAACAGGACAACAGTGTCTTACCTACTCATTTGGCAGAGGTTTTTCTGCACTTGAAGTGCAGAAATATTACCTGTAAAAATCCCTTGCCTGTAGATGAGTGTGATTGCAAGGTTTGTGCACAGAAGAATGGTTTTTGCAGTGCTTGTATGTGTCTTGTGTGCTCGAAGTTTGACATGGCTTCAAATACATGCAGTTGGGTTGGGTGTGACGTTTGTCTTCATTGGTGTCATACTGATTGTGGGTTACGGGAATCTTATATTAGAAATGGAAGGAGTGCTACGGGTTCTTATGGGACAACCGAGATGCAGTTCCATTGTGTTGCCTGTGATCATCCTTCTGAGATGTTTGGCTTTGTATATGAGGTTTTTCAAAATTTTGCAAAGGATTGGACAGCTGAAACTCTTTCTAGAGAGCTCGAGTATGTGAAGAGAATTTTTTGTGACAGCAAGGACATGAGAGGTAGACGACTTCATGAAATTGCTGATCAGATGCTGGCAAGATTGGCCAATAAGTCTGACCTTCCTGAGGTTTACAATCATATCATGGCTTTCCTAAGTGGTAAGTTCGTTATTACTCATACTAGGAATATTGTATTGTCGCATTCCCTGGGCAAGTATTGTTTTCACCTTTTAACTTCTCGTGCACATATCTACTTGATTTTTCCCTGTTTTGAATAGCATATTCAAAGCATGACATAAATGATTAACTTTTGCTGGTAGGCTGAAGCATGCGTCTTAGATACAAGTATGTTTGTTAGGAAACGGTTAAAAGTTTAGCTATTCCCAGGATCGCATCCTTTATCACCTTACCTATTCGAATAATTGCATTAAAAGAAGGTTAAAGGTTTCTGAGAAACACCAATAATTAGGCCCTTGAAAGGTCTTTTTATGTTTACTCATCTATCAACATGCTTTTTATTTTTTCTCCATTCAATCAGATCTGCTTTTCACAATATGTATAGGATCTGTGAAAACTTTTAACGTGTGTGATATATGTGATGAGTCTGAGGACCAAGTGATGCAGTAAAGCAGAGTTGGGAACTGATTCAACCTATTCGTGATTCCCTTTCTTGTATCATATCGATCTTTGGGAAACTCAAATATTTCGAATGAACTAAACTCTATTAATTGTTTTTTTATGAGACTCTTTGTTGCTGAACAAACAAAACCAGGCCGAGGATTCGGGGAATCACAAGACTGTCATTTGGATCTGTTCTTTGTAGTATTCAAAATTGTGATGCATCAGCATTTTGCTTGTTTTCGTCTTTCCCGTGTATAGCTCTGCTGAATTTTGCGTGCCAAACAAGGTTATAAATTTGGTGATGTGTTTGTTAAAATGTTGGGATAATAAAAATGTTGGGGTGTTAAGTTTGTGAAAAAGTGAAGATAGATGATTTAAATGAATTTTTTATATTTATTTGTAGTAAAAAGTGATAATTTGATGGAGAGAGAATTTGGTGGTATTATTTTATTGAGGTCAAAATATTGAGAGCCCAACATGTTGACTCCCAAACATCTCCTCTGTCATTTGCTGTTGATGCAGATGCTAATTCTTCAAAGTTAGGCAAGACACCTATCTTATCTGGCAAGGAACAAGGTAAGGAAAGCAATGGGATCGCTGGGCCAAGCCAGGATTCCCCTTGGCTAAAATCAATTTATTCAGAGAAGGTCCCTCAGTTGGAAAGGACAGCTAGTATGCTTCCTAGCTTCAGTTATGACCGGAATGATAAACGTCCTTTGGAGTCAGAGTTGCCGACAAGTGTTCGAAAGGAACCTCTCTTCGATGAATTAGAGAGTATTGTGAAAATCAAACAGGCGGAGGCTAAAATGTTCCAAGAGCGTGCTGAAAATGCTAGAAGAGAAGCTGAGGGCCTGAAACGGATTGCCATTGCGAAGAATGAAAAAATTGAAGAGGAGTATACAAGTCGAATTGCCAAGTTGCATTTAATTGAGACTGAAGAAGTGCGTAAACAAAAATTTGAAGAACTCAAAGCCTTAGAGAGAGAGCATCAAGAATACTTCAATATGAAGTTGAGGATGGAAGCTGATATCAAGGATCTGTTACTGAAAATGGAAGCTACAAAACGAAACCTTGCCAGGTGAAGAGTTGATCAACAGGTTTTTCTACTGAATTGTCATCTTCTCAGGTAACTGTACCCTTTTGTGGTGAAATTTCTGTGCTACTTTGACATCATAGGACTGATCCGCAGTAGTTTGTGATTAGATCCTCTGTAGCTCGTGATTAGTAGGTGTATCTTCTGTTCTAGGTTTTGTAATTTTCTTTTTCTGTTTGAGCTGCTAACCAGAATCTGTACAGAGACTACTACATCTCTTTATGCTGTAAAAGTTCCTCATAGGGTAGCAATATGATGGAGATAATTATAGATCAAGCTTTTGTTTCCAGAAGAAATCTATTGCCGTGGTTGGGATATGTATTTCAGGCTGGATGTCTTTATTCATGATTGGAAATGGAAGGTGATGAACTTTGATGATTGTTTGGGGTGCACCCATTTTTTTCTCTCGGTTTCATTGAATGGCACACTTCGGTTAAACAAGAACCAGAAGCCAAAAAGAAACTAAAAGTTACTCTCTTTTTTTTCTCCGAAAAGCACAATATATTAAAAACAACGAACCAAATTACAGGGGTGTATTATCACTGCAGACAATACTTCTAGGAATAGAAGAAAGAGAAACAAACCCTGTAATTGAAGAAAAAGCTGCCCATTTAGCTAACAGATGGGCCAGATAGTTAGAACGTCGAGGAATCCAAACCGGAGACCAATCCGGGTGGGTGGTAAAGACCTGACGCAGAGAAACAACCATATCCTCAATCTGCCAACAAGGAGACTGAGAGGGAAGATTAACATCAGAGCACAAAAGCTGAGAATCCGATTCAAAGATCACTCGTGGCCAGTTGTTCTCAAGAGCCAGTTGTTCTCAAGAGCTAGCTCGACTACTCTGACCGCAGCCATTGCTTCACAACTAAGGGATCCGTAGCCTGCAAACGTTCCGTATACACTGCACAGAGGGAACTAGAGGAATCTCTACAAGAGACGGCTAGGAAAGAACCATTACAACGAACAGCGACATCAAAGTTAACTTTCAACCAACCAGGTTCAGGGGGAACCCATCTAAATCTGCAATCAATGGTGCGGACTTGGTGCCAGGCATGGAAATGATCCGCATATCGACGAGCCAAAGCCAGCTGCTTGTCTTTGATAATACATGGGGTACCGGCATGAAGAAGCTGGTTCCGAGAATATCAGATCTCATAAAAAATGAGGGCTGCATTAATGAGAAACAAATGCAGCTGGGGAGGAGGAATGCCCATAGAGTCATCAGAATTGAGTAGCTTCTTAATGAGGTCAGCTGGCAAAGAGGTAGGAAGATTAGCAATTTCCAGCGGCCAAGCAGAATTACGCCAGAGAATACGAGAGACCGGACAATGTTGAAATAAGTGAAGGGCCGTTTCAGCTTGGTTAGAGCAAAGCAGGCAGAGGAGTCTAGCCTGGTTATCGGAGGCATCCGTTCGTGTAAGTATAGTGACTCTAAGGGGAAGAGCCTCTCCTGCGATTTTCCAGAGGATGAGTTTAAGTCTATCCTGGATTTGAACTTGCCATAACAGTTTCCAGTCTTGTTCACTCATCACATGATGAACAAATAATCTCCTACTTGTTCCTGTTTCACCACCCTTTTCACGCTAAAAGTGCCTTTGGGATCATGCACCCAAATAATCTCATCACATTCGGAAGAATGGGGGGCAAAGGGTAAGAATATGCTGAATTGAAAGGCTATCAAACAACTGATGCAATAAGTTCTGATTCCACCCACCCGTGATGGGGTCTACCAGGTCAGAAACCCATCGAACAACAGGGGTATTGGGGCCCGTGGCTATCCAAGAGGGAGCAAAGTTGGGAAGAGATGGGATCCAGGGTGAGGTCCGCGGGTCAATAGTAGCCCCATTTCGGGGAAGATGACAAATGTTTGAGCGAAGCAGATCCTTCACGTGGCAAATGCTTCTCCAAATCAGCGAAAGCACCCGATTTAGGAGATGACTCCAATAAAGAACAAGATGGGAAATACTTCGCCTTGATCACTTGAGCCCAAACGTCTGTCCCCTGGGTATAAAGTTTCCAACCAAGCTTCGCTAGAAAAGCTCGATTGATGTCATACATCGACCAAATACCCAACCCTCCATTATATTTCAGTTGACAAATGGCTCCTCATGCTTTTGGGGTAAAATTCATGGGTTTAGTCGTAGAAAAGCCCCACCAGAAGTCCTTGATCATGCGATCTACAGCAGAACACCAACCCCGTGGCATCATGAAGGACTGCATAAAGTATTGAGGTAGCGTCGTACCAACCGACTTAATGAGAGTAGTGCGACCGGATTGTGATAGAACTTTAGACTTCCAACCAGTCAGTTTCTTCGCCACTTTGTCTTTAACCTCGTCAAAGCTCTGTTTCTTACTGTGGCCCAAGTACAGGGGAAGGCCTAAATATCTCACTGTAAGAGGCATACGGTTCATATGGAGGATAGAGCATATTGACGAGATAATATCTGGATGAGTGTTCTTACTAAACGCAATGCAGGATTTGTGTTAGTTGACCTGCTGCCCAGACCAGCGGCTGTATGAATGAGGATCGCATCCACAGTCTGCGCTTCACGATAGTTAGCTCGACAAAAGATAATCAAGTCATCAGCAAAAGAGAGGTGAGTGATGGAAGGGGCATGTCTAGCGACCCGAGTGCCATGGATACTGCCATGCTGTTCAGTCCTCATAATCAACCGAGAGAGGGATTCAGCAGCCAAAATAATAATGGGTCCCCTTGGCGAATGCCTCTCGACAGGTAGAACACTTCCAGTGGGCTGGAGAAAACTAAAAGTTACTCATCATGCCTTGGGATTGACTTTTTCCATATTGGTCTTGAGGGATTCGTCCCATAGAGTGCAAATAATCTCCTGCCTTTCGTCTAATGGATCCTATAAAATTAACAGAATTAATCGAGGTGGCAGGCGAAATTCAAATCATATCCAATGATGTAGTTGCGCCTGTCCACCCAAGGCCAAGTCGCTTAATGGGACGCCACATTCTTGGTAGCTGTTCCTCGTGCTTGTTTTTATCGTTTGAGTTGTCCTACCGACTTTTGGCGTCCTTTGGACAATTTTTTATTTCGTTTGCATAATCCATTGAAAATAAATAAAGAATCAAACATAAATGAGCGTAAGCAATTAAGAAAATACCGATTCTCAAGAGGGACTGAGTTGTCAACTGCTGTTGCTCTTCCAATAGAAAAATAAACAGAATCCGTTTGGTCGAAAAATTGTAAATCTAAGGATTAAAATTTTAAAAAATAAAATCCAATTACTAAAAAATAAAAGGAGGTAAAATTTAAGGACTGAACTGCTAAATTCTCTTTCCTTAAACTAAAGTTTTGTATTTTGTTCCATTAAAAGCAAGAAAAGAAAACGACACAACTGAGAGCGACCAACTGGATCCCTTCATTTGTGACCTCAAGGGACCCAAACCACATGTGAGAAGTATAGGGCACAAAGGATGGGAGTACTAGACGAGTAGGCATGTATATGCAAAAGAAAACGCAAGGAAAAAAATGTATAGCGAACTCTACGTCCCCGTTGTATTCGATTTCGAAATACCGTTTGTATTCAGAATGCTTGCATGTTTTCGAGTGAATGAAATTCACCACTGCCTAGAAAAAAAAAGTATATGATTTATACAAGACGTTTTTTTGCTGTGTAAGTTGGTGCATTTCTTCCCACATACATATGGAAATGGCATTAAGAATAAGCACTTCTCCATCATTGGAAAATAACCTGTAATGTGGTTATCTACAAAGGTATTCCTGGCTGTCCATAACAATGAAGCAAATTTTCTTGTTATCCATGGAAATAAATGTAAGAAAGTAAGACCTTACATAAGGTGGATTTCATAGTTCAATTACAGGGGGGGCAGACAAAGAGCATCCGTCCAGTCCATCACAAGTAGAGTCGCAACAGGCAGTGATCGTCGAAGTAATGACAGGAGACATGAATACAATACAGGGAACGGGGGGAATGAGCTTTATTTCCCATTTCGAGTTATACCAACAGAACAACAAATCTAGGCCACTTCATCGAAGTCAGAATCATCAGTGGGATTTTCACTTTCAGAGTCGCTCAGAACATACCTTGTCTGCTTGCGGTTCACCCTCTGAGGTATTGCTCTTGACGGTGCAACTCCAACAGTTTCTTCCGTACTGGCTGAAGTAGAGGCAGAGCCTGAGTTTTCTTCTTCAGGTTCATTTGCCTCATTAACCCTGCCCAAAACAGAACCACTTTTCTTGTGGAACGGAGATTCCCGCATCTTTCTCACTTTCTTCTCTGGCAAAATTCCAGAATTTTCAGCAGGCTTCAGCATGTCAGTTAAAAGCTTCTGGCCCCACAATTGAGCCTGCTGTTTGTTGGCTGCACCCCTTTTCTTTGTTGCAGCAGGGGCCTTAGCAGCCTTAGCTTTTGCAGCTGGTTTTCTCCCTCCCTTTTTTCCTGTAACTGGGGCATCTAGAACTTCTAGCTCAAAGTCTTCATCATCCACCTCATCCTTGTCATCATCATCATCGTCAGATATCTCTGAAACTGTTGCCAAGGGTTTCTTCTGTGCGGCATTCCTTTTGCTAGGTTCTTTCTTGCTGGCTGGGACTTTGGCCACTTCAGTCTCCATGGCTGTGGGCATAAGAAATAAAGAAACTAAACTCACAAATACCAAAACGCTCTGCCGCCTAGAATAATTTTTTAGCTTCATGTTAACTCTTGGTAAAAACTGACCAGAATACAAAATACTATATGATCTTGCAATTGACGTCATGAAGAGTAAGCAGGAAATGCATAATTATTTACAGAAGCACATACTATGATCATTTTGCAAAAAACATCCCCACATGATCCACCACTATGTCTTATGTTTTCGTAATATTGGTGCTAGCTGGGGTACAAACCAGACCACACATAATAATACTATATGATCTTGCAACTTACCTGCTGATTGATCAGGAGATGACTCAAGGTTATAGGCAGCAAGTCGTTCTTTAAGTTCAAGCACTTCATCATCACTGTCGTCGTCATCATTCAAGACTAGAGCAGGCCTTTCCTGCTGATGGGCAAAAGGAAAATCAGCATCACTTTTAGAAAGATCCTTTTGGGGATAGAATGGAAGATAGGACGTAGGAGCGGGGCAAACCTTAGCAGGAGGTTTCTTAGAGCCTGCTCTGCTTTTGGGTTTCACCACCTCAGGAGCTTTCTCTGACGAAGCAAGTAAAAGTAAACATACCACCCAATGAAATGCTAAAACGTTAAGAAAAGTAAGATAGTTATAGGCCTACCAACTTCCATAGCTGATGTAGATGATGTTGAGATGGTTTCTGCAAATGATTCTGTATTATTTGCTTTCCTCATATTGCCCTTGCGTGGATTCTTTGGTGCTTGTCTTGAGGCCTTTGCAGCGGCTTCACCCTTTGCTTTACTTCTCAATTTCTTTCTTAGCTCCTCTGCCTGAGCATCACTTTTTTCTAGCTCCTGAATCACAGAAAATAAATTAGTCAAGCAACAATATCTATAGAAGAATCAGCAGATTTGCAAATTTGTAATTCATACATTGAGCTGCCTCTCCAGGGCATCCAAGTCTTTCATCCAAAAAGACCGAGAAGTTTCCTTTCTCAAGTCCTCCACCTCCTTAATGAGCCTGTCCCTGTCACCACACAGCTCCTGAACCTTCTCAAGGGTCAAGGTTCCAATCGCCATGGCCAGTAGATACTCATAGTCGCTGATCTGTACTTCATTGCGACAAACAATGTTGGTGTTATCTTCTGATTCTTCTACATCCTCAATTGCCCCAGCAACCTCTGGCTCAACGGCTTTAGTTTTCTTCGGAAAAGGAGTGAACCCTTTTCTTTGGAGCTCAACAAACAGATCAGCTCTCTTTCTGTTGCTCACAATGATATCTCCATTTACAACCGCAAGGATAAACCTGACCTTGTTTTCTAATTTCATCAACTCCATTTCACGCTTGTCCAATAGAAATTTCTGCATGCATTAGAGAATCGTGGTTAATACCTGTTCCCCACTAGGAAGCTGCTTCAAAATATTAAGCAGCTATTGGTACTCTTTCTCGTGGCCATAAGTGAGCTCACCTTTCTAATCTCATAAAATTCAAGTCTCAGATGAAAAAATTCTTCAAGAACTGAGGGAGAAAAATCACAAACTGTAAGTACGTTGTCATTGAAATAAGATGAGAAATCAAGGTAACGTACTTTATTTTCTGTAACACATACTTTGTTCTGGGGTGTCATACTTCTTTATCACACCTTTTGGGTCAAACAGGTGCATGTTACTTGTACTGATTGTGGTGGTTAGTTTAAATTTCTTCATTAAACCCTCCTGTTTGGCCCTAATCAAGTTCTCCGCGGTCAACATGACATCAAAGTCAACTGTTACATCGTCACAGTTCATGTTGAAATCCTGCAGCCAGCAAAAATATTCATGAGAAACTGGATACAATCAAAGGTAATTTTGGGGGATATCAAAATTTTAAAGGGAAAAAAGGAACTTACTTCAATTAAAGGATCCTTGCATTCTCTATTACTTGAAGAGATAGATTCCAGGAACTCCTTATAATCCTGAGTCCACCTACGAACTGGCAGCTCCATTATCTTGAGTGTTGTGTCATTCACTTCCTCAATAATTCCACTAACAGTGTAACTGTTCCCGGCTTCCTTTGCAGTTTTCTCAATAGTGCCTTTAAACCATCTATACCATGGATCCATCGGCTCCATGTTCTCACCATTCAACAAGTGCCTAAGATTTGTAATGATGTCTTTTGGGTTGTAATTGGGAATGTAAGAGCTCCAACCAGTTCCAATTCCTTCGCTACCATTCACAAGAACCATTGGTATAATTGGCATATACCTAAGGTTTAGAAGAAACAAAGAAAAAATTGTTAGGTTTGTTTGGTCATCCATAAAAAGAAATGCAAGCGATCTTCTTTATGAAGTAGAGAGCAGAAAGGTAAAAAGAATACCAAGTTGGTTCAATTATTTGCCCATCTTCATTCAAGTAGGCCAGAAGGTCATCATCATCCTTATGGAACAGAAACCTTGTGATAGGAGAAAGCCGAGTAAATATGTACCTAGCACTCGCATGATCTTTGCCTCCCTGGATGCAACGATATTATACACAAAATGTCAGGAGATCAGAAGTACAAAGCAACATTGAGCTTGATTCATTTTTAGGTGTCACATGGGGTTTGTTGATCTCACATAATTACGAGTGCCAAATTGGCCATTGGGTTGAAGAAGGTTGATGTTGTTGCTGCCCACATAGTCTTGTGCCATCCCAATGATTGTACTTGCAAGACTCTGCTCACCATGATGATAAGCTGAATGCTCTGACACATAACCAGAAAACTGTGCGACTTTGGCTTCCTTGACAAAGTTCCTCTTAAAAGAGCAGAAAAGAATCTTCCTTTGACCTGGCTTCAGGCCATCAACCATGGAGGGAATAGACCTTTGAAGATCTGCCATGGAAAACAATATAAGCTCCTTGTTGACAAAGTCGCTGTATTTTATGAACTTGGCCGTCTGATCAAGGTGCGTACCAGGCTGCACATTAAGAAAATGACAGTTGCATTAGATACACATTCTCTTCAATTTTCTAATAAACACAGGAAAATAAGGCAAAACTTTGACCTCAAAACGCCTGAGCCAATTCTTCCTCTCTTCTATCTTCTTCTTACTAAATGCCAACTCAATGGCCTCCCCATCTTGATCATCTACCCAAATGAAATCTTTCCTGTGCTTCTCAAGATTCGAAAAGTAATCCCTCCCTTCCTTGGATGTGCTCGTTCCCAACCCCTATAGAACAGATAAAAAGTTGGCACACCTTATAGTACTTGAAGAGATGGCAGAATAAAAGGTGATCTAATTGGATCTGATTCCATGTAACAACTCAAAAAGGCAAACCTTATAGTACTTGATGGACCAGCCACTTGCATTGCCTGTCAAACTTTCCTTCCATGACTCATACTCTGGTATGGTATAAAATGAAAATTGTGTCCCATTTTTGTGAGTTGCCTGCAAAGACATCAGCAGATAATCTTCCTTCAAGATGGTTCTCCTTAGCATCAAAAATTTGCCAAACGTTGGATCAGTGAACAAAAACTGCCAACCTTAACGATAGGAGTTATAAACTCAATCAAGAAGGATGGAACTTTCAAGAGTGATGGCCAGTAAGAATGAATGAAATTGATCAGCAGTCCTTTTATGTGGGAGCCATCATGATCCTGTACAAGCATAGAAATCAAACGTTTCTTATCCAAGCAATTGGCAAAGGAAAGCAAATGTGCCTGTGCTTGTTGAGAGGATTGTAAATGGAAAAAAAAATAACAGAAGGAAAAAGAAGCATGAGGCATCACACCTGATCAGTCATTATCATCAAATGACCGTATCTCAAGGACTTGACACTGCTGTATTCTTTATTCTGCTGCAGTCCAAGAATCTGCTTGATGAACCCAATTTCTTTGTTCTCAGTGAGCTGTTTAGTGGTGGCTTCCCTTACGTTGAGCAATTTACCTCTCAATGGGAAGACCCCATAGTAATCTCGACCAACGGCAGCAAGCCCAGCCAACTGCATAGACTCAACAATGTCAGAACTCATAAGAAGACAAACCTAAAAGGAGCTACATGGGTACTAAAAAATGAAATGCATGATAACATGACAACTTACTGCAAGCGCCTTAGCAGAATCTCCTTCAGTCAAAATCAAGGTGCATTTATCAGATTCTTTTCCCCCAGCCTTGTTAGCATCATCCAGCTTTTCAATTCCATGAATCTTCTCTGTTTTTGTTCCATCGCTTTTCTTAAGATCTTTTGTCTGCTTGAAATTTGCCCACGATAGGAGACTCTCAACAATTCCGGATTTTATGACTGTAAAATAGTTAGTAAATAAGAATCTCTCTCCTGCATTTCAATGGTAATATTGTATGCCTACTATGATGAACAATGAAGAAAACGTACTCATTTCAAAAAAATGGAACAGAGAACGAAATAAAAGAAGAAGAAGAAAGAGAGAAGATGAGAAAATAAAATAAAAAGAAGTAGGCAAAACGAACCATTCTTCAGAAAATCTTGTGAAAGCTCACACTTGGTCCCAAAACTGCTTTGACGAAGTGTCAGAGTTTCCTTAGTTTGGGAATCAAATGCAGGATTGTCAATAAGAGCATTGACAAAAACCCACAGGTAGTTCTTCACATTATGGGCTTTGACGTTGGCGTTCTTATTCTTCTTATTTACAAAATTCATCACGTAGTTTGTAATTTGATTGGTGATGTAATCAACATGGGTTCCACCCTTGGTTGTGGCTATCCCATTCACAAAGCTGACCTGGGAAAATAGTTAAAAAAGAAGAAGAACAAAACCTCATTATAAGACGCATACAAATTCACTGTAATGAACTCATTACTGGCCTAGCCCCCATAAGATCTTGTAGATACCTGTTGAAACTGCCCTTCGCTAAGACTCACGCATATTTCCCACCTATCATTAGCTTTCACATGATAGCTGAGAAAATCAAAGGATCTAATAAGCAAATATATACTAAGAACAGGGAAAAAGCAGAAAAACCAATGGCAAAAGATAACTAAAGGAACGAAAGTTCCATAAAAAGAACCTGGGAGGTTTCTCTGATGTAGATTTAGCAGCGGACACTAAGTAAAGATCAACATAATCCGTAAATGATTTTATGGGGACCAGACTTCCATTCAGTTCAACTTTCACAGACTTTCCAAGGCAACCAGCCAAGTCAATCACCCGCTTTTTCATCAGAGCAACCACGTCGTCCTCCAGGTGGGTCATGTTAAATTTTGCTAAGTCGGGCTTAAATGTCACCTTCGTCCAGTTCTCGCTCTCTTTGCACTTTGATATGACCGGTTCAGATTTGTTTCCCATGTTGTTATAGAATACCTTCAATTCAGCAAAACCAATTCACTAAATTTATCACACAGCTGAAAACAATATGAATTTCAAATGGCTCAACCTTAATCTAGAACACGGTGCTAACCTATGATCTATTTCAAACCTACTTGTGTTGCTAACATGACCCCTCAAACCATAAACTGTGTGAAAACATACCCGGTAACTACAAGAACAAAATGAACAAATAATTATACATAAAGCCTAATTGATAAGCAGGGGAAAAAATCAAAATGCGCGAACCATATAATCGCCAATCAAAAAACCCTTATTATGTTTTTTTCCATGAAGAAAGCAATCAAGCAAAGCAACACCAAGAATCTCCAAAAAAAAACCCTCAGAAAACTTAGATCAAAAGAACAATCTAAAGCACAAGTGATTCTACAGACTTCCCTAAACCACGATCAAGAACATCAATCACGAAATATAATTTATACAAGCTAGAAAATGAAGTAGCACGTCATTAACTTTAAACAATCAAGACCAAAGAAACAAAACCATAGAATCAAAGCCAAAAACAATAAACCATAAAAAATAAGAAACACTAACCAGTTCATCAATACCTGCTTGTACTTCTTTTGGCGTCTCCCATCGGCTGTCTCGATGACGAACTCGGTGGAGAAGATGTTCGTGAGCTTGGCTCCATAGCCGTTGCGCCCACCGGTAGTCTTTTTCTCCGTGTCGTCGTAGTTACTACTGGTAAGCAAGTGTCCGAAGATGAGCTCCGGCACGTACACTTTCTCCTCCTGATGAATCTCCACGGGCACCCCATCCCCATTGTTGTACACGCTGATGCAATTATCCTCCACGTCGATGACGACCTTAACAGAGTCCATCTTGGGGTCGCGCTGCTTGTTGTCGGAGGCGTTGACGAGGATCTCGTCGAAGATCTTATAGAGACCGGGGACGAAGGTGATGGGCCGGTGAACCATGCGATCAGACTCGTAGATCCAAAGGGTCTGTGTGTGCTTCTCGATGGAGCCGATATAGGTGTCGGGTCGGAGGAGGATGTGCTCGAGCTGGCTCTTCTTCTGGTACATTTCTTCGATGGTCTTGGTGGTGGTGGTAGGTCCGGCGGTAGGCATGGGCTCCATGTTGGCGGCGTTGCTGGTCTGTAATGGGCGTTTCTTCTCGATTGCCATGGTGACTTGACGGGGTACCGATGAGGCGTTTCTTTTGCGTTTGTTCGGAGGGCGAAACGTTTCTGCTTTCTTAGTGTATGGTTTAGACAGAGAGTGTGCCTCTGAGGAGGCTTCTAGACGGATAGAGGGGTTTGTAGGGAAGGGAGCAACGGTCAAATGCGTTTCGAAATTTGAATTTTGAGTTCGGGGGGAGGTGTTGAAAATTTATTGACGGTCGGAACGAGGTTTTAGGAATTGCAGGGGATCAGACGAATGTTAGTGGGTTATGTATGGTCAAGCGATCTGGGCTGGGGGAGAGAAGAAGGTGATGGGTTTTGATTGGTTTTTGGGCCCACGAAGTGAATCACATATCTCGGACAGATTAATCATCCTTTGCTTTTTTTAGCTTGATTCCTGAACCCAATGTGAAGAAATATAATACATGTATTCACATTTAGATGATTAAGGATATTCTTTAATTTGTTATTTGAATTGAACGGTCTAATTTAAAACGAGAAGTGTATGAGTGAAAATTGATCCCTCGATTCGATTTAAACCCCACGCCGACAACCAAACTAAAGTGGTCGGTTTCTGAAAAACAATGACTGACCATCGAAGTTTCTGTAGACCAGTCGGACCGACCCTAGTAGGTTTCGGTCGATGTCAACAAGCAATTGGGAGAAGAAAAAAAAACAAGAGAGACGAACTCAAAGCAGCAACCAGTGAACAATATTTGCTCACGGTCTGTCCTAACGCCAAAACCAACCCCACTCCCACCCCATGTCGGGAAAAGCGTCACGAAAATTAAAGAAAGGAACACCAAGAATTTACGTGGTTCGGCCCAAATCCGGCCTATGTCCACTGCATAGCAATTTTATTAAGAACGCTTAAGAAAATCACTCTAATCGACCAATACAATAGTCCACCACCACACTCTCTCTTTCTCCCCAAGACTCACGTCTCACGTCCCATTTTTCTTCTATAACATAAACCTCTATTTATAAGGAAAAATACAAAGATAAATTTAAGAGAAAACCTTAAACTTGGAATAGGGAGGAAATAGAATTCCTCTAGAAGTCTACTTCTGTTTCAAGTCTATCTTATATGGGTGTAGACCCCAACAATTCTCTCACTCCATACCCATAAGGGAAGAATCAGTTCCTAACATCTTTCGGCTGAGAGCATCACAGGCTCTCATCAGCAGAACCTTCATGCAACTTTGGTGTATGTTGCTCCCCCTTGTTCACCACCCCTTGCATCCTTCTTCTACTAGCACTCCAACCTCGTCTTTTCACCAAACGACCAACCACACTTTCATTCGAATGTCTTGCACCCCACCTAAGGTGCCCGCATCCCCTACTTGTACAACTGGACCTATGTAGAACAATATCTCCCCCTACTCTTGCATCTCCACCGACTGGTACCAAGCACCTCCGCGTGCGACATGACGTCGGAGTCATCAATCATCAGTAAGACTTCTGATGATTTCTCTTTCTCTGCTTTATACATTGGAAAATTTCAATTGATATGCCCATCTTGGGCACAATAAAGTAGGTAATCTTACGACCATTTCATCTAGATTTATCCCGAACTCCTGTATTCTTGTCTCATAATTCAAAAGCACTTGCCTCTTTGGCTACATTATGGAATACCTCTAGCCCAATCCACTGATGAATCAACCATATAGCCTTTCGGTTTATCTTCTTCCACTTTGTCTCGTCAATCCCCTCTGGTTTCTTGGCCTCGTTCTCCAATGATCGTACATAACCTTTGCATAAATGACACCCTCCATCTGTGACTTCCAACTCATGTAATTCGTAGCAGACAACATCATCATACCGGTAATCATGCTCTCCGTCATCTTAATTCACATTGCTCCAGGCCGAATTTCACAATTATGACTCCACCAATGGATCTGGGATTGTCTGACCTGCTAAAAAAATCGGCCTAAAAGCCATTGAACCAAATGAAAAACCACATTAAAACAAAAAATCGAAATATTCTGATTCCTAGAATATTCCCCGCTGATGTGGCATTGACTAAGACCCAATGCTGACGTGACACTGGGGCCTACCTACGTAACCAATGGATCCGGGATGGTTTAAAACCTTAGAAACCGATCTGACCTACTCGAAAATCGGCCTAAAAGCCCCTGAACCGACCGAAAAACACACACTATAACAAAAAATAGGAATATTCCCTACTGACGCGCCACAATGATGTGGCACTGACTGGGACCCAATGTTGACGTGACAATGCTGACGTGATACCGGGGCCCACATACGTAAGTGGATGCTGACGTGTTAGGACACATGACAGTTAACTGTGCGCGGGCATGGGCGGCGCATGTAGGAAGTGAAACCCACTCGCTCTAGATCTCTTTGGCGCGTGTGGGCGCTTCTGGGAGATTCTAACGACGCTGTCTCGATCTTCGACTTCGTCTCAACCTCCTATACAGGCTAGTGCGCTCCAATCTCTGTTCAAACCACTTTTAATTTTCAGGCTTTCCCTGTTTCTCCCGAAAAACCATTCTGGCTCCTCGAACCAGGCTCTGATACAACTTGTTGGAAAAAATCGTAACGAAAACTAAAGAAAGGAACACTAAGAATTTACGTGGTTCGGCTCCAATCTGGCCTACGTCCACTCCAAAGCAATTTTATTAAGAACTATTAAATAAAATCACTCTAACCGCCCAATATAATAGCCCACACCACACTTTCTCTTTGCCCAAGACTCACGTCTCACGTCCCTCTTTTCTCCTATAACATAAGCTTTTATTTATAGGAAAAAATACAAAGAGAAATTTAAGAGAAAACCCTAAACTTGGAATAGGGAGGAAGTGGGCTTCCTCTATAAGTCTACTTCTATTCAAAGTCTATCTTATATGTGTATGGACCCCAACACCCCACTCCTACACCCAATGCCGACAACAAAATGCTTTTCTGTTCCATTTACAAACCAACTTCACAGAGAAACGAAGGATATAATTTCCTAGCTAACATGGAAAGGAAACAGGGGAACTTGAGATCTTGTCACCAAACATGCTTAGATCTCTTACGTGTTATAAAGACCATCCTATTTCCTAAAGCTAAGGGAAAAAATCAAGCTCCAAAACCGAAAACTTACATGTTCATGATTCAGACAAGAAAATAGGATATCGCAACTTTAATAATACTTGTAGAGGCGACAACGTCGACGACCATGGGAAGAGGGGAGGCTATGTTGGCAACGGGGAAAGGTGGGGGGTGCTAGGGCAATTTAAGACAAAAATGGGATGATTCAATTGAGGTTTGGGGAAGGGGGTTGTTGTTGGGTAGGGATACGACGTAGTCTCTTTAAGATTATAATATTTTAATTAAAAATAAATAAAATGTAATTACATCAACACCCTAGGTTCAATTTCGGCAGGCCATGCCCAAAAAACTGTGGACCAAATCAAGGGTCCCTGTTTTAGGAAGGTCTGGGCCGACAACCGAACTGAACCTTTCCAAAACTGGCCGAGCCCATTTAGTTTTTGGACGGTTTGGTAGATTTAGAACTAGATGTGAACCAGCGTTGATAAGAGTCTAATGGAATTGAGAATTGTGACAACGAAGCATAAAAAATTTGCAACAAGGATGACGAAGGCTCTACATGGGAAAATAGAGTGGAAGGAACTTGAGATCGAAGCGGTGGCTATTATTTGACTTTTTTTGACCCAATCGTCCCTAAAATATATAATGTTACTTATATTAAAGTGATGTTTGTTTCCCCAACAATTCGGGATATGAAAATTTTCAACAAAACAAACACACTCCAACATTTTTTACTTTTACACATACATACTCTACTTTTCACAAACCTCAATAAATCTCAATAAAGTAAAGATTTCTACAATTTTAAGAATATTCTCCAAAATTTTGCCAAACAAACATACCCTAATTGTCTAATAATATAAACTATACAATATTCAATATCTTGTTTCTATTTTGGGAATTAATAACCATTATTTGATACCTTTGATAAGGTATGTAGATCTATCACACCCATGAATGGCATCTCTAGACAATTAAAATTTTAAATTTGCCGATAAAGCTTGGGAACCACGGTCCCGGTGAAGAGCTGCTCCTTTTTTCTCTGTCCCAGTGTGGGCCCGCACTATCACTTAGTCCGACTTTCTGAGAATCATTTAGGTCCACTCGTCCGCTAAATCCGGACCGTTTCCTTTCCTGGGCCCATTTGCGCATGCGCTCCGACACTCGCTCATTATGGCACGAGAGTGCACAAATTTGTCTCGCAACCCGAGTAAGAAAAGACTTGAGAACCCATTTGTTAAGTGTCCTCCTCCTGTCCACGCTAATCCTGGAAAACAGAGGTGGAACCCGAAGAGATCTCGAGCTGATCGTCCAGAGAAACTACACCGAAATTCGTCCTAAAACAACCGACACTGCACGTGGGATAGATTTTATTGGAAGTTAGTTCTTCAATTGTGGGGCATGATATCGTGTTTGATAGAGATAGGCTCCTGGTTTCATTGTTTTATCGTTTTCTTTTTTCCTCATCACAAATAACATATTAAACACAGAGAGATGATTTTTTTTCCTGGATGTCTGACTGATAATACACTTTATTTTTCAATTTTGTAATTGATTTTGATATGGGCGGGGGTGATTGCTCTGTTACGACAAGGATTAGGCTGGCAGTAGACAAGTGATTCAGGATATCGCCTCAAAACGAACCGCTTATCACATGACGTGACAGAGAAATAGGCCTAAAATCATGAAATGATATGTATGGTAATTTTTCAATTAACCGCTTGTCACGTGTGATAGAGGGATAGGCCTAATCATGGAATGGTATATATATATATGGTAATTTCTCGAACAAGTTAAGGGATACCCATTTCATTTTGGTTATCCTACCACTTCCAGTCTTAAGTATATTGGGCCCCGGCTCATGGAAGAGCACATGTCTTGTCTTCCATATTGCGACTAGTTTTGGCTTCTCTCCCCCTACTATCTTTGCTGCCAACCATCACATGGTTACCAATTTAAAGCAATTGCCAACACTACCGAGTACTGTGTTATCTCTAGCAACAAGACCAGTTTCAACACCATCACCTAACACTGCCAACGCCATTGGACAGAAGCCCAAGTACTTCTTTATTGTCACAACACTTTCTTCGTTATTTAGTTAAAAGAAGAGAGGAAATAACGGTAATAATTGTCAGCTCCCGCAGTAACTTGTGGGTGTAATAGTGAAAGAGATTAGTTTAGGTTGCGTTTGTCTATTTAACATTTTTGAAAAGTTCGATTAAAATAAATATACTCTAAAATTTCTAATATCTATAATACACATTTCAAATTTTCTATCTACTTCAATAAAATTTTATATCCAATTTTTTTAAAATTTTTTAAAAATACTCTATAAAATTTTTACAAACAAACGACCCTGACTCCTGAGGCTGAGCCCTGTAGCATCCTCAGCTAAAGAGAGATAAATTACCAACAGTGACATTAATTATGGAGAAAAAGTCCGTCTTGATATAACATGAGACAGGCAGACAAAAGCACCAGAGATGATGCTTCATTGAGCACAAAAGCAGTGGGTTTTCAACGTGATTTAGCTAACCTTTTTCTTCCTCCTTTCCTAAGACCAGTACCCACTATCTCATTTTCCAGTATAAATAGAGAGGGCCGAAGCACTCTGCTCCTCTCCTAAGACAAACCCCATTGCAGTTCTTTCTCTCTCTTCCTAGCTGCTATCTATTTTCTAAACAAAATGGCTGGGAAAATGGCACTACTGCTTGCTGCCTCCTTGCTATTGTTCACTATTCCTGCTTTTGCAACTACACTTTTGGACGGTAATGCTCGCATCTAACCCCCATTCTGCTTAGATTCTGCTTTCCGTTATGTGGAGCTGGATCTTGTGCTCTTGACGTTGATTGCGCTTTTGTTCTTGTGGTTTTGTGAGTCATACTTGATCTCTTTTGCTGGGATCTTCTCTCCTCGTACTTGTGTTGTCTCTCTCTCTCTCTAACACCATTTGGCATAGTATGGACTGTATGGTAGTCTGATCTGCTTCGGAAAGTTGGATTTCCATCTTCTGTCATATGCACTCTTTTTTTTCCTCTAAGTTCTGTCATGTGCACTCGTTTAGACTAGCTTTAGAATTTGATCTGGTTTGGAAGTGTTCATTTTTCGATTTCCCACATTCTCCCTCTCTCATACACAGTTTTTGTACGATTCCCTTTTGCACCACCTAAGACACTGAGAGATAGAGGAGAGAGAGAGAGAGGGCTTAAATTTGATATTTTTTTAGTTTCAAAAGTTCTCATTTGCTGTTACTCTGCATTATTTGTACAGGATTCCTCGATAACGGCAACTTTGAGAAACAACCAAAACCCAGTGACCTAAAGAAAACAGTACTCATTGGAAAACATGCACTGCCCAAATGGGAAATCAACGGCTTCGTGGAGTACATCTCCGGCGGGCCACAGCCTGGAGGCATGTACTTCCCTGTTGCTCATGGTGTCCATGCTGTGAGGCTTGGCAATGAGGCCTCAATCTCTCAGACCATAGAGGTCAAACCAGGCTCTCTGTATGCTCTTACATTTGGGGCATCAAGAACATGCGCACAAGATGAGGTTTTGAGGGTCTCAGTGCCTCCTCAGAAAGGAGACCTTCCCTTGCAGACACTCTACAGTAGTGATGGAGGTGACACTTATGCTTGGGGATTCATTGCGACTACTAATGTTGTTACAGTGACATTTCACAATCCTGGGGTTCAAGAGGACCCTGCTTGTGGACCTCTCTTGGATGCTGTTGCTATCAAGGAGCTCTTCCCTCCTTGACCCACAAAAGGTAAAGAGTCCAAGTAGCAATAGATCGTTGTGAATTTTTATTTCTGACAATATAAATTGTGTTGTTAAGTTTGTGAATTCTATAACTATTCTTTCTGCAGTATTACCTTCCTAGGAACTCATTTTGGAAACTCTTCTTCTCTAATTGTATGGAGATTTCTCCTCCACTTGTTTAGTTGGAGTGCTTCGTATGTGATATGGGACATTGCTTTTGTCAAAATATAGTTTGCTCATGGTCTGCAAGATTTGCTTCCCATCAATTTGTCTGTCGATATCCCCCGATATATTCTTCTTCTATATAGGCAGTGAGATCGAGGGCTCTCTCCTTCATGCCACCTGTTCCATATGTCCGTTTGATCTCTTATTTTACCTGCTGTTTCATGTGTTCCTAATAGTCAAAGCAGTCTGCTGTATAAAGTGATTCCCTTAAAACAGTTTCAAAGGAATAGCCTTGAGAAGAACAATAGTATCACTCAGATCCGAACTTGCACCCCTGCTGCGAGTCCTTACTCTGTTTGATATTTGATTTGATTGTTTTGCTTTTCGGATTGGTCTGCCAATTTACTAGTGCGGCTTGTAGTTAGATTTATACTTTAATATCAGATTGATATAGCCTAATCAAACATATGAGATAGCACTATGATGGAAATGTGTCCGTTTCTTTGAAATCTATGAATAATGGGTTTGAATGACTCCCTGCAGATAACTTGGTCAAGAATCCAGGGTTCGAGGAGGGTCCTCATCGTTTAATCAACTCTTCCAATGGTGTCCTTCTTCCTCCAAGACAAGAAGATCGCACATCTCCACTTCCCGGTTGGATCATCGAATCGCTTAAAGCTGTGAAGTTCATAGACTCGAAGCACTTCAATGTTCCTTTTGGGCTTGCTGCAGTTGAACTTGTTGCAGGGAGAGAAAGTGGCATTGCCCAAGTTCTCAGAACGGTTCCCAACAAGCTGTACAATCTTACCTTCACTGTAGGAGACGCAAAGAATGGTTGCCATGGATCAATGATGGTTGAAGCATTTGCTGCTAAAGATACGTTGAAAGTCCCATTCAAATCCGAAGGCAAGGGCAGGTTTAAGACAGTCAGTTTAAAGTTCAGAGCACTGTCAGCCAGGACCAGAATCACATTCTACAGCTCCTTCTACCATACCAGAAACGATGACTTTGGGTCTCTTTGTGGTCCTATTCTCGATCAAGTTCGGGTTGTCTCGGTACGGCAGGCGTAATTTCCATCTCGCACTAGTTACAATTTTCTTCTTGTGATAAGAGATTTGCAACGGTCATTTGATCCCCCCGATTCTGTGAATTTGACCGTAGATTAGTGCATGTTCTACGAAAAGTAGTTATATAAACTCTTCTAATTCTGCTGTTTATGGTAGTTCTGTTGTGCCTTAATGTGGTGTCAGAATAGAAAGCTATGTGATTCTCTCGTCTTCCTGCATTGCAGCATCGTTGAACACCGATTTTCGCAGACATGGGAAATGAGTAACGATTGTTGTGTGAATGATTAAAAAATGCTGTCAGATGCTCAAAGGAGCATATAATATGGGATCTAATTTGCAGTAACACAACATATGAACAGTAAAATAAGGTCTATAATTAATATGAATAATATTAAATATTGTTGAATTCATATGTTGTGTTTATTTCTCTCTGAATTGGATAATTCAATTTGAATAATAAATTAGAGAGGATTATCCATAGAATCTGATTACTTCTTCTATACCACATGTATAAAAAGCGCAAACCATTCAAAGGCGTTTACCCATTCAGCCATGTACCAAATATATAGAGGGAGAGAGAGAGCCTTGATAAGTACAGTGAGTTCAGGTTTTGAATGTTGTTTAATTGATGAAGTGACAAGAAACATTAATAAATTATCATCAACCTGAAATCGTCTGTGATCCAATGGGACTGCGTTTGTGGTGTAAAATTTTACACCCTCTAAAATTTTAGCACAATAAAATATTATAGTATAATCTCTCCCCCATTAAATCATTACTTTTCACTACAAAAAAGATAAAAAATTATCTCTCTTCACTTTTTCACTAAATCCAATACCTACAATTTTACAAAACAAACCCACCACAAATAGGCTTGATAATAAGTACTACTCAGGTTTGAAGAACCGTGGGGGCCAATTGACCTCTGATCACTCTTCTGAGCAGCCCTTGCTCGGTAGGCAACTCATATGCCCAGCAACTTTCACTAAACAAGGGGGCATTATGAAAATATTTGAGGCCAAGAAAGGGAAGTCACTTGATATGGGAAAATGCTCGATTACACATCAAGCTGACAGTAATTCTACACCATCCTAGCAGCAGTTAATAATTCCATGTGATATTACTACATTTCTAAACTATTGCAGCCATCTATATTTATGTGGTGTAGAAAGAGAGAAGAAAAATATAAACTCACCACCAAATGGTATGATAGAATTACCCTTACCATTAAAAGGGGATGTAATTTTAATGTGACTTTAATCTCATACACTTTAAAATGAAACACGAACTTTTGTGTAAATCTGCTTGGCTGATTACGAATGAGGCCTCGGATCTTTATTACTCTGTATTTGCCGTTCTTCACTTGCTTTCGTCTAGCATACCCACAAGGCACTTCTCTAGTAAAAAATCAGCATTCACCCAAGCATGGTATTTATCTAAAACAAATGTATTAAGGATTTTCAACGACTTAACAATTCTCAATAGGTCAAATACACACCCCTGCCGCACAAAGGAAAAAGATGAGCAAAGAGAAGTACAAGAGGAGGGGGAAAAAGTACCATCATGCATCCTAAATAAAAAAACTAACAAGACACTGACATCCTAAAAAGTACCATCATGCATCCTAGATAGGTTTAGGCAATTAGGCCATTCGCATTGAGCAAGCCTTTAAACAGAATTTCAATCAAGTTAAACATCTGAACCACTAATGCCAAAAAGGATCGGCTTTACATGATCTCACCCTGAGTTATGCCTTGTGATTATCCCAACCGGTTGAGTTTCACAGGCAAAACGCATGGAAAAAGTGGTTCTCTAATAAAGGTTGAAGTGATAAATACCAAAAACCAAAGCGTTGAATATAGTTCAAGCCCAAAGAAACACAACTAGCGTTCAGGTATGACAGAAGAAACCCCTGGAAGGAAGAAAATTTAGAAAAGGATACTAAATAGGGATGTAGAGTCTTTTCCCACCGCCTTCATCAGCATATCAACACCTGGAAAAGCAAATTTTATCAAACAAGCATATAGAACCGACAAGCACATTTATACATGTATGGATTTTTGAGCGAGAGTGAAAAACTGGCAACACAAGCCTTGAAAGGAATATACAACTATATCACTTAAAATATACCATCAGGTAACTTTTTCAGAGATTGCATCAGCAAAAAGTGAAAATGTAGAATTGAAGATGCTAGATGGGCACCAGAAATGTTACATCGGTTTAAGCACTGCAATGCTATTAAAGCAAGGTCATTGATAGGCCCTGAATGCAACCTTCAAAGAGATTGGTTTCGTGGAAAATAAAGAACGTTACTCTCTAGCTTTTATCGTAAGTGCATTTTGATGTGGCAAAGAGTTGGGAAAATCTATAATAGGTCTGCTGGTGAGGGGCTTTAGGTTTCCAATTCTAGACGAATCTGTTTAGAGCTTGACTTTAAAGATGGGTTGGATAATAATCAATCTGAAGGCAAGGAAGAGCAGAATAGAAAAAAATATATAGGTTGCAGGATATCTAGGAACTAGTAATAAAAGGTATTTTAGCTTCTGTGGAGATATGGTTGCTACAAGCCTTGAGATTAGTATACTGAAAGGATAACACAATGGCTTGACTTCGGGTCTCAAAAGAGGAGAGAAAAGAAAGCTCAATTCTAGTATGTCAAGAAGCTGTATATGGCCCATTGGTTTGTGGCCTTTAAGGCCTACTCGTTTATGGCCATTTGGGCCCTTGATATTGCTGTAGTGGGCCTATTCAGGCCCTCTATTCAGAACCTTGTACTTCCCCCCATTATAAAATGAATCCAACATTGCTTAGGAAAAGAAAGAAGAAAAAAGAGAAAGCTGTTTAAAGAGGACAAAAAGCACTGTGGCACTTGAGCCATTCATAAAACACTCAAATCTTTTTATCCATCAACTGTGGTTTGTTTAAGTAAAACGACATAGAGCCTTGGATCTCAACTTTTCCTAACAAGACTAGAGCTCCTAATTTGGCCTCTACCTCGGTAGAACCAGAAGCCATTACTAGTTGCTCAAAAGCTTATACAAAAATGGTAACAAACAGAGAAAACTACACGTAGATAAAAAAAAACCCAATTAATTGGAACTCGCTCTGTGAGTGAAAACCTAGCTATATAATATACTTGTTACAAAATGCAGAATCTGCTCGTTGTTGATATGAAACCTTGATCAGAAAGAGATTATATCCTTGCATGTGCATGTGCAGATGTGACAATTCGAACACTGACAATGAGCTACAATCTACCCAGCACAATATACTTATTGGATAATGAGAATTGGTACATGAAACTTAAGAAGATTTCATACCTCCTGGATGGAATCTCATGTACGGAGATAGGTTATACACACAACCTTTTAAAACAGTCCACATGGAACCTTCATCCTGATGTTGTCTAACTTCATTTATAGAAATAAGCCTCTTATTTGACTGTCCTTTTAATCCTGAAATGAATAGCCTGACAGTAAGTAGCATTACCATAACCTGTAAAAGGCATTACAACAAATTGCACTTGCTTTATAAGCTCATGCATTATAACTAACCATTTCCATATGTTAAATGGTATAAGCACAAGTGAAATGCCTCCACTAAATTATGTAGAGAGTTCAAAATACATGCATAAGCAGCTCTTAACCAACCCAGAACCTTATAGATGCAAACAGTGGACCTTTTTCTAACCAAAAGTGCCCACAGTTGGCAGAGACAACAAAGCGGAGGAGAGCAAGCCTCAGTAAAGCATAAAAACTTCGAAAGTCTATTTGAACATCTGGAGGGAAAAAAACCTATTTAGGTGCAAACATAAGTTTATCAAATTAGTGTGCAGAAGTAGATAGACTTGTTAGAGAACATCTACAGGGTATGACTCAGGAAAGGGAGAGGGACATAGAGATACAAGAATAGTTTACATACGTTCCAGAACAAGAAGATTCCAATAATAGTTCGAGAGAAATCAAGAAGAAAAGAAAAAGGAAAAAAACACAGACCTAGACATATAAAAGCAATTTCACCAAGAAAGATATGCACCACGTACCTGCAAGGTCAGGGTGTGTTCGAGTGAGCTTAAGCCAGTCCATTTGGCTGTAGCCTTTCTCAAAAGGGACCTTGGCTCGGGGCCTTGGCTTCCTTGCAACAATCGGTTCCTGAAATTTGGTAATGGAATCTGCAGCATCTCCTGATGCTACAGCTCTTGACAATTCAGTCGACTGTTTCTGAGAGGACGTATCAATTACATTAAACGAGAAAGAGCCAACTGCACCCTGCTCCTTAGAGGTGGTATTGTTCGATACTTTATCATTCCACAGAATACCATCATTCTGACTACTACCATTGCTATCTGCACATTCATCTTCTATGGTAATGTCACGAATACCTGACAGGAGCTTCTTTGTCTCATGACCTTCTTGGTTGACAGGTAAGCTAACCTAAATTTATAACCATAAAAAATCTACTCATATACAATGCCTAACTTTGAAAAGCACCAAAAATCAACCATAATCGAACCTGGCACATCTTCGACATAATAAGTAACTGCTCCAAGAAGATTTACAAAGCTATAACTTCATCATATGAAAGCTAAGTACCACACTTGCCTGACAAAACGTGAAGTCATCATTGTTGTCCATCTCACGCAGAATGCAATTGCTAAATTGATTCAAATAATCTTTCCTGTCCAAGGATACGATTATTAGGACTTGCCATTTCACTGGCTGCATTTATTATAGCTGCATAAAAGAGTACACAATTGAATGGAAAAGTATCTCATAATGTTCAACGACCTATCAACTGGAGGTTTAGAGATGGTTGGGCCTATCAATAAATTTAAACTATGTCCGCTACAACTACGATAAACCATGAAATTATTTGGGTTCCAGAATTTCCCTTGATTGTGAAGTTCCGTGTTTTTGTTATCTCATCACGCATGATCTTCTCTCCGACTACAGAAGTTCATTTCAAGGTTGCACAGTAGCTCACTGAGCTTAACTTCAGCTCCAAAATTCTCAACAAAATTGAAGCAGACAAATCATTCAATCAAAAGCCTTACAAGGAACCCTTTTTATTTTCTTTGTTGGGTATACGACGACTTCAAACACCATCTATTCAGAACTCCACTACATTCAAGCCTTCCCAAAGCCCGAACGACGAATTTTTCAGTTGAACCTAATGCTGACACTAAGCTGATCTATGCCAAATTTCTCAGTTTCCGAAAACCAAAACAACAAAAGATAAGTGATCCAAAACATACTCTTATTTCCCTCAGCTTCCTCAAAAACCAAACAGATGATCAACATCCTAAGCTCAAAAGAATTCTTCGTAAATCAGAACATATTCTCCCAGTGAGAGAAATTCTAATAATCAGAAATTGACATAATGCAAAAATAAAATCCACCGTGACAACTCAACATATTAGCCCAGAATATAGGAATTAACCCCAAATATTGTAAGTCTTAAGCTTCTTCGGTCACAAATAGAAAAAAAATGTTGGTTCACGTCTTCTCTCTTCAATCAATCAGAAATCGAACAGAACGTACTGAAAAGAAAAGCTTCCCGGTGATCGCTGAGCCGATCGGATCGGCTCGGACTCTGATGGAATGAGATTGCAGCGTTTCTGATTTTGATGGCGTTCAATTCTGACGGGCTGTGGCTGTTTCGAATAATATTACGTCAGCCGAACCGGGTCCAGTCTTTCTCTTTCGTTTTTTATAGCCACAAGTTTGATTGTTAAAAGTTTGGGATGATTAAAATTTTGGGGTACTAGGTTATACCTGCGGTGAAAAAAATGAAGATACTTTATGAAATGTGGTAAACGAATATTTGAATGAATATTATAATAAAAAAATTATTTAATGAGAAAATATAAATTATTTTATAATTTTTTTAATCAGAACTAAAATTTTGGGGTGCTAAAAATTTAGCAATCAAACATGGGGTTGAGTATGAATACACTTCTTGTTTTTTTTCTCCACATTTTATAGTAAATATGATTTTCAGCGGGCTTAATTGCTACTACAATCATCGATATTGACTTTTAACAAATCAATTCTTGAGGTATAACATTAAACATGTCGATCTCTGTAGTTAATTTTTGAGACATATAACTCTTCCCGTTCACTAAACGTTAGCCTACTAATTGAGACAAGGTCCAAGATAGGCTATCTGACCTTGACCCCATATCGATCTTTCATTAGTCGGCTACTTTTTTATGGAAAAAAGACTTATATGTCTGAAAAACTGATCAGGGATTGGCCCTTTAAAATTGTATTACAAAGATTGATTTGTTAAAAATTAATACTACATAAACTGTAGTGCTAATTAAGCCTTAAAATAAATCAGAATAATTATAAATAAAATTATGAGTGGAATAATTGAACACGAATTTCTGTAGTTTTATTATTAAAAAAAAAACTATTTGTTATTTTCAGTTATTTGGGTATTTTCTTTCCAACCTGAATGATGTGCAGTGGAAAAACTTCATACTTGGTACAGAAGTAATACTCATTCTTTTTCTAAGGCCTGAAACTTCTAGATCTATTGAAGTTTCTCTCAAGGAAGTACTGACTATCCCTGTGGCTGATGGTGATTTGTTGAAGCTCAACGTTGGTTACTGGATTGAACAACAATGAATATCAGATAGCAAGGGGAAATGTACATTCTCTTTCTCACTTGATAGTATAAGGATCCAATGCATCTTGTACAGTTATTATCATCTCTTGTTTTGATAATTTGGTTCAGTTGTTAGGAGTTCCTGGTTGTTGTCACCCTTTCAGCTTTATGCTTTTGGCTTTGTAGTATCTTGTCTTGGTGGCAAATTATCACTCTATGTTTCGATTTATATTTTACTGGAACTGGATGGTTTATTGAAGTGATTATTTTGCCATGAAGACAATGAAGTCTTATGGAGGTTATAAGGTTTTTTCACAGTTGGTTCTTTGGATTTATAGCAAAGAAAGGGCCAAAATCTCAAAATTAGCTATGACACTTTGCAAATCTCTGTTGTTTCACAGGAACTGAACCGTATTGCTGGAGTGGACAAAGCCTGTGACTTTGTCAAGGTTGGTTATATTGCAGACCAAGTTCATGTTTAAGATGGGAACTCATCTTACTTTTTAATGCTTTTTTCTAGTTTATTTCACTCTTCTACATATAATTTCAACTAGTTAGTAATGATACTTGGAAACCAACTTTTGATGTTAAACAAATGATTGTGCTGATAGATCCACGATTCTTATTGACTCTGGATGATGCAGGCTGACTTCATGAAAATGTCGTTTCCTGACAATACTTTTGATGCAGTATATGCGATTGAAGCTACTTGCCATGCACCAGATGCGGTATGTATTCCTTATTCTACTAATTATAACCTTGGTTAGGATGCACATCAACCTCCACTTTCTATCACCTTTGTTGTTGTTCCTTTTATCGTTGGTTGATATTGATTTAACCTTTTGTTTTGATCTATATAGTATGGATGCTACAAAGAAATATACAGTGTACTAAAGCCTGGACAATATTTTGCTGCATATGAATGGTGCATGACTGATTCTTTCGACCCCAATAACCGAGAACATCAGAAAATAAAGGTAGGATATCCTTTAGCATGACAACCTTCTGTTTGTACTCCTTCATTCGGGGCTGGTGGATCTGGAAACTTACAGTGTGCCAATATAAAAAAACAAATTCAATGACAGGCAGAGATCGAGATTGGTGATGGCCTTCCTGACATAAGGTTGACAGGAAAATGCCTTGAAGCTTTGAAACAAGCAGGTTTTGAGGTAACTGCAAGTTATTGTCATTTTCTTCAATCTTTCAAAACTTGCCGTGTGATTCCACAAGTGACAACCTATATATTTATTCTTCCCAAAGGTCATATGGGAGAAAGATCTTGCTTTAGACTCACCTGTTCCTTGGTACTTGCCTTTGGATAAAAGTCACTTCTCACTGAGTAGCTTCCGTCTAACTGCCGTTGGGCGTCTCATCAAGAAAAACATGGTAAGAGTTCTTTGATTCAAATGTTGCCTTGGGGGTCTTAGAACCCCCCCCCCCCCTTCTCTCTCCTTCCTTTTTTCCGAGTCAGTTTGGAAAAACCAAGCTTTTGGGTGGAATGGTTTTCCGATATTGAGGTTTTCAAGGATCTGCCCTTATGTGACTCTGAAAAGGCAGTTGATTAGAGCTGATATTTCATTTTTTGCAGGTCAAGGCCCTGGAATTTGTGGGAGTAGCGCCGAAGGGAAGTCAGCGGGTTCAAAATTTTCTAGAGCAGGCTTCAGAAGGGCTAGTTGAAGGTGGAAAAGTAAGTGTTTCCTCTGTCATACTTATTCTCTTTGCACTCAGTATGTGATTGAAATATGCTCAAGTAGTATCTTCAACAGGGTTGCTAATCCAGTAATTCGTGCATTTGGTGTTTTGTTATAGTTCTAACCCTTAAATCGCACCCTGTGCTCATAATGATTAGTGAAAAGAGATGAACAAATGAAAAAGAGAGCAATTTGAAATTCTGTTCTCATAGGAGTTGAATGACGGTTCCAACTACAAGTCATTGATTGGCATTTTCCTAGGCTTATTAACCCAGTAGTTACTCACATAAATCATATTGCTGTGTCTTTCAGGAAAGAGATTTTCACACCGATGTACTTCTTCTTGGTCCGGAAGGCGCTTTCGGACAATCAGTAATATGTAGTAGTGCAATAGTCCTGGAATCTCCCCCAGGGTTCGGACTGTTTGAAGTGTTAGAACTGGGGTTTGGAGTTCTAAGTTGCAGGTTGAAAGTTGTTTCTCCATATTTGAATTCCGAAGGTTTCATTCGCACACTTCATTTTGGCTTGACAATGTGTTAACCCTCTGCTCCACCATGACAACGTGTCCTCTTTATGTAATGAATGAAAATCTCCCCTCCCTTGTTGTTTTTTTTAGTATTTTTCAAGGGTTTAAAACTCACAGTTTCAAGAGCAATATTATTATTCTTTCTTCTCTGGCAATTTTTTTTGTTAAAGAAAAGACAGCCCCCAGGGGACCTACCCTCTGCACACGCTTTCGGCACCATGTTCCTGAGTTCATGAGACAATAGAGAGGGGGAAGATGATGAAAAAGGAATAATCTCAGTGAACATTCTTGCAGCTGTCTAGCGTGCTATAGAGTATACTTTAAAATTTGGCGAGGCTTTAATAAAGCTCTACAGTGGCTTCTTTTCCGTCGAGGACAACAAGTTTCGTCAACTATTTGGAGGTCATGCCTGTAAACTATTATGCTAGCGCACATACCTGATTATTTTCTTATAGCTGCGGTATAGGATTTTTGTTTGCAATTCGTTCAGTTACCTGAGAAGTGTGAAATTGTCAGATACTCCTGTTGGGTCCACACCCATATGAGATAGACTTGAAATAGAAGTAGACTTATAGTAGAAGTCTAATTTCTCCTTACTTCTAGTTTATTTGGGTTTTCTCTTAGGTTTCTCTTTCTACTTTTCCCTATGAATTGAAGCTTATGTCATAGGAGAAAAGTGGGACGTGAGCACATGAGAGCGTAAGCATTGTGCAGAGAGAGATGAAGAGAAAGAGGGTGACGTGACTATTGTATTGGGCTGGTAGACTGATTTTCTTAAGCTTTCTTATTAAAATTATTCTGGAGCGGACGTAGGTCAGATTGGAGCCGAATCACGGTCTTGTTTGAGCCCCAGTTATTTGAGTTTAATAATACAAAATTCATCACGTAATTTTTTATTATTATAATATTATTAAAAATCTTCTCTCTCTTCACTTTTTCACCAAATTTCATAACATATATTTACTTTATAATATTTACCAAATCTCAGTACTCAAAATTTCTACCCTCAAACATACCCCACATAATTCTTAGTGTTTTTTTCTTTAAATTTTCTCGACCCACTTTTTCGACCCACTTTTTCCACAACTCCCATTAGAAGTTATATTCCTTTCATACTTAAAAGTTAAAACCCCACTTCACGTGGAAGTAAAGGTTCATGTCTCAGGATGCGGCTCCCATGTCTCAGACTGGCGTAGACGTGACTTATAAGCAACTGGGAATAATAGTTAAGTTGAACTGGTGCACCGAATACGCAACATGAGATTGGAATATTTGACTAGCTTTAAATTATTACCTGCTACAGCCTACAGCCAACCCGTTCTGACTCGGCAACAAAATATGGACTTTTATAAGACCGATCAGGGCGAGTTGTCTCCAGCCTTTTTACACCATAAAATTAAAACCGCGTTCATTGACAATTGCAGAAGTCAATTTACCTTACGTGGGTGCTAGAGAATTGGTCGTAAATAGAAAGACAAAAAAAATTGAAAGAGAAAACTAATTGAAAAAGGTCAATGAATTTACATCACTTTATGTATTAGTCTTGTTGTGTAAAATTTCATTGGAAATTTCTTCAGTTGCACAATCAAAATCAAATTTAATTGCGTGAAAGAAGTTGTCCCTTCGAGCATGACTCGGTCTTTAGTTTTTTTTTTTCTCTTTGGTACCACCTTTTCTATGATAATAGACCATACCCATTCTTGTTTAGTCGAGTTCTGCTCGATTAGCTAGGTGAATGTGGGCGAGGCATATATATATAGTTTCCCTATTCCTTAGTATTTACCTTGTTAACAATCAACAGTCACATTTTCATACGAAACAGTGAAACCTCTCATTGCAATTATTATATTATGGCTAGAAATTTAAAAATCAATGTCTGAATTTTTATGAAATTTTAAAAACATGATTGAGTTTTCTAAATTGATAAATTACTGTCTGAATTTATACAATGCTTTCAAAATCACTCATCCCATCACATTTTCGTATAGATTTCTAACAGAGTTGATGACGTGCCACATCACGTGTCAATATATAGTCATGCGACATATTGCATGTCTTAAATCTTAATAAAATTATAATTATAACAATAAATAAAATTAACAAGTCATAAATTAAATAAAAAATATATTATAAATGGTTAAATACACTTTGCACTCCCTATGGTTGGGGGTGTTGACGCATTGCACCTCAATGTTTTATTTTTAAGACATTGAGTCCATTATATTATCGTTCCTAATGATTTGCATCTCGAAGTGAAATTAGGTGTCAAATTAGACGGTAAGCGTACCGCCCTAGCTATTGCTAAGATATTGAGAGAGGAATTTGCCAGTAAGGACTTTAAGAATAATGATTCCAAGGCAATAAACATCTGCCTTCGGAGAGATATGTTAGTATTGTACATATTCAGGTGATTTGTATATAGGCAACCATTGTTTGAGATTCAAGGACGATACGGTAATTTAATAGGTACTAAGGTCATGTGAGAGACACGTGTAAATGATTAACGTCTAATTTGACGCCTCGTTTCACTCCATGGTGCAAATCGTTAGAGGAGACAACATAATAGACTCAATGTCTCAAAAATAAAATATTGGGGTGCAATGTGTCAACTCCCAAACATAAAGGATGCAAAATGTATTTAACCCAATATAAATTTTATTTATTTTTAGAACACCTATAATGACACATGAACATACATTGACACTTGACATGCAACGTCATCAACTCTGTTATAAATCTGGAAGAAAATATGACAGATCCAGAGAGTGATTTTGCAAGTATAACCTAAATCTAGACAATAGTTTGTCAATTTTATAAATTTTTGACATTTTTAAAAATCGCATAGAAATCTAGATAGTAATTTTTAAATTTTTTTACTTATATTATGACATTTTCTTTTTCTTTTTGATGAATATCCTTATATTATCACATGAAAGAGCTGAATGTCGGTGCCAACTCAAATCAAAATTTTGTCTTTTAGGAACATATTTTTATGATGCAGCAGATACGTACCTACAATATTAACGTTTGCTTGTCTTGGGTGCCGAATCAACAAGACAAGAGAATAAACCCTCCGAAATTTCATGTGACAATTGTACGTATTACCGTACGAAAGAGGTTCTTGATGCCAGCACTACTCGGACGTTATTTTAGTATCACAAGTTTCAGGATCTACCAAACACTTGTATTTGTTTATTTGCCTTGTTGCGCCAATAAACAAAATCAATCATCATAACCCACAAAAAGAAAACGAGTAAAATATCCCAAAAATAGTACACCTTTGTCCACTATATATGCTATTCAACGAATTAAAGATCAGGTTCTTGCCAACTCCATTCAATTAGTTCTGTTGGTATCATATTGTTTTCATGATCTAACACATATATTTATACCTAATATTCATTAATTATAAGACTAAAACGCCTCTCAAATAAGATTGGCCTAGTTTGGATACAAATAAAGAGGGGGGGGGGGTCCAAAGTTTATTGTTCATAATCATGATAAGTAGATTCTTGCAGTTGCAGATCTCAATTGGTCAATTAACCCTCTTTGTGGTAAACTTTTGATTCTCTAATGGATTATGGATTCATTTGAGAATAAAATTGCTAAATATTTTCCTTCTTTGAATTTAAAGTGCCTAACCACCCCTTTTAGCTGAACTTTATGCACCTACCTATCGAGAATGGATTCCCTCCTAAGGGAATCCATCCGGATGACCGAATGGACGGCTGGAAGCCGTCCATTCGGTCATCCGGCATCCTCCCTACCTATCTCTCTCTCTCACAAACGCGAAGAGTGGATGAACGCGTGATGCTCTATTAATAGCGATATGGCAAAAGCCATGCATGAGAGATCAGAACACAATTGAAGAAGTATACGATAAAGGATACAAATTTCTTAATTCATTTCCTTTATTACAAAATATTTGACAACTTGTGTTTATTTTCTGTACGATCAACCGTAATAAATAATGAATTCTGGAGTTTCAACGCCCAGAAGAGCCGCGGGACCGCAATACCGCATCTGGGCTGACATATCACTGCTGCCACCAGAAGCACCGTCGGGAGAGTAGTTGCAGAGGTCGAGGAGTGGGTGGTGGTGGCGGCTGTTTTCGTCGGAGCTGGCCGGAGGGTGGTAGAACTTGCGGCCAGTTTGTGGGCAATGAGAATGAAACCTTGTTGCTATTTTCACCCCACAATCCAGCAGCTCCACGAACTTCGACATGATGAACCTTTATGAAATCTGGCTGTATTTGTATTTATCTCTCACTCCCTCCTGATCTAACGCAGTACTTTCTCTCTTTCTTTTCCAGGAGGAAGAAAAGAGAGAGAGAAAGAAAGAGAGCAGAAACCGGAAAGATGTATTAGAAGACTTCCCAAATGTCGGAGCCCATGAAAGGGGAAGTTCTGTTGAGTGGGACGAGGAGGGCAAGAAGTTTGGTATATATAGGCTGGTTCCTCACCGTCAACTTTCTTGGATCTTTCCTCTCCACATTAAATTAAGAAGGCAAAATTTGTATTTGCTTTTCCGTCCTGGTATTTTTCATATATTTTTTAACTATGCTTGTCTCTTTTCTTGCCCCCACCCATCTACATCCACTTCTGTAAATAAATGAACCGACTATTGTGCTTAGAAAAAAAAGGATAAAACAACTGGTAATATATTCTTCAAAACTTATATGCTCGGCGTGAAGACATGTAACTTCTCGGAGTTCCTATGTCTGGCCTCTAGACTTTAGATGCTAATACGTCCCATAATTATTACCCACTTTTTTTTTAATGTAAGGAAAGAAACCGTAACTAGATGCTAATGCTCCCATAATATTACCCACCTTATTTTTTTTAACATAACGAAAGAACTGTACACCAATGAGGCCGATTATTATGTGAGTGAGGTTATTGTGTGAGTGTGTGAGTGTACGGATGCGATTAGAAGTTGAGAAATCTAATGGCTGCAAAATTTCACATCATTTAATGAAACCGGGTCGGGTTCATTAAATGACGATATTTTTTCAGCCATTAGATTTCTCAACTTCTAATCTCACCCGTCCACTCACACAATAACCTTAATCACACAATAACTTCAATCACACAATAATTTTTGCCGTACACCAATCTCGTAGTCCGTTTAAAACGAATCTTATGGCAGGTGTAGATCAACGGCTGCAACTGACTTGAGAGCGCACGTAAAATCTCCAAACATGTGCAAGGGCTCTTCCCATACACTATTTAAGATGCGGAGAATTGAACATGAGCCTGTTGACTGATATGTGGTATTCCAAATCAATTCGTCCTTACCTCGATGAAATATCTTTTTTGGCAAATTACAATTTCTCTCATCAAATAATCACCAAATTCTCAAATGTCTCACAAACTTTATCTCGTTATAACTCGCCCCTCAAACTATGTTACTCATTGCAATTTCATCCGTTAGAGGATCCTCTAACCTACTAGAGCCGTTATGTTGAACAATTTTATCCCACGTGAATGAATTAATGTGACATTCTCTATACGTGAAAATACAAATTTACTCTTGTTTGATCTCTTCACATCCTTCTACCATGCTTTTTGTGATCTATAGGCCCAAAAATTAATATGTTATAATTGATGTGAGCAAATTTATCTTTTCATTTAAGAAGAATGTCACATTTCATTCACGTGAGACAACATTCGTTCGACATAACAATTCTAGCGGGTTGGGAATGAAATCACAACGAGAAGCATAGTTTGGGGAGTGAGTTGTAACGAGTTAAAATTTGTAGAGGAATTTGAAAATAGAATGACAGTGCGAGGGGATAACTTGTAATTTGCCATAATTATTTTTCATGTTGAGTCTTATTCTTTTCCCGTACGAGTAAACCTGATATAATAAATACCCAATGAAAACATTATAGACGATTCACATGTTATTGGTTCGACCATCTCTTTCTAATAGAGATTGATGAACTCAATTTACTTTTAAACTTTAATATTTCAAATATTCTTTAAACAAAGCATGCATATGCTTCGATTGTCTTCAAATCAAGTAGCGATATATAGAAAAGAAAATGCGGTGTCACTAAATGGATCTATCTTCATATGCTGCTAATTAATAGGAAAGAACATAAAAGATCCTGATGGCACAGAAGACTGTAGAAATTGTCCATTGGGTTGTGAATGGATGGTTTGGGATATCCGAGTTCCATGTTGTACAAACATATCAGCCACTGAGATGGATATCAGGTAAAAAAATATATGAAATTTACCTCGCACCCAGTCCAATTCATGCCCTCTCCCTCTAATATAAAATGTGTGACTTGAGCTCTCGATGAGTTGGTTAAGACTAAAACCCTTTCCAAATAAGCTGATTGGCCTAGTTTGACTTTCGGGGTTTGATTGTATAGCTGGCCAAATTTTTATTATTATCACAGTTTCCTTCCATGCACCATACATTAGGATATCTTAATAAATTTGAAAGTGCTGCCGTCCTTAATTTATTAAAAAAAGAAAAGAAAAATAAGTAGATTCTTGCAGATCAATTGCTCAGTAAACTTTTGATTCTCTAATGGATTCATTTGAGAATAAAATTGCTTACTATTGTCCTTTCATGGATTAAACGTGCCTAACCACCCCTTTTAGTTGAACTCCATGCACCCACCCATATCATGTATATGCCTAGAATAAATAGAGCGGCTGTGGCTAGAATCAAAAGGAGAAGAAATATATGTAGAAACGTCTTGAAATGAAACCCATCAAAACTCACGATCGCTAATAGCTCGACAAACACGAATGGATTCAATGGAAGAGTGGAAAAACGCGCGACGCATGTTCTATCAATAGCGATAAGTCAAAGCCATGAGAGATCAGAATACACCATTAAACTAGTATACTATAAAGGATCCAAATTTCTTAATTCGTTTGCTATATTACAAAACAGTATGACAACTTGTACTGTTTCTTTCTGTAAGATCAACCGTAGTAAATAGTGAATTCTGGAGTTTCAACACCCAGAACAGCCGCCGGACCGCAATAGTACCGCATCTGGCTTGACATATCACTGCTGCCACCGGAGGCATCGTCGTATGAGTAGTTGCAGAGGTCGAGGAGTGGGTGATGGTGGCTGTTGTCGTCGGAGCTAGCCGGAGGGTGGTAGAACGTGCGGCCAGTTTGTGGGCAATGAGAATGAAATCTTGTCGCTATTTTCACCCCAGTATCGATTAGCTCCACAAACTTCGACATGATCGATGATCCTTTTATGAAATCTGGCTGTATTCGTATCTCTCACTCCCTCCTGATCGAACGCACTTCCTCTCTTTCTTTTCCAGTAGGCAGAAAAAAAAAGAGAGGAAAAGAAAGAGAGCAGAAATTGGAAAGATATGAAATGGGAAGTTCTGTTGAATTGGACGAGGAGGCCAAAAAGTTTGGTATATATAGGCTGGTTCTTCGCCGTCAACTTTCTTGGATCTTTCCTCTCCACATGTGAACATAGATATATAGTAAATGAAGAAGGCAAAATTCGTATTTGCCTTCTTGTCTCTCTTCTTGCCCCCACCCATCTACTGTCTTATTGGTTCGACCTTCTCTTTCTAATAGAGATTGATGAGGTCAAGTAATTACTTGTACTTTTAAACTTTAATATATCAAATATTCTTAAAACAAAGCATATGCTTCGATTGTCTTCAAATCAAGTAGCAATAGAAAAGAAAATGCGTTATGTCACCAAATGGATCGATCTTCATATGCTGCTTAATAAGAAAAAACATAAAAGATTGTCTTCTAATGGCATATATAGCATATTGTAGAAATTGCATGTCCATTGGGTTATGAATAGGGTGGTTTGGGATATCTGGGTTCACAAACATATTCACAAAAATATATAAAACTTAATAACTACGTACCTCAGTCCAATTTATGCCCTCTCATCCTAATACAAGATGTGTCTTGAACTCTCGAGATGTGGATGAGTTGGCCAGGAATATCATCGCTCAGTTGGTCTATCTTAGATTGTTTCTCTCAAGAGCAACAAAACTCTGACTTAAATGACATGTGTTTCTAAAGAGGTGTTGTATGGTGTTCGGAATTTATTGTAACTTTAAGCCTTTTAAGTGCGATCAAGTTAAATCAATTTGTCCGAGTCCAATATACAGAGAGTGCATTGAAAATAAAAAACAAGTGCGTCAGTGTGATGGCGCACAGATTATTGTTACCCAAAAAGTATAAGTAACAAACCGTCCAAAAGTATAGATATACGAAAATACAAGGGCCTTGATGCAAGAACAAAACCACGTCAATAATGTGAAAAAAAAGTCACGAGGGATCTGAGCCGCGTTTCTGAGAATATGCGGAAAAATGTTCGCCGCGTGGTGACGGGCAACGGTCGGAGAGTTCATTTCATTTATAATTTACTGAAAGCACGAGTTTTGCGTAAAACACGTGATTTGTCCTTTAATTGACTAGAAGTTGGTCTCCGAAGTCTCTTTGTTTGACAAGGTGAAAAAGGAATAAAAGGCCCCGACCACAGATTTCCGCATGGCATTTATTTTTTTGGGAAAAAAGAAACGTCACTCATATTTTCATGACATTCATGTCAAGCAAAATTGAAGGGAGAATGAAAATGACACATCCACATCATTTCCAGAATTACCTCTTGGAAAGGCCGAAGTTTTCCTTTGAATTATTAAAACACTCCCTTTCAATTTTCTTTAACGTATTATAATCCTTTGAAGAAACTCACAGGCCCACCATTTAAGTCGTAATTTTTTGCGCAAGTGGTGATTTGAGGCTGAGCATCCACCCCCCGCGCATCGAGTGGCGCCTAACCTATTGCTGCGAATGAATCATTCTTTTTGTTGAAAGTGAATAGATGGCCTTTCAAAGCATTCGAAGCATAAGACGACTAGAAACTCGAGTCCACACCATTTGAATCTCTGACTTCACCCACACTCTGCATTGAATTGATAGGATGTGCATGAATTGCATCTGATAATAACAGAGGATGAACGTTTTAGGTTTCCATTTATGTTGGTCTTATGATGAAGAATCTCTTTTCTCTGCATACAAATTCGTTGATAACCTTGAAAGTGAACAATATATAAGTGAAACAACATACGGTTCTTCCTTTAAAGTAACACAAACGAGATGAGGGAAGCAGTAGTAGTTCATTACTTCCTATAACCAAAAACAAGAAACAGAAGCGCATAGAGAATATTTTGAAATGCAGGTTGTCTTCTAGAAAGAATTTCTGCTTCCACTCAGGATGCTGGTTGGCAGATGAGTCATGTGTCGGGGATACAACGTTTTGAAAGTTTATATCATAGTTGAGCAGCACAAAAATCAATCGACTCATTCTTCCATGGGTTGGTTCTCTGCCTGTGCTTGAGAGACCTTGACCTTGATCTTCGGAAGAGTGAGAGATGGGTCCTCCTTGAGAACAGATGGGGCTTTGACCAAGCTGATGCTCTGCTCTAGCTCCTTTACTGCCTCTCTCATCACCTGGGCCTTCTTTCCCTTCTTTCTGCAAATATTTTTCAGTTACATGTTAAATGATAGTCATCAACCTATTATGTTTAGAACAAATTATAGGAAGCAACAAATTACCTCTTCTCAATGTGTTTGGCCTCCCTCCTTGATCTAACTTTATCGATCGTCTTGATGGCCTTCAATGTGTTTTCTGTAAGGTTCCTGTCATATCTCTCAGGCCTATTGCGCTTCCTCTCAAACTCAAATGTAGAGTCCTGCAAAACAAGTAAATGGTAAAAGGAAAAACCACATCAACACACAATCGTTTCTTGTCCAATCAATGGTTGCCCTACAAGTAAAAATATTACGATTTTTACATTGAAAGAAAAAAACTAAACCAAGCATATTTACCTGTGTCATGTCCTTTCCATGCAGCTGCCTATAGGCCTTGGTCCATTTCACCTTGCGAGGATTCCTCTTCATCTTGAAATTCTTGTGGCACTTGGATCTACAAAAGCGAAATATCTACAAAAGTATCACCTGTCAGACACTAGAGGCACAAAATGGAGAATGTGCTACCAAATGACTTGGGAATTTTAGAAGGCATGCAATCCAGCTTTAAACCAAAAACAGATAATACTATTCTCATTTGGGACTCAGAATTTGTCCGAAACAACATCTGAACTTTAAAATAGCCATGAGCTAATTTAAGTTTAATATCTACACATCTCTAGAAAATAAGCTTCAATGAAACATAACCACCAAGTTAAAGATGTACAAATTGGAAGTGATTCCAATTGAGGGAACTTATGCCAGCAGAATGAATTATAAAAGATTCACTATGATATTTGAAACCAAATAGAATGTAGCAGCTGAAGAAAATATCATATCAGATGGCCTATATGATAACAAATAAGCAATGAATAGAAAAGCAGCCTAAACATGGCAATAGACAAGAAGAATTCAGAAAATAGAATAGCCATTCTACCTTCGCATCATTGCGGACAAACTGAATACCATGCCCGGGGTAGATAGTGGAGGAACAAAACCAGCACTTCTCTATTCTCATCTTATTCTTGAGCTAAAACCAAATCCAAGTTGCTGAAAGAACAAGTCAAAAAATAAGAACAGATATAGTAATATCATCTAATAGCGGATATAGCCAATGAATAAGGGAGGGACATCCCCATCCAAGCAGCGAATCAAAGCATACGGAAGTATAAATGCCATTGACACTCACAAAGTGAGTGAAGAACATATCGTCGTCAACCATCCAACGATGTGATTATATGGGAATTAAGTAAACATAGGGGAATTAAGGGCTTCGAATCACATTACCTGCACAAATAATAACTCCCGGTCCCCTCCACCGAGCCAATTTCAAACGAATAATAACCTGCACATAAAAAATTAGGGCTTTCAATCCAACGAGCTATTTAGTTTAAGAAATATACATCGACATTCGACAGAAACTGGGAAGAGAGAGAGAGAGAGAGAGAGAGAGAGAGAGAGAGAGAGAGAGAGAGAGAGAGAGAGAGAGAGAGAGAGAGAGCTTGAGGAGGCCGGCTGCTGGTGCGGAGGTCAATAGAGCATCTCAAGTTATTACCTTTAACATTGAACTTAAATTACCAATCAACCTACAACTCCCAGAAGCTCTGTTTGAATCCAATGAGAAACTTTCACCAAAAAATCTGAAGTACAAACGACAGCAAAAGCTAAAGTTACGTAAATTTGAGGGAGCAGAAAATACTTACGGTGTGTTACTAGTGGTGGCGATAAAACCGTCACAGGCAGCAAATAGCGAAGACGGAGGAGTCCTTTCTTTCCTCGCAGCCAAACCCTAGCCCTCACTTTGTCAGGGTTTATGTTGAGGAAGACGACATTTTCGTGGTTATCGGGCTGGGCTTGGATCGGGTCGATATGATAACCTAATTGTAAAAACCGTTTTATTGAGTGCTTGTCGGAAGGCGCTTGTGGCCTAATGGATAAAGCGGGGTTCGAGTCCCACCAGGTGTGTCATTGATTTTGACTATTTTTGGGCCCTTGTTCTTGGCCCATTGCGTAGCCTGACTTTATCATTTAGAACGGCCCATTAGGAAACGAACGTTTAACATTTAGAAGGCTTTATGATAATTTTATGGGCCATTAGTTTTGGCCCATTGTGTAGCCTGACTTTATCGTTTAGACCGGCCCATTGGTTTCGGTTAGTCGATGCTCGATCTCATTTCTTCACACTACTAACCTGCGCATGTCATCGTCTTCCTCTTTAACTAATATCTTCTTAAATCCTTGGGCCTTGGCACCAACGTTCCCCAAGCTCAACCTTATCTTCCTGCAACCTGGCGCAATGGAGCCCCAGACCCTCAGCCTCACTAACATGCGCTCCTCCAACACATATTCGTCAAAACTCCACAGAGACCACACGCATACATCTAACCCACCAAAGTTCTGTATCCAATTGTCAAAACGGACGCCTAAATCCATCTCTGACGGTCTCCAGAAGGACCAAAGGAAGGACCTGTCTCGGATTCTTAGAACGGATGCTGCTGTGAAAGGAATTGCGAGGAAAGCAAACTCGAGAAAGTACAAACAGCTGTGGCCTAAAGCTGTTTTGGAGGCCTTGGATGAGGCTATCCGAGAGAATCAGTGGGAGAATGCCCTCAAGGTTGGTGGCTTTTTTCTTTTCTTTTGTTTTTCCTAGCGCAAATTGTAATTTTTTTTTGGCTTTTTGTTTGCTCTGTCTACAGGGTTGGTAGGTGTCCTTGAGTTTGATGTGTTTCTTTCTGATTCGTAATTGATTTGGTGGTTTGTTTGTGGTTTTGCTTGTTTCGTGTAACTAATAATGTTATGGTTTTGTTTACTTCCTGAGACAATGCAGGATGGTAAGTGAAAACATAACAATATTTCAGGTTTTTTATTTCCTTTTCCTGGCAAGCTAGGTGGGTTTTCACATTAGAAGGGAAAAAACTATTGAAATATTTATTCATGCAACTATTCAAATTTTCTATGCTTTCTTTGTTGGCTTCCCCCCCCCCCCCCCCCTTCCTTTTATGTGGTATTTGTATTCCTACTGTCAAATTTCCTTAGAGCAAAGTTGTTTTCCAGTTATTTCTATGAACCAATTTCTTATTGTAGATTTTTGGATTGCTTCGTAAGCAACATTGGTACGAGGCAAGATGCCAAACATACACGAAGTTATTGATGATGCTTGGCAAGTGCAGGCAACCTGAGCAGGCCAGCCTGCTTTTTGAGATCATGTTGTCTGAAGGGCTTAGACCTACTGTGGATGTCTACACTGCTCTTGTAGGTGCTTATGGCCAAAGTGGCTTTTTTGACGACGCTATATCTACACTTGATGATATGAAATCAATCTCTGACTGCAAACCGGATGTGTATACATATTCCATTCTTATTAGCTGTTGCACTAAGTTTCATCGTTTTGATGTGATTGGACGTATTATTGCTGAGATGTCATATCTGGGAATTGAATGCAGCACTGTCACATACAATACTATTATTGATGGCTATGGTAAGGCAGGCATGTTTGAGCTAATGGAGAACACACTGACAGATATGATTGAAAGTGGAGGCTGCCTTCCTGATGTTTTCACATTAAATTCTATTGTTGGGGCATATGGAAAATTTGGGCAGATTGAGAAAATGGAGCAGTGGTATGATGAATTCCAGCTTATGGGAATACAGCCAGATATTAAAACATTCAATATCCTGATCAAATCATATGGGAAAGCGGGTATGTATGAAAAGTTGAGGTCTGTCATGGATTATATGGAGAAAAGGTTTTTGTCTCCAACAATTGTTACTTTTAACACTGTCATTGAGGTGTTTGGAAAAGCTGGAAATACTGAGAAGATGGATGAATACTTCAAGAAAATGAAGCATCAAGGAATCAAGCCCAACTCAATTACCTACTGCTCTCTTGTTAGTGCTTACAGTAAAGCTGGACATATGAAAAAAGTCGATTCGATTTTGAGGCAGGTAGAGAATTCTGATGTAGTACTAGATACCCCTCTTTTTAACTGCATTATCAGCGCATATGGTCAGGCTGGTGATGTGAAAAAGATGGGTGAGTTGTTTTTGGAAATGAAAGAGAAAAAATGCAAAGCTGATCATATCACCTTTGCTACCATGATCCAAGCCTACAACGCCCAAGGCATGACTGAGGCTGCTGCAAATTTGGAGAATAAGATGATTGCAACCAAAGAGAGATCTGGTATCTCGCAATGCCTCTCACTTCTAAGATTAACTACTTCTTTACTTTTCAGTGACCTTGATCGTACATTATTGTATACTATGAACTTGCCTTGAGCCAAAATGACCATTGGTTTTCTTTTTCTGTTTTTTTTTTGCTGCCGAGGAGAGGGGGGGGGGAGGTTCTTAGCTTACCGGCTCGGGTATTATTGTATTTCTCAGATATTCAGAGAATTGCTTAAGGTTCAAACTGAAAGTGATATTTTATTTCAGGCACAAGGTTAATTGGATGTTAGCAGGATGTATTGTTTTGAAAGGGCAACTTTCACCAACGGACGGACAGTTCCAATGTCCAAAGGTGGTCAAATCTTTGAATTATTGGTTCCTTGTAAACCTATGCAGCAGGTATTTATATAAGTGGTACTTCCCTTTCTTTTAGTTACATCAGACATACTGAGATGCTGCTGTATTAATAGTGTCTTCAAGCAAAATGCTTCTCATCATTCAAATTTTTGGACCCAAAACATTAGCCTTGAAATTGCAGCCCTTAAATACATGGCATTGTGGACTGGCTTTATCAGTCGTGTTGGGATGTAAAATTTTTTGTACCGAGTGTATGCTTTGATTTCTGTCAGTACAATCTTTGTACTACTCTTTTTTTCTTCTCTTTTTTAATAAAATTTTACTTATATAAAAAAAATTCAATATGCGTGTGTCCTAGGTCTTTATGGAATGAACAAGGAACTAGCGGAGATTAGAGTTTTCTTCCTCTTGTTTAAGTTTTGTAGGACTTGAAGAATCTTTAACTCAATGAAAGAATGGTTTATTCTCCCCATTTAGTGTTGTGGAAACGTGTCGTATCCTTCTTGATAACTTTCTTTTTTGTGTATGTATGTGAATCTACATATATGAGTCAATTCACAATCCATAATGTTCCTGTACCACATTGTATTATGTTAGTATTACTTCTTTGTTTAATTTAGAGAAAGCTTCTGGTGTTGCTTCTGAGTTTCACTTAGATTTAAATTTGAATTTATTGTTGAAACGAGTGGAGCATGTGGTGCCAATATGATGGGTACAGGTTTGATTGCAATATTTCATCAATACTTTGCAAGTGATTAATCTTACAAGGAATGGGTGAAAAGAAAGTTAATCAAAATGGTCCGATACACGGGAGCTCACAGATGATCAGCCGATATCCTGTTTGAAGTATAATAGTATTCCACCTGATGTATCTTAATCCAGAAAAGAAAAAGAGAAGAGGCATACGGAAGAGATTTTCATTTCTTGGAAATACTGTTTTAACTTCCAGAAAAATCAGGATAGATTGTCAGTCCCTCAAATAATTTGTCTCCCCCCCCCCCCCCAAAATACATAGCTCCTCTTTGTAACCAACTGGACGTCATCTCTAACACAATCTTCATTTCATTATGCAGACGTATACCTGCATCAGAATGCATCACTATAGGGGAAGTTGAAGTCGATATTGGACAAGCAATGGGAATTTCATGGGGTTGGAGAACATTTTGAAGTATGGTATGCATGACCTATGTCAATTTTGGAACTGAAAAATCAAATAGAAAGGGTAGCGTCTATATTCATGATAAGGGCAGCAGTGCTTGAACTTATATCATTCAAGCGGTAAGTGGAAAAATTGTTGTTGCAGACGATTTGCTGTGCAAACCAATGACAGATGACTGCACCAGTGAGAGGGATGATTTAGACTGTGATTGAAGTACTTGCGTAAGTTACAGGAGAACTTAAAAGGTCTCGTTGTCACCCCAAGGGTCCTATAATTGAACAGAGTGATGCAAAGTGCCTAAAAGTTGTCTTTCTAATCCCAAACACTGGGAATTTTTTTTTGTACAGTTCATAACTTCAAAATAAGATAGGCTTCTTCTTAGTTTTTTTTTGGAGATCTGCAAATTCTATATACTGCCTTCTTCAAGAATTCCTTTCAGTGCATGAAATTAGATCATCATATTCTATGTTTATGCATTTGAAACAGGGTGTTACCTGTTGTTTTCTTCAGCCCATGCTTAAATTCATATAACCAAGGAGCAACAGAGTCATATCTCTTTCTGAGGCCACCGCATCTACAACTCTTATGTTTTTCTCTCTGAGTGGGCCTCACTAAGCCTATCTAACTACTAAGCATTTTGTGGCCTACCACACCTATGGTCTTGGTAAATCCTGCGTGATAAGCCCAAATTAGGTTCAAGCAGCCTTCAGCTGGCTCATCATTAAGATCTCTGGTTCTAAAACCAATTTCAAGATCGAAAAAATATGAGAGAAATTTAGCTCTTAGGATTATCCTTATAAATAACCCTTAATCTAGCCATAACTTTTAAAAGCTCAACACTTGTAAAAGAATTATTTAATTAATTTTACACAATTCCATACCGATTTATACCTTCTTTGTTTTTGAGGTCCAATACTTCATTTAACTCTCTTCTTTTGGTTGATAGGTGGTGTCAACCACACGTAGTACAGCTGCCAAATACTAAAAGACCTCAATATAAATAATAATTATGTGGTATTAGCTACCTAATTATAGCATGCCCAGAAAGAAAGAAAAAAACTAATTAGTTAGCATAACATCTACAATTGCGTAGAAAAAAAAAAGCATAACATCTACAATTAACCCGCAATAATCTTTCGACTTCTGCCCATGTGGGTTCGGTCACTTTTAGGCCTAGCTGAACCCAAACACATGTTGGGTTCCTATGTTGCATTTTTCTTACTTGCATGGAAATGCAAATTCTAATTTCCACTAAAGGACACAGTTTTATCCAAAACCCTTGAACTTTTTCAAGTTTAATGTGCCTTTTGGAAAAAGTTCTTCTCTAGTAATCAAAAAAGAAGAACAGGTGTGAATCGAGTTCCACAAAAACAGCTACAGTGGGAGCAAGTATGAAAAAAAAAAAAAAATACTCGAACAACATCATGACCTGAAAGAGCACCTTTTTCTAGTCAAAACTCCCAACTTTTCTACCCTATAGCATAAGATGAAGTTGACTCCATGGCTATACCAAGAATCTTCTAATGGGGTAATCAATTAAGTAACACTAGTTGTGAAAACTGACTAGTACTTTTTTATGCCGGCTTTGTTTCAACAGCAACCCAAGGAAGCTATCATTACTAACTTGAAAGTAACCAGATATATTTGACCATTGTTTTCTTCCAAAGCCTTATAGTTTGGGGCAAAGAAGTTAGAAGTGGAGGTCAAATCCAAGGACTTGTAGGGTACAAAAGCACAAAATAGTAGAAAATAAGTTTGATTTAGTCCATTTGAGTGCATAGGAGCTTGAGCTTGACAATTCCCTAATCCCCCATTACATCTTTGCGGCTGATAATTGTACATACTTGTTAAATGCTCCATACAAGTAGTTTAGGCATATCATGAGTCACTTGACAGGATGAGAATATTGTGATTCATGCAAAATGTCATATAAAAAAACCAAGGATCTTGGTGCAAAAATGTCAAACTTTTAACTTGGTTTTCCCACTTCCCAAACAACCTCTTTGTATCCAACATCTGAAAAAGAGGATTCAGGTGTGGAGATGGAATTTTCCACATGGACAATGCTAATCTAATTCTTGGTTTTGATCCAATGTCTACAATTTGGATGGTCTCTATGCGCATCATAAGTTTTCATTGCAGTGTGACCCCGGTGTGTACTGGAGAAACTAGAATGTATCCATACAGTGGAAGATGACTACAATGTGCAATGGCTGATATAATGTCTACGAATGTCAATTCAAAACTAGCATGGCATGATTCATGGATCTATTATTAGTTTTATGTGGCTGCCATGGGGCTTTGATTTTGGTAAGCATCAACGAGTGGAAGTGCCAAGGTCAAACTTCAAACTAATCATAAAGGCCATGCCTGCCCTAGTTTCATTCAGATCACAACTCTATACTTGAAAAAGCAATTAAATGCTAGCTAGATTTCAGTGTCAATTAATTTGGGATGAATTTGAACTAGATTTCTGAAAGAAAAATTAAATGCTTGTTTAAATTATCGATTACTCGACTATACAAATATCTCCCAAGATAAGACTATGATAGCTTATTATGGCCTTGGAAAACCTCCAAAACCACTAAATCATTGCTTTTACAAAACGAAGTTTGAAGTAAACAACAAGATGGGTTTATTTGAACAGTTGGTCTGATAGATTTTGGCATTGAAAGGACTCTTTCATCTTAGAGTTGAATGAAAGATTTGAAAGATTAAACTCTGTGCAATCAGGTAAGATAACCACATATATTCTGAGATTTTGGTTTGTTAACGTTTGTAATTAATATTGTTGATAAGGATATATATAATTATACAAATGCATGTAAGCAGCTGTTAGTTGTATAATTATATTAGATCACTTTGTTTCTCGTGGTACATGCTTTTTAGTTTTTTTCCTTTGTTTTTTTATAAATCAATGGTGTATATGTATCAGAGATTAAGTTATTTAGAACAAAATAAAAGATCCAAAGATCCCCGGTTAGAATTCTTGCTGCAGAAATTAATTCATCATGGATTGCTTCTCCTTTACATAGATGCCATGAATGGCCCAGAGAAACAACTTGAATTTAACAGAGAAAAACAAGGATTTCTATGGGGAGATGAACTCTGCAGGTACTGATCAGGTATACAACCAAAAAAAGCAAGGATCTCTCTTGAGGCAAAGTATAGTTCTAGGAAACAATATCAGGAAAAAGGAAATATTTCGAAAAATCAAGAAACGAAATTCTTTCTCAACCACTGTAAGCATTTTTCATATTCATGATTTTGTCAAGAGTTTTCCTATCTGTGTAAATGAATTCTGCTGATGCAGCTGGTTTGTGTCATCATCATTTTCCTTCTTTATCTTTTTTCCTTTGTTTTGTTTTGTTTTTTGCTCTCTTTCTTTAAGACCTGGTAAACTTCTAGGAAAGATCATGGAATAGGAAAATGTTGAACAAATGGCATTCTTTCTCAAGTTCTTTAAGTGCTTTTCTTTCCTTCTTATATTGTATTTAATTGAAATATGTTTGTTCTGGTTCGGACGTGCGACTTTCACAGCATTATTTATGCGAACTATGACATATGGAATACTTTAGTTGGTGTCTGCAGATTCAGCCAAAGTGCCCAATTATCTGTGAGCAAGTCATTTAGTCAGAACTCCCGAGTATTCGATGTTTCCCATTAATTATCATATATAGACCTTACTAGAAGAACCACCAACTCTTTTCCAATTATTTTATACCTCATTTTCTTCTTCTTCTGCCATTAGTGCTAGTAACTATCCTCCGTATTTCTAGAATCCACATCCAAAAAGCAATTTGCAAACTTGTTCTTTTACCACTTTCTCTCTTTCTCGATCCAGACAGCACAAGAATACTTCTCTGGACCCGGCATTTGGATTTTTATACCCTGTGTGAAGAATCAGGAGTACTTAAAGGGCACCAAAATTCTCAAAAAATGTGACTGCTTTTAGAGGAAAGGTAGATATAGGAATGTTCTTATTCCTTTTTCTGTCCGAACCCAATAGGCAGTATGATTAGAATAGGAATATAGCATCCATCTCCACTGACTCATTGAGCAATTTGACAAGCAATTTACAATTGTTATTTCTATCCATTAGCTATATATGATATGTCAATGTCATATTGATGATCTTGTCCTTACTTTTTTTTAAAAAATAAAAATAAAAAGACCTTGGATGAACCATCATGAAATCAGGTCGAAGCCCAGTACTACTTAAACTCGGAAATTTCACGTGACGCAGAGACAACTAAAATTTAATAGGACTACTGTGATTCGAACAGTCGTTGAGAGCAAACCCTGAGTCCTAGTTAGGCACAACTCGTGAACCACTAAACCATACCTCTCCTTGTAGTTGATGATCTCGTCTTACTCAACTTGTCGTGGAATTGGTATAAAGTTATTTCATGTGTAAAACATACGTTATGGTGATTCGTAATCCCATTACCAAGTGTGAACAGTGGAACGACAAGGTATTATCTTTATCAAAGTCAATAGAGCAAGAGGAAATTCATCAGGAATTCCACTAGTTCGGCATCACATATATCAAGAATTTTGGAACCAAAACCAAACATCTCCATGTCATGATGTGAAGCATTTTTTGCAGGAATTTCCAAAGGCATTTTTTTAAAAACAAATATAGCAAATAGATACGGAATGTTGGTACCAAATTAAAGCAAACATCTAGTTGTAAAGCATTATAATCTTGGAGGAATTTTGGCTATTCGAGCAGTTGAAGATGTAACCAAAAATTTAATCCCCAAAAACCGACCAATTTTTGACGGCTCAACTAGCTAGAGCATCAACTACAGTTAATTAATTTGTATCCCCAAAAATTAATTTTGCCTGAGCCACTCAATTTGCTTGGCTCAATGACATATATATAGATACTTGACTTTTGTAGGGATTAAAAGGAGCATAAAAGGAAAAAAAGAGGATCGATTTTATTCTCAACAAAAGTAGCTCAAGAATTCGATACAAATCCAATGATCAACATGATCATCCAATCTTTGTACAAATATTATATACCAAAGTACAAAGATCTTGACCCTTTTGATCGTGGATAATCCAAATGGGTCTTACGCATGTGTAATTTGTAATGATATTGAAGTGAAATCTTATCCGATGAGGGAAGCTTGTGGCATGCATTCAAGCAGAAAATGCAAGGTAGATAATATATATCTGTGAGGGACATCATTTGAAGTAACCCAACAATTTTTCACATTTTCTTGTCTGCAACAGAAACCCTATGGTCCAACTTCGATCCATCAACTTATATATAATGTCTCATGACTTTCTATCATGAAAGACAAGTTTGTCATTTGTTGAGGACAACGTACGTATATATATATATATATATATATATATATATATATATTGCTCTATAAATTGTCAGCCTTGTCTTGCCAAGTTAAGCGGTTTGTTTTGTTCTATATAGCAGTAACTAGTCCTTTAAATTCAATCGTTCGGTGGCTAGGGTTCGTCAAACGTCGTGTTAAACAAGCATGGATGTGGCGCCGGCCCATCAATCAGGGGCGTGATTGGCTTTGGTTGAACAAGTTATAACAATTTGCTTCAATTCTTCCTGGTTATAGTCAATGTTGTCTTGAATTATTGGTGCACATCTTGCTCATTGCTAGTGCTCTTAAAACAGACTCGTTGGGTGCGATGTTGATCGAATACTATAAAAATTTGAGTGCCACTCTTTTAACACCAATTGTTTTTGGGAGGAATGATGACTCAACGGTCCAACAAGTGATATCAGAGCGAGAAGGTAATATATTCAAGTCGCAGGAACGTCAACGTGAGGGAAAGATTGTTAGAATTATATATGTCTGCTAAATGCGATGTCGAATGTCATAAAAGATTTGAGTGACACTCTCTTGACACCAATTAATTTTGGAAGAAATGTCAACTCAATAGTCTGACAAAATTTATTTTGAAACATAACCAAAACCAACCATATTTTTTACTAATGGAATCGTGTCGATCTGTACTAAAAAAATATCGTTATCTTTCGCGTTGTTTCTCTGTGAAGAACATTCGGTATATATTATAAATATATGCATACACTGCTGCTCCACAGTTAAAAAAACTGAAACATGCGAGTGAATATTTGTCAAACAAATTAAATATGGTAGACATTGAAGCAAAGAGACAGACAGAAACAAAACAAAACACACAGCTAAATCTACAAAATCTGCAAAATCGTTAAAATATATATATATGTTAAATTTTCACGTGTGCATCAATGCATGCTACCTTTTCTTAAGAAACAAACAAACTGCTAAGGTTCAATATACAAGAAATCTTTTTCTATAAAAAGATTTGCGATAAGGCCACTTTGAATTTCATCGCCGCGCGCGCTATGCGACTTATTTTTTCCAGATCAGAAGATCCCATCCATCCATGGCACTGTACTAATTTTCCAACTCATTTTCTTTTCCTTTTCGTTTCGGACAGAAAAGATAAAGACGGCAGAAGACATCCTAAAGTCGTACGTCAATCTAACTCTTATACATCTTTCACAGTTACAACAAATTTTTCCTCTATATATATACGGTACCTATCGGCCACCCAGAAACCTTCAGAGCCGAGACAGTGAGACGGGTAGGCAATGTGTCCCTGTAAACACACGTACGTACGTATAGTAATTACATATATGTAGACAGTGGTTTTCTTAAACGTATTTTGGCATCACCTTAGCTAGAAACCCAGAGATGTGAAAAACCAAACATATCATGCAGATGATAGGGTAGCATGCCTTTGTTTATTTAAGACATATCAAATCATGCCATATCAATTTGTAATCAATTTGGAGAACCAGTGTCGGACCTATTCGATCTTGTCGAGCAATCGTTTACTAATCGTATCTTTGTGAAATGAACCTCTTGAAAAAGACATAAAATATATCTTAGAAAAAGAGAAAGAAAGAAAGAAATAGGCCTCCAGGGACCAAAAGGGCATGAAAGCCAAAACACAAAACTGTTCAGACTTCAGAAAGTTTGCAGCTATACCTCCTGCCAATATAGGGCCTACAAATATATTTATCATGAAGTTAGGGTATCACCGTCAACAGAAGCACATATTTTGCATGGCATCCATTTTTCTAATTTAAGATATATATATATATGTGCAGTACTTTACTACTAATTGGAATTGATTGATTGGTTAATTAATTAATTAATTAATTTGTTCCGTACCATGTCATTTGATATTCAATCACGTACAATCTTCGAATGTCCACAGATTTTTTTTTCTAAGCGTCCACATATTAATTTACTGGGTAATTGAATATTTTAATAAAAGTTTTGCTCGAACGGCATTATTTAATTATATTTTATAAATATTTTCAACATTGCTGGAATTTTTCAAAATTCTATTTATTTATTTTGATAGTCTCAACTTAAAAGATTTTTCTATTCAATTCAGCAATCTAGGGGGCGTTTGTTTCCCGATTTTTCCAATCCTCAACATTTCCAAACAATCATAAAATAATACATCTCTCCTCATTAAATTATAAAATAATATTATATTATTCAATTAAATCTTCTCTCTCATCACTTTTTCATAAAATACTATACTTTTCCACAAACCCCAATACCCAAAATTTTCAAAACCCCAATATTTCCACAAACAAACACCACCCTAGTGGCCGATCGAAATTTGATTTTTTTTATAAATTGTTCTTCAATTTTTAAGAATATAAAAGCACTCCTTTCTTAGTGGGTGGATATGATCCAATTTTTTTTAGACCATACTAAACTCCCCAAGGCTTTACTTAATTGTCAACAAAAATAAAAAATAATATTAATTTTTTATAAAAAATTATATTGACCTTCTAAAATGACAATACTCCTTGAAAAATTAATTAGTTCTATATATTATGATATCTTATATATTATGTTATATACAAATTACAAAGTGACAGCTCCCATCACCAAGCCGCCGCAAAAACCTCCACACGTGTGCAGGAAATATCTCGCGTGTCGAGGCTCCCTCTGCGCGTCTGCCTCCAAATTCAATGCCTTTCACGTTCTGAAACTGACCGCCCGCACAGATAGACCGGACCTTGGAAAAGTTATCCAATTGCTATTCTACCCTTAGCCTTTACGAGGAAAAAAATCAAATTCCTAGACTGCCCTTTAAGTGACCAATCTACCCTTCCATATATACACATATGTGTTTCTTTACTTTATATATTAGCCCCTGACATGCGCAAAATTTGCTCTTTATGTCTTTCCCACTTTGGAACTGCCTCCTAATATCTTCACTCTTCACCTAAATTTTATGCATGCATTTAGTTCCTCACCCTACGGGTAATTTTTATTTATTAAATTACGATTTTGTATCTTCATAAAAATGTCACGGTCTAAATTGATAAAAAATTTACAGAATGTATTAAGTTTATACAATTAATAATTTGTGGGTACAATAGAATAAAACTAATAGTTTAAAGAATAAAATGTTAGAACCCTTATAATTAGAGGGTATAAAGTTTATTTATCGATTTTTTCTGAAAAAAAAAGATAAAACATAGAAATTAAGTGAGTAAATTTTGTAGGGATCAATGAAGTATGTAACCATGTCATGAGATTATGTTCTCCATTTTAAAAAGGGGTTGACTTTGGGAAATTACGATATAGTTTATATACATTATTCGTATGAGTATATATATATGCAATAAGTATTGCCCTCTTAACGGCCAATTTTGTCAACTTAGTTTTTTATTGAACTTAATATATTAACGTTCATTGACTTATTTAATTAGTCAACTAGTTGCATTTTGTCAACCCTTATATATTCCCTAAAATCCATATATATATATATATGAAAGTCAAATTCCATGGCTGGCTAGGTTTGGCCTGTTTTTAGATTCACTAATATTTGTGGGTACAAGCTAAATGAACTTCAACGTCTAAGCCAACCCAATTATATATATATATATATGTGTGTGTGTGAGGAAATTAATGATTTATGTTCTGTCGTGACCAACAAAATCAGATGTAGTCTCCTAATGTTTTTTTAGAGTGTTTTTGTTTTTGTTTTTTTTTAAAAAAATTGGCCTTCAACCATATATTTTTATACTAACTTTTTCCTAATTGATATGGATGGGGCTATAGAGGACATCTATCTGCATGGGAGCTTGCACTCTTATTAAAGGGAAAGGGGGAAGGATGAACTTCATTCAGTAGCTGCGTGAGTCATTGGTAACACTGCCTCCTGATCCTAGACTAGTTCCAATGGGGCTGACCTAATCGACGAACTCATTCTAGTAGTGGGCAAAAACCAGCCGACCCGATCCGGCTCAACCTGAATGGGCATGGTTATCTCAGGTTCGGGTATCTAACACTCTTTATTATAACCCAATGGAACCTGAAACGAAAGCATTTGAAGGAAAATTGGCCATCCCAAACTTGAACCCGAAGGATTTAGTTCTATTCTAGGTTGCGGTCGAGTTTAGGGTATATATATGAGAACCTGAACCCGACTTTGCCCACCTTAGCCCATTCTAGCATCAAAAAGGGGTTGACCCCTGGGGTTGCAAGCTAGATGGTTGGACCAAGGATCTATGGAAGTGAGGACCTACTCTGTCCACATGGGCAATGCGACAGTTTCCTGAAGGAGGAGTTTATATAATAAGCTCTATAGTAGCACATAACAGTGTTTGACCTACGATGCTGAAGTGAGCTCATATGCTCACCAATTAGCCGCTGAAAAGGTGCGAAACTTGACAGCTAGGGTGCTATATATATAGTATATAGTTATAATTAAGTTTTATTGGAGTCTATAGCAGCACCCATTGATCGAACGTTCGAGTAACCTCAAATCCTTCGCCTTCCACCTTTCTTTAAAACAAAGAATAATTATCCATAGACATTGTACCAACTATTGGTTGCTTAGAAACCTAATTATTCATCCCTTTGCATAGTATAATTGGTGGGATTCATCCTCCTTTATCTAATTCATTTCTTTCTCGTACTCAGAAGATTCGATATAGATTCCTTAATGGTGCCTTTTATTTAAGACACGTATACCCCATTCTTCCCCAATTATTTATTTATTTTTGTTTCCTCTTTCTCTTTTCCCCTTTTAATTATTTTCAGCTTTTTATATTCTATTATATCTTCCTTATTCAAATGTCTTCGATTTTTGTAAGATTTATTAATGAATCCCTATGTAGGCCAATAATATGTTAAAAGTTAAGTTTGTCATTGATTGGATTATTATTTTAAAATTAATAGCTTTTATACTTTTAACAAATTTATGATATTATCTACCCCTTCCTTTTAGTTCTTGCGTCCCGCGTATCATGCACTAATAGTTTCCCTGTTTGATTAAAACTTAATAATTTGAGGATATGAGACTCATCATGTGCTAGTTTTAGTTTGAATAATTAACACAATTATAAAGCAAAATCTCAGTACTTCATGGCGAGCTTCACTAACCTCGTTTACAAGCATACCCTATGCCACTTCAAATACTCAAATCTCTATGAAAATAGTTTTTTTTTGTTAAATACACTTTTCGCCTTGATTATTGGGATTCTGATACTTTGCACTCCAGAATATTAATTTCGTTACATTGTGCTCTTTAACTGCCAACTGTTTATACTTTGCACCCATAACCGGTTAGAACCTCAATAGTCAAGCACGGAAAATGTATTTCTTCCCCTCCCTTTTTTTAGGTAATGAGAAAAATCTGTTATACCTAATCTATACATTGAGTTTAACACAAATCACTTGACATAACTGGATACGCATGCACTTACGTGACTAAGAGCACAAATACAAAACCCGAATACTTAAATTAATTAATATAATTTTATGACCTAATAAACATTATAGTCCCATCTATATGTTCCCAAGTTTCCAATGAGGAATCTTTTGACTTCCATATGCTGGCTGCTGCTCTAATCAACTTTCCATCGATCCACAAGGTTTACCTTTCGTAATAACTGGTATTTGGCAATTAGTATTTTTTGCTTTCGTAAAAGAGACATATTCCATTGAGTACTGACATTAATATTCATTCGGTGTATATATCTATATATATTGCTAATCATACTAGCGAGACTGCTCACCGCTTCTCAGATTGTGCTTTAACTTCTACTAGCTAACTTGAACGTGATTATAAGTTTTATTTTTAACAGTTCATTACTCAGAAAGAATGGCCGGACGAGATTTTCTTGACTCTGGTAGTAGATTGAAAACTACTGTTGATATTGGTTCACTATATTATCTTTCTCTCCCTTAACACGAGCATATAAAATTGTTAGACATTTTTTAAGTTGAGCACCCGGATTAAAGAAAACAAGTTTAAAGTGGCAGCGGGAGGTCTCTTAGAGCGTGGGTTAGACGCACACTCAAGGGTTCAAACCATCACTTCCGTAAAAAAATTATGATTTAAATAAAAGACTAACTATTAGTGGACCGATCAGTCTTTTCAAAACTTGTCGTGGTGTTGAATTAACCAAATCCGTTCCAAATCTCGTGCACATGAATAGTTACTCATATTTCTCACGTTATATATAATCGGCTAGGTTTTGATAAATAACAACAGCTATCAACCCTTGCATCGATGAAAAGATTGATTCTTAAACGACATGTAGCTCTATAGGGTCAATTTCCCAACTAAAGTTAGTGTCTCGTACCTGTTGCAGCTTCTCAACTCGATCGGTCTAGTTTACCAACCAAGCTCCAGCTTTTGACAATTATGAAAGTATGTTTGAAAATTCGTATAAAAGTTGGTAATTATACTTTCTAACTAGATTTAGCCCCTCAATTTGAAAAGAACTAATCCAATTGATATAAATATTAAAAAAATTACCCCGAATAATATTTTCCCCAACCAAATAAATCCCCACACCATTAGAATATAAATTAATAAACTAGAGATAAAAGCATTTAGTTTATCTTTTTAAAAATAAAATCGAAATTTGAAAATTCAAAAGATTTGCATGACCAATTCCTTTCAAGAGAGAATAATCTTTAATGCATGAAATTTTTCATTTTATTTATTTGGGTGCAGATGTAATCAAAGGGCTAAAAAGTAATCTCGGAACACCAGAGACTTCCCCAAATTCCTGGAATTCCCATTGAGCCCTCGTTGAAAAGACCAAAACATAAATGACATCGTAGTTACGCGTCAAGCCACGTCAGTAAGAGATAGAGGAATTCAAACCGCTCCCGCAAGTTGAACTCTCCCTCTGTCTCTCTCTCTGCCACCACCTGGAATGCAATTTTAAAAAAAAAAAAAAAAAACAGAAACAACAGCATCGGGTCATCGACAACTATATATAACGGACTCCCGCTATTTCTGCCTCCCTCGCCAACGAGAACCCACACTTCTCTCACCCGCAAAACACACATTCACAAAAGTTCCTGTTCCGCTCCGTTCATGGATTCCCCTTCTCGTTCCTCCGTCATCATCGTCGGTGCCGGTGTTTCCGGTAAGCCCCCATACACACGCACTCTCCATCTTTAATTCCAAATACTATGATTTTTTTCTCAGGTTTTGTTTTTCCCGTTTGAGAAGGTATATCGGCGGCGAAGGTCTTAGCAGATAGCGGAGTGGAGGACCTTTTGATTCTGGAGGCGTCGGACCAAATCGGCGGGAGGATCCGAAAGGAGGATTTCGGGGGCGTGTCGGTGGAGCTCGGGGCGGGTTGGATCGCTGGTGTCGGTGGGAAAGAGTCCAATCCGGTCTGGGAGCTTGCCAACGAAACCGGTCTCCGCACCTGCTTCTCCGACTACAGCAATGCTCGCTACAACATCTATGACCGCAGGTATCCGTAGCCGTGTCCAAATACTGTGCCTCTGAGGCTCTCTCTTACCGTTTCTGGTGTTCGCTATCTTGCGCCGCGGTGACATTGGCGTTCTCTGCGTTTCGCCTGTGATAGAACCCACGGGGATTGAAAATTATTGAATTATTTCGTTGATATAACGTATTTGTAATGATGGTTTTGAACTCCTTTTGCTGTTGATGCAGCGGGAAGATTTTTCCGAGTGGACTCGCGGCCGACTCGTACAAGAAGGCTGTGGACTCAGCGATTCAGCTGCTGAGGAGCCAGGAGGCGAACCCTGATAGTGGTTGCGACGTCACCAGAGTTACGGAACCGCCGTCGTAAGTCCCTGTTTGGCTGTTTCCACGGCTTCCAAAATCAGCTTCTTGTCTATCGTATAAAGTTATTCTGAATATGTTCTCATACTTATCCGAGATTTTTAAAAAAATATTTATCAATGTACGTATTTTATATTGACAGACATATATATATATATATATATCAATGATTTCTTTTCCGTTTTATTTTGTAATTTTTTGGGTGCTTGTTTAGTACGCCGAAGACACCAATAGAGCTCGCCATTGACTTCATCCTGCATGATTTTGAGATGGCAGGTGAGTTTTATAGCTTGTGCTACTGTTCATCCGCTGTTTGTTTACTGAGAAAGTGGCGTGAAAGATATAGGAGAAAGAGCTAAAATTGTTGATATATTATTTTATTTTGTAACCTGTTATTTTATTTTTCCTGGGCCTGTAGCCTGTTATTTGCTGAAACCACAAGTTCAACTCAACCAAGTCAAATAGTAATTTTTTTTTTTAAAAGGAGATTGAATTAATTTTTTTTTAGTAATTTTTTTTTAAAAAAAAAATTTTGTTCGAATTCGTTTTGTGATTTTTAAAAATTTTCGATTATTTTCTTTTTGCAATTGTGTTGGGGGTCTACTTCATTCAACATTTGTGCATAATCTTTTTAGTATACTATCATCTGCAAGAGTTTGAACTTCCTAGAGAACGAAATTATAACTCAATTCTAAATTCACCTAACTAAGACGATGATTTTTAGATTAATATTCTTCGATTGCGGATGAATTTTTTCCCCCTTATTCTGATTCTTTTGTTCCTTTCTTTTCTTGAGTGTAAAAATTGAGAATATGTGTTTTGGGTACAGAGGTTGAGCCAATATCCACTTACGTAGATTTCGGGGAACGAGAATTTTTAGTTGCTGATCAAAGAGGGTATGAGTATTTGCTGTACAAAATGGCCGAAGATTTTCTTTTTACCTCTGAGGGTAAAATCTTGGACAGTCGTCTCAAACTAAATAAGGTAGAATTATCTTCTTCTCTCTATTTATATTTTACTTGTGTATGTGTTTTTTTTAGACTTGTTTGTTTTGTAGTATATGGTAAAAATTTGAATATCTCTTTTTGTTTGCATGTAGTACTTTTCAGATTGTTGTAGAGATTGATTGACCCACTTCTGGCATTTGCAGATAATGACGTTTTCTCGAAGCATTTTTTTAAATCATTTAAAAAATACATTTTTTGGGGTCTGGAGTCAACTCATTTTTTGTTTTGGTTTTGTTCTTGATTTTTGTCAACAGAGGTTGTATCTAGAATATCGGAGGTTAATGGTAATTTTCTCTGATGCTTATTGGTCTTTGACCTTCCTAATGATGGCTACAAAATTTGGCAATTAGTTCTTCTGGTTGAAATTGTTGATTTCTGTATATTATTAGCTGTCGTTTTCAAGTATTTGAAAATTTAAGACGTTGCTTATTCACAGATGAAGTATGTATATGTCAAGACACAATCACAGAGAATAAAATTACCAAGGCACTAAAAGTTGTCTTAGACGCATTTGAAGCATAGAAACATGTGTAGAGCTTAATTCTTATGTTCTTTGCCACTGTTTCCGAAACAATGGGTCTGGAAATTATAGGAGTCTGCCTAAACTATGGGTTATGAAAACAGGAAATGAATAGAATATTTTTGCAAGGTGTTTCGACACGAATATAAGTTTTTTTCTATTGAAGGTTAGATTTATTAAATGGTCATTCAACTCCCTAGTACTTTAGGTTGTTTAAATCGTTTCTTTAGATCATTTCATCTGTGACCATTTCTTCAATCGAAGGTTAGATTTATTAAATCGTTTCAACTCCCTTGCCAGGTCTACTTTAGATCGTTTCTTTGACCATTTCTTCGATTTCTAATGCTTCCAACAATGTTAAAAAAACAAAACCACTTTATGAGTTGAGGACCCCAACTTTTTTTTTTCCTAAGCGTTGAGGACCCCAACTTACAGCCATAAATTTGACCTATCAGCACTACCTTTGATTTCAATCATAGAGCCATGGATTGGAACGGTGCTTGCAACCATTAAAGCCCTTTTACCACTCATAAATTAGTAGGCCCCAAATTTCACAACTTTCATCACCCAGAAGAGTGTGCATGCATTATGACGAAGAACAATGCCCCATGAGGTGGAGATGTCATGTCAAGTCAAGTAAAGAGCATGAAAGTAAGGGGTCGTGTCATTTTCTCCATTTAATGGGGTGTTGTCTTTGCTACATCATACGCTCAAAGAATCAGAAGCCGATGTATTTATCTCTTACGCAAATGCTATAAATTGCTGTGAGCTTTTAACTTTTTGCGAAGCTCCTATAAATGAGTAAAATGGGTCTGTGTAACTGGACTATGCACGGATCCTTATTCAATACATCTTTCCCAATTGTCATCGTTGAATAAAATTGCACAGATTTCCTTGGTTTGACTTCTCAAACTCTTAGGGCTTGGTGGTGCCTTGGACTTTGTTTTTAAACTTTTCTTACTTAAAACTGAGCTCTTTTTTTTCCTTAAACCCTTAAAACTGAGCTCACCCATTTATGGCTGAGTTATTATGCACGGATTTGAGGCAGGTTGTTCGGGAATTACAGCACTCGAGAAACGGCGTGACGGTGATAACGGAGGATAGTTGCGTCTACGAGGCCAATTACGTGATTCTGTCTGTCAGCATTGGTGTTCTCAAGAGCGACCTCATTTCCTTCAGACCCTACCTGCCTGTATGTTTCCTCTAACAATTTTTTTTTTCTGTCATGTTTTTAAATTTTATAAAATTTTAAGTATAGTGTGAAAAGTAAAATTTTAAGGATATTTTTTTATATTTATTATAATAAAAAGATGATATAACGAAATATATTATTTTAAAATTTATTATTATCAAACTTTTGAATTATTATATTAACAAATGAAAATTAAGAGTAAAAAGTATTTTAACTAAAATTTTAATTTACAAATATGCCTTCCATTTTTTTATAATCAGGTTCTAGCACACTGCCAGTCCAATACACTTCATTTCATGACATGGCACTCACTAATTACTGGTGAACTCTGTTCTCGTGCCTGTGCTGACCCTTCAGCTCCGTGCCTACGCTGACCCTTCTTTATTCACAGTAATAATCTGAGTAGGCAATTGACAATGTGGGATAAATTCCGCGGTTATGTCACAGTTGAGTCACTCAGAAAAGGACTCTAGTCCTTGTGTAGCACATTATTTGTCTGAATTTATTGTTATGTGTCAATTACTCAGGGCTGTTACGCTCGAGATCAATTATTATTTTTTTCTCTAGCCCCAAGAATGGTTGACGATAACCAATCTGACAAAAGAAGGAAAAAATAACGATTAATGACCTAGAATGTGCATATATAATTTGCGTCCAATGGGGGAATCTATAGGGATATGACCCGAGTAGGGAACGCAACTTCCTATCTCTTACTTGATGTGTAGGACCTGACCCACATGGTAAATTCCATAATGTTGAAGAGGTCAGAATTTTGGGATAGTATTAAGTAAAATTCACTGCCTGATGACGCAAGAGAGATTCTCGAGGTGTCCCCCTATAGAAATAGGGGTTGCGTGATCCACAGTATTTGTGACCCACAGCTCGCCTGTTTGGATTCTCAATGTGATATTATACATTAATTGTTGGTTGACTACTGGTACGGTGTACGGTGGTATTGCCATTTGTATGGTCTGAGAAATGGTTTAATAGGAGTATTTTCTTGTTGAGAACGAATAGAACTAGGCTACAAGCACTGCTATTGGTGCTCCATAAAGAGTCTCTTGCACTGTACCTTTGATCTAATTATCAAATCTGATTTTTGATTGGCTTCATGAGAGGTTTAAGATACAGGGTATGTTTGAGGGTGAAAATTTTGAGTATTGGAGTTTGAGAAATATTATAAAGTAAAGAAATATTATGGGAGTTGGTGAAAAAGTGAAGAGAGAGAATATTTTTAATAAATATTATAATAACCTAAAATTATGTGGTGAATTTTTTTGTAGTAAACCTAAAATTTTGAGCCCAATTAATTAAGTAGGGGTTGGTTTCAGTTCATATCCTTGTTGGAGAGAATGAGACAACAGTTGGTTGTGTATTATATATGTACTGGCTGGAAAAAATGACAAGGCTACAAGTATTTCAACTTTCGCTTTCATTTTCTCCTCTTTAGAGTTTCAATAGTTTGGACTTTTTGAGCTCCTTTGACTTCCAATGCTAAGAGAGTTTAATGCTACGCGCTAGGATTAAATATGGTGCTAATTTAATTATCAAAAGAAAAAAATTTGTTCTAGTTCTTCCAGCGTGCAAGGAGAATTTGATGCAGATTATCCTGTTGGAGTTGAGGTGCCTAAAACTTCTTGCTGTTGGGTGTTAAATTGCTAGCTAAGGCACATTATCTGCTATATTCAGATATGTGCTTAGAAAATTTTAGTGGGACTCTTTTCTTTTGAAAGTCAAATTTGATTTGGGACTATTGGAGATATACTATTTCGTGATTGTAACTCCTGTATGCTTGTGGTCCCTTGGCCAAAGTTATGCTTCTGTGTAGTTCCAATTTGATATTATTATTGCTGGATTGAGGATTAACATAATGAATAAACAATGAAACAGAGGTGGAAAATGGAGGCCATAGAGACATGTGACGTGATGGTGTACACAAAGATCTTCTTAAAGTTTCCACACAAGTTCTGGCCATGTGGACCCGGAAAAGAGTTCTTTATCTATGCCCACGAGAGGAGGGGATATTATACGTTCTGGCAGGTTCGTATGTATCCGCTTTATTATTGCCATTTTTTATTATCGCCAGCTAACATTCAAATGTCATTTTTGCGATGCTGGCTTTTACTGCTTTAGTGCAATGGATTTTGAACCATTACGGAGTTATTCTTCTTGGGACGACCTTGTTCTCCAAGTCTATGAGATTCACCAACCTGGTCATTGGTTGCCGTTAAAAAGAGGTTTTGTTTGTGTGGGGGGCGGGGAGTTGCGGATTAACTGTAAAAAAAAAAAGAGAATTAAAAATAAAAACATTTACATGCGATCTTCCTTTGATTGTTGCTGACACGTCATTTGTTAGGAGGGATCATAGTTGGATGTTGCCTTCTTTCAAATTTGAAGACAAACGCAGCCCATCTTTGATATGCTTCCTAGACTATATCAACATCAACTGAATTATTAATGTCATTGATACCTTGTAATTGCAATCCAGGTTTAGCTTTTCAATTTTGTTAATATGATATAGATATATATGTCCTGAACATGTGGGGCACATGATGTTGATCTTGGATTCCCAACTATTAGCGCCCGCTGTTTTTCTAGATTTGTAATGTATATAGTAAAGTGCATCATTTTCGAATCATTAACTTATTGCCACATGATTAATCCATCAATAACAACTAGGGTTGTATGATTCTAGTAGCTATCATAGCAGCTCTTTTGAGTTTGTAGTTGTATTGAAATGAAAATCAGAAGCAATAATTGGTGAAAACGACTTGTTTTGTTGTTTGATACAGCAAGATTTCAGCCCTTAATTTGCTTCATGTTTGAGATGATTTAGATACTTATGTTGACCTTGTCAATTATGGTGTACGTCTTTGATACCTGGGTTGCAATTTGCCTCCATTTATGAGCTGACATGAACCAATAATTTTTGTTTCTCCTGTGGGGATTTTTCTTCTTCTTTCTTCTTATGGGGACTACAAACTACCATTCCTTGCATCATTAGTTTTGAATGGTTCTTCCTTTTGTGATGTATATGATGTATCTGTCACTCTCATTGAGCTGGCAGTATAGGCACCAACTCATATTAGTCTTTCTCCCCTTACTGAGGAAATAATTTTTTATTATAATCAATTTTAAATCTTCTGCTTGATTACGAGAAGATTGAATTATTTAATGAGATCACACGTGGCCTATTGTGAGGGCATTGCAGGATCCCAGATCTCTATCATTTCCAGTTTTTCTAATGTAGCAGATAGAGATACTAATTAGGTATTATAACAAATATAGTATGTTAAATTTTTAATCAAAATATCTATCGTTTTAGGATGAGATCATCTATTCATCTTTTATTAATTGCTGATTATCCAACTTTATTGCTTATCTGTTGCCACGTCATCAGCACATGGAGAACGCATTCCCTGGTTCGAATATCCTAGTCGTAACATTGACGAATGGGGAATCAAAACGTGTGGAAGCTCAATCAGATGAGGAAACGTTGAAAGAGGCTATGGGGGTGCTTAGGGACATGTTTGGACCCAACATACCTAATGCCACTGAAATACTTGTTCCACGTTGGTGGAATAATAGGTTCCAGCGTGGCAGCTACAGCAACTACCCCATCATTTCAAATCATCAAATGTTTCAAAATATTAAGGTACACTTTCTTACATTGCAAGTTTATCTTAAGGTAATAAATTTTCAGCCTGGCTACATTGGGTACTATTTAAAAGATATGAGCTGTATATATAAATTAGTAAAGTGTACATATGATACATATTTTGAATCAACCTATATAATATTCTTGAAAGAGCTAACCTACCTCTCTATCTTGCTGGAAATCTGAGCTTCTACGTTTTCTTTTTTAAGATAATAAAATTCGACCTTCAAATGAACTTTATTTGCAGAGGAAAAGGAGGGTTGGGGGGTTGTTATTGATTTTGTATTAATGCCCAAAACTGGCAGTCTATGGATATTCTATTGTAAATGTGGTTAGCAGAGGTAAAATGAGGCTGGAGGAATAAGGTAGTCCTTGAATGTGCTGAAAATTTGAACCTAATTAGAACTGTTCCATTATGATTTATTGTTGAAGCTTTTTTTTTAATCTTCTGTTAAGGCCCCAGTGGGACGCATCTTCTTTACTGGTGAACATACAAGTGAAAGATTTAGTGGTTATGTCCATGGTGGATACCTAGCCGGTGAGCACATGCTATATCTAATGTTCTTGATATGCAGTAGCCAAATAAGAAGAGTGACTCCTAACATCTTATTGGTGCCATGTGTTCTTATGATTTAACTTTACAGGAATCGACACTGGTAAAGCTTTACTGGAAGAAATATGGAAGGAAAGAAAGATCGAGAGTCAAAATCATTTGCTAGAGCCTTTGCTAGCATTGACTGGGTCATTAACTTTGACACAGACAGAAGCAGTATCAAGTCTGCACAAATGTGACATACCTACACGACTATATCTTAGTGGCAAGCTTGGTCTTCCAGAAGCTATATTATGACTACATGGACCTATTGAGAAACACCACTTTATTGTTGTTGACGATGACGGCGAAAACATGACCAATGCAACTCGTAGCCAGAGAGATTTGGATCTGAATTCAGTTCAAGCCCTTGATGAAGTAGAGTGAATTGAAATACAGAGAGCATGGGAACAAGGAAGAGAAGCGAAAGGGTGCACGGACTGTATGCTTAGCTGTCTGCTATATTGATGGAAGGTGCCTGAGTTTTGGATTTTCAAAGGGGAGTGGTTTGGGCAATACATATAAAAGATTGTTCATTGTATTATGACAGTAAGGATATGAAAGGGCCATACCTCAATTTAATATCACCTGTACTTGTTTTACACCTGAATGAACTCTTTCTATTTCTTCTCGTTATGCGAAGACCTTTTAATTTGCCCAATCTCACTCAACCACCAGTGTAACTTAAAGATCACACAAATCCCCCCCCCCCCCCCCCCCCCCCCCCCGAATTTTTTTCTTTATGAATGAATTCGGAGATGGTCTCTGAGTTTTTAATATCAGTAGTCCCTGAGTTTTTGATTTTGTCAAAAAAGTCATTCCATTAAGTCTAGTCAAATACACGTTACTTAAGTGACTGTATTTGAGGCTAACGGAAGGAGACAGAAAGACCGTATTGATAAAATTAAAAAACTCAGGGACGGTTGGTGACGAGAGTGAAAATCTATAAACTATTTTTTAAAAGAGTGTAAAATGTAGGGACTAAATAGTACTTCAACCCTAAAAAAAACAAAGCTAATAAAATTCTATACATTTACGGAGAAGCAGAAATTCAGACTCACCATCATCAAGTCAGAGAGCTCGGGCTGAAGACTAACCTGAAGCAGAGTTCAGGTGATCAAGCGGAAAAATCTGACCAAATTTGGAGTGCTTGCTCGGCAGAAGCAATGAATGAGCTGGAAAAATCCCGAGGAGAATGGTCAATAATCTTTTTGGAAGTTTCTTTCCCTTTTGGGATTTGTTTCGTTTCGTTAATGCTCCGATTTTCTTCAGATCCACTTCCATGTTATGGGCATCCCAAGTCTCTCAAACCCGAGTTGACATGTCATGCCAAAGCCTAACCCGACCGGATCATTGAAGCGAATGATTTCACATTTTCGTTACCCATATTTTGCCTGGACAAATTGTTCATCCATTGGAAGACTTCCACTGCGATATCCATTGTAGTATACATTACATGCACGTTACAGAATAAATGACGAAAGAAGTTCATCGCAACATTTTGAACGGCTGAGAGCAAGAATATTGCCGAACAAAATGAAAATCTAAAAACCCATCTCGTCTCTCTTTATTTAACATCATCTTCCCCTCATCTTTGACATTATAAACAGTCCCACCAAATGTATAAGATTTACAGAGCTTTAGAAATGGTAAGTGGTCCCTTCGCCATCGCCCGTGCTAAAGTGCAGCACCTTCTTGCCAATTTTTCCTTTTCTTCAGACCAAAGTATTTCTCATACAAGGCTTCAGAGATGACAAGTGCATCTCCTTCGGCCTTCACCGGGAAAAGCTCAATACCTGCTTGCCATTTGTTTGAAAAGGAAATCCATTCCTTTCTCCATTCCTCTATCTTGAAGTTTTCATTTTCTTGCAAGCTTTTTAACAAGTGATGAAAATAGGTTGAAGCTCGTGGTAGATAGTAGCCTTCAAGTAGCCCGCTCCAGAATTTGTTTGCTGGTTAGATGCAATAAAAAAGTTATGTTAGAAAATTATGAACCATCAAGTAGTAATGTTTGATGGGTCCCTTCTCGGGCATCCTGTACAGTAGGAACAAAACCAAGGGGGAATAAATGATGAAAACATGGATTACCATAATCATGAAGCTTGCTCTGATTGGTCCTTGTGTCATCAAACCACATTGTTACTTGAGTTCTTGCATTCCACTCGTACTAAAGAAGAATATTAAAAATGACACTGGTCAACCACATATAATTTTATCTGCCATGTACTCTGAACATGCATATATTAGGAGTGGAACAAATGCGCCCAATGGACAGTCAGGTGACCGAAATTTGCCAAGATTCTCAATGTACTGCCAATATGATTGAGATTATGGGGCTTTCTAGACGTGGAAAATACAATGTGCTTATAACTCATGTAAGAGGAAAATGTCTAGCTGATAACAGTACTTGGAACAATGCTTCCAGAGGCTTATTAATATCTTTGAAGTAGCAACACTCTGAGTCATGTCACTCTCCACCCTATACTCATTTGCTCAAACCAAGTAATATGCTAATAAGGAGATATCTTTTCTCACCTGCCTCAACTCATAACGATTCTTTGCTAGCTTGTTTGCACTTTTGAGCCAGGTTCCAAGCAAAAAATTATCATCAGAAGCAAGAAGTATGTCAATATCCTTTATGAGCTCAATAAATTTTTGGCTGTGAAGATCTAAAGCTTTTACATCCTTCTGTCGGAAAGCAGTCACAGCATCCAAATACACTTGGTTTGCTAACTTTGACAGTACTTGCCGTGTTAAGTCCACTAAGTCATACCTGTCAGATGACATCGATAATTAGAAAGCATTTTTTTCTTCGTTCGCTCTTTTTTGTAGGTCCAGTTCTCTTGCCACATTAAAACTTGGGGGAGGGAAGGGTTGGGGGGATTGTCTTTCATAATTTGAGCAAGGAAAGTTTATGCTCGGTCACCAAACATTCCACTCGTTAGAAGCATGCCGCATGCTATACAAAACGTCAATCTAGATAAACCAGATCCAAATACAGCATGTTATCAAGCTTAAGAAACACAAAAATAAAAAATAAAAAGAAAGTTTGAATTAGAGGAGCAACAGAAGGATTGGCTTAGAAGAATTTGCTTTATGCTGGATCACAGTTATCATGCACTGAAGATGACAGAAAATGTTGTGATGTATGTCTATTAGGTTCTCCATTTTACCTATAGGTCACGCTTCCAGAAAGATTATTTCCACCATCAAGGAACAAGTGTAATGCATTGATCACCTTCTCCGTGGAATACCACAAATGTGCCTCAGGCAATGCAAGCCTTGTATTTGACGGATCCCAATCAGGAAATTTGACTATGAAATCAGTGTTATGATCCTGCAATGAGTTAAGATGTCACATAAATAAGTAGTTAAAGATGATATACTATCCTAACAACAACAAAACAGTTCTCGATACCCATCTCAGATGGTGAATGACGCTAATTTAACTCAGAATATCAATAACACTCCAATAGCAAACCTTCATCTCATCAAATAATACTTCAGATGAACATCAAAAAAAGAAAAGAAAAGAAAAGAAAAAACAAAGACCAGCTCTAAGGTTTCAAGCAGCTCAGAACTTGGTTAAGTTGACATCATCATTATACTTCAAGCGCTGTTCACATAGAAAAACTAGCATTTCTCCTTTGTTTGAGTTTCCCAAATGCGCACCATAAGCATACAAGCAATAAGCCACTTACAAAAAGGAAAAAAACCACTTACAACGAAAACAGTAGTAAGTTGCAGAGAAATTTGACTGAGAGGAATCCAACCTCAATCTCTGAGGATGTTGACATTCGAAAACTATTTGGGGAGAAATAAGTAAGACCTATAACCCTCAGGTAGCTCCTTTGTTTACAATGCTAGAAGATTGTTTGCAAAATCATTTCTTCCAAAGAATAAGTGCCTTATTGATTCCAAATTATTGAAGATAGTATGTTGTTCATTATCTCTTCCAGCTAAAAAAGAGAAGAAGAACCACATGGTTCTTAGCATAGGTGAAATTTGTTGGCTCAAATAGAATGAACTCACAAGCCGACAATCAGCTGGGTTCTAGAAAAGTCCTCTACTAGATTGAAAGGCATGACATGGTATTTGTCGGAAGAGAAAAAAACAGCAGGGCTAAGGCCTTAAAAGAAGAGCAGAAACAGGCAGTAACTACCAGAGTTCAGATGATTGCAAATCAAGTTAACTTGGTAATGACAAGTACAAAAAGGTTTGACAACAGTGATGTGTGTTGAACGTTATCATTAATGGGAATTTGAAGGTGAATATTTTGTACCAGTTTTTAACATGATTCTTTCCTTGTTTTTCTTTTTTTAATAAGATTGGCTTAATTATAAAAAAAAAATGATTCCAGATATGTTCTGCCTTATATTTCTGACATGGTAAATTCGTACCAGGTCTGTATCTTGATTTGTTAGGCTTGTCAGATTTACTTGATTTGTGTGGTTCGTGTACTAAACTGTATTAGTGGGAGAAGGATTTATGTTGTTTAATCAGGGATCTTCATTTCATCTCTCTAAGCACCGAAAATGTTTCCTTCTCTAGTTGGTTCTTTTTTGAATTTATTTCCAAGTGAAACAAACAACAGTCAGATAGTGTATTCAATAGTTTGGTAAGAAACATACTGCTATTCCATCTGTACAATTGTAAATAGTGTGATACAGAATTCCCCAAGCTGCCTCAATTTGATGAACTGCTTTACCATATCTTCTGCGGGAATAGGACTTCAACCACTCCTACAATAGTGATGAAGTTAAAAGGAAACCATACAACATTCAATTATTAACAACCATCAGAGTAGCATTTTTGCTCACATCTCAAATGTTGTATGCACTTTCTCATGTTTGCATTGAGTTGTGGATGTGTAGTGTTGTTAACTATAGGCCCACTTCCTAATAGCTTAAGCTTTTGAAATTGACGAGGACCAAATGTTGTTTGATGTTACTATACTTTCAAAATCACATCTAATACAATCTGGAGAGGGCATATTGACTCAGAGTAAGAAGAAGGGAAATAAAATTTTAGTTAGTAACAGAAAGGAACTATGGTTAAGAGGTTGAGGGGCCAGGGCGGGGTGGAAGATTGCAGAAACATTTTGAAGGATCACATTTCTTTAAAGATATACTGCACCCTTCCATACTTCAAGAGCACTGAATAGTTCGAACTGGAAGGGAAATAAACAAAACGAACAATTACTGAATAGCAGCTAGAAATCTATTCTTACCGGAACTTGAACTTTTTCACTGCGAAATGCCATTTCAGACATCAACTCATAAACCACTGGATTTTGCTCTATTCCTTCCATGCACATGCCAACACCAACCTATGGCAATAAGTTAGTGTGTAAGCCTCTTCTAGCAAAGTCACGAAACTAAGGCAACAAGATATAAAAGTTCCCACGCTTCATTTTCACATCTAAAGTTCTTTTAGGCAGATGTAAGTTGAGTGTGTAATCAAGAAGATGGACAACATCATCCGTCAGATGATCTGGAGTAATATGAACTGCAATTGAATTGCTCTTCCAAATATATGATAAGGTTTGAAGCTCAAGAGTACAAAAACAGTGTCCTGCAAGGCTTACAAGTCATAAATGCTACGAATATCGTTTCAACTTCTGCAACATTTGAATATGTACACGCAAAACATTTAATATACCATGGTTGAATTTTCACTGATTCGAGCATCAACTGGACCTGAAGAGATTGAATCCAAAATACCATACATCTCAATATTTCCACCGAAGTTATGCAACATACACCTGATGCACATTAAAGTTGATCAAGTAGTTACATATTTAATATAAAATTGAAATCTCAGAAGATTGTAATACATGCGTCATCTCAGAGATGTCCTCAATCTTAAACATCTGCGCAAGAGGTTTAAACAGCAGTTAGTATCATAATAGTGCTACTCACCAGACATAAGGAGTACCATAAAACTGTGACGAATATTTCCATATTGGTTTGACCTCGGCAAATAGATCAAGAACTATCATTTTCCCAAATGGCACGGAATGTAAAAGTGCCTGCAGATAACAGAAAATTGAAAATTAATTCTCACCATTGACAGAAGAAAAAAAGAACTAACATGTGGATTGCGGCGAATTAATTAGCAATTAGGCCAGTCCACACAAATACTTAAAAAAATGAGTTATACCAGAAAGTGGGAAGGGAAAATCAAAGAACTTTTAGCAACAGTCAATCTCACAAACTGAAGGAAAAGACCAAATTGCGCAGTCATTGTATGCTAAACATGATGCTCTGATATCGTACTCCAGACATATTCTTAATACTTCAATGTAATGCTCTCTAAGAAGAAAGTTGTTCTTCTGTTATTTGCAATAATACCAAAAGCAGCCCCCTTTATCTTGGTGCTGTCACACAAAAGGACTCTACTAGTCCTTACTTCAGGTTTCCTATGCATACTTCCTCCTATTTTCATCCCTTACAAAAGAGTTATTCAAACACTTCAGTGTTCAACAATATTGGTTTGAACTAGTATTCCATGCAGTGTCCTCTGGTCCAATCTGGAGTGCTAGCAACATTGTTGAAGAAGTTAAGCACTAACCTCAGCATTGATTTTATACAACAGACAGTACCGCACTTTCCATTCTTTGGCATTATAAACTATCATATGGGGGAGGGTGATCTGCATGGTGTTCTCAGCAAGTATGCATGGAGTGGCTGCTCTCAAGAATGCTTCTTGCACCTCACAGAACAACACATTTTTAACATCCCACACCTAGATGACTTGCTACAATAGAAATACGTCACAAGAACTGTTTTATCGACTGACACTTCCCCACTTGCCCAAATCTTAGTAGGAATAAAGCTGACAGAGGTTTAGCCCCTTAATTAGGCATCTGAAAGGCTTTGTAATTTGGATTTTGGGACAATGTAGGACTGGCTTGTAAAAAGAACTCACTTTCTCATATCAAAACTACCAGATTGCAGTCAGACACTTATAAATTTATATGTAAGCCTAGCAGGTCGCCCATAAGGAGAGTTTGAAGCAGAAGCATCTTCATCCCAACTTAGAAAGAGCATGTTTAGGATCTAACTTATCTTATATACGTTCATATACCTTCATTTGAGGTGGCTTCCAGAAAGAGGAGTCTGAATAGAAGAGCCAACCCTGCACGTTAAATAGAATCACCAACTAGCTATATTATATTAATAGGGAAATAAATGAGAAATAAGTCTCCGCAATGCAGTGACATAACAAGAAACCAGGGTCTGAATTATAAGACTTCCAGCTGAATATAACCATGTATCATAAACTTATTCTTCCTGATAATTAATTTCAAGGAGAGAGTCTAGGGTTCAGGAAATTAGGGTTGAAATCTTATAAGAGGGAATTGGTGGAAACTGGCTGGGGATTGGCTAGTCAAGAATAACACCAATCTTCTCCAGATCAGCTTCAACAGCAGGACATAACAAAGCCAGGAAATAGAACACTTTGATGCATGAAAGAACACTTCTTCAAATTGATCTAGAGCTTCTGTTTCTTCTTTCTTGGTTCCAAAAAATCCTACATTGACCTCTAAAATCATGCCAAAACTTATTTCTGCATATAATGTTGACAGCATGAGAAGGACACATTTAATAAAAACTCGTGAATGTCTAATGCAGACTCACACATTTTAGTGTTCAGGTAAGGATGAAATAAACCTGATGTTGAATAGAAAACCTGAGTATAAAGACTAAATAGGTATAACTTGACAAACACCTTTATTTCTTAAAACGCTTTCATAGGCAGTGGCTTGGTTGAGGGAACCCATTAGGAGAATTATTCAATGAAGCAAATATATTCAGACAAAATGATTAGTAAAGAATGCCATCGACACAATCATGCCTCCAGCATGTTTTCTACTTGTTGAACCTTCATTGGGTTATGCCAGAACGGGTGGGGGACGTTTTGATTTGTTGGGGGAGAGAGCTTAAGGATCCTTTAGCTCAGGTTATTTGGAGGATGATTCCTCTTTGTATTTGGTGGAGTCTCTGGAAGGAGAGGAATACGTGTTGTTTTGAGGGTTCTTCGTTGTCCATTGAGCGCTTGCAGGGTGGTTTGTTGTTTACTTTGTTTCTTTGGGCTAATGCGTTGTTGGGGGGCTCTTTTCTTGATTTTCAGGATTTCCTTAGTTTCTTTGTTTGTATGTTGTAACTGTCAGTACAATCTTTGTACTGCTGTTTCTCTTTTTCATTTAATAAAATTCTTACTTATAAAAAAAAAAATACTTGCTAAAAGAAAATCAGAAGGTCCTCCAAATGGTTGAATGTCAACTGATTAACTGAGTGAACAAGACAGCAGTTATGTTGACTAGTCCACATAATCATAAATTATTCAAGCAAAAAGCTTTAATAAGGATTTGGTAGGGGTGTGGGGGTTGGGTGGATTGTTTGGAAACTTGAAGAGCTTACTTGCATTAACCACACAGCGTCCTTGTCACCTTTGGACATTGCTTCGAAGACAGAAGCGCCAAGAGAGGAGATATATGTTGGATCATTAGTAGGTGGAGCATTTTCATTGAATGTATCACTGCATCAAAGATGGTAACATGTCACTCAATGTCCTCTGTTAGCAAGTATGAGATGAAAACACCAAAACACAGAAGGGGAAAGAAGACTCCGATAGCTAATATGCTAGCAAGGTGATTTCTCCCACTAGTTCAGGCCAATATGGGAAGAACACTTGTTTCTCAACTGATTGATAAAGCACAAGGAAGACAAAGACACCTTAACCACAGCAAAAACAAATAAGCAAGATTATGATCTAGATAAGAGGCCCATAATGAAATAGAAATAAATTCAATGCAACATAACTTTGAAACCAAAGCTGTCCATAACATTTTAGTGAACTAACATGCAGTCACATATACTCACATCGAATTGAATTTGACTTGGTCAAACCCCGTTAAAAGCACAGGCATTCGAAAAAATTGTTTTCCTAATAGGATGTAAGATATTCATCACTGGCTGAAAATATTGTTCGGCCGATACTAATTTTTTTTTAAAACAATAAAGTTAAGGTTCTCTAATAATTCACATTGCTCAATAATTCTCACTCTAGATCATTGTCTGCATCCTTTCTAGACCAGAATCCAGAGAACGAATGTTCATATATGAGAGCCATTTTTTGTTTGTCTTTCTGAAGACTTACTTCTGACCCGGGGGTCATATGGCGTGAGCTTGTGGCGGTTCATTTCCAAGGGATGGGCAGATTTTCCTTTGGCGGGTTGTCATAGCAGCAAAATATGGGTGCTCTGCGGGCCAATGGAGTACTTGCCAAACCCGGGGGTCATATGGCGTGAGTTTGTGGCGGTTCATTTCCAAGGGATGGGCAGATTTTCAGCCGCTTCTCAGGTACTCTGTGGGCAGTGGCTTGAGGATAAACTTTTCGCATGAGTGGTGGTGCGGGGAACGCCCTTTGTCCTTGGCATTCCCGGTTGTGTTTTCGCTGTCACGGTGCAAGGAGGCTATGGTGGCAGATTGTCTGGTTGAAAGGGAGGGCACTGTGGTATGAAATATTCCCTTTGTGCGATCGGCGAATGATTGGGAGGTCCACGAGTTTTCTGCCTTTTATTCTCTTCTGTACCGTGTGAAGTTACGGCGAGGGGAGGATGATCAGTTGTCTTGGCCTGATTCAGCGAATGGTGTTTTTTCGGTCAAGTCCATGTATCAGCTCATGGCTAAGAGGAATAACGTGTCCGTTCCTTGGAAAGGGGTGTGGAGGCCACGATGTCCTTTCAGGGTTTCCTTTTTTGTGTGGGAGGCGATGCACTGGAGAATTCTCACCATTGACAACTTGCGGAGGAAAGGGGTCTACATGGCGGAGTGGTGCTTTCTTTGTCGTGGCGATGGAGAGTCGGTTAACCATGTGCTTCTTCATTGTTCTGTGGCGCGTGGACTTTGGAGTCATGTTCTTAGCATCACAAATTTTCATTGGGTTATGCCGGAGACGGTGGTGCATGTGCTATGGAGTTGGAATAGAAGGCTCTCTAATTCCGTTGCTAAGGCCATTTGGAGATTGATTCCCTCGTGTGTTTGGTGGTGTCTTTGGCGGGAGCGGAACAATAGATGCTTTGAGGATGTTTCGTTGTCTATTGTGAAGTTGAAAGGGTCTGTGCTTTTTTCCTTATTTTGTTGGGCTAATGCGGTTTTAGGGGGCATTTTTGCCGACTTTGACGATTTCCTTAGTTTTGTTGTGTGTTTGTATTAAGCGTTTCCGGTATAGATCCTTGTACTGTTACCGCTTATTCTAATAAAATTGTCTTACTTATCAAAAAGACTTACTTCTGACTCACAAAACTAAAAAAAGCACGTTTCATAGAAACCGATCATAAATCATCCTTAAATCCAACTTTGGATTTTCAACACTTGCAAGAATTTAAAACCCTCAAGAAAAAAGCATTGCCACTGGACTATCAATGTCCAAGAAGTTGCACATTACATAATGAAACAGAGAAAAGAACCGCACGTGATTCCTCATTTTTCCAATTAGGAATAACAAAGTGATTTCCTTTCATTTCAATCCCCTCTAAACCTACTCTGTTATAAAATTGGTGGAGAGCCGATGTGATTGAAAAAACAACACCAAAGGATTTTTTCACATATCCACGAAAACATAAGGATATATGTAGATAAATTCTAAAAATAGAACCAGAAATTGTGACTCAAAAAGGTCAGAGCTTCTGTGTAGAAGTTATGAAAGCAGAAGGTTAGGTTCAAATCTTGCATTGCATAAGATATAAATCACAAGTAGCATTTAAAATTCATAGCATCCATAATGAACTTGTATAGAAAAAGAAACTCCTGTTTGCTGGTTGCAGGTTTGCTGTTCTGACAGAGTCTGGGGACAATTGAAATACTAAAGGCACATCAGATATTACCCCTAAAGACACATCAGATATTACAAAACAAAATGCAAATAGAACCTACCAACACAATTGTTTCCTTAAGTAGAAAAAGAAATTAACTGCAAAAAGGTTGACTTACAGAAAGCATGTCCCATTGTGCACCAAACATGTTAAGAATATTAAATTAGAGCGAAGTGATGGCAATTACCAGTTGTAAATGTCCGTCACATCACCATATTCTGTTGTCATAGCAAACAAGACATGAACCAAGAAAATTAGAGGCTAAATCATAAAGGGAAAAAAATGGCATTAACGATACAATAAAATATCTGTGCCCAAAGGACAGGAAAAGAGAAAAACTTAACTTAGATCCTATTATTAATGATTGTGAAATTTAATTGTAATGACCTAAGGGAGCACTAGCCACATCTGCGCTTTGACTTAAAAGGACTTGTTAAGGTTACTTTTGAAACTTCTTGGAATCATTATAAGGCCCAATTCAATCTAGTAAGGTTTCAATGTAGGACTTTGCCCTTACGCAATGAAAAAGAAGATATTCCTTGTATCCCGAAAAGTATCTTCCTGTCTACTTTGAAATAGCACAGAATTTTTTGAGAAGCAAGTTACTCAATGATGCCTCATACTTTAGCTTTAGGAATTATCAGACGACCTCTTAAAAAAATGGCAAAAGCATTTTCTGAGAAGGTAGAGGGAAAAAGTATTTGTACTTAGCGAACAGATACAAAAACTGCTGCTTTTACTTTTCGATAAAGAACACACATTGAAGCCAGCCAAGATACTTATTTTGGGATGGAGAGTATCTTGACTCACTAGCTAACTGAAAATGTACAGAATTGTACCCCTCAAGGTGGACATTCACACAATGTTCAAGATAAACTGACACAGATAACAATCTTTTTCTCCAAAGAACTATTAAGATTTCTTTTCTATGTAAAGTTGTGAAAAAATGAAGCTGAAGTCTTAGCATCTAATATCACATGATTACTTGATTTCTTAGATATCAGAGATATTGCATCAGGCTATAACTCTTTAAAGCAGAAAAAAAACATAAAGAAGCAAAATGCATAGTCAAATAACTAAGTGATATAGAAAAACGTTGTGAACACAATGTTAGCTAAGGGTACTGCAATTCCAAGTTGACAATGAAAGGTAAGAATAGCACCTTAAAGGGAAAACAAAGAAAGAGAAAGGTAGATATGCATGGTACAACCTTCAACTTGTTGCCGAATGAAAGCCTCCCCAAGTGCAACAAATAAAGGATCAGATGGATCAAGAAGGTAAGTACAACACCAACTAGGATTACCATCGACTGAATTCCTATGACAAGAAACGGAAAACCTTAAGATGCAGAATAGCGCGACTTTTTCTCACAAGGTAAGAAAACTCCAAATCAGCTGGAAGACAACCAGAAAACACTGATACCATTTATCTGATTCAAGTAACCTTAGATTGAGTAATTCTGATATTAGAATTCAAAGGCCACTCCAAATCATACAAAGGCATGCATTGTTGAGCCCACAATAATTTGACAATAAGGTGTAACTTCTCATATCAAAGGACAAGAAGCATGAAATACCAATTGCCAAGTCTGGTTATGTTTGCTGAAGGAAATATCTTCGTCAAAGCTGCTGGAACGTTCCCAGAGAATGATGGCAGCACTGAGACAAAAAAGCATTTATTACATCTGATCGGTCACGTCCGCAGATTGAGAAGGACTGACTTCAAAGAAACTTCTTTTTCTGATACATGTGACTGGATTCTTGATCGAGCATAAGATGACATTGGACAATGTGAGGGAATCCAACCATACCTGGAGTCATGCCTAGTTCTAGCATCCGAGATAGGATCCGTTTCTGTAGAGCTAACTGTTGATCCAACCAATTTTGAGATAGAGGCCCACCCCAGCTGCAAGCACTTCAATAACTTAGGTTCTATCATCTAAAAGCAGATGAAAGAGACAATGAGCAGCGTTATAAGATGCTGAATGTCTCCCATACTATGTTGAGATGCACCTCTAGGATTTCTCATATCAAACTCTCGTGTACACTAAAAGTTTGAAGATGTGCTAGTTCATAAGTACATGTACAGAAACTAACACTCTAAAACTATTTCCTGCAGCTAAGAGGATCCTCCTTTAAGGGACTTGATTATTATTCGGTCATGTATCTTCCTCTACAAGTCAATGAATTTCTTTGCCAAGAGGAAAAAAAAAGAAGGTTTTCTTCACTCATCAAGCTTCAACTAGGAAAATTTTCTTCTCCTGTATTAGAATTCTCTGTTTTCACTATCACGAAACATCATTGCAACTACTTTTAAAGAATCTAGTGCTTTAGTAATTTTTTTAGAATTTTTGGACAACACATGCCAGCATCAGTTGCCTCATACTGGGAGCTGCATGCCAAATACCCTTAAGACTGCAGCGTCTGCCAATATATGTGTCGTTTGGAGCACAATTTCTATGCAGCCAACTTATGCAAGCCACACATTGACAGGTCTTGGCAGTCAGTCTCCAGCTAGCAGTCCTCTTGTCAAACTTCAAATGGCCATGTAATTGTTGATGCTCATCAATGGCACCCAAATGGATTACAACTCACAAGTAAAAATTGCCATACCCCTCAAAAGAACATTGATCGCAGGCCTGAGAAGCTATTTTTTTGACTTTCAAATAAATTAAAGCATGTAAGAGCTGAACAACTGAACTTGTTTTGGCTTGCTGGTTTCAAAAAATTAAATCTATATCACTTTGCTTGTGCTTCGCCAAATCTATTATCTAATAACAACTTCAACTGCATAGACTAATCATGCACTCATGTTGTCCGCCGTATAAGAGTTCCATTAGTAACAGTTGCTCTGGGTTTTAAGCCAAACAGAGTTATGATACTTGCAGTGTTACATACTTTAGAAGTCCTTACGAGACGATTAAAAATAAAGCAAACTCACAGTTGTGTGCATATACGGATGCATAACAATACTAATGCATAAATATGCCAACACATTTACCATAAGACTGATTCTAGGGAAGGGCATTAAGGTGATTGTCCTAAATGTCTGAAAAGTTATACAGGACTGATGACCTAACATCACCTTCTCACACACAATTCACATACTTGAGAGGAAACCCTGTAATACAAACAATATGCATCACCTTTACCTACCCATGTAAATTTGCCATACGAGCCCAAGCAAGGAAAGCAGGTCCACCAAAGAAGCTGTTCAAATCTTCCTTGCTGATATTAAAACCCTATGGTCAAAAGTACCAGTCAAATGATACAAATCAGAAACACAAGTCAAACTAAACACATATGGAAGCGATAAATTCCAATCTACAGCTCACAATATTTTTTTTCCTGGGCAGTTCATAATATTTGAAAGTGGTATAAACTTACAGATCCTTTGTTTACAATAGAGAACCTACTCCTATATCTTGAAAGCTTAAAGATGGTAGGAATGGATCTATATGTCTATGATGCCTATGCAATAAGAAAGCATACTATGCAGTATCCACAGGATAAAACTCTTAACAAAACATGAATGGGGTCTGAGTTCATCAGCATACTGAGAGTATCCTCATAGCATCATCTATGACGTTGAAAGTTCAACATAGAGTGGCAATTCTCCACACTATTAGCTAATGCCATTGAGTACAGCTTTCTTCTCAAAACAAATTTCTGGACCCACCAGATGCTCAAAATATGGACTCGTACTTCCATAAAGATATGTTTTCCGGTAGACGGACTTTTTATTCAACTTTCTTGGCAGCCTATTTTGACAGAATGTGGCTAAGGGTTCATCCAACAAATATTCCTCCTACAAATGCAACATTCAAAATTTTCCAAGTTATAGTTAAAGAGGAAACATTTAAAGTCTTCTATATTGGTAATGTTTTCTACACACCCGACACATCATTAATTCAGTTGTACCTTAGCAGAATTTTTTTTGAGATCTACGTATAATTAGCAGTGGATAACCTGACTATTGACATACATCTTTTCACCTTTCGTCATAATTGCATAACTCACTTTACGAAAATTTAGCTAATAAGATATATAAATGAATAACTTCTTGCACACTGAGACTTATAAATGATGCACACAGAAATAGGGGAACACATCTAGACATATATGGATGTATTCAATTTTTCACCATGAAAACTTTCTGCCAAATCGCTTCTTGGCCTGTAAATGCCAAAGGCAGGTTAACCCCATGAAGAGCCATCCAATCTATCTCTTTCTCCCATCTTTCCCAATCCCACCACACATAGGAATCTGAAAAAAGAAACCTCAGAAAACATCAATAAAGAAAAAACATCATCTCATATTACTGAAGCACAAAAATATGTTGACTTTCTCGTATATCTAAATGACATCTTATCTATTTAAAAGGTTCTTTTTCCTACCAATGGCAACTGGTAGTACCAAAATATGGGGTATGTTCGTTTTCACCACTTTTTCAGGATTCTAAGTATATTCACAATTCTACCACCGAACATATTCAGAATTTAAACACAAAAACCAATACATTTTACACAATCTCCAACAACTTTTTAATTTTTTATTCAACATAAATTTTCTCTCTCTATACTTTTTCACATAACTCCAATACTTTTTTATTAAACAATTACATCAAATCATTTCTCTCTCCACTTTACACAAACACCAATAAAACACTATTCAACATAAAAATTCACAACTTCTCTAAAATCCTACATTTTTTCTCAAAACGAACATCACCATGGTAGAACAAATGGAAATGGAGATTAGTACTCACAACTAGAAGTAACAACGTTTTGGTAGTAGTTCCATGGGACTGGCCTCTGAATCATCACCCCCTCATCTTTGACAAGAGGTAATGATCCTGGCTTGGGGACGGAAGCTATTTGAATACCACCAGTCTTGTCCCACGAAACTTGAGCACCACACCAATACTTTAAGTACCAATAGAGGCCAGATGCAATTTCAACTGCTGTGGATCCTTTAACCCTGAACAAGAAATCCAAAGTACAAATCACAGAATGCAACCTCTCTTTTTCAATTCTTCATCTTCTTTTCTCTTTCATTCTTGTTCTTTCTCCCGAAAGTAAAATCTATGGCGGATCTTACATGTCAACCGCTTCAAATTGTGACATCTTTCCCATGCACAAAACAATAAAACCTAAAATCTACAACTATGAGTTTTTGGCATTCTATGATGGCCGAAGGGCTCTGTTATTAGTTGAGAGATCCATCATCCTTAATAGGACCAATACAGACATTGACAGCCAGACGAAAAAATAAAGGTCATATTAGGAGTACCTGAAATCGATCACACTAATTATTGGTGAAGATGGATCATATTTTTCAAGGGCCTACCCAGATGTTTCCTAGGTTTAGTGACCCAACCAAAATCGGGATTTGTCCAAATCTTTCCTCAACTGCATCTAGGTCTAAAGTCCATGCAAAGTTGAACTATGGAGGCTCTATCGTGGCGAATTATCTTTGAGAGGATCAATGTGTCCAATTGTTTCTTTGTTTCCTCACTGGATTTTCTGGTTCTATTCATCTTGGGCCTCATTTTTTGGGGCGCTTCCCCTTTGGGTACTGTTTGTATACTTCTGCATGCCCTTTTCTCCTTCAATGAATTTCACTTTTCAAAAGAAGAGTCAACATTAAAGGCCGTCCACAAAACTTTGCTGTATGTAGAAAAGGAAATAGATTGGTTGATGACGTTAAGAAGTCCAAGTTCAAGGGTCTTCGACTACAAAGAATTCAAAGAATCACTGGCTCAAAATCTTATATGTAAGCAGATAGAAATCGGGCACAACATTCCTTAAGATGAATATTTCCGGATATGGACAGATAAGACTTGCAAGGAAACAAAAGGATATTGTAAAAAAGATACAATTTAAGGAATCAAGTCCAAAAAAGTGTACTTAGCTATGAACTGAAAAGAAACACCATGCAACCATAAATCTTTAGCAAGAATCAAAACCACCATACTCTATCTCAGGCCCATTCTTGCTTAAGGAGTTGTAATTGCTTATCAAGAAGCAACTTTGTCCATCACAAGCATCCTGGCATTCAAAATTATAACTGTCAGCGAAATTGTTAAGATGAAATCAAATAGAAGAATAGAGCCCCCTTGAACACAAGGAACACGACTTATAGACAGGCGTCAGATCATGAAGCAGCCTAAAGGAGACCTAGTCACTAGGGCTTCTGGAAAAAATTGACATCTAAAAGTAAATGAGAAGAGAAAATTCTGAGAAATTGGCAGTTGGACGACCCAAGCAACTGCCAAACTCCACACTCCAAATAGACAGAATTCCGTCTTAAAAAAACTGGAATTTCCCCTTAATTGGGGTTGTGACAATTATTTTTGGGAGAAAAGAAGATAAAGATATCCGAACTATCCACAAATCACTACTGTACAGGAAAGTAATGAATGCATGCGGATGACAATAGAATAAAGGTAAAAAGAGACAGCTTTAACCAACGATGGAATATCAGAAGCTAATCGATTGCACTTTCTATTCTTTTCTTCGCTTCTCCAAGCAGTTAACCGGATTAGTTAAACGAAAAACCAGAAAATTTTGGAACAGCCAGATGCAACGAAGCTGCAAGCAAACCTTACACGAGCGTCCGACTTCAAAATGAACAAGCAGTTTATGTCAAATTCTCATATGTCCGGAACCAAAACCAGTGAAACATCATTTACGTTCCAAATTCATTCATTTTCCTATCTCACAGAAGAATGACATCATATAAGCATACATCAACAGGCAAGATACAGCAATCGAAGAACATCCAGATGAAGTAAAGCAGTAACTAAGGAGAAAATAGGGTCAAACCCAAGTAAGGAAAAAATTCTGAAAAAATGACGGTACATCGGAGATAATCTTGAACTCGAAGCTGGACACATAGCCAGGAAGCAATCTCTCCAGGACAGCTTTCGCTGCAGCCTCTTGAACCGAAGGAGATGACCGCTTTGAGTTCAAACGTTTGAGCAAAGCCTGTATAGGATCTTCCGGTTCTGACAAAGCAATCGGTAGCAGTGTCACCGTGAGGATCAAAACGAGAAACAGGGAGTTGAAGTTAGACATGGCTCGTTGAACAACGGGTACACAGTTGCAGAGTTTCATATAGGTCCACGTTGAAAGGTCGAAAGCAATCATATGGAAATACTAAAATGTGCCTTTTTATTTTCTTTAACGACTCTTTTACTGCGGGGTGTTCGGTTAGGAATGTTGTGAGAATTTTTTGTGTTTTGAGAATTTTTAGGTGATGTTAACTTTATTGATATGCGTGTTGTAGTTATTTTTATGTGATGTTAAAAATGATGTTTGGTTGTAGAATTTTTGTATTGTGAGAATACAAAAAACCCTGAGAATTCTTTGTTAAACGAACAATCCCTACGACGTGGATATCATCAATAGAGCTGAAATCGAGTACATAATCTATTGGGGAAGAAAATTGGATTTCCTGTTTCCTCCATTAAGTATTGCATCAAATGAGATAATTTAGTAATAAAAAATAATATTTTAATAATATCTATGGTTAATACATGAGATATTCTTCTGAAAATATATAAGAAGTTGGAATTTCCTTCTTCGAATATCCTTGCTTATTATAACATATAGGAAATTCTTATTTGACCAAATGTTTTAAGGGTTTGGGTATTATCGGTATTTGACAGCCGTATGTGCAGAATTCGTTCTATTAAGGCAGTCCGATGTAATAAAATGTTTTGGTTACGATTCGAAGTCGACCCCGGCTATTTTTTCACGCCGGCGATTCCTGCTTCACAAATGTCTTTATAACATAATTCGATTAGACGGCTGACATGGCACAGGTCAAATGCCACGTCGAGAACCACCCTCCCTAAGACAAATCCCAACCCTGAAACCCTAAAACCCAAACTTCCCTTTGCCTTCCCCTTTGAATTCTGGAGAGCACAAACCCCATCTCCCGAACCTGTTCATTGTTTCACTCCACACCGTCAATTCCAGTCAACATTCGGATTGAGGCGTAGCAGCAATGGAGGTGGAAGAAGAGCAGAGAGAAACGACGACCAACAAAGTGATGTGTCTTTTGACGGACCCAGAGGGAACGCCTCTGGGAGCTCCCGTGTACCTTCCCCAAAACGCTGGGCCCCAGCAACTCCAACAAATGGTCAATAAGCTTCTCAACAATGTAAGCTTTTCGCTTTTGGGAATCTTGTGGTGTGCTTTGTTTGGTTGCTGTGAAAGCGTAGGAAACGAAAACTGGCCTATCCACGAACACAGATTTTTTCTTTGTCGAAGTATCAAGCTTGAGATTTTTTTTTGTTGGTGAGAAATTGCAGCGAAAGGACAAGAAGTTTTGAAATTTACTTTTGGAGAGATTTGTTCCATAGGAGTGAAGTTTCAAGGGGGAGGCTGGCAAAGAAAAACGAAAAAAATTGTCTACCTGCATTTTTTCTTGAATATTTACATTTGCAAAGCATTACTTTGAGTTGGTAAATCTTTTAACACTTGTTTGCCTTTTTCTTCGAAGAAAATCCAAGCAGATAAGTACAGCGGCAGTTGAATTTTCCAGATATTTTTGAATTATATGAAAAGCATCATTATCCAATCTGAATCCTATTCCCAGTTTCTGCCAAATAAGCAGTCTCTTCGTATTCGCGGCACTAAAAATTCCACTATGTGCCCACTCGAGCTCCTGTTAAAGCCATACGGCCTCAGAGACAATGGGTCTCTGCATTTAAGGAAGTTTATCGACTTGCACTGCAGGGCAAATAGATTTCTATTGTGTGTAGTAAGAGATTTGATCAGTTTATTGGTACCAGTGGCCTGAATATAGAAAGATGTGTGAGGGTTGTGTTTGTGCTTCTCTGAATTTAATAGCAATGGAAGTCTGTAACCTTTACTTTTGCAGGAGGAGAAGTTGCCTTATGCCTTCTATATATCAGATCAGGAGCTTCTCGTGCCGCTCGGGACTTATTTAGAGAAGAATAAGGGTTAGTCAAATGAAAGGATAGTTGAAATTCACATTGTAGCTTCAACTGTTTGATTTTATTTTCTATTTCCTGTCTTTTTTTTTTTAATGACGTATCGAAAGGCTCTCTTTTCTATTTATCTGATAATCTTTTTGGGTGGGCATATTTGCAGTTTCTGTGGAGAAGGTGCTTTCAATAATTTATCAACCTCAAGCTGTTTTCAGAATTCGCCCAGTTAATCGCTGTTCGGCAACAATTGCTGGTATGAGATTTAGGTTTTGCTTGCAAAGACATATCATATTAGATACAAGTACTAAAACACAACCTCTTTTGCCTTTTCATTGGATTTTCTGTCTTTGTTTTAGTTGCTTTGAGATGTTCTACTGTACGGGTTTTGTGCAGCTTGTTTTCATTGGTATAGAGACTCTCATTTGGTACTTGTGGTTTTTCATTTCAGTGGTTTAAAGATATATAAGTTGGGAGTATGGTCTTATGGCTCTTATCAATTCTGATTTTAGTTACTATTGTAGAGGACTGCTTTTCATTATTTGCTTCTCTTGACAACTCAATATTTGAATCGATGCTTTATACTATAAGGCTTATCGGATCTTATCAATTGTTAGAAATTTTCTTTTAGAATTAATCATGAGGTTTTGTTGGTACTCCTTTTCTTGGGTCGCCTTTCCTACTGATTTACTTGAATGATCTCATCAAGAAAGGAGTTTTCAAGTGGTACGGTCAACCCTTTCCTCACTTTGATGATTGTTTGCACAGTTTTTACCTGCACGCAATTTAATATCATTTAGTTGATTGCCTTGCATCTGTATTACTGGTGCAGGCCACACTGAAGCTGTACTGTCAGTTGCCTTTAGTCCTGACGGGCAGCATTTGGCAAGTGGTTCAGGTGATACCACTGTCCGACTCTGGGACCTTAATACCCAAACTCCTCAGTTCACATGCACAGGTGAGAATCAAAGACTCATATCACATTCTTTGTCTGTTAGAGATACTATCAATGTCCAAATACCCTAATGGAAAATAAGCGGAATAAATAATTTGTTTTTTTATAAGTAAAGTGGAATAAATAAATGGAAACATTTTTTTTTGATAAGTAAGCCGATTTTATTAAAAAAACGAGAGAAAATACTGAAGAATCCTAACACAAAAAAAAAGAAATATAAAAAAGAAATCAAAGCACCCAAACGAAGGGCCACCTGCAACCCTAAAGCCACCCAAACGAAGGCCCAAAGAACGCCAACCCACTAGCCAACAAAGACTCTCCCAAAAACTCCCACTCACCCGCAACCCTATAGCCACCCAAACGAGACCCCTAGCAGTCCAGCCCAAAGCTCATAGCCTTCCTAGCGGTCGAAGAAGACCCTTCATAGTTAACCGAAGGCTTCAAACCCTTCAACTCCCTGAGCATCCAATTATGGGAAAGCTTGCAAGAAGACCCTTTAATATTTATGACTTGCAAAAGCTTTAAACATTCATTTATGGACTTGAGAACATTGTCAATCAAGTAACATAATGTCCAAAAAGTATATCATGCACTTGTTTATTTTAAAGGTAGGTAGGTATTGTATGTTAGAAATAAAAATTTAAACTTTGATAAGTGAGACATCCAATTATGGGAATACCCACTTGAATTTATTATATCTCACAATGAAAGCTGGTTTCAACCAGTACATATTGAAAGGATGTTTTTAATGACTCTTAGTTATGGGTAACAAACACCTCATTCCAAACACAAATACATTAACTAAAGGAGGGGGATAATGCAAGGGATTCAGAGTAGATTTTCTTCTTGAGTTTCCAACCAATTTTACAGATGGCTTTTTTTCGTAGCTTAGCGATTGAAGCGAAGTTATTTCAGTTTTCGGTGAATGCGTTTGGTCTGGTCACGTTAACTGAACAGAGCCGAAATTCTCAGAGTGCCATTCGTTTTGGGAGACATGGGGTGGTATGGCTGGCGAGCTTGTTTGGCAAACTGGCGCAGTCCCAGGTCCCGTGTGATCTTTCGGAGAGGTTTAACGAGTCCTCCCGTGCCTTTCTAGCCCAGTTGTGTTCGAATAGAGGTGGTAGGTATGTTGCTCTTGCTGAGTTTGGGGCGAGACGCCGAAGGGGGGCTGTAATGGTTCCGGAAGGGAAGGCGAAGGTTGGGTGGCAAGCCTTTGCGAAGACCTGCGAGGAGCTCATCTCGGTCATAGGTGAGCTTCAAAGTAAGCGGAGATGGTCGAAGGTTGTTCCGGTCAGAGAAGGTTGGTCCTTTGCTGATTCGGTGAAGCTTGGCTTGCCGGAGAAGAAGGCTGGGGAGGAGGGGGATCTGCGTAGGTTTACGAAAGGTGTGGGCAGGCAGCAACAACAACTGACGCAGGGCTTTCCTTCGACGCAACATGCAGTCCCAAATGAGGAAGTTGTGCTTCCCCAAGCTTCGGAGCATGCTGTGATGGGAGCTGAGGCCGACAGAGCTCTCTGGCAACATTTATTGCGTCTGCAGGCTGAGGTGGAATAGGTGATGGGGCGGGTTAAAAACAAGCTGCAACTCTCGGAGCAGCCCAAGCACGTTTCTGCGTCGTTACCAATGAGATGCCGCGTGTGTGGATTTACGCTGGCGGCCCAGCAACCTCAGCAATCAAAGGAGCAGGCCCAACATCTTGGTGAGGAGGCATCGGCCCAACAACATACAACGGTGAAGGCCCAGAATCTGGGTTGTGTCGTGGGTGAGGAGGTCCAGTATGTTGGGGCTGGCTCTGGTCCTGGGCAGTCGGGGGTGGGCCTTTCCGCAATGAGCTGTAGGTCGGGTCACCCTCCCGAGATGTTTACCCAACCAGCACCCGAGATCAGATATGTCTGCCCCACACAACACCAAGGTATCATCAGCGAAAAGCAGGTGAGAAATGCTCACACTACCATCCCCAACCGCAAAACCCTCTAAATCACCGTGGTCCACAACTTTCCTCATCATACGGCTGAAGGCTTCCATAACAATAGGAGACTTTCTACTCCTGCACCGGAGAAGGTGGTGGATGTGCTTTGGAGTTGGAATAGGAGACTTTCTAACCCCGTTGCTAAGGTTATTTGGAGAATGATTCCCTCGTGTGTTTGGTGGTGCCTTTGGAAGGAGCGAAATAATAGATGTTTTGAGGATGTCTCGTTGTCCCTAGTGGATTTGCAAGGGTTTATGTTGTTCTCCTTGTTTTGTTGGGCTAATGCGGCTTTAGGGGGCATTTTTGTCGACTTTGATGATTTCATTAGTTTTGTTGCTTGTTTGTCTTAAACGCTTTCGGTATAGTCCCTTGTACTGTTCTCGCTTGATTTAATAATATTTCCTTACTTATCAAAAAAAAAATTATTATATCTCACTTATGATTTAAAATGTTTACATGGGGGGCTTATTTATAAGCCACTAATTGCAAATGCCCACATTGCCTTAGCAATGTGGGACTACACATTTCGTAGGTATTGTAAATCTCAGAAATATTGCATTGCCCCCTTGTTGGACTGTTATGCTCACAGTTTAATGCTGCATATTGAGGATAGAGCACTTTTTTTTTTGATGAATAAGCCAATCTCATTAGAAATAGGAAAAACAATACAAAAGACTATACCGTCATCACTACTCCAAACAAGCAAGAAAACTGGGTGGATTGCTACATGTCATGAGAATAGGGAGTGAGGCTGAAATGGCTTTTCTTTCGTTTAATAGATTGTAGGGATACAAAAACACTTAATTTAGTTCCTAAGGTGGATTGTTACATGTCATGCCCCTTCTTTCATCTAGTTGTATTAGTGGTGAGCCTTTTTGTCATATCCAGGACACAGGAATTGGGTTCTCTGTATTGCGTGGTCACCTGATGGTAAGCATCTTGTAAGTGGGAGCAAGGCTGGAGAACTTCAATGCTGGGATCCACGAACAGGAAAGCCATCTGGCAATCCACTTATGGTGACTTCTTTTACTTGGATAATTTATCATTTTTTTTTTGCAGATGGATGGTTAATTGGTAAACCGGTATGCTTTGAATCATGTGGAGAGAAACTCTCCTATCTGGGAAGATTTATATTCACTTGGTCAGATTGGCTTTTGACAGTACTCAACCAATCTTTGAACTCACCACCTGTAAACTACTAGTGAACTCTGGTATCTCAATTTATTCATCTCACATTTTTCATCCTGAGCAGGTAGCTTCCTAAGGCAAAGGAGATCATGAATTGGTCCTTCAAAGTCATTATTTGACTGTTCACTTCTTTGACAGCCCTCGAAGGTCTAACTCTTGTACCCTGTCCTTGATTGGGCATAGCTACAAGAAGAATCACCTTAACAGTTTCTCTAGGTCTGCTAGTGGTTGATGAGATCCACAGGTCCAAAAGCACTACTGGAGCTTATTGGGAACAAACAAAGAGGAGAGTACGAGTAGATGAAAAAATATGGGAACTTAAAGTAGGTTGTAGCGTATTGGCCTGGACTTCGTGATATAGCCATATCTTCTTAGCAAGGCAACTTGCATGGTAAACAACTGGTAGTTCTGACAGCATGCAGTCCGTAGTCGAAGAAGACATGGCCTGGCATAAGGACTCATTAATTAACCTAAATTTGCCTCAAAGCAAAAGATTCGGTAGCCTAAATTTTCCTAAACAAGTTTCAATAATAGTCTTTTTGATACTTTTGGAAATTCTGGAAACTCCGATGCATGGCTAGTTGGCTGTGTCAGATGACTTCTAAGCAAAAATCTGCTCCATGGCGATAAAGTCTCATCTTCTGTGTTTCCTATTCGCCATTTCTTCCTCCAGCCCATGGCTCAGATTACAGTCCTGATCCATATACAGCTATGGACTTACTAGAGCTATTCCGTGTCCTATAATTATGGTCTCCAAAAATGGGTCACAAATGGTCGAACCACTATTCATAATGGCAGCTGTTATGCGTGGTGGCTTTTTAGCTAACTCTTCTCCCTGTTCTACTGTGCTAGTTGGAATTGAAGTTGACGAACTAAGGAAAAGCAGGGGGAAGTCTTAGATGGGGGGAGATCTTTTGATTGTAGTAAATGTGGACGTGTTTCTTTCTTGTTCCACTAGCTAGGACCAAATTCGCATGTCTGTTGAATAGTTTTCCTTTTATGGTCAGAAACTTAGGTTGTAACTTGATCAGGAGCGAGTATGTGGATGTTGCGTCCACAAAATATGGATCATTCAGGACTGGTGGTATATCAGTCCTTTATGTAGAGATTAACCTTCTAAAGCTTCAGCAAGATTCTAAATCATTTCTCTTTCTTTGAAAGACCTTACATATCTGTCTTTGACTTCCTTGAATAGATTGTGGTTGTTTGCAGCATGTAATCATTGACGCTAGCGCCTTTGTTTTGTTTTTTTTTTTTTTGTGGCCTAAGCATAGTTTTTTGAATTGATGGGCTTACAAGCACATAATCCTCTGACATTAATACTTGGAATATCTATTCCTAGGGTCACAAAAAATGGATTACTGGGATATCTTGGGAACCAGTCCACCTGAATGCTCCATGTCGGCGATTTGTAAGTGCTAGTAAAGATGGTGATGCACGCATATGGGACATTTCATTAAGGAAATGTGTTATTTGTCTTAGTGGCCATACACTTGCAGTAACTTGTGTAAAATGGGGAGGCGATGGAGTTATTTATACAGGGTAATCATTCTTCTTAAGTGAATCTAGTAATAGTGCGCTTTACTGGACTAATAAGCCCTGTCCAAGCTTTTAGTATTCTCTGGTTTGTAACTATATCTTCATCTCAACCATTGCAGCTCCCAAGACTGTACTATCAAAGTTTGGGAAACTACACAAGGAAAGCTAATCAAGGAATTAAAGGTAACTAGATAATTGTCTTAGAGCCATGTTTATTATAGTTCTGTTCCTTCTTTGCGTAGGTATACAAAATCCAATGGTTGATGTAATTTGTCTCTTTTCCTTGCTTTCTCCTTTTTCCTTTTAACTTCTCTTTGTATGCATGGTATTTAATTTAGGGTCATGGGCATTGGATCAACTCTCTTGCATTAAGCACAGAATATGTTCTTCGTACTGGGGCTTTTGACCATACAGGCAAGAAATACTCATCTCCTGAGGAAATGAAGAGGGTAACTGTCTATTTCATACTTTATTCACTTACTGTCTATTTTGTGCTTTAGACACTTACTGCACGTTAATTCATGAAATCTGTTTGATGCCTAAGTCGATGCAACAACATGAGGAATGTGACCTTCTGTGTGAGCTCTGGTTTGATTTTTCCCACTATGTTGCTGCGTTGGTATCATGCAGCTTTTCTTTTTTTGTCACTTTCATTGTTTTTTTTCAACTTCCTTTTGGGAAAACCGGAGGTGCAGTGTTTTATGCTGTTTTACTTTATTGGATTCTTCAGTCATGTTTTCCTTTTGGGATACCTATTAATTTTTGGCCTTAAAAGTTGTCAAATAATTGAGTGTATGTACCCACTCTCTTCCCACCCACCCTCCTGCCTCAGGTATTGCTATGTCCTATTAAGTTGGCAATTGTATGTTGTCGCAACCACTTTTCTAATGAGATTGGCTTATTTATCAAAAAAATTATTTACTCTCACGTTAGACTGGGGTTTCATGCACTAATTCTTTCTGCTTTTCTCCATCTTGCCTTCAGGTGAAACTAATTCCTTTTTTTCATGGTACTCATAAATATAGGTTGCTTTGGAAAGGTACAACAAAATGAAAGGCAATGGCCCGGAAAGATTGGTTTCTGGATCTGATGATTTTACGATGTTCCTTTGGGAACCTTTTGTCAGCAAACACCCAAAAACGCGCATGACAGGTCATCAACAGGTAGATATCCTAGTGTAATGTGATCATCCGTCATCAATTGAAGGAAGTAATATTTTGTAATGTGATTATCCATCTTGGATTGCATTCGTTTCCTTCCCTTAACTGACAAGCAATCATGATTGCAACAAAAAACAATTGCCAATTGCCAACTTGAGCTTACTCCTTTAACACCGGTTTTGTTGTTGGGTGGGGGGGGGGGGGGGGGCACACGTCATGATTTGAAAATTGAAGAAAACAAAGAGATGTCTCTTTCAACTCTCTTGTTCTTTCCTGCTACCTGACATCTTTTAGTTCATTCTAGCCTGTTCTGAAAATTGAAATCAATGTTAAGTTGCACATAGGCTTAAATGATTACCTGAAGCAGATGAATTTCATCTTCCTTTTTGTTTCCTATCTGTAACCATAGTAATTTAATTTGTCCTCATCTTGCCTGGTTTCTTCCCCCCCATCACCTCTACCCTCTTTTTTGTGTGGGGTTGGGAGATGGGGGGGACGCTACTACCATAAGTTAGGTAGGGCACCCTAGTTGTTGTGGGAGTTTGTATTATTTACGTTTATATGCTTTTTGATTTATAGAAGTTTATCATATCCCTTGCACAAATCTTGTTCTTCAATTATAAAAACTGAAGTATGACTTGTTCTCTCTAACAGCTTGTAAATCATGTTTATTTTTCACCTGATGGGCAATGGGTGGCAAGTGCCTCATTTGATAAGTCTGTCAAGTTATGGAATGGTGCTACAGGGCAATTCATTGCTGCTTTTCGGGGCCATGTTGGGCCCGTTTATCAGATCAGGTTTTTACAGTTCTCTTTCCATGGCTTATGTATTTCAATTCATATATCTTCAGCTAATTTTATGTTGCTTGTTGCTCTACAGCTGGTCTGCAGACAGTAGGCTTCTTTTGAGTGGCAGCAAGGACTCCACACTGAAGGTAACTAGTAAAAACTATCACCTTTTCATCTGAAACTACAGTTAATGAAATGAATAAGAGCCTTTGCTTCTTCTCATGGTGTTAAACCTAAAATTTGCATATTAGGCATTATAGACTAAGAAGATCTAATTGGGATTATTTATTTTCCAGGAGATGATGCCATGAAAATTTATGTAGTGCCATTTCTTCACCATTAAAAGCTATTTGGCTCAAAATGGAATATACTCATGGCAGATGCTATGCCCCACTATATTTAGTTTTTGTTTCTAGCTTGTGATTGATTTTGTAACCTTGAATATTGTCTTCTATCTGGATATATAAAGAAACATCCATCCCCCTCTGGTGCTCCCCATTCTGAACCTAAACCCAGCCTGCAGAATACTAGGCTTTGACATTGTCATCTTGCAACCTTCAAGGTGATATGTTAAGCATTGTAGTCTGTACTGTGTCAGTAACCTTTGGAATTTGACGGGGATTGTGTCAGGGTAAATGTGTTACCAAATACATGTATATCTAGATGTCTTGTTGTTTTTTATGTGGCATCAATGGAGGAAGTGCTCAATTTTTGCCAAGGATGGAATTGAAATTTGTTAAATTGCCTAGGTTTGGGATATCCGGACACGGAAGTTGAAACAAGATCTTCCAGGCCATGCAGATGAGGTATGTTATGTTTCCAAGAATATATTTTGTTTTGTTTTGGTTTGGTTTGTTTTGTTTGACATTTTGATAACTGATTTTGAAAAGGTTTATGCGGTTGATTGGAGTCCAGATGGAGAAAAGGTAGCCTCTGGTGGTAAAGATAGAGTATTGAAGTTATGGATGGGTTAGGTTAACCGAAGTCAAATGCATGATGGAAATTTGTGAACAACATACTTATATCCATCGAGAAACAATTGGCTATACTCTCAGGTCAAGTATCTGCTGAGTCATCAGCACTACTGAGAAAACAAGGCTGGCTGATTGGAGAAAAGCTCCTTTGCTGCACCTGCATTGCCTTTTTCACTCTGGCTTTTCGGCAGAGACGATACTTTGGACCACAAGCGCTCTGTTGTGCCGTCTCTGAGGAGGAAGTGTGTAGAAGCTGATACACTTGTCTGGGTCTCCTTGTAATGGTTCAAAAGCTGATATACTTGGTCTCGGTGTGATATTGAGGTTTAGCACTTTCTTAGTTGAGAAACTCCTAAGCTGAGATTTTCCTCGTGTAATGGAGATTGGGGTGGCTTAGAGCATTACTTCTCTTCTTTTTCTCTTACTGACAGTGGGATTATCTGCTTTGGAAAAGAAAACTAGTAACTATCATGATATTATTTTGGAAGCAATAGTATATGCTTGTAATTTTCTGCTCCTTGATTTTTCTATTTTCTTCATGGATTTGTGTAAACGCCATCACTAGCTGTTGATCACGCGAGTTGCCAATAAACCGTGTTCTCTGTTGGTTGTAGACCTAATGCCTTTTCCTTTTGTTTTGTTTGCAAGTGACCCAAAGCCAGATTAAGAAGCTCCCATTCTTTAAAACATATTGGAATACTTATTTGAAGAAATTACCAGGACTTTGAAACGGTTTTTTGGGGACCCATGTCTATGCTGATCTTGCCTTGTTGGTAACAAATCCAATTAACATACCAAGAGTAAGTAAGAATTGTTCAGCAAATTTTGGAGTAGGGAGTTGAATGGGCTATTGCGCATGTTAATAGGGGTTGGGAATTCTGTAAGAGAGATTTTGCGAGACACATCCAACCCATTGAAGTTATGAAAGAACCTGACCAATGGGAGGTGAGCAATTAGGGAAGAACAAGTTGGATAGACAGTTTCCCTTATTATACAAACTTCCAAGATTAGCGAAAACCTAGAGCAAAATAAAGTGCAAATAATGGGAAGGACGACCATAACAAATTGTACTATTCATTTGCATGACTTCCCTTTTAACAGCATAATTCAGAAAATGAGGAAGCCCTTCTCCTTCAAGCTTTCAACAGTATCCCTAAGACTCACTTCCAGAGGAATGAAGTTAACGCCCAAACTTCTGGCTCTGTCTTGGGATACCTTGTAGAATGGCAATGAAGATTTGTCATCTTCAAATCTGGAAAAATTAGAAACAATGAAAGCTTGTCATCTTCAAATCTGGAAAAATTTGAAATACATATAACTATATAAGATCCTTCTTTGCTGTTGCGTTTTTGGTGTACAAATACATACAAATAAGTGTTTGAAGTCTGGCCCCAGGCTTACTCAGGCTCTTTTATGTAATAAGAAATTAAGGTATATGTGCGTACCTCTGATTTCTCACAAAAAGCAGGATCGGAAAAGGAAGTCTCATCAAGTTGTACATCAGGAGTAAGAGGTTTTCCACTGAATACAACAGCTGCCCCTGAGGACGTTATAATCACTCTTTTAACAGAGGAAGCTTTACAGTATGAGCTCAGAATGTTGAGTGTTCCCTTCATAGCTGGTTCGATTAGTTCTGCCTAGAAATAATTAAGTATAAACAAATTCATATGAATTAATGTTAATTAGTGAATTGAGATGTCAACAATGGATATATGTATATATGTACGTACCTGTGGATCCATGACATTGACAGGACTTGCTGTATGAAAAACGCCCTCACAGCCATCAACCCCAGAATCAAAATATCATTCTTCCAGTAAGTCTTGAACAAATGAAGTCTTTCCTTAGCTCCATCCAGCGCAAGTAAGTGTTTTGTTTTCTTTGGGTCATCTGTGGCACATTCAAAGCAGAGGTCGTGCATAAACTATCAATTATAAGAGTTTTGACACGTTAAACTTTATCACATTGCATTCTCTCCATTAACTATCAACTATAAGCATTTTGTATCCTATGCCAATACATCAAGTCAACGGATCTATTATTATATTAGATAGAAAGTTCAAATATATAACATTAAATAGTTAGAAGATGCAACGTGTCAAAATAAATTATTTAAGATTGTTGGTCCAAACATTCAATGTATCTAGCTATGCGCCTACCTACTAGCTTCCAAAATAAAGAAGTATATGCTATGTTTGATTTTGTTTTGAAAATATTTTCTGTGTTTGTTTTTTTTTAGGTAGTGGAGATTTTTCTTGGGATTGATGAAAAATTTGTTAAAAGTTGTTGGAATTTGTTAAAAATTGTCGAAAATTATAAAAAGTTATTGAGATTAGTAAAATGTATTGAAATTGATGAAAAAGTAGTTTTGAAATTTTTTTGAAAATGTTTCAAGAACGAGAGGACTCTCACTTAGGTCTCTGAAAAAATGCTAAATTGTATTCACAATAAGATAAAGAAATAACTTTTTATCAATCTCAGTAACTTTTTACACTTTTAAACTCAAAATTTAGGTACTGAAATTGGTTATTGAGATTGGGTATGTAATTTCGAAGAAAATCAAAAATTGTGGAATGCTACTTTTGAGTTTTGAGTTTGGTAGCTAAACTCCAAACTCATCATAATCATGCCTTGTTGTACAGTTGAAATCTAGCCCCTGCTACTTGATCATTACTTGTGTTTTTTTCCTGATTTTCCTCTATTTTTGAAAATCGTTAATTTGAAATTCTTTGAAACATGATAAGTACTACCATTTTTTTTTTAATTTTAAAAATTTTTAGTATTAACTTCAAAATCACGTCAATTTTTTTCTCTACTATTGGAAATGTCATTGGATTTCCACTTTCTGTTAATTTCGTTAACGCTTCTTTCCTAATCAATGTTCTATTATTTTTTTTAAAAAAATACCTTAATTTTATCAAGCCTGGAGATCCGGTCTAGATTTTGAATTTGAATGTCAACTTACAGTGGTATCACTGAGAAGTAGAGTAGAAGATTGCAATAACTGACTGACAGTCGTCAAAAGCTGATGAAAAAAGATCCAAATTTATCAATAATCTTGGAAAATGTGAGAAAAAAAGAAGAAGAAAATATTCTTCTCATCTCACCAACTACACAGCCATCGACCCATAATCAAAAGATCATTCTTCCAGTAAGTATGCTTTGAACAAATGAAGCCTTTCCTTAGCTCCATCCAGCGCAAGTAAGTGTTCGCTTTTCTCTGGGTCATCTGTGGCACATTCAAAGCACGAGCAGTGTATAAACTATCAATTATAAGAGTTTTGACACTTTAAAATTTATCACATTGCATTCTCTCCATTAACTATCAACTATAAGCATTTTGTATCTTATGCCAATACATCAAGTCAACGGATCTATTATTATATTAGATGGAAAGTTCAAATATATAACATTAAATAGTTAGAAGATGCAACGTGTCAAAATAAATTATTTAAGATTGTTGGTCTAAACATTCAATGTATCTAGGCTATGCGCCTACCTACTAGCTTCCAAAATAAAATATGCTATGTTTGATTTTGTTTTGAAAATATTTTCTGTGTTTGTTTTTTTTTCTTGAGGTAGTGGAGATTTTTCTTGGGAGTGATGAAAAGTTTGTTAAAAGTTGTTGAAAATTGTAAAAGGTTATTGAGATTAGTAAAAAGTATTGAAATTGATGAAAAAGTAGTTTTGAAAAGGTTTCGAAAACGAGAGGACTCTCGCTTAGGTCTCTGAAAAAAGGCTAAACTGGTTTCACAATAAGGTAAAGAAATAACTTTTTACCAATCTCAATAACTTTTTATACTTTTAAACTCAAAACTCAAATTTTAGGTATTGAAATTGGTTATTGAGATTGAGTATGTAATTTCGAAGAAAATCAAAAGTCGCGGAATGCTACTTTTGAGTTTTGAGTTTGGTAGCTCTGAAGGAAAACAAGAGGACTCTCGCTTAGGTTTCGAACTAAGGCTTTGACAGTGTAGCCGTGTTGTAGTAAGAGCTTCACCAGCCATGCTGCTATGTATCCGGATGCTCCAGTAACACAAACTACTACCCTATCTGCTTTGCTACCCATAATTCTCTCTCTCTCCCTCTCCCTCTCCCGCTCTGATAGCTGTCCAATTTATTCAATATCCCTCCCTCACTTTTTTATAGGTGGTGTTTGCATTGATTTATGGGGTTGTTAAAAAAGTAGATTTAGGTGGTCTTCTTTTACCTGAAATTTCGAGTTATGAAAATTTTCAACTAAACAAACACACTTCAAAATTTCTAACTTTTACACATACATACTCTACTTTTCACAAACCTCAATAAATCTCAATAAAGTAAAGATTCTCAAAATTTCGGGCAAACGAATGCCCCTTAATTTTAGAAGTTGGTAAAAAAATGAAGAGAGTGCTTCACCGAGATGACGCCTCCTTTTACATACATCACGTTCTCCAATTCACTTATATATCTATGTCTCACCGGATCCATAAACAATAGCAAATCTTAATAAGTTTGTTATCCCCGCCTTCCCAAATCTAAGCATTTTGAAGATATATATCGCCCAAAAAAAGAAAAAGAAATAAAAATGGTCTAAAAATAAGTGAAGATTGTGGATAATTAAAGGAAAAAATTTGAAACTTTTCCTTTTTTGCATTTTTTCAATATTGTTTAAGCAAATCCAGGATGACATTTACGAGAATTTTTGTTGGAAATGTTTCCTTATTTGTAATTTTTCTATTATTGTTTAAGCATAACTAGGAAGGCATTTACTCGCAGAGAAAAAAAATTTTGAAAATATTTCCTTTTTATATTTTTACATTATCTTTTAAACAAAAATCCTCTTACAACATATCTTCTACTTTCAACTTTTCTTTTCTTACTCAACCTTATCACATTTTTTTTCTTTTGCTAAGCAAAAAGGAGGGCAACAGTAGTAACCCTCCTTAGGCTTGACCATAGGAGCATTGTCCATTTATAGTCATAGCTACTACTTATTAGAGGAGTCTGTCGTCACAACACCAACCGGTCCTAGCCCATTTACTAGGTCCAAATCCTACCGAAACCGAGTAGAAAATTTCAATGCTTAATTTATTTGCCGTCTGCAACTACAAAAAAAAAAGTGTTGAGGCCCACATGCTTTATAATATCAATAATCAATGTTTACACTTAACGGCCAAAATATTACCTTATTGATTCTCCACATAGCCACCGGTGGTACAAATGATGTGGTTAATTTATTTAATATTTTCTAAGTGAAAATTTTTCACTTTGGCCCTATTATCTATGAGATAAATATCACTTTAAATGTTCGAAGTATCACTTTGCCCTATTATCTTTTTATAATTCTATTTATAAAAAGATAAACTCCAAAAAAGAAGAAGAGAGATTAGATAACAACCCCAATAAGGACTCATCCTAATCATGCCTTGTTGTACAGTTGAAATTTAGTCCCTGGTACTGGATCATTACTTGTTTTTTTTCCTGATTTTCCTCTTTTTTTTATCTATTTTCTTCTATTTTCGAAATTCGTTAATTTGAAATTCTTTGAAACATGATAAGTACTACCTTTTTTTGTTTAATTTTAAAAAGTTTTAGTACTGAATCTTCAACCACTTCAAAATCACGTCATTTTTTTTTTCTCTACTATTGGAAATGTCATTGGATTTCCATTTTCTGTTAGTTTCTTTAAGGCTTATTTTTTAATCAAAATTCTATTTTTTTTTAAATACCTTAATTTTATCAAGCCTGTAGATCCTGTCTAGATTTTGAATTTGAATGTCAACTTACAGTGGTATCACTGAGAAGTAGAGTAGGTCAAAAGCTGATGAAAAAAAGATCCAAATTTATCAATAATCTTGGAAAATGTGAGGAAAAAAAGAAGAAAATATTCTTCTCATCTCACCAACTATTTTCAGCCACCCCACAAAAACAGTGAACTCGAAAACCACTCCCAAAGAATCCTACAACTTTGCATTTCCATTTCCATTTGTAGAAATCGATGAGAAGAAATCCCTCGCTTCAGTTTCTGGGCTCCTGGCGCTTCTGGTTCATCAAAGAAGATCCATTGTAAAAGTTTACAAGAGAAGTTCAGAAATAGTCTGATGGATTCAAGACATGAACAAAGCTCTTCGTTTGATTTGTATGCAGCTTTGGCTACAAAGGAAGAGGTAGAGAATTCAAATGGCATGGGAAGCACAAATTCAGCTTTTCTGAGATTGATAGACTTGAACAAAACTGCATGTGACAGTGAAAATGTTAGGTTCCTTGATGAACAAGTAACTTCTCACTGTATGTTAGTTATGTTATTGACATTTATTTTTTAACTTGTTTTTTCCTTCTCTAATGCTAGTCAGTCCCTACGCTTACTAGAATGAGGACATCATTCATATAGAAAAACGCCAAGTCCAGTAGAAAGATACATGCATACATGCATATACGATTAGAACTACTTTTTTCTTTCAAATTAGTATTCTCAAATACTCCACAAACTTTAACTTGTTTCGATTCATCTTTCAACTTCTAGTTAATTTCATCCCCAAATATATAGCTAAGCTTATTGTTCAATGATAATAATAATAAAAAAATCAACTGACTACATATTGTTTTTGGATTTACAAATCAAATAAGATGGATCCAAATTTATATGATCACTTAAAGAGTAGTTGAATTGAGAAATGAAATTGCTACTAAAAATAGACTTTGAGGGGTGAGTTGTAGAACGAGTTAAAATTTATAAAGATATTTGAGAATTGAGAAAGAAAAATTGCAATTTGCCTTTTTTATTATTAAAATATGGTTCTCGAATATCATCTCTAATTTAGTGCATAGTGCCATAGTGGATATAAAGTTCTTGTACTTGCTTGCTGTAGTACTGATATTCGAGAAAACATCTTCCATATTTTTCTAAATGTAGATGGTTCTCAGCCCATCAATGGCTCAGATCCAGCTTCAACTTCATCACAGAAACAAGATGAAGGTGGAAGAGAAAATGATGGCACAGACTTGAACAAAAAACCCAAGAGAAGACCCAGAAAGAAGTACTGGCCAAAAGTGGTCTGTGAAGGCAAACCCACAAGGATTCCAAAAGCTAGGACAACGAAACCTGCAACACCAAAGTGTGTTTCTGTGGAGAAAAAAGTGTCGGGAAAGAGGAAGTATGTAAGGAGAGGCAGTTGCAAAAACTTGGCTACTCCCTCAGATGTCATGGTTATTGCCAGAGAGGATGAGGTTGGAGAACCATATTTTAAGGTTGATCAATGTTGCAGGAAAGCAGAAAAATAAGACCAGTTTTTCCCGAGATTTGGAAGAAAAAAAGAATGAGGCAGAGACGCAGAACAGATATGTCAAGCATTACTTGGTCACCAATATCAACAGGAACTTACAAGAGACAAGATATTACATGCAGCAAGTATAATATAGATTCCGGTTGCAAGACATTGAAACGTACCAACAAAAAGGTAGCCCCAAAATTCACTCAAGAACTGCACAATGTGGTCTGCAACTCCAAGATGTCTTGCTGCTCTCCACCAGCTGACAATGATACTGAAGAACCAGCAACTTCCATGGGACTCCTTCAATCAATGACAACCATCAATAATGGAAGTTGCACGAAAGTAGAGATTTTTGACCGACCAGAAGGCAAGACAACAAAAAAGAGGTCCAATATGTTCCTTCTTAGGCGCAACATAGATGACTTAATGGCACTTCTGCCTATAAAGAAAGATGACTCAATTCCACTTCTTCCTAAAAAGAAGGGACGTGGATCAATCTTATTAACAAAAAAGAAGAGATCCAAGGAGTATACTCGAAGAAGGAGCAATGTCGCCGACTTCCCTGCATCTCCAGTCCGGAACTGTAATCACTTGCCCAGTGAAAGGCAAGAACAAGTACTTGACATTTCCAGAGGACCTGAAAGTTGCAATGATTGTTTTGTCAATTCAGCGTTTCATGATCAAGAGATTGAAGGAAGCCTAGCCAAGGATGCTTTATTATTTGGTCACAACCATGAAACGACTGTAGCAGAGAAGTGGCCTCAAGACAATTCAGAGTCTCAGTACGGTAGAAGTGAAGGAAGCCTCTCCCGTGATGCTTTATCTGGTAAAACTTATGAAAGGAGAGCAATGTGGACCGAGTCAGAACCTTCTATTGTTGGAGATGCTAAGAGTACTCAGATGGAATCCTTTAACAAAGATTCAGATTTTCATAACAACAGAACTTATGGAAACCCACAAGAGAATACACACTTTCAGCCCAGTTCCAAATCAAGAGGTACTTCCATATACTATTTTCTCCTCATGTAGTACTCATATTAGTTCCTAATCATGGAAATAATAGCAGCATTTTCTACCAAGCAGTTGATGCAGGTACACAGGAAGAAAGCATCAACTTCCGTGGTGATAAACTTACGTGTCTCAGTGATGAACAAAATGCTCTCCTGGAGCAAGATCGAACTACATGTGATGATGAGACTGGGCATGACACACTAGTTCCAGTTGAGGAACAGTACCAGATTGCATATGGTTCTAATGGTGGGCATGGCACTAGCCAAACCAATGGTGCTTATGTTAGGGAAAGGAAAATAACAGAACTGTGTCCTAATACGGTACAATATGCTGTAAATTTGGAGTTTCAAATTACCAGAAATGAGAAAAGCCCATCAGAGCACGAGGATTTCTTGCTCAATACCAAATCAAGAGGTAATTCCATATAGTGGAATTCTCTTGTTTTGTTTTTAATTCAGGGAGGTCATCTTCCAAAACATTAACCCCTATTATGGAAACAGTCCGCTAACTTATATTATATACTTTACATAGGTCTGCAGGAACTGGACCTTGATGCCCTTCTTCGAAAGTTTACATGCATGCATATAAGTGATGTACAAAATCAACTCCTGGTGCACTATCAGAATGCACATGGTCCTAACAGCAGGGATGACACTCTTGTTCCTTATCAGAAGCAAGACCAAAATGCACATGATCCTACCAACATGCACCGCACATTAGTTCTGTATCAGGGGCCTATCACACAGGGTCCTAACTGCAGGGATGGCACTCTTGTTCCTTTTCAGAAGCAAGACCAAAATGCACACGATCCTACTAACAAGCACAGCACATTAGTTCCCTATAAGGGGCCATTTGAGCTTATCAAGAAACGGCGAGAGCTGGCCAAAGTAAACCTAGATCCAGAGACAATGAAAGTTTGGAACCAGCTAATGGATAAAAAACTTGGTGAAGGTGAAACAAAAGCAGATGAGGAAAAGGATTAATGGTGGGCCGAAGAAAGAAATCTGTTCACTGGACGCATAAATGCATTTGTTGCTAGCATGAATGATATCCAAAGTAACATTCTCTGGTTTTGGTATTGTCCTCAACTGATACTGGAAACAACATGTGTCTATATATATAAATGAAGATATTATTTTCAAACAGGGAAAAAGTAGTTCTTGAATTGGTGACATAATATGGAACAGAACTCATAGTTTTCCTTTTGCTAGGGGGAAAGGAGGGCGGGCATAAGGTTTGAATCACCATAATTTTTTTTAACTAAACACAAACCCTACCCCACCCCATGGGCCCCACCACCCCAAAAAAAGGTCATCACTGTTGTTCTGCTGCACTAACATCCACTTATGCAAAAGGGTTTCAAAGGTGTGATGAATATGCAGCTTCCACAATGATAATGCTTTCCGAGACAGCATATCTTGGAATAGCACACCCATAGCGGATGCATCTCACCTGTTTACTAGTCTCATTCAGAATTTCATCTACAAAATGCACAAAAGTCATTGACCTGATATTATTGAAGAACTGCTAATGTCTGATCCCGATGAAGGAGCAGCTAACTCTCAAATAAAGTGAAATACTATAAGACAACACTATTTTTTGAAAACCTTTCACTCTTCCTGTACCATGAAACAAAATGAATTGACATACCAATGAGCTAACATCATAATCATCATCTCCACAGGGGATAGACGTTTCAAAAAGTGGAAAGGTTCAGTTGTGGACTCTGTGTGCGGAGTTTTTTTGACTCAGAATGTATCTGACCACCTTTCAAGGTAGACAGAAGTTACTTGGCTACCATTTTTTTTTTCATAGGCATGGGTACAAATTAAAATAACAAGATAAGGAGACACTTCTAACTTTTTGCTGCTTTCTTCAGCTCTGCCTATATGTCACTTGCCTCTAAGTTCCCTGCAAGCAACCACAGAGCAACCGAGGAAAATCTACAGATAAAAGACAGCCAAGAATCTGTTGCAAGTAATACAGAATCTGCTGGGGCAACAGATGATTCAGAAGGTAATGAATTACTTGGAGGTGAAACTGAACCAGATGAGTGGGAGAATGGAGCGACCCTGGCATTCGGGGCCCAAGGGCCAGGCTTTGCACCTCATAAATTTGAAGGCCTCTCTACAGAGAAAACCACTGAAGGAATTCAGTTCTTGTCTGCCTGCAGCTCAGTACCAGATCTTGGACCTACAAATACACACTTCAGCATCGAAACTTCTGGGGGTTTTGCAGAGCCTCAACCATCTGAGAAAACCACCTTACAGCAGAAATTATTTTACAGTCATGAAAGCAGTATCTTGACATTTAAGGAGAGCTCTGAAAATGAATATGCAAACCGAAGGGGAATTGAGTTTGAAAATAAAAACCTATAATCTGACAGAGCAAATGACCGGGAATGCAACCAAGATGCCTATGCATTTGAACCTGCGGTTTTTTCAAATCTAGTGGTGGATCATCTGGATATTTTGAACTTCGAGAAGGTGAATGTAGAAGACATAAACAATGACTGGATGCTCATAGAAGCAGCTACAGATTATTCATATGCATCAAACAGGTTTTGTCTGCCCCCAGGATACAGATCACAAGCAGAACATGGGATAGAAAAGTGTTTGCATAATTGTAACTCTCATAGAAGAGAAAGAACAAACTTTCAAGCTAAAAAGAGACTAGCTGATGAGCCTGAAAACTCAGTTGATGAAATGGCACAAAGTCAGAAGGGAAAGATGCATCCAGGTGTTTCGAATGCCATGAAAGGAAAAAGGAGTAAAGGAAAAAATACAAACTCATATGAACAACAATTGTCTTCTAGTACGCCGTTTGATAAGACAAAGATGGGTCCTCAGAGAACAGTGGTTAAAAAAGTCGAAAAGGAGGAAGAAATCGACTGGGATAAACTAAGGATAATCTATTCCACTGTCGAACCAAGAAGTAGTGATCACATGGATTCTGTGGACTGGGAAGCAGTTAGGTGTGCACAGAACATAGAGATTGCCAGAGCCATCCAAAATCGTGGCCAACACAACATCATTGCACGAAGAATTAAGGTATAAAACATTTTTCAGTAACTACCGTAAGTTCTGAGAAGAGAGCTCTTAACGTATTCCTTGTATATGAATCATTTCCATAATCATTCAAAAACAATTGCTTGCTTTTGCAGGACTTTCTAAACGGAGTGGTTGATCTACATAAAAGCATTGACCTTGAATGGTTAAGAAATGTTCCACCTGATTTAGCAAAGTAAGCTCAAACCTGTAATTCACTTTATTATACTAGCTTCTACATTTTGAAATATTATCTTATATATTTAGATCGTCGCCATAATCTGTAATATGCGTTTCTGAAATGATTGGTCAATCATCAATACTCTAGGGAATACCTTCTTAAAATAAACGGACTCGGGTTGAAAAGTGTTGAGTGCGTGCGGCTGTTAACACTTCAAAATATTGCCTTCCCTGCAAGTGTTCCACTCAATCTATCGACATTTATCTTCTATCAAGTTTGAGTGCACATGAGATGATATATTTGCTTCTTTAATAAGGTGGATACAAATGTTGCTCGGATCACAGTGCGTCTGGGATGGGTCCCCCTTCAACCATTGCCTGGAGGCCTTCAAATACATCTTCTAGAGCAGTAAGAATAATAAATGAATGAGCTACTCCATCCACATTTTCATTCAAGATGAAACATTTTCTTATCTTCTTTTTTTCTTTTGAGCACAGGTACCCTTTGATGGACACTGTACAGAAATACCTTTGGCCACGACTGTGTAATCTTGACCAACGGACATTGTAATCATCTAGTTCTCTGTAACATCATTTATCAATATCTATGTGACTTTCATATAAATACCAATTACTATTAGTTAACAGCATAATATCTGTAAATCAAACAAAAACCATTTTCCTTCTCATATATTCTTCAATGCAGGTACGAACTGCATTATCATTTGATAACCTTTGGAAAGGTATGAAATCATACTTTTATGCAAATATTTCACTAAAGGATCAATGACTTGTCCACTTTTGGGTTTTTAAGGAAAATATATTTATTGGTGATTTACATGCTCCAAAAATCATACAGGTTTTCTGTACAAAGAAAAATCCAAATTGCAATGCCTGTCCAATGAAGGGAGATTGCAGACACTTCGCAAGTGCAATTGCAAGGTTTGGACATATTTGATTCCCAATATTTCAAAATTGTCCTCTGATGCACATGCAGATTGAAATACCTAATGCTAAAAGAAAACTTGTAGTCCAACAAGTGATCCCGATGGGCAGAATAAATCAAATTGATGACTTGAGAGAGAAATAGAGTACTCCATGCATCATACATAAGATGTTAAAATTCTCTTGCAAGACATCACTAGCCTAAGCATTGCAGTTATCAATAGAAAAAGCATTTAGATCAGGATAGATGGGAGTCAAAATTGTTTTAAGGTTAGAGAATAACAAATAACAATCCAAGTTGGGATATCAGGTCATTCCTGATTTCTAAATTTGATATCCAGAAGATACAAAAAGACATGGTTTGGTTGATGGAACAATGTGCTACTTTCTAAATTCACACACCACACAAACTCTCACTCTAATTCACAAAAAAGGTTTTAGTGCATGTATACTTGAATTTTATGAATCACATCTAATGTACTATGTTGGATGCAGTGCAAGGCTTGGCCTACCAGCACCAGTTGATAAAAGCTTAATAAGTACAGGGATTCCGAACGTGACGGCTGAAAATCCAAATCTGGTTACAAACCCGACTGCACTATTTCTGGAGCCTAACCCACTTTCAGGCTTGGGAAACCAAACTAAGAAATTTGAACCTATCATTGAAGAGCCAGCATCGCCAGAGCCTGAATATGCACCTATCATGGAAGTGCCAGCATCACCAGAGGCAGAGCTTGAACATTCAAAACCACAAGAAAGGGACATCGAAGGATTTTTTAAGGATGATAGTAATCCTGATGAAATTATTAGAATCAACTTAAGTCTTGATGATTTCACAACCTATTTACAGAATCTAGATAAGAACCAGGTCATGCTTCACAACAATGATATGTCAAAAGCTTTAGTTCCTTAGAAGCTGTTTCCATCCCCATGCCCAAGCTGAAGAGTGTTAGCCGCTTAAGGACAGAGCATCAAGTGTAAGTAGGAATTTTCAATAGTTATTTGATCAAAAAACATATAGAACTTGACACTGGTGCAGGAACTAGGGCAAGCCAAACTTTATATGGTTCAAATTCAGTAGACATGAATGGGATAGCCCAGGCAATAAAATGGCATTGGTTCCGTATTAAATAAAGTCAACCTAGTAGTTCTTAGCTGAGTTATATTAGAACTTTGATATAGTCGCATACTATAGAGGCTATTTGATTGTCCAAATTTTGACTTGGTGCATGTTTCTCATATTATTTTGGCTGAGTGATTTATTGCTGTAACTCTTGGAGTTCGGTCGATCACCATTATAAATTCAAAATGAGGTATTTTACTAGCTTTGTCAGGTCCTTTTCAAGATGATGATTATGTGTCTTAAATGTGAAATAGAGTATGAAAACAGTTTAACTCTACACCAAAAGAATGTTGAAGAAACAGCAGAGTACTTTAGGTTCTTGGTCCTGCTACTAGATTTTCAGTTGTAAAAAGCAAGGCAAACCATTTGATGTTTTAATTATATTCACTTTTCGATGACCTTACACTATTATATTAGTGAATGAAACCTGCCAGTGCCAATGCATACTAACTAATATCTACTTTCATGCAGGTATGTACTTCCAGATACCCATCCTCTTCTAACAGAGGTAAGTAGGTTGTGTTTGTGTTGTAAAATTTTAGTGTTGTTAAAATTTTAGGTATTGGGTTTAGTGAAAAAGTGAAGAAAGAGGTAATTTTTTATATTTTTTTGTAGTAAATAGTAATGATTTGATGGGGAGAGAGAGATTATATTGTAATATTTAATTGTGTTAAAATTTTAGAAGGGGTAAAATTTTGGTACACAAACGCACCCTAAGTCCCTTTTATTTTGCAAGGACTACTATGGCACGCTCTAGTTAATTTTGTCTATGATTTTTCAGCTAGACAAACGAGAGGGTGATGATCCATGCCCATACCTTCTAGCCATATGGAAACCAGGTAAAACATAGCAGTCAAAGCATGTTATGTAATAACTATGCAAACCATGTAACATTAATATTCCACCTGTGTCAAACCCTAAATGATTTTTGCACTTTAGATTTGTCACGTGCAAATCATTGGCAATTCCAATCTAATGAATCGATATCTTCTGGCTCAAAACACGTGCTCCCATATGTGTGGATCATTTTCTTTACTCGGAACTTTTGGCCAAAACCTTCCACGTGCCTTACACCGCGCGTGGGCTACCACTGTCGTTGCCAAATTACCGTTTTTACTCGACAAGTAGCATTGCCTCCCACGGTCCCACCTACGTCTCTCTCTCTCTGTGCGCAATGGCTCTCGCCACTTCCATCTCCGGCACACCACTCTCCGTCTCAATACCGATCCGCCGCACTTTTTACAATCGGCCGTGCTTTTCTTATCCATGTGCTTCTTTGAGCCCCTCGCCGTCATCCGAGTCAAAGTCGCCAACACCACCAAGTAAACCCACGCTTCCACCTACTACTTCTTCATCGAACCCCTTTGGTGTCGAGCCCTCTAGACCGTCTGACTCCAGCCTCAACTATGCTCTCGCGAACCCGAATGGCAGCCCGGTAGTCCGATTCCTTCGGTCCACCGAGTCGACCATTGAGAGGGTGAGTAACGTCACTATACTTGCTTCCTCTCTTCGTTTCAATTAAAGTTGAATTGAAGTGGAATTTAGAAAGTAAAATTTCTGCTAAATGATGAATATTTCGGAGAATATAATCAAGAAACAGCCCTTTAGTATTAAGTCATTTAAATAACTTTGGGGAATTCCATGAGATAAATTTTTTTAGTATCGATTCCGCTGTTGAGAGAAAAAGTTCAGTTATCAAGCGAATTTTTCTTTTTCTTTTTTTCACTTGCGACTTGACAGCCATAAAAACTATGTAAGTTATAGTAATAGAACTGAGCCATTAATAGTTGATGGGAAATGACTAGTTTGTTTGACAGTTGCTACTGATAAATACTTAAAATGAGGGTACTTTTACTAGTCTGAAAATAAACAAGAGTCTCGCAAAGCTGGGGGATCAGTCAGAACTTTAGCCTGAAGATCAGAGTACCCTTAATAGACAATAAACTAGGGGGCTTGGCCCATATATGCGTATAATCAAGACATGGCATCCGCCGTACTTCTCTACCTGTGATAAATTTTTTTTTATATAGGTCTTTATGATAGTGTCTGGCATAAGTACTTAGTCAGAGATTTACTGTCTGACTAATGCTGTCCGTCATCATGTCTGATGTCACTGTAACTCAGCTGAACAAATATTCCAATTGCAATACTGCAGATTGAGTTTGATGCATATATGGCTTCGGATTCTGTATTTGCAAAAAGAAAACGAAGTAGTAAGCATTCAACAACTGAAAAGGAATTCCAATAAATTAAACATTACTGAAGATGGAACTTTGCAAATGGTATCCATTTTAGTGAAAAAAAATAAACATAAAATATATCTTTAAATGTCTTTAAACAGAAATGCAGGTTCACAAATATATGGGTGACATTGGAAATTAAGTGGATAACATTTCGTATATTTTGGACAAACGAAAAGGGAATATATTCTTTGGGATGGAGTATGTATAACAATAGTTGCTATGTTTCCATCCTCTCTTGTATGCGACAGTGCTCTGGGAGAATCTTGCTCCTTGACTTCATAAGATGCACATCCAAACACTATGCAAAAATATGTTTTCTTCTTCTTTTGCTTTTGTCCTGCTTTGATTGTGTGTCTGTGTCAAATCACTCATGCATTTCTTCCCTATCTATCTCGATGTTTTATTCATATTCTAGGCTTAAAAGCGTTTTCATTGTCCATAATTGAGCAGGCAATTTTTGACTTCCGCTTCTTGGCACTTCTGGCTGTTGGAGGCTCGTTGGCTGGTTCTCTCTTGTGCTTTCTCAATGTACTTCCCCTAATTCCCTAGTTACTTCAAATTGTAAAATGACAAGCATTACATCACGTCCAAAGATAATATCCATGTTTTATTAGCTATTTGCCAGAATTTATTTGTTTCTAAGCTTCAGTTATTTATTGATGATGATGCTAATGATGGTGGATTTTTAGAAGTTTTAACTTTTCTCATTGTCCATGAATCAAGTAAAATTGATAAATCTTCCTGTATATTCACATTCTGTACATCCTAAAACAAGCCTCATAGTCTAACCATGAAGTTTTTGAGGACCATAACTGACATTTCTCATGTCCTCAAAATAACTGCAGAACAATAATAAACTACTGATATTTTTATAAGTTCCATGACTCCATGACTCACAGGACCGTAATTGGAATGTATGAGCAACCTCACTTTCTTTCCATTAGGCAAGACCTTTTCCTCTTTCATTGCCTCAATCCCAAATGCACAGTACAATTATGTTCCTCATTACTGCTTTTATAGGTAGAGAAATGGTACTAAAAGAACATGGGCTCCCTTTCTGGACAAAGAGGATAAAGGTTAGGAGCAGAGGCAACCTCCAATAGTTTTTCCTTTCCCACACCTTCTGAAACTAGTTCCCAAAACATGAGAGAATTCTGCCAAGCACAATACAATTGCTGGCTATTCTCTGTGGCCCCATCACAGGCCTGTTATCTGCTAACCATGGACTACGTGTTCCAATCAGCAGGTCTTGAGTTTTTAATTAGTCACTTAAATCAACCCTAACAAAATAACTGTCTAGGAATGGAACTGACTTCCATCTAGTAGACTAGAATATACCATTGAACTTGTCCTGTTTTCATGCTTTATAACTTGCTAAGTACTTTTAGCAAAAACTGACAAAGTGTTCTTCAAACTCAAAGCATAATTCATGGTGGTAAGCAATATCTACTTTTTCGTTATTATGTTTTTGAAAGCTGCATTCTTAGTGGCAGTTCTTTCAGCCATTAATTCCTACTACAGTGGTAGAGTTAAAGAGAAACACAAAAAGAAAAAAGAAAAACTATGAAGAACATTATTCAACGAAAATTAGGGAAGTCGTCCTTCAGTGAGTACCATTGTTGACTATTCACATTTCCTTGAATAGACCCAGAAACCTGAGTTGATTGCACTGAGAGATTATTTCCAAGGCATGGTACTATTCATGAATCTTCCAAGTTTTATGGGTTTTTATAATTTACTGCAAGGATCGACAAGCTGATATTTCTCATTTGCGTACTCTGATTCGGAAATCAAACAGCTGATACTTCTCACTTGCATACTCTGCTTCTCCAGTTATGTAGTAGCAGATTATAGTTACATAATATGTCGGATGGGTCTTTTATTAATTCCTTTGGAAGGTTTTGACACTGACTCTGTGTAAACGAAGTTTACATCGTATGATCCTAATATGTTATCTCATTTTACATGAACTTCCTTATGGATTTTTTTTATATGTTTCTGATTACTGATTGTCTCGGTTTATTTGTAGGGTTGTGTTTATATTGTTGATGCATATAAAGTTTACTGGACGAGCTGTGTCAAAGGGATTCACTCGGGACAGATGGTTCTACGACTAGTCGAAGCTATCGGTTAGATTCTCAGGCATATGCTTCGGCAGAATTTTTCTTTCATATTGCTAACATGCAAGTATTCACAATCTCACATTATTGAACCTCTATGGCTTCAAAATTTGGTAAATTATGTTTTTCCTTTTTATGGTAGAAGTCTATTCTACTCACTTTAAGTGCTTATTCTTCTATTCCTAAATTGAAACCTTGTGTCGGTGATATAATTGTATGACAAAATCTATCTGCTGCAGATGTTTATCTTGCTGGGACTGTCATGTTAATATTCGGTATGGGCTTATATGGATTATTTATCAGTAACGTGTCTCCAGATGTGCCTACCAGTGTTGATCGTGCCCTCAAGGGCTCTTCTTTGTTTGGGATGTTTGCGCTCAAGGTGATCTTAATTCCCTTCGAACAAAGCTACTCATCTTTGCAATTCTCTTCTCAAAATATTTTCAGCATCTGCATGCCTGATATGTCCCAGGGAATTCCATCACATACCTTCCGTTAGCTATCTATTGATGAATTAACCTGCTACATTAGTGAGCATATTAGACTGTATGAGTATGGTAACCATTTTATGTACAGCTGGTCTCACTGCAGCGGCTATCATCGCTTCTATGGAGGATAATATATTTGCTTCTGTTGACTGAATCACTTCCAATATCCTTTGCATTGGAATCCTAGAACTTTCCTTCATAAACCTAAAAGCATACTTTTATCTGCTCTTTCTCCTAAAAAAGCACAAGCAGCTGAATTGCTGAGATGCCTTCACCTAGATGGCTTGTTTGCTCCTCTCGTTCCAATTTTAAAAGATAATTCTCTCTGTTTGTTTCGGATTTAGTAATATAACCAAGTGATCCTTATTGATTTTTAGGAGAGGCCTAAATGGATGAAAATCAGTTCACTTGACGAATTGAAGACGAAAGTGGGACACGTCATTGTCATGATTCTTTTAGTTAAGATGTTTGAGAGAAGCAAGATGGTACAAATAACCACTGGTGTGGATCTGTTAAGTTATTCCGTATGTATCTTCTTATCATCTGCCTCTTTGTACATCCTTCATAATCTGCACAAATCAGAATAATGATGTCAGATGTATTGTAGATGATAATATAGTAGTAGTTCCCTCCTCAGAGAGGATGTTCATGTTCAGAAGATTGCCTATGGAGTGCTTCTGAAGGATCTTCATGGCAACTGTAAATTGATGATCAATAAATTTTTAACTCGACAGTCGGGAGTAAAATCACATTCTTTGGTTCTGTAAAGAGCTTCCATCTATGAAGTATGGTAAATACCTCAAATTCTGTCACCCTGAATTATCGGCCTTACGCCTTCATCCACTAGCTAATTAGCAACAGCCAACTTTAGGACCCCACTGTAACAGTCCCGCATTGGTTGGGGAATAAAAATAATGCCATTACTTTTATTCCCCAACCAATGTGGGATTGTTACACCCACTCGACTTGCACGTTTAAGAGGATCAGTGTGCCTCGCCGTCTTCCATATTAAAACAAAGGCCTTGAGGGATGATTCTCGATAGAACTTTGTGGTGGAAACTCTTGGGTCAGCTGGAGGCATAGCCATAGAACTTGTGTGTTGAAATTCTTGAAACAGTGTAAAATATGCGTTCATTGCACATTTCATCGTAAAAAAGACCATCTAGTTCTATTACGTGGAAGGCAATTATCCTCTCATTGGGAGTACAAAGGGTTGCCTAGAATTAGCAAATAATAACAACATCAAGTTCTCTACTAAAAAGACGAGCTCATTAACCAAGCCAACGAAGATTGGAGAGGTTAATCCAGTAGGATCAAGATCGTCTCTAATTTACTGTCTAAATTAAATAGTCCAATTCAGAAAAAAAAAATAGACAACAATATTTTGATGATTCCCCTAAGTGACAAATTAATTGAACTCTTGGAGACCCAAAACATGAAAATCCCCGAATCTTGGTTTCTGACGTTGAGAATTTGATGCAGAAAAATGTACAATTTGTTTTTGTGTTTTCCTATCTTCTAATTCTGTTCAATGCGAGAACATCTATACAACATATAATTCTAGATCGTCTGCAACACTTGTCCGCCGTAACTTTGACAATGCAGTGCAATTGATCTGTCGAATCCTCTCCCTCGAGAGCTTTAACTGTCTTGCTATCTCCTCATAGGACCGTGGTGGCTCTCCATCGATTCCAAAGCGTAATCTCAATATATGTTCTTCTCGTTTATCAAGTCTCTTAAGAAGCTCCTCCACCTCTTGCTTGATTAGTTGTTTTTTCACCATATTTTCTGGTGTTGTTTCATCCGATCCTCTTATGATCTCCTGCAACAAATTGTGAACTTAGACAGATTATTAGCAAATAACACATATTAGAACATTCATATCATAAACCAAGATTGCTTTGACGCATCATGATAGTGGAGGAAGGACTAGTGTTGTGATATTCTGAATTCCACATAGAGTGGAAGAAGATAAAGAATAGGAGATCAAGTCCCGTATTGGAACCTTATTAAGTTGAACTGGACTTTATAATGATCCAAAAAACTTAAAAGAGCTTTATTCTAGCGCACAATGTTCAAAGAGGGCATCCAAGAGCAATTGAGCAATGTCAGATTTCGGGATTGTTGGATTAATAATCCAAATTAACGTGAAATGGATGGCTGGGCTTTCAATTTGAGCCTCCAAGGTCTTAGGCATAAAGGGAAACTGAAACATGAATAAAAAAAAAGCTTCCTTTTAACGAGAGAAGAGTGTGATGATTCATTGAAGTCAGAATATAGGTGAAGGCAAGAACCTGCAGAGTCATGTGGCCTCGATCAGATAGTGGTTGATCCAATGAAATCGGGGGTCTGCTCCTTTGAGAAACAAGCCTCACAGTCGAAATATGCACGTTGAGCACTTCAGCAATTTCGTAGTGAGTAGGCAGCCGCCCTAATTTTTCACTCAGGAGGCTGCTAGCTTCTGCAATTCTTGCCACCATCCTGCACACGTGTCCCTACAAATAGCATGCTAACCATACATTCACTGATTACCAGTTTACCTACCAAAAACAAATCATAGAGGGCGAAGAAGAAACAGGGGAGAGGAAAAAATAACTCAGACGGGGGGTTCAATGGGGACACCGTGTTAGTGCTAAACTTGCAGCACAGATACGTTAAAATATATAAGTGGAAGAAATTAATTTTGAGCCAATTCAGCATAACGAATTTACACCAGGCTTGGAGTTTCTTTAAGCCTCCAAACTTATATAAAGTCATCCCAAATGTTTCCTAACCGATATACCATTCGGATTGATACCAAAAATTAGTTTATTGACGCTCTTAGTATGAAATATTAATTTTAAACGCCCAACCTTCCACACCCTGTATCCCTCTTCCTCCCTTCAGCCAGACCTTTTAGTTTTTGCTCTTATGGTTTTCATTCTCTCGCTTTTTTTTTGGTGCTGTTGTTTTTGTTTTGCAGTACTATGAGCATCAATCAAAACTCACAAGCACAGAGACTCAATACGGGTCTATAAAATCCAGCATTCAGGGACTACAACTGCTCGAAGGATTAAAAGTCTATCTTGAAGTGCACAGAATTTAGACGGGTTAAACTATGTGTTTTTTTTGTCATAAAAAAGAGGAGGGAGCAATCAGGATAGCAATCCTCCCTAAAGTGACTATAAGAGCATGAAACATTCTCGCTGCAGAATGTCCGGTTTGAGCCATAACTACTGTCCATTGGACGAACCCGTCATCGCAATGCTAGCAAGACTACCAGCCAGTCTCAACTCATCCACTAGGCCCAAGATCATGTTTTACTTGCAATCTATTTCAACTTATGTCCACTCGAACCCCTAATCTTGAAATTAGTAAATTAATAGGTGCTACCAACTCGTACTTGCCGGCAAAGTAGCAATGTGTTTGAAACAAAAATTAATTCATGCAATGTCTCACCGGTAATCTAACTATTCTAGATTCACTGGCGACGGCTTTAATGATTGCTTGTTTAATCCACCAGTAAACATATGTTGATAGTTTGTGTCCTCTCTCTGGCTCAAATTTCTCCACCCCTCTAAGGAGGCCAATGCTCCCTTCCTGCTCAATCAAAAAACCGTTTTTGGGTCACCACACCGTAGGAAGCAGCGTTTTAAGAGCAAAATGTGTAGAAAACCTGAATGAGGTCTCGGAAGCTTAATCCTTTGCCTTGATAACCTTTGGCGATGGAGACAACCAGTCTTCGGTAGCTTTGAGCAATCCTCTCTCTCGACTCTCTTCCATCACACAAAATCTTATCTACGCTCTGTTTCATCCCCAGGTCCTTGGCCAGCTGTTTCGATGTTGGCTCTCTCCCTTGAGCTTTGGTTATTCTTGTTCTTGCCTCTTCTAGTCTTGCTCCCTCCTACAAATTTTCAAAAGCTTATTTTTTTTTTCAAAGAAATAGCACCAACATGCCAGTAAGGTGGAGTCAACCACTGCAATATGCTAGCCAGACATTGGGACTTAAAAGGTGCTTACAATTCAGCAGAACAACTTAAAAAATCATTGGTTGTAAACTAACTATGTAGAAAGAGGTTAATACAGACTACAATTCAAGCCCCACAAGCCATAACAAAATTCAGAAACTATGTATCAATTCAACAAAATTAAGTAAACCAACCTTGAGGCACAAGCAAAGTTCTGCCTCCTCCCCTGGGCTCAAATACCTGGACTTCACAGACCCACGTGAAATTCTCCAGCTTACACCATTTTTTTCCTCCACCCCTTTTCTCCTTCTCCTCCTCCTAACTCCACCGTCACAACCATCCCTCATCAAGCCATTTCCACTCTCTCTGCCACTCCAAACTTCACCAGTCTCAGCTGCAGCCAACACAGCCTCTCTGGCAGCCTGCACGGGGGCACGCGCTAGCGCCACTGCCTGTGCCGCTCCTGCAAGGAGCAATGCGTCGTTTGAGACCAAGTTTGTGCCAAACTTGGTGGAGGAAGACGAGGAAACTGGTATGTGGGGCTGGAGAGGCTGGTGGGTTTTGAGTGATGAAATGGCTGCGAGAGTTGTGGAGTGAGCTGGGGACGAACATACGGTGGTGACGGCCATAAAGAGTGCAGTGGATGGAAAAGACTGAGTGGAAGCTTAAAAGTGAGCACGAAAGAGTTCGTAGATATTTCTGTCCTGCCATGGGACAAATAATGCTTTGTCTGTTTACAGTGGTGCAGCAGAGAGGATAAAGGGAGTTGAGGCTCTGTTTGTGTGGATGCAATCAATTCCTCATTTTTCTCTTCTCCATAGGTTGTCTTCATCAAATGATGCATCGATCATTCGATCTAATGATGTTACCCTATTAGGAGTAAGATGGACACAAGAAGAATGTTACTTTAAAATAACAGAACCTATCTAAAGATCTCCCTGATGAAAAAGAAAACCTCTAGATCAAGGAAGCCTATAAACTCTTCCTGTCTTCTATTCACTTTTCTGGATGATCAAGAATACTAATAAAAAAATACTAAGAAAAATAGCCCAAAATAACGGAGAAAATTATTAAATCTTATTATATTATATTTAAACTTTATGACCAAGCTAATATATATGGGCGCGGCTCTGCTGCACAGACGCTGCAGTGTGTGAGGGTGGGGTGTTGAGTCTCAGACGGGACACGCCCATCTCACACTGCAGCAAAATTTGCTGCAGTTCGGGTGATCCGAGCCCAATATATATATGGGCTTATGGCCGAGTTATATATAGTCTAAAATCGTTTTGCGGAGCCAGCGCCCGGCTTGAACACCAGCAATAGGACCCACACTGCAATAACTTACCCATAACCCATGATATAAAGTGTTCCCGTTTGGCGCCAATTCTAGCCTCTCTCTCTGGAACCCTAACTCACTGCCATGTCCTGAATCAATCATCTGGGGTTTCAGAGTGATTAATTCAATCTTCTAGATCACCAAAACGCTGAAGAATACGGAGAATCTTCGACAATGGGCGAGCCTCGCGCTAAGCGCCCCAAGATTGCGAGGTTCGTACACTTTCTACTTTCGACTAAGTGTATATATGCCTGAGTTCTTATACCCCTTTTTCAAAATCCTCAATTTGTCAATAGTGTTGTTGATATTCGGTACTGGTGACATTGTTGTTTGTGTATAGTATTAGGGTCTCTTTTTCTCGCTGGATGAGTGTGTAAACCGTTATTTTTTGGTTAGCAAATTTAGGGAACTAGAAATAACAAGTGTAATTGGCGAAATTGAAAACGTGGCTTCGAGTGATTTTCGTTTCTGCAGTTTCTCAGAACAAAGAGCCAAACTTTGGTGGTTATTATTCTAAAAAGTATATTTCTTTTATTTTCTTGTTTCTAGTTGCTTCCGGAACCAAGAAAAGGGTTAAAGGTGTCTCATTTAACTTTTATTTTTCAAGTTTATGTTCTCCAAGAGTCTGGTAAGAACCAATGAAGCCTCTTTCTCTACTTTATGCTTGTTTTTTCCTCTTAAAAAAATGTAGAACAAAAGATATTCGTTTTTCAGTTATAGGAATGTGAAAGAAAGTTCATATCCTACACTTATTTTCTAATTCGTTCACAATAACATGGAAACCTAATTCTTTTCAACTTGTCATCAGAGGAGAAGATGATTATATGCGTGGAAATATAATTGAGATTGAGCTCCATAATTTCATGACCTTTAATGACCTGAAATGCAAGCCGGGATCCCGCTTAAATCTCGTAATTGGGCCAAATGGATCTGGGAAGAGCTCTCTTGTATGTGCCATTGCCCTTGGTCTAGGTGGTGAGCCTCAGGTTGGTTCAAGCTGGTGCCTTTTTTTTATTTGTTTAAGTATACTACCTGTTTTGTCTTGTAGTGATGGGAAGGTTGTTTATACAGCTGCTTGGGAGGGCAACGAGCATTGGAGCGTACGTGAAGCGTGGAGAGGAATCTGGTTATATTAAAATTTCTTTAAGAGGGGACACTAAAGATGAGGAAATTACCATTATGCGTAGAATTGATACTCATAACAAGTCTGAGTGGTTGACTAATGGTAGGATATTTAATGCTTGACATAGTTTCACATTTCACAGAAATTTTCAGTTGTTTTGATCTGTTATCTTACATTTTATTGATTGGGATTAACTTAGAAGATGAAAGGGAATAAAGAAAAAATTGTGATGATATTAAAATGCTGATCAAGGTGGTTTCTAGCTGCACTTTAGGAGTCTCCATCGGGTGGGTTGGGTTTGGGCAGCACCATAGGGAATCACTTAAAAATGCTGGATGACCCCAGTCTGGTTCGTGCTCGGGCCAGTTCTAGGCCCTGTGGTTTGATCTAGGTCTAGTGCAGCCTCCCTTGTATGATATGTTTTTACTTGTTTTAAATTTTTTTCTCTCTTTTTTTTTTTGAAAAATAAGGCTGAGTTGTACCTGAGTTTTTGCTAAGACTCTCCCTCTCTCTCTTTCGTGTCATATGCATGAAGGAAAGAAGTATCTACCGTATCTTAGAATAGCCGTTTATATTTATAACAGGAAAAATGGATTATATAGGCTAGCTAACTATTTTTTATTCCTCAATTATTTTTGTTATCCATCATTTATGGCTTTCAGGAAAAGCAGTGCCTAAGAAAGATGTTGCTGAAATCATCCAAAGGTTCAACATCCAAGTCAACAATTTGACTCAAGTGAGTAAGTTTGAAGACCTAGATTAGCATATTTTGTATTCATATATCAACTTTGAAATGTGATTGCCCGGAAAGTGCAGTAAAGGTTGCTTTGCTTTTTTTTTTTTTACTTATGTTCTTCAATTTGTTTTGTGTTCCATAGCTTATGATGAAGAGTAGTTTTGTTATTGAAGTTGAGCTCATATACGCTTGTCTGTTTGCATTTGGTCTGATATATCTCTGAAATGTTATCTCATCTAATATGCCCACCCCTGTATCTCAAGTGCCAGTTAGTTGGTCATTGGCCAAGAAAAAAAAAGATCAGTTAATTGGCATTGAGTACCATCATGGCCCTTGTTAAATACTTGTATTTTTCTGATATACTAGTTCACATCAGGATCTATGGCTAAATTCTAATTCTTCATGTTTTTCCTTATTACTTTTTTCCTCTGGGGCTATGTGTTGTGTATTCTGTTGTAGTTTCTGCCACAAGACAGGGTCTGTGAGTTTGCCAGATTAACTCCTGTGCAACTTTTAGAAGAGACTGAAAAGGCTGTTGATCCTCAACTTCCAATCCAACATCGTGCCCTAGTTGAAAAAAGCCGTGAACTGAAGAATATTAAGCTCGTGAGTTTCTAAAGATTCACCTTCTTACTGGCTGCTTTAAAATTGTTTAAACTGTACGCCTATTTATTCCTATAACAACTTCTATTAGTGAGTATTTTCCCTGATTTTAGTCTGTTGAGCGAAATGGAGAGACTTTGAATCAGTGGAAGGCACTTAATGCTGAACTAGAAAAAGATGTTGAACGTGTTCGCCAAAGAGAAGAACTTCTAGTGAAGGTTTGCTTTTCTATATTTTGTTCAGGATTATGTTGTTACTTGATAGCATTTGAAATGGCTTTTATCCTGTCATAAAGGTCGAGTCTATGAAGAAGAAATTACCCTGGCTGAAGTATGACATGGAGAAGGCCAAATATATGGAGGCCAAGGAGCAGGAAAAGGATGCCAAGAAGAAGTTGGATGAAGCTGCAAAAACTTTAAACGACCTTAGAGAACCAATTGAGTATGATGATATGTTACCAACTGTATAATGTTTAGTATATGCAAATTATTTTCCACTTTACTAATGAAAAGTTTTATCATGTATGGTCATTGGCATGCTGACATAGTTGCAGCTAAAACATGGGTGATGATTTTCAAGCATCTTGAGTTTGTTAATGTTGAGTTTAGATATGTTATCTTTGTACTTATATATATAAAAAAAGATATGTTATCTTTGTGCCATAAGAGGCTACTTATCGATTATTCTGACGTTACGTAGATTTGTCATAATGAAAATGCCTAAGTTTGCCCATGATACTTTTGCAAGTATTTCATATTCTTCTGAATAGTCCCGTCGTAATATTTGTAGGGTCTAATTGAGATCTCAGAGTGCATGCTTTCTCTACCTGTGTTTGATTTGGTCGAAATTTATTGACTCGTTAACTATAATTTTCTTTTTCCTTGTGTGGGGTGGGGAGATGAGTATGGAGATTGGAAGAGTTCCATTCGAGGTATACATAGGAGATTCAGAGACCTGTCACATGGTTGTAACCAGTAGTGACTGATTACATGGGTGCATGCTACTGCTTGCATGTTTGGAGGCTTACATTCTACAGAGTGCTGCTTTTGGTCAAGTTTATGCGAGGATTTACTCATAGAGGATTATGCTATGTTTGGGTTTGAGATGTTTTTCTTGTCCAGAGACGGGCAAATTAATTTAAGTTGCCGCCTCTGCTGGCCTTCTCTGTATATGTAACTGATCAATGTAGAACTTGCACGAATACATACATGGTTAGAACCATAGTCTAATAGTAACTTGCAAAATATGAATCGAGAATAAGTTGGTGAGGATGTACAACCAGGAGATCTTATGTTTCTTTGTTCCCAACTACTTGTAAAATACTCTTGGTCGTTATTTCAGGTATGGAATATTAGAAAGCCCATATTTTTCAGTGGAGAATACATCGGAGATAGTATACCAGAAAATAATGTAGGCTGGTGGGTGAGCTATCTGATTTGCTATGAACTTTGTAAATTAAGGTTACATAGCAGTATATGTTCTTTTTCCTTTGGCATCGTAGTTATGAAGGAACATATGATGTAATCTTTTCCTTTGTTGTGAATTCGTTGACTTCTAGTGCTGGTATTTGATTGGGATTGGTTCTTAGTATTAGGTTAGGTCATACTTATCAAAAAAAAAGTATTAGGCTAGGTCATACTTATCAAAAAAAAGTATTAGGTTAGGTCATGCTGGTTATTTATCATAGATAGGAGATTTGAAGCGCTATTCTTTTCACCATCCTAGTCTGAAAAATTGTCTTTGTTTTGGGGCCGGATAAGTAATTGAGATTTTTTTTTTGCAGGAATCAAAAGCAGGAGAAAGCAGCATTCGATGCTAAGTGTAAAAAAGTTAGCAACCTCATAAATGAGAACTCGAAAAAACGTATAGCACTTGTGGAAAGCGAAAGCCATTTGGTATTTAGATATGGCTATATTTTTCTTCTCTTGCGCTCTCAATTTTTCTGTTTCTCTCATAGTTTGTTACACAATTGGAAATTTCTGTTTCCTTTTTACTATTAAAGTTTCTCTTCATAGGGGGTGCAAGTCCGAGGAAAATACAATGAAATGGAAGATCTGAGGAGGCAAGAAGAATCTCGTCAACAAACAATCTTAAAAGCTAAAGAGGATCTTTTTGCTGCTGAGCAAGAATTTGAAAATCTGCCGCTCTATGAACCTCCAAAGGATGAACTTGTGAGTTAGTCTTGCTTGGTTCAATCGTTAATTTCTTCTGGAGGCAGAGACTACGATGTGAGTTGGGTTGGAAGTTGTTGACTGCCTCTAATGACGAGAAACTTATGGTTATTACCCATTTGAATGTGTAACTGATTCTTATGGTTAGCTGTTTTGACGAGTTTATTGTTTCTCTTATCTGTTTTTCGTCACTCTTATTGGTGCAAATAGTCTCCTCAGTTCTATGGGGTGCGTAGACTTAAGTCATACGTTATTAGTATGATTGTTCGAACTTGTGTATGCTTGCCATAGAGGATAATTTAAGCTGATCTTCTTTATCAATATGATTGAATATTTTTTGGTTACTAATCTTTGACTTAGACAATAGCACTGCTCTTGCTCTTATTACTGAACTAATTTTTAACACCAGGAAAATTTAAGTGCTCGCATCCTGGAGCTAGAAGTTTCTGCAAATCAGAAGCGGTATCAAAAGTCAGAGAAGGAAAGACTTCTAGCTCAAAAAAAATTGAGCCTCAGTCACTGCCTAGACAGGTGAAGTTCGAATGATATTAAAGGGGTTTCTTCAATCTGGTTTCTTCCCCTACACAACGTTTTTAATGATTTGTTTTTTGGTAGGCTGAGTGATATGGAAAATACACATAACAAATGCCTACAGGCATTGAAGAGATCTGGTGCTGAGAAGATTTTCGAGGCATATCATTGGTTGCAAGAACATCGCAATGAGTTCAATAAGGAGGTGTATGGTCCTGTTTTGCTTGAGGTACATAGCTCAAAGTTCAGACGGTTGTGTTTATGCGTTAATTTTCCTTTCCACTTGCATTTTAATAATTTTATGTTCAGGTTAATGTGTCAGATCGGGTTCATGCAGACTATTTAGAAGGTCATGTCCCCTATTACATCTGGAAGGTATTCTGACGTAGGACATGTTTCTAGAAGTTTGATTACATTCAGTTTGTCTTTTAGTTGATTTTCAATTCAAGTCTTTTTGTTTATCTTCAATTCAAGTTATTGATATGTAGTTTGTTTCAAAGACTTCTCTATAAAAGAGATGGACGACGCTGAAGATTTCATTCATTATATAATTCGGAACATTTGTTTCCATTCAGGAAATTTGTTTCTTTCTCTAGTGGATTCCAAATCTATGGGGTTTAATGTTGTTTAAACCTTTTCTCTACGTTTCCACTGCATCATATTCTCACCTATTATCTTGTCTAGAGACATCTGTCTTCATCCGTATCAAAGATAAAAGCAAGGTTCTCAATCTGTTTTTGTCTCACTTGGGTTCACTTTTGATCAGTCTTGTTTGATGACCCCACCAGACGCTTAGGTTAATGATTGCAACCTAAATAAATAATTGAGAAAAATTGAATTAAGATCTTTGTTTTTTTGTTCTCTTATTGATTCTGCTTTATTTTTCCCCTTTCTCATATTTTTAAAGCAAGATTTGGTGATTATGGGATATTTTCCAATTTTTCCAAGTTTGTTTTCAGTGCAATTCTGTTTTCTTATCTAGCAAAAGAAAAAAAAAATTAAACTATCATTTAAATGAGTGATTTTTATGTTGCAGTGAGGGTTTTTGATGCTAAACATACAACACATTATTCTGTTGAATGATGTTTTTTTGCTTGATTTGCAGTCTTTCATAACTCAGGATCCTGGAGATCGGGACTTCTTGGTAAAAAATCTAAGGGCCTTTGATGTTCCAGTTTTAAATTATATGGGTAATGAAGATCGTCCCCCGTTGCCTTTTCAACTTTCTGAGGAGGTACATTTCACTAGGGCCTAGCTCTGCACCGCATTTGAACAGTCTTGTGAATCCTTTTGATATTGTCTATTTTTATAAAATTTATTTTTAATGTCAAACAGATGCGTTCTCTTGGAATTTATTCTCGTCTTGACCAAGTTTTTGATGCTCCTAATGCTGTTAAGGAGGTTTTGACTGGCCAATGTGGTTTGGACCGTTCAGTATGTTTCTCCAGCTTCCTTCTTCTATTTATTTGAATATGTGCTGTCACTGGGCCAAGCCTCATGGAGTTGGAAGTTAAAAAATGTGGTTTCTGATTATTGCTTGGCATCTAAAGCGTTTCTTTCTAACTTACACATACCTGGCTCAGTATATAGGGTCCAAGGAAACTGATCAAAAGGCTGATGAGCTCCTAAAGTTGCACATTTTAGATTGTTGGACTCCAGAAAATCACTATCGGTGGTCTAAATCTAGATATGGGGATCATTTTTCAGCTAGTGTAGAACCTGTGAATCGCTCAAGTCTTCTCTTGTGTAGTATGTTTCTGTAAACCCTTGATAATCACAGATACGCTAAGACCTTAATTATTGTGTGAGCAGCCAATTCTTAGCTTCTGCTTTTCAGGTTTGGATGTAGGGGAGATTGAGGGGATGCGGTCTAGGAAAAAGGAGCTGGAAGAATTTGTTACTGCTTTTGAGGGAACTCTTAAATCGCTTTTGACTGAGCTAAGACACCTTGAGGATGAAGCAGCTAAACTTCATAAACAGCGGGTATGCAACAAAACAACTATTCTTTGACTATGCTTCTGTTTAATCTATTAGTTTAACCATGACAATTGAGTCATTGGGAGTTAATTATGCCTGCACATCCTCTTTTTGTTTTTCATTCATGATATATATTGTAGGAAGAGATTATCAAGATCTCGCAGCATGAGAAGAGAAAACAACGTGAAATGGAAAATCTTATCAGTAAGTATCAAGATTGCTATTTGGAAAACTGTTACATCTACTCTTTGTAGTCAATATTAAAAACCAAATATTCTCTGGTGATCTTAGTTCAGAGGAGAAGAAAATTAGAATCTATGGAGAAGGGGGATGACCTCGAGACTGCTATGGCAAAGCTTATTGATCAAGCTGCAAAATGTAGCATTCAGCGGTTCCATTGCGCAATTGAACTTAAGGTGAAGTTGCTTTCAGTTCAGGTTTTCTGCTCCTTTCCGGTTGTGATTATGGGGTGACTTGTTTTGCATATTTATGTCAAAATTAAGCAATAAACTGTTATCTAGTGAAGAATACATGTTATGGATAATACAATTGCTCCACTCTTCTATTGTAAATAATTTTGACAGGACCTACTCATTGAGGCTGTCTCTTACAAACAGAGTTTTGCAGAAATGCATATGGCATCCATAGAATTTGATGCAAAGGTATTTTCAATGACTGCATAGTATGTATGTTCTGTTTCCAGTGATGTTCTTGACATTGTTGATTTTACAATTTTTCAGATTAGAGATTTGGAATTTGGTCTCAAGCAGCACGAAAAGTTTGGTATGCAAGCATCACTGCACTATGAATATTGTAAGTAGTTATTTAAAGGTGAATCTGACTTTTATTTTTTATTGGTCTGGGGTTTGCAAGGACAGATGCACGTAAATTGTTTGTTCATTCCTCGTGGTTGGGTGTGCACTGAGACCTTGTTTGGAGGAGGGAATATGAAGTTATACTCTGAACTTTCATTCTTTGCCTAACTGCTGGGTTTTTTACTAGATACACATGTCAACCTCAAATTTAGCAATTCCTATTGGAAGAGATTGATGATTCTTTCAGGTTAAAATCAACATTTGGGAAGCACTTAAATGGAAAACGCGGTTTCTGATAATTTAGGTGTTGAGTCAGATGTAGGTCTAGTGCCATAGTGATCAAGGAACCATGTTCATTCAGATAATCATTCCGACCATATTGGTTTTAATGGTATATTAGAAATATTGTTGCGTTTTGCTTCTCACTCCAGTACCCTATATGGAAGTTCTGCTAATAACTCCCACTTTAGTCTAGATGCATCTAGCTGTTCTCTTGATCGGAATCTCTTTTTTAGTTTTCCCCCTTTTGGTCATGAGTAGATTTATGTTAACTAAAGCAAATCAAGTGATACAAATCATGCGGCAACATACCTCTGTGTATCAAGATGACAACCACAAACTTGTTGGATGTTCTATACAGTACAAACAACTAAGAGGCTGCCAAATACACAGCACCACAGATGAAAGTAGATGTAACACACCCACAATCAGCAAAACAGAACAGACAACCTTCAATAGATCATTCAAGCAAAATGCCTCTGAGACTAAGTACAGCACTCCATAGTCCAAATATAGACTAGCAATCCAGTCCAGTAGTCCAGACTCCAGTTCAAGTAGTGAAATTACATATTCCATATTATAGCTGAATACAAACCAAACCCTTCTACAGCCAAAATAACGTTAGCATTAATATAGGTGGTGCAGCAAAGAAACCTTAAACTGTCATCCCATAGAGAAGATTTTTCAGAAACAGTGGAAAACAAACCATGAGAGGAAGATAACAAATTAACAGACAAGGCATTATAATAAAAATGGAAAACTTTCTTCGTCCTGAACTATTTTTGTTTTCTTGCCCTTGGATTCTGACATCTCTTGTTGAGGTATTGGTGATATGGTATCATTTAACATCTCGGTAATAGCTAGCAAGACCATCAAAAAATGGTTGAGATAAAGTGGTCTTGACCAGGATGCTGTCCTGTCAATTAGAAATCTGATATCTCACATTCTGCGCAAAGAATAGGGAGATGTGTATTCGGAGACTGGTCCTGACTGTAAATTATGTAAAAAAAATTTCTTGTAAAATTGACCTAAACTATTTGCTTCTTGTCTAGGTAAGAAGGAAGTTGAGAATTGTAGACAGCAGCTTTCAGTTGCCAAGAGGCGTGCAGAATCGATTGCTATGATCACTCCTGAACTGGAAAAGGAATTTCTTGAGGTCTGTTGTATCACTGGTTGTTTTGAGATATAGTTCTTGATTTTCAGAAATTACAAAGGTCCAATATTTCCACTACATGGATATAGTTTATTGGGGAAATGTCATAGTATGTCCCATATCTACGAGCAAAAATCAAATTGACCCATTACTTTTAATTTGGTTTATTATGCCCCATAGTTTTAAGACATCAATCATTGCCCTCCGTTCAATATAGTCGTTAAATCAGGATGGAAAGTGGTATGGATTGACCGAAATACCCATCCAAGAAAAAAAATGAAGAATAAATAGAATTTTCTATATTTTTATTTAGAAAATATTACTTTTTATTTATAGATCATTTTTTTATTTTTCAACTTTTTTTAGTAATTTGGTCTTAGAGGGGCATTTCGGTGATTTTGGTCTGATTTTACCGCCAAATTGAACGGAGGATGAGGATTGATGTCTTTTAAAACTTATGGGGCGAAAAAAATTAAATTAAAAGTTATGAGGTCTAATTTGATTTTTGTCCATAGATATAGGGCATAATATAATGTTCCCCTAGCTTATGTAAGGTTTGATTGATAGAAATGGACTAGGAAGTTGAGAGGTTGTATGTTGATGCAGAAAAGTTCCGCAAGAGCAGTACTGCAACCAATTAAGTATGATGTAATCCCATTTTAAGTGATTTATTATTGATTTTTGATCTATGGCCAGTTATTTGCTATCGTGCATGACATATTTATGAGAAAAGATCACATATTTATCAGAGAAGATTTGTTGGATCAATTAAGGTTGTTTATTGTGCTTACAACCTGTGCGTACAAGCCCGACAGTCCAGAATGGCCTTCAGGTCTATAAACTAGGCCTGCTTTAATCATGTTGAGTAATCACATGCGATTCTGTGCCAGGTCTACTTTTTGGATCTTGGTTGGATATGGATGAGGGCTTGAATTTGTGATGGTAAATAACATTCATAGAGTCGTATTCCATCATCAGCTCTAGTTGGGAGTGACACGGGAAGGAGGAAGTTAGTGGTATTTGTAATTTTGTGGCAATGTTAGGGTCACTGGAGTAATATTTCTTGCTTATGGACAAGGTCTGACAGCATACAACTGAAAATTCCTATGTTTCTTACTCAAGACGGATTTTAAATGGAATCTAGCATTAAACTTGTATGAATGACCTGGCAAGATTCTGTGGGAGCGGTAGTATAGTGAGAAATCGTTTTGGATGATATAAAATTCCTTCAATTTTAACTTAATTATATAGCCAACCAGGGTTTAGGGTTATTTCAAGACATTCTTAGCAGTAAAAGTTGCCACAATAATTTCGGTTTTTGGATCTTCAACTTACTAATTTACTATTGTGAGATGTTCATGGAGTAACTATCACTAGAGTTTTTTTTTTCACAACTACGACTAGAGTTTTGATTGAGAGGACAACGATTTTCTTTTGCTAGTCTCATACTATCAATAAATGAGAAACATTGTGTGACACATTTCATGTTTTTCTTTATTGCTTCATATTTTCATTGCTCTTCATTGAAAGAAGATTCTAATCACATTCATGTTCCCATTTAGATGCCTACTACCATTGAGGAATTGGAGGCTGCTATTCAAGACAATATTTCTCAGGCCAATTCTATGCTTTTTCTAAATAACAATATTTTGGAAGAATATGAACACCGTAAGCGTCAGGTAGACTCCGGCCATTTTTCTTTATCGCTTTTATACTAGTCGTTTCTTTTATGCTTCAACCTAGCTGCATCCATCATTCCATTGCAGATAGAAGCTCTTGCAACAAAACTTGAAGCAGATAATGAGGGACTGACAAGGTGTTTAGCTGAAGTAAATAGGCTGAAGGTGAGTGAGGTTTGGTTGCTTTTGTACATAGTCAGGGCTCCATGAAGTTACTGTTTTGCCTTTCTTCCTCCTCATTAGCCATCTTCTTGTGAACAAAGTACATCTAAATGCAAAAGCTAACAAAATAGGTTCCCGTCACAGTTCAATGTCAAAGCTAAGACTATTGTGTTTGAGCAGGCAAGGCCTGGACAGGCAATGTATGTGAGTTGCCTCGTGTTGCTCACTCCCTCTTTTCTATTTTCTCTTCTTCCCTTATTCTTTCCAGTATTGAGAACGGCCATTGACTTCGCATACCATAACCTTTCTCTTCTCTTGTTGTGCCTTCTGTGAGAACTATTATTTGAAAACATCTAAAAGTTGATCTAGTAATAATCAATTCAATGTTATCTAGATGATTGACCTCCTTCAAGGGCATGATTCCACATTCTGTCATATACCTAAATTGTCTCTTTACCAGTAATTAGCAATAGCTTTTGAAAGTAGAAATCCTGGGAAAGGGCAGAGATTTCCACTTGATTTCAGGAATTCTCCCTTTCATGGATAAAAAATGGCCCACAAAAGTACTTTAAATACTTTTTCAAGAAATTTTCTTGTGTCTTTTGTTTTTTTGTCTGACTTATTTGTTGTGAACAGTGATGTCGTTCTCACAGCGTTTCACTTCCTAATTTGCTTGGCAGTTCAGTCGGATAGTCCAAACGGATTACAGAGACAAAATGTGATTCAAGAATAAAAATGTAAAATGGTCCAGGTGTTGACCTCCTTTTAAGTTGTTTGATTCAGGCTTATGCTTATTTTCGTAAGTATCACGGAGGCAAGAAATTTGTAGATGAACAAGAGAATGTCCCATAATCAGGGTTCCCACCGATAGATTCAAAAGCTGATAGCTAATGAAGACTTTGATGCCAATCATATCATGTGAATGACAATCTTGTTTTCTTTTAGCTTTAAAAAAGAAATTGATGTTTTCTTGTTTCTCTTCCATGTATCTAACAAATTCTATCAGCTCATCACTGTATTTGGTTTGATCTTAAAACATATGTTGATGCTGTTCACGTTCTTCTAAGAATTGTCCTAATTTTGGGTTTACAGGATTGTTGGCTTCCAACATTGACAAAGGTTGTTGCCCAGATAAATGAGACTTTCAGTCGGAACTTTCAAGAGATGGCTGTTGCAGGAGAAGTTTCATTGGGTATTGATTCTGGTGCTTAAAGAGAATAAAAGCTTTATGAGGAGTTTTTCTCACTTCTTTTTGGGTAATCTTTCTTCTTCTTAGATGAGCATGACGAGGACTTCGATCAATTTGGCATATTTATAAAAGTCAAGTTCAGGTAATGGCAACTTTAATGTGTTCTAATTTTGCAATTAGTGTGCTTTCATATTGGTACTTGGCTTTTTAGTTACTTGAATACTTGAGTTCTGACAGTTTAATTTGGGTGTTAAATGTAAAAGATAAACTTACCTTTTCAAAATGGGAGCTGGATTGTGAGCTTAAAACATTTTAAGAACTGATGTCCGAAGGAACAGAGATAGATGTGATCTGATATATCTGACACACCTTGTCACTGAACATTTCCTCGTCTAGGTGCAGAATTTATACTTTTACTGTTTTACCACCTTTTACAGGGAATACAACCTTGAAAGTGAAGCACATATATTTTGTGAAAATTACAAGCTTGATGCAGCTGACATTGTGGATTGCTCTTGGCAGTTTTTGACATTACCAACATGATAGTATGAACATTGCGGATTGAATGTCCTTTTAGCAGTTAGGATATACCGCTATCCATCTAGTTAGTATAACTAATTTTGCGGCACTGTGATCGTCCATCTGTCATTTTTTATATTACATGACATTTGATAAATATCACAGATACCTAATATGAAAGTGGATATAATCATATGCCTCGTGCTTCTGTATTTTATTCTTGAACGATATGGAAACATATTGGTTAAAGGGATTTGTGTTATTAAATTAAGCTTCCTCTAACCACTTAGGTTGACACTTTGTTTTGATTTCGCATTGCAACTTCAGGCAAGCAGGACAGCTTCAAGTTCTCAGCGCCCACCATCAATCTGGAGGGGTATTACATTTTACAAAATGTTTCTTGATTGGTAGTATGATCATTCTATCTTACTGTGGCCTGAAATTTCCGTATCCAGGAGCGGTCAGTTTCCACCATTCTGTATCTTGTTTCTCTTCAAGACCTTACGGACTGTCCATTTAGAGTGGTTGACGAGATAAATCAAGGTTAGTTGTCATGTGAAGTGATTCCCAACTTTGTGTTTGATACGGCTTGTAAGCAATTAATGCAGCCTCTGAATATTTCTTAGGGATGGACCCTATAAATGAAAGAAAGATGTTCCAGCAATTAGTGAGAGCTGCCAGCCAACCAAACACACCCCAGTAAGAGCTCTAGCTCAATTAGATTATTTCTGTCTTCATTTACTTTGGCAAGCTTGTGGAATTCTGTTGCATGCCCGACTTATCAGGTTCAAACATTATATGAGAGTCTTTTGTAATAGTGTAGCTACAAAGGGTGGGAGGATTTGCTTTACATGTTTGGTGGCAGTGGTAGTTGCAACAATAGCAGGAAACTTTGGTGAAGAGAAGCATTCGAGCACCTAGGCCATTTTTTCTTAAATTTTCTTTATGTCAAGAATTTGGGCGACTGTACCTAGTTATACCCCCACAGGCAATCTACTGTAGCTGCCAGAATAAAAATATCTAGAGTGTAGGCATGCTCCTTGTTGTCTTAAGGAGGAGACAATTATCTAGAAATCAATGAGCTTACAATTTTGCTTTCTGAAGTTGGAAATAAAGAACAGATTTTAAGTCTGATTCTGTGTCTGAAAAAAGGGTTACGTATCTGGTAAAAAAATTATTGTTTTATTTCATGCTGTGGACCAAAAAGTTGTGTTTCCCATAAACTTTCTTCCTACAATGTAAGGTGGCTGAAGTATTGGTTTCCCTGGATTTGCAGGTGTTTCTTACTAACCCCAAAGTTGCTTCCCGATCTGGAATACAGTGAGGCATGCAGCATTCTGAATATAATGAATGGTCCTTGGATTGAGCAGCCCTCGAAAGGTAATGTTACTAACAGATTAATCTTCGTTATTTTTCTTACCGGTCGATCACGGGCTAGAATTTGTTTTCTGTTGCTTCAGCTTGGAGCAGTGGAGAGTGCTGGGGAACCGTCACCAGTTTAGTAGGCGAAAGTCGATAGCTGAGATAATGTGAAGATGCAGTTTGTTTAAGAAGAAGAATTTGTAGAGTAGCTAGCTTAACCCATCTGAAGGGCTTCTGTTTTGCTCCGTATCGATTGTCTTGTAAAATGGTTCATTATTTATGCATGATGTATAATCTGGTTCTTTTTCCTTTTTGGAGATCCTATGAATCTGCAGTGATGCTCCTTCATTGAGTAGTATAAAAGATTGGGCCATGGGCAGAAACTTAGGACGGTAGAATCAATTCAGTAGACTTGTGTTATTGATTAATGATATGATAATGTAACTTTTTATTTTATTCTGGTGTAATCAAGTCTATCCCCAGTTTGTCAATTTATTTTCTAACCCTCGTCATTTGGGATCAAAGAAGAGAGACTAAGATTAGCAATCGAAATGGCAAAAGATGGACAGCAGCAACCCCTCCTTAAAAAATAAAAACGTGAAAAATGGGGGTACTTGGGCTGGTTCAAGTTCTCCCTGGTCTATGCACTAAGGAACCGAGTTCGCCAATTTTCATACATATTTTTCATTCCTGATGCAAAGTTAGACAAGGTAATAATAGGGATGATATTGGTCGCAACAGTAATACAAGGACTTTACAGGTCAGTGTAGAAGTCGTCCAAGGAGTGTGCACATTTTGGTGACAGTTCAAACCATGTCAACCATCATAGTCTTCTCATCATTTTGGTTACCCTCCTGTCATCTTCTACTAAAGATTGCCAAGCTCTGACCGAGGCACCTATGCTACGGACTCAACAAATTGAAGACACCATTTACAGAGTATAACGTTCTTCAAACCTTTGAAGGAAGTTTGTAATCAAGCATCTCCCTTATATTTAACCGAATTGACGGCCCCATTGACGAACAAATGTGTGCACTTTTCCAGTAGACACCTTTGGCACCCGAGGGCTTGTTGGCTTCTACCGATTTCTGTAGGATAAAGGCAGGCAGAGAATCAGTAATAATCTCACAATGATGCGTTTCAGAAACTATTGAAGTTCAGGAAAGGAGAAGAACGTACCAGTGCAGCCAGCAAGTTAACAAGAAGGTCTTCTTGAGGAAAGTCAGCTTTTCCGAAAGGTAAGTGAACAATCCCCGTTTTATCCGCTCTGTATTCAACTTTTCCTTGCTTAAATTCTGCTATAGCCTGGAAAAATAACAGAATGTACTCACTTATTTAGTGACATATACAACTGCTATCTGATAAAGAACCCATAACTTAATCATTGACGCTTTTTTCACAAGAAAAAAAATAAAAAGAGAATAATCAACTTATATCTCCTGTTTTTTCCCCAGCTTTTGTCATCATTGCATTTTTCTTATCAGGTCATTCACAAAAAATTCATAATTGATAAGCACAATGTGGATATTCAAATTTCCCTTTCGTTCCATTATTGTCATTTTCTCACAGAGATGCATCTCAGTACTCGGGAAAAAAATGACATAGAAAGCTGTTGATGCCAGTTAAGGTCCAAAATCAACATAGAGCATCGGCTGCAAACGCATATAAGCTTCCATACATTCCCTTTAAGATGGTTGTAAGTTTGGTGATTACACCTATTTAGACAATCATCTTCCATGCCTGGGGAACCATTAGCCATAGAGAATTCAGAAACAAAATCAATAGATAGTAAAGCCAATTTAGTCTACTCATGTGTAAACCACAAAATAGGGCATAAAAATGATATAGTTTGTGGAAATTACTAAAGTTATGGGCACCCTCATGGAAAGAGTAATCAAACAAGGATACTTCTTGCACTTTTCCGAAAGAATTGTAAACGAGAATATGTAGGCCATACCTGAGGTATGTTAGGTGTGACAGTACCGGCTTTTGGATTTGGCATCAGCCCTCGGGGACCCAGAATCTTTCCTAGGCTTGCAACCTGATACAATCAGCAAGTCCATTTCAGAAAGCTGCTTCACCATTATGTTTTCTAGCTGGAAATAAGGATTTCCACATCCGATGCAGAGACATCATACATAACCACAATCCACATGACAAAGAAAATCAGATTCAATAATCATTATTTCTCATATTTGGCTCCAGTGACACTTCACCATGTAATGCCATAACCATTACACTTTTAAGCACCTAAATTCTCAGAACTAATGATATAGACGGTAGACCAGACCAGTTTGTGTGAACAGATTGTCACCTTCATGTCTATATATGAACAAGCTTCTTCGGCTATGTAGACATCAACTAGTTCTATATTCTTCTAACTAATTATGCACTTATTACTATGACAATATGATCCATGCTCCATTCAGGCATCCATTAGAGGCAGGACAAGAACTGAAAATGCCATAAAGATGGTAATGTGTCAAATGTGATTATTCCAGGAGAAGAAAACTGTAGAACTCCACTTAACTCTCCGGAAGGTAATCAAAATTTCTTTGGTGATGCAACTTTAATAGCATAGTATTTGTAAAATCATCCAAGAATCTGCCATAAACCACCGGAAGGAAGAGCGGTCACAGCAGAGCAAACCTAAGCTTCACCCAATTTATGGTTCATTTCTGACAGTAAAATGACAGAAAACTTATAGAAGCAATGTTGCCAGTTCAAAAGGATCATGAGGCACATCTTCTCATCTCACTCTATACTTCTGACATAATTAAACAGGATAACCAATCTTCATAATGAGATAAACACATTTCTTCTTAACTAATTTAGTTCCAAGGCTCTTGCTTCGAACTGTCCTCTGTATTTTTCAAATGCATAACAGCAGTTAATATGACTAACAAGAACAAGATAATCAAAGCCACACCTTGGGCATCATATCTGGTGAAGCGATTAATTTGTCAAATTCCATAAATCCTCCTTTTATTTGTTCTATCAAGTCCTCTCCCCCAACCAAATCAGCTCCTGCATTTTTTGCTTCATCGAACTTCTCACCTGTGGACATTAAGCTCACTTTAGAATAACTCAGGCAATGAAAAGGAATCTAAAATAACAATAATTTTCATGCGCATCTGAAAGGAGAACTGCAATAATCTAATATATTACAATGTATTAGAAAGAAACAAATCCTGCAATGAGTTTCTCTCAATATATGATTACCTGATTAAGGAAAACCCTCTCAATATACTCAACAGAATTCAATGAATAAAGATGAATAGGCACAAACCCTTTTCAGCAGAAAACAGAAACTAAGTTTGTCTAGGCTTAGGAAAAACAGCTGATTATACCATATAAAAGGGTATCCATGGGTTCAAAATGACAGATTTTGACTGAATACCTCGTTTGAGATGCTTGCCTTTCATTATATAGAAAATAATTACAAAGATAAGATTGAGGATTCAATTTGAATCTCTACAAACTACATCTTATGTAAATTAAACTAACCTTATCTTAACTCATCTAAATATCTACAAGTCTAATTCAAATACAAGATAACACAACAGATTAGAAAACAAATCCTAATCTATTTGAAATTCTGGTCTGCCGCTACACAATCAGATTAGGAAATCAAGCTGCCATGTGGATAATAAATGAAAATCCTAGTTTTCCTTTGATACAAAATGGAGAGGCACATGATACGCACGTTGGGAATGGGCTGATATCTTAGAAAGTCACCAAAAGACTAACAGTCTCACGCTTCACATCCCCATTTTTAACAAACCAGCCCATTGAAGAAGTATGAAGCTTTGTCATCCATCAAAGGCTAAGATAAAGAAGCTATTCATAGGTAACTGCTAGGGAGGAAAATATGCAGCTAAAGTAACCCAGATTTCAGTGAAGCAAGCATAAACCATGCCTCTCAGCCAATATAGATGCATAACGAGAATGAAAACCCATTTCATGGGTGATTTTCCCTGCTCTCGGTTATAGATGTCGTCAGAGAAATTAATCAAAATCTCAAGCATGACATGCTCTACCTACTTACGGCCACTTACAAATAAGCTCTTGCATCGAAATCCTGTACGATTTGTATTCAGGGCTTCAAAAAGAAACCCTCATTCTTCAATGATAAAAAGACATTGTAATTATGGCAGATGACAATGATAAATTTCATTTAATGAACAGTAAAATAAGAGTAACTACCTTGAGTAAGGACGGCCACTCTAACAGTCTGTCCAGTACCCTTGGGCAAATTTACCTAATAAAAAAAGAATTGGAAAACAAGAAAGGTTAGGAGAAAACAAGAGCCAATACACTTGACAAGAATATATATCTTGGTATCAAGCATTTAATATTTCTAGAAATATAATTTCCCAAAATCAACTGGAGACCAGAAAACTCACAGTTGCCCTCAGCTGTTGGTCATTGTATTTTGGATCAATGTTCAGGCGGAAATGGGCTTCAGCTGTTTCGATGAACTTTGTACTGACCATTTGTTTTAGCAAAGATATCGCTGTGTTCAGGTCATACACTTTTTTGTTTTCCCTCAGTTTTTGGAGTTCCAAGAACCTCTTCGACCTCCTCTGGCATCACCGACAAAAAAAATTTGAATAATTGGAAAATCTTAGAATGAAAAATCAAACTAACACAAATAATTGGAGACTTTCGTACAACTGAAATTTTCAAACTGAAGAGGAGAGAAAAACTGAGCTTAAGACCAAAGCCGAGTCTCATGAAAAGAACCTATATATAGTTAGGATAATATCATGGAATTCAACAACCTGAACGAACAAAACAGCTTGAAAGCAAATCCGGACGATTTCTATTAAGAATATCCAAATGATGGGAATTCAAACACCTAAACGAACTAAACAGATTGAAAGCAGACGTGGACGATTTCTATTAAGAATATTCAAATGTTTCGAGAATATTGACATTAAAACTGAATGTCCTACTCAATACGACATGCACTACTCGAAACAACGGATGATGGAGAAGGGAAATACATGCGCTTCTGAATATTTTTTCTCTTCAAAGGCAAGGCTTACAGTTCTTAAAAATTAGATTATCTAATTGTGGATCAAGTTAGAGGAAGAAAAGAAACACCAAAGTCCAGAGGTGACAATTCAAAGGTTAATCGTTCAAGTACTGATAGGCATTATCAATTTAATTGAAAAAGTAAGAACAGCCAGGATAGCAACAACCAGAAAATCATCAGGCGGATAATTTCTCGGGTAAGAAAAACGCAAAGGAAAAACATTAGGCATACTCTGTCTGTATAAATTGGCAATAATTTCTGAAATTGAAATCCCAGAGCAGTAACAAAAACCTAAACCAAGCAAAACCTGCCAATCAAAAAACTAAATAAACCCAACGAAAAAAACACTCACAAACCAAAGACAAATCAACAAAGCTCAACTTTTTCCCACCTACCCTGTCTCTCTTCAAAGGCAATGCAGCCTTCCCTTTCTTTGGACTGGGCACAGTAACAGTACCAGACCCAGGAACCCCTTCCCCTCCTCCTTTCTTTTCCACAGCCTCAGCCACCTCCGCCTCAGCAGCCACAGCAGAAACAACAACATGGGTATAGTAGGATCCACCAGACTTGCCTTCTCTCTTCAAATTCACATCGGCCCACTTGCTTGGCCTTCTCTCTTGGGGCTTCAAGAGCAAAGGGCAGGGGCAGAGAGAGAAGGTGGTGGAGAGTGGTTTGGTCTTGAAGGAGAGGAAGGAGGGGGTGAGGTCTTGTGGGTGGACGGATGAAGCGGCGTATGTTAGCATCAGAGACGAAGGTGTGACGCATGCAGCCATTGGTGAGCTCTGTCCCCGCGTGTTCTGGTCGTGAAAGAACGAAGCTTTTGTTATCTATCCGCATAAAATGGAGATAAGACGTGTTACTCGTGTACTGTAGACCTGCTCTTGGATTGTAAACCATTAATACTATGAGCAACTGCGAATTAAAAACTCAGAAAAATAATACTAATAACAAGAACCACTATAATAACTATAATGTCCACAAATTAGGATTGTATGTGAAATATGATGTTGCAAACTTGCAGAAAAGGATGTCAAATTATTTATCCATGATTTTACGTTTAATCACAAAACCAAGTTATAATGGAATATGTCCTGTCAAAATTGAAAAAGTTGTACTAATTTAGCAATTTTCATAAAGAAAAATAAATTGTTTTCGATTGGTTCGGGTTGGAAATATGCCCTTCCAAGTTCCAACTCCCCCACAACACATGTGAAAAGTGAAAGACAACTTTCTATTATTAAAATTCCCTTAAAATTCTGTCCAGAAATTTGAATTATTTATTGATTTAAATTTTAATAGTATTAGAGTATAAAATTAATAATTTTTTAATAATAATAAAGATCCGATATAGCGAGCCAAACCGACTTCCAAACTTCAGCTCGAAAGGTTGGAGCTCGCCAATATCATCGTTTTCCTACCAGTAGTACCGAAAAGCTCATTCCCCCTCGCACTTCTTCGCACGATCCTTTGCACTTCGTCAATTCAATTGTGGCCTTTATTGCCTTTTAAGCTCGTTGTGGGATTATAATTTCTGTTATTTTTCCTGATCAATCTTCTAGTAGAATTATTCTCAGGTGCCTGGCATACATCTTCTTCTTTTTTCTCTCTTCTGTTGGTGAACGATTCCTAGATTTTGACGAGTAGAACATCAGCCTAGCAGTACCAGAAAAGCCTTAGGCGCTTCCCCTCCCCCTCACGCTCCTTCAACATTGCAAACTCCCAAGAAAAAAGCTTGTAACTTTTTAGCTGGGCGTGGACCCATGTTTTGTCACGCAGTGTATGACTTGATAAGGGTCATCGCTTTTGTGCAAATTTTTGTGGCTTCTAATACAGAAGGGGTTGCAAATTTCTAATATAACACGCAATGGGTCTCACTTAACTGAGAGTCTCTAAGCAGTAATCTCTGGTTTGGTGCACTTGAAGCGTATCAAAATATCATCTTTCTACGGTTTTACAATGACTGCTACAACTGAAATTGATCGGACGAAAAATACACCAGTAAATTGTTTCTAATCCAACAAGATTGGAAAAATTTCTCATTACTAAATGTACCATTCCAATCAGAAGCTTGGAAGTGGAAGCTGTCTGTCTGAATTGCCTTGCAAGAACTTTGGAAGAACGGCTTTCAAGTTACGAAGTGTCCTTTAGACTGATTTCACAGTGCATTAGATTGACTTGAGTATGCATCCCAAGCCATACCAGTAAGGTGTCTGGTAGTCATCACTCATCACGCGCCATCTATAGTATGCTAACTAATAACTATATGTTTATGCTTAAGTACCTTGAGACTCGAGTCTGTGCTTCTGCATTTCCTCTTTTTATTATTAACTCAAAACTTGAAGACCTCTCGACCAAATTTAACGCAAGGGATGAGGGCTATCTTGGACCGCTCTTGTCCTTCTTTCTTGCAGCGTTCTTTTAGCAGAGGACAATAGTCGATCTGAAGGGATAGGATTGTAGGAGGCAGACCATCCTTTGGAAGGGAACTGAGCTTTCCGCAGTCGTAGATCACTAATACTTCAAGAGAGGCGAGCATTTGGAAGGCTTTAGAAGATAGGGATTACAGATTCGGGAAGTGTGAGATGGAGAGTTTGGTTAGAGAGGCAGGCAGCATGATCTCTGGGAAGGATATCAAATGCGGAGATCCAACACTAAGATAAAGCTCTTGAAGAGAGGTAAGATTGTGCAACCCCCAGTCAAACAAGGCCTCATTCAAATTGAGATCGAGATTGTGGATATGAAGTGATGTTAGGTTAGTGGGAAAACCTTGTTCCGGAAATGACAGTCCTGGACATCCTTTCCCACAGCAATTGTTTCATTTGCAGATAAGAACGATCAGGAAATGGTGCAGAGATAGCTACCCAAGCAGTCAAAAGCAGAAGCAATTGGCTGCTTCTATGAACTCCTGGGCAGTGTCAAAAGTTAATTATTCTTACAAGAAAGTCAAGTTGGTTCTTTTTCATCCTGCTCTGAAGAGTTGTCTCTGATTGCGCAATAAGCAAGTTGGTTTTCATTAAAATATGAAGCCGCGTGGTAGTTGCCGACTTGGTATTAATTTCTTTATCTCTTTGTTGATTTTGGCCCGAAAGACAACGATTGCATACCTAATGTTGACCTGCAGAAAATGGCGTTTCATTGTGAAGCAGGGACGATCTCTAATATAATAAATGGGGTGAAAACGCTTTCTCCCTTCGGCCTCGATGACACATGCACTCTGAAAACTAACTGACCGTCCGTTTGAAATATGAAAAGAAAGAGAGAAAAAGTGCTACTTTTAGATAACTGGAAAAAGAAGGCAGTGTTCCGCAGGATGGAAGAAGTTTTTAAAGGTAACTGATCTGCCAAGAATTAATCCCGAACTAGGGATTTCAAATTTTAGGAGGATTTATCTTCTTCTTTGTTCCCAACATTTTGTACACTTTTTGTTGATAATGCAAACAAACAAGCAGCAGTTCTTTTGATGATGATAGAAATGAAATTCTGGACAATTTATCATCCTCTAATGTATAGAACTATTAGCAATTTGTGCATCTGATCATGCAGGAAACTAGGCAGTAGAATCCATGGTATCTACTTTTCCAATTTGAGCAAATTCAACTTCGCCCTCTGAACGGTATGTTAGTCTCAAGTTGCAGTAGAATCCATGTTGTGGGACTTCACTTCCTCCAATTGCAAGCAAATTGTACACAGTTCACCTCTCAGTAAGTTATATTCCATTTCGGCTATGCAAACTAGCATCCATACCTGCTTTGCTTTTAATGGAAATTGTGCCTCTGTAGCCTGGCTTGTCCTGCCTGCTTCCTAGATAAGATGACAGTGGTCCTTCCACTAATCAACTACTCTCTTCTTCTTCTTCTTTTTGGTATAATTTGTTTGCTCCAATTAATATATACTTCAAACAGTACATGGTTCATTGGTTCAGATAAGCATTAGTATGTTTCAAACGTTTACATTGAAAAAACTGATCACTTATTCAATATTTTACATAGTGATAACCCTGTCACCTTGTCAAGGTAATTCAAAAGCATGGGAAGTTGGGTGCATATTGTTAAACCCTTTTGTTAAGGTATATTAACTATCAATCTAGGAAATTGATGGCCCTCAGTCAATAAATCTTGATTGCGTCCTTTGATTGAGCCATAATTAGGGGCCCTAATTTATGAAATTTGTCTCATTCATTCTTAGATAAATACATATGTCCTAATCTCTTGTAAAAACTCACAAAATTATATTGAATAAGAGAGATCAATATCATGTAGCCTTTCCGGACTACCTTAACCGTTTTGCCCTCGGCTCTCTCTCTCTCCCCACTCCTGTTCCCATTTATTATTTCACCAAATTATTTAGAACATTTATGTAGAGATATTGGGAAATCTCTCACAAATAGCAATTCACCAATCTCATATATGCCTGTGTTTCCTGCTGATTGACAACTGCTGGTTGAGAAATCTCTCACAAATAACAATTCACCAAGAGAGATATGCATGCGTTTCTGCTGATTGGAAAAGGAGGGGAAATCAAAAGAAAGAGAGCAAAAGATCAAAACGAAATTGGCAACTGATATTGTAGAAGGAACTCTTAAATATTTAAGAAACAAATTGTCCATTTTCTTCTCTTTATCACAGCGTTCACAGAGAAACGACCTGTAGTAGTTGAAAGGAAAGGAAAAATCTTGAAAATGATATGTTCAAGGTCGAATAAATACATAAGCAAAGTACAAAAACAGAGTATCGGCGAACACAGTTACAGCAAGAGAAAACAGCTATTCCACAGGCATTTTTCCTTCTGCACTCGAGAATTGTGACAACTTGCTTCAGTCTTTTGAACTGCGGAGTCTACCCCAACACAAATACTCAGTCTCTGGGTCATAAATGAATCTGTCATATGAGTAACAATGCAAAGGATGTGCGCTATCTTAAATCAGTCTCTTCCTCGATCGTTCTTGCAACGTTTTTGCAGCAGAGAACATCCTCTGTTATGAAGTGGTAGGAGTGAGGGAGGTCTGGAAAGGACAGATGTTTATAAACAGGCTCATTTGGTATAGACAGTTCTTCAAGAGAGGTGAGGATTTGAAGGTGTTCAGAAGACAGGTATTTCAGATTTTGGAAGCCTGCAATGGTGAGGCTGGTTAGAGAGGCAAGGAGCATCAAATCTGGAAAGGACACCAGATGTGGAAATCCACCACTAATGAAAAATCGTTTAAGAGAGATAAGTGTGAAATCCCCACCTAAACAGCAGCTCGGTGACGTTGAGATCACAGATCTCAAGTGAAGTTAGGCTGGTGGAAAAAACGTCTCCCACAAAGGATACAGTGCTTGCCCATTTCCATAGTTTCAATCTTCCAAGAGAGCACGAGTTTTTCTATGGAAATGCATTAAATGATTATACATACACCCAATACAAAAAGAGGAACTAACTAAAGGTCAATTAAAATGAGGTAGCAATTGATTGGATAGAGTACTCACTTAGATAAGCAGAAATTTTGGACCGTGTCCTCTTCTATGGGCTACGTTGCTGGCCCTTAGAGCAATTTCTGCAGTAAACTCTCAACTGTAATCTTTCATACTTCCAATAAAATGGTCTTGATTAAAAAAAAATCAGCATCTCAAAGAGTAAACGACATATTTTTACAAGAAACTATTATATGCTTGCAGAGGATCGATAGAAATAATGAAAACGCTAGTTAGCAAGCACAATAATGACTCTTATCTTGAAAAAAACCCAAGGAAAATCGTAAATGCTAGAACAAATGTACCACATTATTATTTTCTTTTCTTTTGCATAGACCTTCAATTGATGTAGACCTAATGAGAACGGTAATTATCTAATTCAGCTCTGCCTTCCATTTCCCAGTGGCTCATCAAAATCTTTCATGATCAGCAGTCAGACCATGCCAGTGAGTAATGGAAAACTGGCTGAAAGTAATGCTGAAAATGAGGTAGTAAAAAAAACTCGAATTACCTCTGTGAAGCTAAATATGCTGACAAACTCTTCCCCCAACGGCTCCTCAAATATTGGTTGATCAGCATTCTGCAATATGCCAACTAGCAATGAAAAGTTCGCTGAAAGTTACACTCAAAACTGGGGTAGTGACGACAAACAAAATGAAGTACCTCTATCCACCTATATATACAACTGACAACTTTTTCCCCCGTTGGCTAGTCAAGTCTGGAAAGATCAGCATTTAGCAAATAAACCTATTAGTAACGAAATACTTCCAAAGGCAAAACTGAGAAAAAAATATATACCTCTATTCAGTTATACCTGCCGTCGGCACCCTCTTCCCCCAGTGCAAGTCTGGAATGATCAATATCTACCTGCCATTGACAAGCTCTCTTCCCCTTATGGTCCATCAAATCTGCAACGATCTGCATTCAGCAAATGATAATTAGTAATGAAAAACATGTTGAAAGCTACCTTGGAAATGGGGTAGTAAGCCAACAAAAAACGAAAAGAGAATTGCATATATTCAGCGCCCTGCCATGTACAACATCTTTCCCCAGTGGTTCATTAAATCCACAATGATCAGCATTCAGCAATATCATCGAAAACCTCACCGCAATGACGCAATCCATGTTAAGAATGTTTTAGTGACCAAGGGAAAATGAATTAAATCTGTTCAGTTATAAATGCCATTGACAACCTCTTCCCCCAAGAGTCACATGAAATACGTAATGGCAGGTTATCTAAAATCCCTAACCTCAAAATGTTCTCTTGCCATATATAACTGAAATCAACTGCAATCAATAAAATCACAAGAATGCTGACGTCGAAGACATGCCCAAAAAGTGGTTCAATTTGAAGAAAAAGTCATAGCACAAGGATTATGATATTAAAATAACGCGGAGGTAGATAATATTGTAACTAGATGTTTATGCGTAAGTACCTGGAGGATACGACTCAAGTATGTGCTTCTGCATTTCTTCCTTTTCTTATTTAACTCAAAACTTAAAGACCTCCCAATCAAATTTAACGCAAGGGATGTTGGCTATCTTGGACAGTTCTTGTCCTTCTTTATTGCAGCGTTCTTTCAGAAGAGGACAATCGTGGATCTCAAGGGATAGGATTGTGGGAGGAAGACCATCCTTTGGAAGGGAAGTGAGCTTTCCGCAGTTGTCGATCTTTAATACTTCAAGAGAGGCGAGCATTTGGAAGGCTTTAGAAGATAGGGATTCCAGATTCGGGAAGTGTGAGATTGAGAGTTTGGTTAGAGAGGCAGGCAGCATGATCTCTGGGAAGGATATCAAATGCGGAGATCCACCACTAAGATAAAGCTCTTGAAGAGAGGTAAGATTGTGCAACCCCCAGTCAAACAAGGCCTCATTGAAATTGAGATCGAGATCGCGGATATAAAGTGATGTTAGGTTAGTGGGAAAACCTTGTTCCGGAAATGACAGTCCTGGACATCTCTTTATTGTCAATTTTCGAAGAGAGGTGAGGTTGTGTATGTTGTTGGGAAGGCCCTGCATTTTTTCACATGCGATAAGTGAAAGCTCTCCAAGGTTTGCAGGGAGCGACTCTCCGTCTTGGAACAAAACATGATTTGGACAACGGCAAATAGAAATCAGATGTAGATGGGTCAGGCTGTCTAAGCCCATAGGTAAGGACTTGAGGTTATCACACCACCAGATATGAACCTCTTCAAGAAGCGAGTTGTGAGGGAACCTCTTTGCTACTGATTCCAGCTGCCCACATTCACTGATATCAAGGGATTTAAGTGTTGCAGGTAGTTCTCCACTATTTGTTAGGCATTTCAGGGACTCACATCTCCTAATCTCCACAAGAAGCGAGTTGTGAGGGAAACTCTTTGCTACTGATTCCAGCTTTCCACAATCTTCAATCCGAAGGCATTTAAGTGTTGCAGGTAGTTCTCCACTCAATGTTAGGCATTTCAGGGACCCACATCTCTTAATCTCCAAGCTCTCAAGAAGAGATGTGCTGCCGCAGCTATTGATATCGTCATCCCCGTCCAACAAAATCCTCAAATTAGCGCACATTTCTATATAAAGGCTCTTTAAAGTGGGAGGAAGCTGGCCTCTTGAAAAGTGTGTCAACGAATCACATTGATCAAGTACAATACTTTCGAGGCATGTGTTGTTGTACATCATTGACTTTGGTAAATATTGCAACACTCGGCAATTCCAGATGTAGATATGTTTCACCCTGTGAACAAAACCGGATGGTAACTGCTCTTCTACTTCTTCAGCCACCAACGAAACTAGTCTCGGACACTCCTTGATCTTCAAAACACGGAGACGTGGGAGATGTCGCAGTAATCCCACCTTCTCCGACCACAAAGGCCTCATCTCCTCACAATTCTTAATAAATAGATCTTCAACATTTGTCAGACCTTCCATATTTAACCCTTCTATTCCACAAGTTAATTCTGATAGCGTCGAAAGACTCACCAATAGCAATGAGCTGAAGTCCACCTTATTTTTTAACACAACCGCTTCTGAGTCTTCCAGTAGTAGTTTACAATGCTCTGGAAAGCTAGAGATTGAAACCACCAAACTCCAGCATCTATATATCAGTAACTTTTCAAGTGAAGGGAGGTGATCTGGTAACTTCCCCAACAGCTTGGGACAGTTGTCAATACAAAGATTCCGCAGGCGTGGGAATTCCCCAGGTGGACTCCAGCGCTCCCATTCTTTCATATCCTCGAAACTCAGTTTCTCCAAGGATTTAAAAGGTTGGGAACAACCTTCCCCATAAAATTCAGGACCAACATTCTTCACGGCCGTCATGCCTCTGATAAAAAGGTCTTTGAGAGATGCTAGTTGTCCGACTGGGGGCAATGATGTGCAACTATTACAGTTTTCAATCCACAGGAAGACCATATTAGGAAATGACGGACCTCCTAACCAAGTCGGAAATTTTGTACCGCCGTAGTTCTTGATAGTGAGCTCTTTCAAAGAATTGTTCGGCCGTAACATGTTAAGCACTGACTCAAATTCATCACTTCTTCTGTTCTGCGTCTCGTTCAAGTCCCGGCTCCACTCCAACACCAACCTGTCAAGTTTGGACTTACCAATTAAATTGGTGTACTTTGCATCCCCAAAGTCAATCACTTTTTCCAACCCTGAAATGCGGAGTGTCCCTTGAAGATGTGACAAAGGCCCTAACTCTTGTATCCCAGAGCAACTTCCTTCTCCCACCACAAAATCAGACAATGTTTGGAGAGATGTTAATTTGCCCATTCGGGGAGGCATTCCTTCCAGTGACCTTGCTCCTTCAATATTAAGATGGCGTAGATTGACTAGCTTTTCAAAATCTGACGGTAATTTATGTAGAGCTTCACATGCCACCAATAACAATGTTTGTAAGTTACAGAGAGTGGTCGTTGATTCAGGCAAGCTTTCAATTGGAGTGGAAGAAAGATCAACGTACCGTAGATGCTTCAAAACACCAATCGAATCAGGCAACTCAAACAAGTTCTCGTAACCACTAAGGGTAAGCACTCTTAGGCGTCGTAATTTTGGCAACAATTCATACGGAACATGCCGAGTCAAGAAATAGCCCCGCCCTCGTACAAACCTAAGAGATATAAAAGTGCGTAAATGTGTGCCATCAGAAAATGCCCCAAACTTCTTGACGCCATCATACTCATCAGCAAGATAAGACGAATGCCGAGCTTTTTTTAGAATTTCGCATTTGTTGCTCCTCCCCAATCCATCCTCCACTCTAAAGCATGTATCTCCTGCAACCGATTCTGCCAAATCACTGATGAGGTCATGCATTACAAATCTCGACTCGTCGTTGCTTGATTGTTGGAAAAATGATCTTGACACCAGATTGAGAAAATATTCTCTACCAAAATCTTCCATTTGCTTTTCTCCATCTTCTCTTTTTCTTTGGATGAAACCTTCAGCCATCCATAAAAAAACTAGTTGTTGCTCTTCAAACTCATAATCCTTTGGAAATATTGAACAATAGGCAAAGCACCTCTTCAAATGTGAAGGGAGATGGTGGTAGCTCAACTTAAGAGCAGGAACAATCTCATTACTTCCCTCCTCTGTTGCGTCCCATATCCTGCTGTCTAATACTTCTTTCCACTCGTCTCGACGACATCGTTTACTGCGTAGGAGGCCTCCGATCGTTGTTGCCGCCAAAGGTGAGCCTTTACACTTCTTCGCAATATCTTCGCCGATATCTTTGAGGTTCTGAAATGTACTGAAGTCTCTTACATCCAATGCATGTAGGCTAAGTATCGATAAACAAACATCGTCTGACAACAATTGTAAATCGTAAACTGGACCATCATTGATGAAACTCCTTTACTGCGAGTTGTGACGAGTATCTTACTTCCAGGAGCCCCTGCATCGAACGGAACACGTAGCTTTGCCCAGTCTTCGTAGTGATCTTCATTCCAAACATCATCCATGACCACCAAAAACTTTTTCCCCTGCAATTTCTCCTTGAGTTTCCCTTGCAACCAATCTAGAGCCTTGCCATCGCAATTTTCAGAAGCACCGAGAGATTCTAGAACTGCTTTCGTCACCCTAACAACATCAAAGTCATCGGAAACACAAACCCATGCTTTCACCTCAAAAATGCCTTTCAACTTTTCATCGTTGTATACAAGTTGGGCTAGAGTTGTTTTGCCCATGCCTCCCATACCGACAATAGAAACCACACCAACTCCAACAGCACTAGAATTTTCAGTCAGCGATAGCTCTACTACACTCTCTTTATCTTTCTCCCTCCCACAAATACGAGCTTCATTCATTACAGAAGTAGGCTGCAGCCTCTCTCTTTCTCCTATATTTGGCCTCTTCCCATCAACTGAGTCTCTCAACTTCAGATCATCTTTATGTTTGACCATTTCGTTGAACCGATCAGTGATCTTTGTAATCTTTGACCACAGCGAAATTTTCATCTTCACAGCACTGGGAGTCAGATCGGTACAACAAGCAGGGGATGAGCTTCCGTACCTTACTAGTGCTGGATTGGTTTTCACCCATCAATTTGCGTCGCAGAACGTCCGTGGCAAACGCATCTAGTATGTCTTCGCCAAGTCTTTGAGTTCATCCAGCCACTGTTTCACCAGGCCGTCATTATTATCTTGCCTGTCCTCCGCATCATCAAGTACGGCCTGAATACTTTCCAAAGTTTTCCTCCACTTCTCCAGCTTTCGTCCAATTCCCTCTCGGCCTGCAAATTTCAGCAACTCTGGATTCAACAGTTGCTGAAACAGCGCCTGAGTGAACGCAGAAAGAAAGAGCTCTCCCACTGCTGCCATTGTTTTCTTCGTAGAAAGGAGTAGTCAGGAAAGACAGAAAGATAGCGAAGTAGGCAAAAGAAGAAGTGATCGGATTCTACAGTGAAATCTGAGCAGTTACCAAGAATTTCAAAAGCTTTGATCAGGAACGTGGGCCCTATGTGGGGCATGCAGGCTTACTTTTCCCTCGTGATCATACAACCCACTTGAACCCAAAAATTGAAAGTAGACGAAAAATAGAAGGTCTTCGACTGATTAAGACAGGTATCTACGCAACAAAACGTATTAGTTAAGGTAATCACCTTAGTGCTCAAGGCCACCGTGAGAAAGAAAATTATACTTGAGAGTTACAGTACTCGTGTGCAATATTGTTACCGGAATTCAAAGCTAACAAGTCATTTTTGTGAGTCATTGTACTTGATGTTCTTTTTCTAAGGTTTTTTTCTCTAAGCTGTTCTTTTTCTAAGGTGGTTTTAAAGTTTTAAGGTTGTGTTTAAGGCTGCGTTTGCATTTATAATATTCTCCAAAATTTTATTTCTCTCCTAATAAAATATTTCAATATAATCTCTCTCTACCATCAAAAAATATAAAAAATTACCTCTCTCTTCACCTTTTCACTAAACTCAATAACAACACATATTCTCATACCAAAAATATTACAACACAAACACAACCTAAATATTATTAGATTGGGTAAAAAAGTAAAGAGTGATGATTTTTCATATTTATTATAATAAAAAATATTAATGTGAGGAAAATAAATAAATTATATTATAATTTTTTATTGTGTTAAAATTTTTAAAAAAATTAAAGTTAACTGTAGAGGGCTACAGAAGTTATTCCACTGCAAATTGTTTTTGCTTTAAAGTTAACTATTTTTGGTCTTAATGACAATGTGAACTTTCTCCTTTGAATATTACTTTGGACACCTACAAATATTTTCCCCTTTACTTGTGAAACCAGTAATTTTTTCGACCCCGTCAAGTCGTCAACTTCTGCTGGTACTTGACAAACCTTTGATTCTCCAATTTCTACCGACTTCAAGTTATCTGCACACGTAATTATGATGACACACTTTTCTCTCCCGAGAGAGAATGTGACCTCTAATGCTTATCTTTATCATAATTTCTAGATTTATTTTAATAAATAGTGTACTTTTTTTCTCTTTCTCTTACGAACGATCGAAACTCTGACCACGCCGGGACTTCACAGCCCACATACCAACCAAGGTGCAGAGGACGTCGGTAATAAATAAATAAATATAGTGTACTTGCGTTACCTCTTTCTTTTTCATTTCTTCTTATATTTGTTTTTTTTGGTTAACCACTCCCTCCTCACTTCACATGATTCGAGAATCGTAAAGTTGCAGACGCAGAGAGCTACAAAAGCAATTCCACCTCAAATTGATTGTAGATGACCATGGAGTAAAGTATCACAAATCTACTTGAAAATATACGAGCAATATGATATTTGGTCATTAGGTCATTAAGCGGTCGATCGCTTCATGAAGAGCTCGACCGCATCATGTAGCGATTCGACCGCATTCTATTCCGTTAAAAATTAACAGATGTTAGACGGAAAGACCAAATCGTCACAATTATATATTCTCAATGATCATTTTGTAAAAAAAATGAAATTTAGTGACTAAATCGTAAAAATATTGTAAACTTAGTGACCAAATATCATTTTCCCAAAATATATTCGTGCACTTATGGTCGGTACCGGTGAACCGCCCTAGTCGTTTACTCTGCTTTTGTCGCTCGGTGACAGTGACGGTGTTGAGATCCCACATTGCTTAGGAGAACCTAATTAGAAGAGTTAATAAGATGGCTTGGATAACTCTAACTGTAAAGCATGTCTTTTGGTGTAGAGCCCAGGTACTCATCAGACGGGTGAGGAACGCGGTTGTCAGAAAAGACTGGTACGGAGTCGACCACGATAATGCAGTTGACAAGGCAGACGACCACAAGAGCCATCCCATTCCCACCACAAATGTATTCAGAAATAGACAATTTCCCGGGTCTTTACAAATGTTTCTCTACAGACGACCACAAGGAACATCTCATTCCCTCCTTTACTCTGTCTAGTTTTGTAATAGGGGGGGGGGGGGGGGTGTTTGTGGGATCTCCCCCCTCAAATTGTACTATTTTTGGTCTAGTTTTGGCGAGTGGTGAAGGTTTGGGGCCTAGGGGTTTACTCCCCTGAGGTCCCAAGTTCGAATCCTCTTAGGTACAAACAACTCTTTAGAGTCACTCCCTCAGCAAAGCTTGACTTAACTGACATGTGTGGTTTGGGAGAGCTGCACGGCCCGAGATTTGTGGTGGCGTTAAGCCCATCTCGTGCGTATATTGGGTCAGATTCATCAAAGCTTGGTGCACGTGGTTGAATACCCGAATTTCTCTTGTCACCCAAAAAAAGACAATGCAACTTTCTTTGTTTGAATATTACTTGGACTCATAAGTCCTAATTGTACAAATCCTCGTGTTTATCTTCTGTATACTACTTTGGACACCGAAAAATATTCTTCCCTTTACTGTGAAAACCAGTGACTTTTGGCGACCCTTTGCTCGTAATTGACCAAACTTTGCTCCTCAGTAGACACAACTATGAGATCCTTTTACCTATTTATCATAATTTTTAGGCTTATTTAATAAATACTGTATTTCCATACCTCTTTTTTGAAATCTGTTCCTTCTTTTTTTATAATCACCGTCCTCTCCACTTCCTAGGATCGATTCTCAGGGATCGTAACCGTCAGGTTGTGAGGCAATTTTTAGTTATGGATGGAATGGATCGCAGTTATTTGTGGATTAGAGTTGTGGGCAATTCCGGTGGACCTTTGTGCTCTCTTTCTTGTGAAGGTTATTAGGCCCATTGGGCTCAAATGGTTTGGACCCCAAAAGGTCAGATGGGGCTTAATATTGGTATCATCGTTACTCATGAACTGAATAAGAAAACTTCATAGTCATTTTTTTTTTCTAAAGAAAATTCATAGTCATCGCGGGCTGTTCCCTCTTTGAAGGGTGTGGGGACAACATATGGTCACTCCTGCCCAACCAAGGGAACATGGTCTGGGCCGAACACAACCTCAAAATCTCAGGCCCCTCTACTTTTAATGGGCCGAATTACAGCAAAATAAACCCTAATGTTGATCGTGTAAGTGATATTTTATCCTCTTCCTCTCCAGAAACTTTTCCTTTTAACTTAAATCTTTTTTTTTTTCATTGTTCTCGTGTATGTTAGTTAGGGCTGTTTTTAGTTTAGGTTAGTCGGCTCTGTGATTGAAAATACAAACTGGATCAGCTAAGATTTTCTAGCTCTTAAAATTTAGTAGCGGGTCTAAGCAATCAGCCATTAGACTCTAGTTTTTATTCCACCATACGCAATTTGAGTGGCGTGATTATCTCTTAAAGGAGTAATATGAAATACATAGAAGCAATTTGTCCTTTTTCTTCATCTGAAGGTATTGTGAAAACCAGGGGGAATTTATGTAGTCAATGAACTATAGAGTAGGGAAGTTGTTGGGGACAAGTGTTTTGTTCATTGTCAAGAAAAATTGGAATGCTAACGACTGCTTTCCACCTGTATTGATCGTATTGAATTCAGCTACTTAGGATTATGCAAGGTGCACGATATAATTTTGAGCTAGGAGTGGTAAAGCCCTTGTCTTTGTGTTAGGCTGTTAAATTTTTTCCGTTCAGAGATGTAATTTGAGGTTGGGAGGCTGTTTCATGATTGAATTATGTTTGGAAGTTGATGGAGATTCTAGGCTGGTAATATATTATTTTCATGATTTATAGGTCTGAATGGAACTAAATGAGATCTCATGGTAGTGTGCCATGTTTATATCTTGAACCAGGATATGGAGAAACTGCCACTTCTGTTTTATGCTTTTGGTCCTCAACGTTCCAAGATTTTATTTCCTGGAGGCAACCTTTCACCTTGATCACTCTAGCTCTGTTTTACCATCAAACAACCCCCCCCCCTCTCTCTCTCTCTTCTTCTATATGCTGGTTTTATGTGTATTTGATTGCATATGGTGTCTCATAGCCATAACTTCTTTCGCCTACCATTAAGAACCCTTGTTATCAATTGCTTTCATTTCATTTTAATGGGAAACTACATAAATAATAAATATGGAAAAGACAATTACGTAGTTGCTCTAGGAAGCCAAACGTTTCCACCAGCAGTGGAACCTTCAGAATTTGTTGTTCTATTCTTCCTTGAATGATTCATAAACCCAGGAGAATGTACTTAAATAATGGTGCTTTCCTATTTGGCTTGATTAAATCAGGAGCTGAGCAAGTTCATTAATCATTGCAATGAGGTGAAAGCAGCCACTGCTGCCAACAAGGATGGCGGCCAACTTAGTATTGTGAAACCACAACCAGAGTCTAGTGCTGGTGAGAAGAAATAGTAGAAGACGGCACCAAAGAAGCATGGACATAAAGAGGGATTTCGTTGAAGGATGATGTCAATTAGCCTTCGTGTTGCAAAATCCTCTTTGCGGTTCCTTCTGCTTGTATTATAAGAGGGATTGTCTATAGCGAGGATTTAACTGCTACTGTTGCGAATCTTTTTTGTGTTTTGTTTTGTTCTTTTAATTCAGTAGGTGTTTCAGTGGATCCTTCCCAAACATGCTATGTCTTTAGCTTGTCTAACTTCATTGTCTGAGGATCAAAAAAAAAAAACTTCATTGTCTGAGATTTGGAAGAAATTTATAGTTTTTACAGTTTTTAAGAGGAATTAATATTACAGTCTCTCTCTCTCTCTCTCTCTCTCTCTCTCTCTCTCTCTCTCTTGTGTAAAATGTTTTGAATTTTTAAAAATGTTTCTTTAAAAAGTTGAATATATTCCCTACCCAAAGGGTGTTCGGTTAGTGTGTATTTTGAGAATTTTTTGTGTTTTGAGAATTTTCAGGTGATGTTAACTTTATTGGTATGCGTGTTGTAGTTATTTTTAGGTGATATTAAAAAACATGTTCGGTTTGTGTATTCTCAGGATTCAAAAAATCTTGAGAATGCAAACAAAACGAACAAGTCCTAGTCTTTTTTAGTCACCCTCAAAATTTTCTTAAGAAAAATGTTTAGTCACCCTCTTACCTTTTTTGCATGGGAAAATAAAAACAAAAAAAGAACTGTTGAGTTTAAAATTTGGTGATATTAATAAGGGTTAAAATTTAAACTATGCATGTGGTCATGACTGTCACATCTGGATGATTAATGAAAAGACTTTACTAAGAGGGAAGTTTAGGCGAAATTAAGTTTAATGACGTACTAACGTCTGATGAAGACTTCAAGATCAACGGCCAAGAGTAATCCTCCGCATCTTACCATGAGGATGCTCTATCTATACCATTACCCTTATTGATAAACAATGAGTCTGGCAGAGACATAAGACAAGATGAGGTGGATCTGAGTCATCCTATCTGACGACTCAGGCCCACCCACCTCGTGTCACGCTCTTCTGACGTCAGACGAAATAAATACCAGCTCAGGCCCATGGGCCCATATAAGCACAGTATCGCAGAACAATTAATGGCCCCAAGTAGAGCTCTACTTCCCAAGGAAGTTTTCTGCATGTTTGGGACCACGTGTTTATAATTCCAACGGTCATTTCTGGGTCCATCGTGTTGTCAACTGGCCATTTTTATATATCGGATGGATGTCCTTCACTCCTGAACGAACCTACTTCCACAAGATCACTCGTGGAGTTTTTTTTTTTCTTTTCTTTTCTGAAACAATATATTGAATCCAAGGGTTAACCTCTGTTGTTAAGAACTACTCGGGTTTACTTTCTTAAAGTTTCGGTTCGAATTTTTGTAGGCGTAAACAATTTTTCGAGGTTACTCTAAGTAAAACTAGATTGATATGATCAGTGTATAGGTTTCTAATTTATCTAAGCTTAAATAATTTTTTAAAGTCACTTTCTTAGAATTAGATTGATCTGACCTGTATAGTTTGAGAGGGCTACACCGATCTCGAATTTATCGGCCCGTTATGTGAGTTTATTCCGTAGGCCTATCTCATTTAGTGGGTCCACTTATAAGTCTGTCGGGTTAGATTTCTTTCTTTTTACTAAAACAAAAACTTGAAGATTGAACTGCATGAGTCCTTTTAGTGGGTAATGAGAATTGGTTAGGTTTAAGGGCCTCCTTCCAACCCACTGAGGTGCCAACTTGGATGGTCTATATCCCTACCTAGTTTCACTTAGCAATAAATCAAGCCCACCCTAGTTAAATCTACTCTTAAAGAGTATGAAATACGATTCATATTCTAAATACCAAATCTATATGAAACCTTATCCTTGAAAAAAATAATAATACAAAAAATAGCAACCAGTCATCATCTACAGTATAAAAGTGATGACATTTCAAAGAGACACATAAGACTTTCCTAAATATTTACAAAATTCAGAGCCAAAATGTTTATCTTTTTCTGCTAGTGAATTATTCTCCTTTCAATAATGGCTAATATTTTAACTAGTGTCCCATAACTTATTGGTAAGGGATTACTTGTACAACCTGCACAGCTCCTCAAGAGTACTTGAACCACTAAAATCTCCAGTTCTCCACTACCTTCCATGTATAGCTCATTAAAAAAACTTCCAAACCTAACAATCAAAACATTGCACGCCAGAAATTGCGTCCAAAACACCAGCAAACAAACAGGTCCTTAGACCCACCACTTTGTTTTAGAACCAAACGGGATAAAAAAGGAAAAGGATCGAAAAGCTGAAAACTCTCCATACCTGGATGTTGATATGCGTTGAGGTACTGAATACAAGACGGCTAGACGAATTTGAATCTATGGCTTCTATTCTCTAGACGAATTTGTAGCACAGGTGCTCCTATGTTCACGTTAGGAAGGTTATTATTCTAATTGCCCACTCTTTTTGGATAAAAAAAGAAACCCAACACCACCAAAGTTTAAACCTAAAGTAACCTAAGGTAATCAAGATGGGTGTGTCAGGGTGAGGGTTAAACTAGCTTTAAACTTTGGTAACTGCACTTAAAGTTTGTAGTGCCCGACACGGCCTGGAACTACATAATAGTAAAATACAGAAGCAACAAGCTGATAAGGTATGGGACCGCGTTATATGTCTGTCCCTTTCCTACAAAAGTCAATCCTCCCCTTAGTCATCATCTTTGTCACCACCACCATTTTGATTTATTGACGCCCCCCTTCCACCCATCTCAACCGTCCGTTCCTTATATTATACCCTTCACCTCAGACATGTACACTGGCATAAATTAAATACTATTTCCACGTGCTCAGTCCCAGCCCTGACGTACTTCTACTTTTCTAATGCTCTTTAATTTGGTCCTCGTTCTGAACTTGCTGTAATTTTGTGCACGTTTGTGTTTGATTTATCAATGGGGTCCCATGTATTCTGATATTGTGAGGTAAGCTGTAAAGGCCAAGTGAAAAATACAGCATATCCAGTGAGGAAGATTATCTCTTGACCAACAAAAAAAAATAACGGCAACATTGTCCACCACAGAACACAAAAATCACCTAAATTCCAGACACCACCGCCACCGGAACCTCAGCCGCAGCCGCAGCCGCCGTTGATGGGTGCCACCGAACCTGTAAGATGCATTTCAGCCTTTTTATTTTGTGTTTGTTATTTAAATTATCTTTTGGGAGATTATTATGTGTTTGTGCTAATAGTTTGAAATGTTGGTGTGTGTTGATGGTGTTAGGTGGAGGAGAGAAAGACTGATGGAGTTGAAGGGAGAGAGGAGAAGGGGGAGAAAGTAGAGGAGGAAGTGAAGGATGTGGAGAAAGGTGAGGAGGGTTTTCAAGGAGCGGTGGTTGGGAGCAATAACCATGGAGACTTCCATGTGTCGAGGATGCAGAGGCTAAATCCCTCAAACCCTTTGAGGATCGTCATTAACAGTGCCACTAGAGTTGGAACTCCCTCTCCTTCCCAGCCTTCCCAGCCTTCCCATCCTTCCCATCCTTCCCATCCTTCTCAGCCTTCTCAGCCTTCCCATCCTTCTCAGCCTTCTCAGCCTTCCCGTCCTTCCCATCCTTCCCAGCCAGCTCAGCCTCGCTCAACACCCACCCCGCAAGTAACTGTAAGTTGTCCTGTCGTTTGCGCAAAGAGATTTGCAATTGATGGCTATTCAAGTTTCATTTTTGAGATTTTGTTTGTATTTTTCTAGCTACCGCTTCAGAATATAATCTATGTCGTCATTTATCTGAAATTCATAGTTGTTGTTTCGAAAGACAGAATTTTGAACGTTTTGTAGTGATATATCTCGATTATATGAGTTTATTTTGAAAGGTGAAAGTAGAAGTCAGTTCCAAAAGATTCACAAGGCTACCTCATACTTTCTCTATTTACAAATGAAAATCTCGAATGTTTCTGTCTCTCTCTCTCTCTCTCAAGTAAGTTGCATTTTGCGACTAAATCTCTGGGTTTCTCTTTCTCTTTGCAAAGCAGCCATCCCTAACAACACTGAATTCAAGAGCATACACCAACAGAATATCTCTGGTTCTGTTCCTTCTGCACACGGTTGTGGCTGTTGGGGTAGTTTCCTTCCTTATATTTAAGGGTATTCAAAGTCTGATTCTAGCATCAGAATCTGTTAAAAGAAAAGAGAAAAGGGTGTTACTGCATTATCTCCCTCAAGTTGAAGCTGCATCTCTTTTAAGCATTACTCTTGCGTTCACATGGCAAAAGGCAGTCAGGCAATGGCCAAGATTTATGGTTCATTTTATACTATGGTGCTCTTTTCTGATGTCTCTATCTGCCGGAATTCTACTTATTTGCTTCCAAAAGCCTTCCACAGAGGGGGTTGGAGTCTGCTTTATTGCGTTTGCAGTAGGCAATGGATTATATGCTTGTTGGGTCACACAGCGCATCGAGTTTTGCTGTAAGGTGCTGGTTAAATCCCTTGAACCTGCGTCAAAATTTCCTGATTTGAATCAGCCTATTTATTGGATGCTTGGGGCTGGATTCTTGTGGATGTCCCTGTGGATTTTAGCTGTGATTGGAGCCTTAAATTTTTACTTTCCCCCCTTGATTATAATTGCATTGGTTTTGAGCTTGGCTTGGACTGCCGAAGTAATGAGGAATGTTGCTAACATTACCGTAAGTAGAGTAATTACTCTTTATTATCTAAGGGGAATGCAATCGAATACTCAATTCTGCTTCCAAAGAGCCTTGACTCGGAATCTGGGAAGTGCTTGTTTAGGCTCTCTCTTTGTGCCTGCAATTGAGGCGCTGAGAATTGTTGCCCGTGGATTGAATTTGCTTGAGGGAGAAGATGAGTTCATGTTTTCTTGTGCACATTGTTGTCTCAGAGTCATGGAGTCCATCTTCAGATTTGGAAATGGCTGGGCCTTTGTGCAGGTACTTTTACTGGAAAGCCTTTTTTGCCTGAGAATTTCTTCAGTCTACCAGCATATGTTATTGTAGAGACAAGTAATCAGAGACTGCTACTAATCTGTGGTAAAGAGTTCACCACTAAAAGTGGCTCTATTTGAAAGGATAAAAATTCTGGCATTGCTATGAAATGTAGTTTTGCGGTTGATAACTAGTTTAGACGTATTACATTATTTCCTGCTGCATGTGTGTAGCACTTGACTGTATTACGAAAATGTCTAGATTTTAACAGTAGCATTTTCTATTGCTATTGCTGTACGAGTTATTTCCCATAGCAGTGGCAAAAGATTTGAGAGTTTCATTTTGAGTTGTACTTTACTAGATGAAACTTCTTTGTAGTATTTTGCAAGTCATTCTCACTCGGGTTCTTAAGCTTTACAGGATGATTAATTAATACAACGAGAGCTCAGATGCTTTTGTTCTCTCAAGTTAAAAAGTCTCGGCTCATAATATTTTATTTTGATTAGTGTACAAATGCTGAATCTTTTACAGTCCTTATCCGAGTTGAGATTTTCAATGCAGTCTAACTTATTCTCGAGCAGCACGTTTGGTCAATTGAATACCAATTAACTTAGAGATGTTATTTACCCATCTTTACATCTATGCAGATAGCAGCATATGGAAAAAGTTTCGTAAAAGCGTCTCAAGACACTTGGGAGCTCTTTGAGAAGCAAGAAATGGTAACTATTGTGGATTCTGACATAACCAGCTCAATTTGCTTCCTGACCGGAGTCTGCAGTGGCTCTATCTGTGTTATAGTTGTGGCTGCTTGGACAGCCAGAGTGCATCAAAGTTTTGCAGCCACCATTTCACTCCTTGCGTTTTTCATCGGATACCTCATGGTTGGTAGTCTTGTTTGGCCAATCCTACTTTATTTGATTCGTTATCTGTGCATTCAAATCATGCGATCAACTTGGCCATTATTTAATTATGATCAGTACAACTAATCCAATTATTATTGTGGTGTACCAGACCAGGATTGCAATGGCAGTACCACACGCCTGTGTGAGCTGTTACTACGTCTGCTATGCAGATAATCAAGACAAAAGGCTGTTTGGTAAAATTATAGAGGATCGACTCAGCATGATCAAAGCTGGCCGCGATGTAGTCGTACCTACACCTAGAGTCCCCCGCCGATTCACAGCAACGTAGCCAGGGCTCAATTTCTCCTCTAAAGGCATAGAAATTTGGTGGACATCATTTTTGTCACACTGTCAAGCTATATCATGTTTCGGTTGCCCTCAATCAAGTTAGACGAGGACTTCACTCAACCCAACTAAGCTGAAGCTAAATGTTGCCCAATGGTTAAGATGGTTCTGACCATGAAAATGATTTTGAATGCGAAAGTTCAAACATTATTGAATGTTTTGGTATTGGAAGGAATGTGGAGAGCCCACTGAGATTCCCACGACCAAGAAGGCTGTCTTTTGGTCATTTCCTTTGTATATTTGCATATACTCTTGGGATATTCCATTGTAAAGAAGTCCCACCATTATTTTAGAGCTATTTTCTCAAAAGCCACCCGTGATTTATTTATTTGTTTAACGTTATCTACTCTTGTAATGATCTTCATGAGATACTCATGCATGAAACTTTCTCTCTCCTTTTCTTTGCTGAGTATTATAATATAGGTTTGCCTTGTTAAATAAAGCTGATAGGTTTTTTTTTTTCCAGGTAAAGAAATATGTTAGCTGATTGTGTGTTTGGTAAAGAAAATTACCATTATGTTTGGAAGTTTTGGTTTTGGTTTTAGTTTTTAAAGACTAAAATAAGTTTTACAATAAGGTCATGTTTGGTTAGTTTAGTTTAACCTCGTTTATTTAATTTTTTATTTAATAATATTTTATTTTGGGTACTATTACATTTTAAAAATAATAAAAAAAATTTAAAATTAATAATATATCCACTTGTGTCAATATATAAATTTCATGTCTAAATTGTAGTTTTTTTAATAGAAAAACCCATAAACTTATTGAGGCGCATGCCAATCCAGTCAAAAGGCGAATGATTCGCGACTCTTCCCTTTTGCTCTCTTTTGCTTTTATAGACCTGAAAAGGAGCTCAAAAGAGACACTGAGCAAATAGTAAACCCCACTTGAGGAGATCCAGACATGACAGAAACTTGTCTTGAACTTTACGTGTAACACATGCTTAATAGCAGCACTTAGAATCCCTTCCCATAGCTTTATATAGCTTCTTGTGGGTGTGACCTCTGACTCATCATGCAAACCCCCCTAGATTAAACCAAGACAACAAACCCACCATTAAAGACACAATCTTAAGCTCTGGATTCCGACACTTTATTTGCTTGTAGGGTCCAAACAAGTCCCATGTTTTTTTTAATCAACATATCAAAATATTATAAACAAAGGAGGGTAGAAACCCTCTTACACCTAGGGGCTACAACTAGGGAGGAACAAAACCCTCATACATCCAGGATACCTATGATGCTGGCCACAAAGCTCCGGAATGCATTCCTCCCTAAGAGAGTAAGCGGTCCAGTGGGCAAGATTGTGTGCCATACATTCGCACACCGAAAAAAGAAAGAACACCTGATAGGCTGATAGTAACTATACATCTAACCTATCCTGAAAGCCTTTTCTTTACTATTTCTTTCCTTTACCGCAGTCTACGTTTAATCCTAATTCCTTCACTACGAATGCATAAACCTGCATTTCGTGCTTTTGGTAAAAATCATACTGATTAGGATCAAAAGCATCTCAAATAGTTCAGATTTTATCACCCCTGTTTTTTCTTTGTAATCTATGACCAATTTGGTTTATATTTCAGAGCATTCTTTATTTTTTTTATTAATTGCATTTCCCATGGAATACAATTTTAAGAACAAATAAGTAAAACTCTACAGAACCCAGTTCTTTAAACTCTGTAATTTTATCCCAATCTCTCCCAAGAAAATCACTTTTGATTGGCATTCGGACATTCTACCCCGTCACGAATGACGAAAGATAGGAATATGTTTGAAATGGGACAGCCACCAACTTGGGCTTTAGACTTTCAAAGTCCTTGGTTAGTCTAAGCATGACAGCAACGTTAGGTAGAATTTATGGAACATTTAGAAACCACAAGCCCTTCTTGACTGATCACCGCACGTGGTTGATAGGTCTTCGTACAGTGCCCTCCCATTACCCGTCTTACACTTCCAGAACCTCCTCTATCAGAATCAACTACCCTACACTGGTTAACAGTTTGCGCCAATTCCATGAACAAGTCCCTGGAATTTTAACCTCCCAGAAGCTCTTCCCTTTGAGGAGGTAAGTCCTCGCCCAAGTGGTCCAAATGGACTGATCTGTATCCTTGAACAGGTGCCAAATATGTTTAAGCATGGAAGCAGGGTTCCAACCAAAAAGATCACACAAGCCCAAACCACCCTCATTCTTAGGAAGGCATACCTCCCGCCAAGCGACCTTAACACCTCCTTTACCCAATTCACTCCCCTTCCAAAGAAAAGCACGAAGGATTGCAGAAACTTCGTTAATAACACTTTTGTGAAGGAAAACCATGACAAACCAGAAAGATTGAATTGCAAACAGCATAGCTCGAATTAATTGAACCCGACCAGCCAAAGAGAGGTACTTGCTCAACCACGACTTGACTCTAGCCGTGATACGATCTACAAGATCTCTACAGTCGAAGGTTTTAATCTGAGAAGATATCAAGGGGATGCCAAGGTATTTCACTGGGAGAGCACCTTCAGCATAACCGAGAATGCTCAAGATTTCAGTCTTGATGTTCGCGTTAACCCCACACATGAAAATGTTGCTCTTGGTCTTGTTTGGAAAGAGACCCGACTGGCTGGAGAAGGTTCCTAAATAATCTTTAATAAGCTTAATAGAGCCAATATCTCCCTTGCAAAAAACCAGCACATCATCAGCAATTCGGTGGTCAGATTGATACAGGTGCTGATGGAAGTCTCTGGGCTTGTCCAAGCTAAAATTTGCCTCCTCCAAAGTGTTCCTACCTCTGCTGCTAACCTGGACATTGCAGCAAAATGGGGCATTTCTAATTTTGTGTCCTGGGCCAGTTGATTGTTTTCCTCTGTTGTATGTTTATCAACTTTTTCTACTGTTGTGGCTCCTTTTGGTTGTTCTTTGTTGACCCTGGCTAGTTCTCTTGGCTGGTTTGCTTAGTCTTAGTTAGGGGCTGTTGCCCTGTTTGTCTAGGTTTTGTTACCTGTGTTGGGTTTCTTCCCGTGTATTTTTTCTTGGCCTTTTTCTATATATCTTACTTACTTACCCAAAAAAAAACCATATTATATGCTTCCCATTAAGTAAAATAACATAAACAACATGAAAAAAAAAATTAGACCATGCTATAAAAGAGAATAAGAAGTGACAAGTTCTGTCTCTCTGGGCACCATTCTTCTGAAAAAGATTTTATTGTTCAAATCTGGATGAGTCCAAATGTATGGCTGCAATTAAGGTGATGTTTGTTGGTGGAAATGTTGGAGGGTGAAAATTTTGGGTGAGATTTGGTGAAAAAATAAAGATATTTTATGGGAGTTGGTGAAAAAGTGAAGATAAATAAGATAGGAGTGAATATTATAATGATAAAGAATTGTTTGAAGGAAAAAAATATTATTTTATAAATTTTTAACATATGTCCGAAATTCCCAACATTTCGAGAAACAAACGCTCCTAAATTTGTTTCTAATGGCACCAGAGTGGGCCACCACAATTAATGTGCAGGGTTGCAAGTCGGTCAGGTCGGGTTGAATTCACCTCCAAAAAAATGCATTTTCACGTTCCACTACTCAACCCATAATTAATATGTAATAAAGATTAAAAAAAATAGTGACCCATTCAGAATGCCAATTTATTTGGGAGGACGGTTCTGCTTCTCACCCATAAATTAATATGTAATATGTCATTAAAAAAAAAAAAAACAGAGATCCATTCAGAATGCCAATTTGGTTTTCGAAAAACAGTGACCCATTCAGAATGCCAATTTGGTTTAGAGGCACCACGCCACGAGGATATACCCAAATAAATTAGGGATAAAAATTGGTCCCTGTGCTATACGTAAAAATCGATTTAGTCCCTGTGATATGAAAAATATCAATTTAGTCTCTGTGATTTTAGAAAGTAATAAAATCAGTCCCTAATGGAGGACCAATAACAAACGAAAATAGAATCATAGGGACTAAATCGATGCTTTTCATATCAAAGGGACTAAAACGATTTTTGCGTATAGCACAAGGACTGATTTTGTATTTATCCCAATAAATTAAGTGGGCCAAGACAATGACATACCACATAGTCAACCAGGATTCTTGATGAAAGTAGAGAGAATTCCACTTGCGTGGAGTGGCCGCTAAAGATGCCTCAATTTCAAATGGTTTGGGACACCATCAGTCTCAGACCAACATTTCTTGCTTCTGAATTTCTAATCCTCATCATAATTATAGGATATGTAAGAGAAATTCATAAAAGTAGTTGACGACTTCAAACACCAAGCCCAACCGCACGGACAATTTGTAACAGCGGATTTAGATCACATAAAATTTCTCCAACCTACTCTATGTCATGGATAAGGACCACGGGAAAAGAATAGACGACAATTTTTACAAAGCTAAAAATTTGACTGGATGACTGGAGAAATGGTGTATACAAACTCATAGAAACGGCCTCAAACCATAGCATGCCACTTCGTTGATTGGTACGTCACAGAACCTCGTCGAGAGCCTTCGTTACAGTAGTGAATTGCGTAGTTTCACCTGATAAGAGTTATCACGTGCATCATTCGTGATGAAGTTTTTGGTTGAGTTGGAAGACAACAATCTATTCAATGATCCAAATCAAAGTTGCCAGAAGCAGCAGCAATTGTCAACTTGTTCACTGGACTAAGCTAACTACGATTGGGAACCTCTGTTTAAATCACTCGCTTGCCCCATACTATACAGCCAATTAACCCAACATGTGCAGTCACGCAAACCCCGCTCTGCCTAACTTTTAGATGTTCTATATCATACCACATGCTAAGGTGACAGAACCTGAACATTTAATCCAAAAATTGCGGTTAACATATTAAGCACTCCACTAGAAAAGGTTCCCTGAGAACTTGAGACAAACTTGATTTGCTCATAACAGTGATGAATGCATCCCCATATATCACTACCAGATGAAAAGTGGAGGTACTACATCCCTAGAGAGATCAACGTCTTTCTTGTGCAATCATCATACACCTGGTAATCTGAAGGCAGAAAAAGCAAGACAAAATGGCTGATTTGGTTATTCTCATTAGATGATGGGCTTACACCTAATAGAGAGGTTATCTACCTCATCTAAGCAATTATATCCTACAACAAGAATCAGACAAGGAGGAGCAGGAATTTGAATAAGATTCTCCGCCTTCCTGTCTTTGGGATATTGGTCGATACCTCAGTAGTTCATTTCGTTCAATGTAAGCTTACTAATAGAAATCCTACGATGGCATGAGTGAGAAGTAAAAAATAGCCAAACGAATACAAATCTTCAGAAGATCTCGACCTCATTAAAAGTCACCTTCAAAATCATCCAGAAACTCAATGCAAGCTCAAAAGGTACGTACCAATGAGGGGAATGACTGGAAATGAAAAAAAAAACTTTCTTTCATCTCTCACATCTCATCACTGCCTAAAATTTCACTAACTCTCGGTACATTGACATACCATCACAAATTTACAACTTCCATTTTCCAAGGAAAAGAATACAGAGTAAATGATCTCATCAAGTGAAACTCGACATTGCTTGCAACTCAACACTGGGATTGAGATCAAAGCAGAACATCTATTCCCCTGTAACATTGGGTTCTTAGTTACTAAATCTACGATTTGGCAATATGGAACCGGCTAAACAGGATATCGCTTTCTTTTTTTGTCTCCCAATATGGAATGAAGTAGCAGGCCATTAAAGCAATAATTATGGTATTATTCCCCCTGAGGCTCATCCTACACTCCATTTTCTCTCTTCTCCTCATCCCACGATTTGTCTCAGTCAGTCCTACTTGGTGACTTTATACTTGCAACCTAACGTTCAAAACAAAGAAAAACACATTGACAACATTTAGAATCATAAGCTACGCCTAAACGAGCAAGGGAGGAAAAAAGACAGCAATTAGATGAATTGTCCAAGAATGGTACACATCCAATGAGCCCATGGATGTACCAATATATCTATCTATCTTCGCAAAACAAGAATGCAAACCGAGAGAAAAAAAATTACTCATATCTACAAGAGTACCAACTAAAAGGAATCAAAAGTTTGGCAAAATTAAAAACAAGGTTTGGATAGAAACAATAATAAAATTATCTGGCCAGGTATGGTAAGTGGCAAAAATATCCATATTCCAGAGCACTCACGTTCGTTTTTTTTTTCTAGGCAACAGTTACTATTCTTCCTACTAGGTTCGTATTTCAATGTCAATATGGAATTACTTTCAAATGTTTAAATGAGTACTTCGAAAGCATTTTGACATAGAAGTTAGAACACTAACGTCCATTAAATGATTTGAACCCTTTATTTTTACTTTTCTTTGAAAAAGCGCCACGTTCAGGACTTCCAAGTGATCATGTAAAACAGAACTCCAGCAAAGCAACCACAACAGTACATCAACAAGTTAGGTTGTTTAGAAAACACGCTCGTTCTCAGAGACTCTATTCTTACTCGGCTACATCCAGCAAATAAAACCCTTGTAAAGGAAAAGGGACATCAGTCCTAAAATCACACGACCTCTGCAACAAAGCAGCGAATTTTAGCCACTTTCATTTATAGCTTCAGTATGATTTGAATGAATGATACAAGTTCTGACGTAATTTTATACTTCCAAAACAAAAAAAGAATTTGACATAAAAGCCTCAATCTTTCAACCAGAAGAAATCCAAATTGAAACAAATGGACCCCTAACCAATGCACAATCATGATCTAAATAATAAGACAACCATCAAACAGCAAACAAATTTCACTCTTGAAATACATTGCTAATGCATGAATAAAAAGTACACACCATTCCGAAAGCATGGATCTTGATCGGTAACAGTAACTTTGAACTAGAAATGCCAAAACAGAAAAATGTGAGCTTGGCAATAAAACCGAATGCAATCTTGAAAAAAAAAGAGAGTACAGCCAACATCACGTATTCATGCCCATCATGATAAATGTATTTCTGTCCTGCATTATTCCTTACAAAACCAGCCCAACAAATAAAACCCATAAAAGAAAATAGAGAAAAAAAGGACACAACTCGATGCGCCAACTTCCACAATCGCCAATTCATTAAAAGCTTTACTTTTACCTCCCTCTTTTCACAATCACGAAGCCTTTGCCTCCTTCTTTCCACTCCCCTTCGGCTCCGCCGAAGAACAACACCCACCACCATGCTCATGATGATGGCCGTGCGCATGACTGTGTCCATGCCCATGATCGTGATGATGATGAACCTGCTTCCCCTTCAGCTGTTTCCTCATATCATAGGCATCCTCCCCATCAGCATAGTACTTTGCCTCCACATCATGAATCTTGTACCCCAACGTCACCGTGTAGAGATTGAAGGCAGCCCTATTGCTCTTCCTCACGTGAAGCGACACGTACTCGGCCCCAAACACTTGCTCCATTGCGTTCTGCGCCGCGTTCATGAGCTTCGTGGCCAACCCGAGCTTGCGGTGGGTCCGGAGCACCGCTAAGGAGGTGATGTGGCCGTGGCACTCGTTGCTCTCCTCCTCCATCTTGGCCAGCACGTAGCCGACTATGCGGCCATTGTAGTCCTCTGCCACGTAGAGAAGCTGTGGCCACGAGAGGATGTGGTAGAGGTAATACTTCATCTGGTAGTTCTCCGGGAGGCAGAACAGATTGCAGGTCTGCATGGCCAACAGGTCATCTATGGTGGCCTTGCGTATGCACACCATGTTGTCTCGGTGTCAGTTCTGGCTGATTAGGTGATTTTGTGGGGATTTTTGAGGGCGGGGTTTTAGTTATAGCGTTAGGGTTTTTTCGGTTATCGATTTGGGAATTTCGCGATGAAGAAGAGGATCAAGTAGTCCAAGAGGGAGGATCGGCTAACGCTGTTGCTGGCTAGTGGACACTAGATATTGGGCCCAGGCTTAGAGTTTCGCGATATCTTTTGTGGGCTTAAACTTTGGGTTTGAGAAGAGGCTAAATGGGTATTCGGACAACATAAGGCCCAAAATCCTTTTTGTTGATGCTGTAAGATAAATGTTTATGACAACTAGTGATTCATACAAAACTTTTCCTCTTAACCAAACAATAACTTGGTCAATACAAGAGCGGTAGTACAGTTGGTTTGTAGGTCTGGGGCGCTTAGGATTGGTGCGATTCATTGATCCTTGAGGGTGACTCGCTTACTGTTATTTTTGCTATCTATACTCCTCTTGCGCAATTGGACTGGTCAATTGAAGCTCTTATTTCTGATCTCCAACTATCTCTGCAGTCTTTCAAGAAATGAAAAGCTTTGTATGTCTCTAAATTACGCAGCACATAATGTAGCGCGATGGGCTTCCTCCCATCGTCATCAAGGTTACTTTTTGTCTGGAGATATACCTAGTTGGTGTTTATTTCTCTTTTTAGAGGGTGATAGTGTGTAATGTTCATAATTTGCCTGTAAAAAAAGGTCTGAAAATGAGTAATTAAGAGCCATAGGAGGCTAGAGATTCGTGGTTTGAATACTCTCGCTTCCAAAACCAATTGCATTCTTGTGAGACAGTAGTGACAGTCCCCTTTCTCATGAATGGTAGCTATAATTCAATTCGGACGTGTTGCACCGGGTGAAAGTTCATAAAATCATGCTTAGAGGAGTAGACTATTCTAGTAGCCCCCACTACCATATTTTACAAGGAAAAAAAACCAATAATTTCGTTACTATGTATGTTTTTCTCTCTTCGTGTGATAACTCATACTTTGTCTGTTTGTTAGAAACAAAGAACAAATGAAGTTATGGTGGAGATGGGGGGTAGACTTTGAGATTGACTTATTATCAACGTTATTGTGGTACCAAAGTTTGAATGGAAAAGTGGAGGACCAAAAACATTTACTAAACTGGAAATTTGATATTTATGCACCAGTCTAATGAATTATACATACACAGAACAAAAAGAGAAACTAAATAGTACATTTAAGGCCATATTCTGAAGGTAGACTTATAAGTTGGCACTCATCCTTCAAAGGATAGGCCCTTTTGAAGGATGTGTGGGTTGACCGCTGTAAGTTTGCTTGTTTGTCTTACGCTTGAAGCCACGTGGTTGTCTTCCCTTGTTCCCCGCTTCCCCAAGTTGCCTAGAAAGAAAAAAGGCCATACTCTGAAGAAAAAGCCGGGCCTTGATTCGTCACTTCTTGAACTTCCACAATCTGATGTACCTACTATTATGTGTGGTGACAACCTTCTCCATCCCAACAGCCAAGCATGTGATCGGAGGTTGAGTGCTTCTAGGAATGCTATCAATTTGGGCGTCTTCTGAAAGCCGCCTTCCTTTCCTTCTTTCAAGGCCTAGAAGGGCGTTTTTGGAGGTTGATAACATGTTACCTTCCACCACACAGCTTGAAAGCACTGCACCTGTGTTTTGATCTAAGATCCGGAGCACGCCATCAATCCCACCGACGACTAAAGTTGCTGTGTCATTTTGCAGGTGTTGCAAAGAATACACCACATTTGGACTCACTCGTGTTTCCCATAGAGATCTCATTGTCCTGAAATATATGATTAAGAGGAAAGGTAACTGACCAACAACAAGAATCCCTAATGTATTTCCAATAACAAACTGAGTATTTGAAAATGATAACAAATACTTAACCAAAAAAAACATGATGGTGTAGAAAGTTTTCTGAAAATTTAAAAGTTCATACCATGAGATAGAGTTAAGACTCTGTCATTCGATTTCATAAAATAGTATTCGAAGTTAATACTTTCATACCTAAGGTCCCAACAAGAAGTATACCCAGCAGTTGATCCAGCAAACAATAGATGCGAGCGAGCGCTGTAACACAAAGTCCTTATGCCTGTTGGGAGTAGTTGAAAATTATTTACTTACTAACAGAGAACAGGGCCTAAGCATCTTCTCAAAAATTTCTTAAACCCATAATTAAGAATAATTATTCTTAGACAGCAGGTCGACAAATAGTACCAACTTTCTTCAGGACCGGAAGGAGATCTCCAAACTTTCACTATTACAAGAAAGACAGGTGAGTATATACACAGGAATGTACCACCCACTTGTCAGAACTAAAACACAAATATGATACAACGTAGCATAGGTACTGTAACCCATGCGGCCATGCCTAAATGAGGCTTCAGGAGGTGAGCCTACAGTATCATATTTATCTATGTGGAGATCAAAAATAAAGTAAACCAATGAGTTAGAAAACAATGAATCGACCAGCATCTCATACACATCAATGAATACAAGCAAATTCCAACGGCATACAGACAAAAAATAGGCATTCCCCAAAAAATGAGCAGGAAAAAAATAAAAACCTGTTGAGTCTGTCGATCTCAGTGTTGCTACCCTCTGATCAGATAAAATTCCAGAGACTGTGATGCTTCCGAGAGAGGATCCACTAAGTATCAATTGGCCATCGCCCAAACACAAGCAGTTTATTGGCCCAGCACACATCCTACAGTTAGACGTTGGAAAAAGCCCACATAACAGCCCACAAAGCATTCAGTGATGTACAAATACATGTCTCAGCAATGTTTGAGACCTGAATGGCTTTGAATTGGAATAGACTATAATGAGAGCACTCTCGCATTTTCTTGAGGTTATGGCCAGCAGAAAATTATTGGCGTTTTCAGCAGCCACACAAACTGCATATTTGAAGATGATAGCAAACAACAATGGGACACTAGCTAACTAATATTTTTCACCTAGAATTTACATTTTACATCAATAATATTATGGACTTAATTCTTAGCATTCAGTCTTTTCTATGAAAAAGGACAGAATCATATGTTCACTAATTTACGAATTTCCCACCTCATACCGAGAACACTTCCTACTGTAGATGTACCACTGCCTCTGGATCATAGTAGCTGTAAACAGAGAAGGAAGCAGATTGCTTTTACAAATAATAAAGCAAATCCTCCAAATAAATTTCTAGGTCGACTGTTCATGTCTGGTGAATAATGTGCTAAACATTATTTCTGCATCGTAAATAATCTTATTTTTACAGATTGGGAGAACTCCTGAAAATCAATGTGTACGGTTAGGAAATTGCATCCATCCCTTTTTGTGATTTAAGTGAAAAATTAATTTTGACATGATGTTATTGACCGATTACATTTTCCTCATTAAGAAGTTTGGAAGACCTCTGGCAGCAAATAAAATCCTGCAAGGATTGAAGTCTGAAGCAATTCTCTAGTGTTAGGACAATAAACTTAAAACACATAACTAATCAATTCAGCGGTATCTCCATGAACCCCTTTGGCACAAGCCAAATAAAACTCTTTCAGACAGAAATAAATTTATGGCAAAGGAAATTATATATGGAAGTCACTACTGGTCATCCTAGGTTATGCACATAGCTTGAACTTATAAGTTTCACTACAGTCAAACCTCTCATTCAGTCCATATATTATAAACATCCATACTGTACACATAGGTAGCAGAATGCACTGTAATACACCCAACTAGTTATACAATCAAGACAAGAATAACATTCAAGTACCGCATGCATAAACCCTTCACAAAGGTCCCTTCATTTGAGGGAAATATACTCTTTTTTCCCATTTCGCCTCCGTATGCATATACGAGTACCAACCAAACCAACAATCTACAAAGATAAATAATATATTAGCACCTTGAGATATTAAATCACATATAGGGATTACTCAAACAATCCTTATATGAACTCTGGGTAAATCAAAACAATTTAATTATTTATAGGAACAGTTATCAGATACTGAGACCAAGATGAAATAGTAAAATAATATTGGCTTGCCATTCATTTGTACCTATCATACAGCTGAATTTACAGGAAGCAGAAAAAGAAAAGGAATGTATACATGATTCCTGCTACTTACATTTCCAAGAAAGATAGAAACCATTTATATTTCGGTACCATGTGGGCTAGAATGTATATAGGCTACATCATGCAATTACTACCTAGAAAAGTGCCCTAGCATATATAATGAATGATTTAGATGAAGATAAACTAGTGACCTTACCGGTTCTCTAACAAGAAACAATGATATACCAAACATCACTAAATCCAAATTCACGCTTCCAAGTGGATGCTAAATCAAGATTAAGCCCAACTTAATTTGCTGGATTGACGGACCATTCCAGTGAGGTTTCACTTGAATAGAGATACAGAAAGTAACAGCATGTTGATTTGTTATGTTACCTTGCTCTCATCAAAATCAAAGTCAACCAGAGGGATTGTTTCTGGAACAGAATATTCCTCCACACATTTGTAGCTTTCTAATGACCAGAGCCGCATTACCTAGCATTTTTCAAATGGAATTAGTAAGGGGTGAAATACTAAGAGCACTACCATTCAATTGGTATCTACAATTTTAAATAGAATACTATCAAGCAGGTGAAAATAAAGGAGGTCTGCAGAAAAGGCTGTCATGAGATGACCAATTCAGTGTTCAGAAAGAGATACAATTTGTTCTGAAGGCTTTGTGAGGATGAAAATCAGGCCCTTGGGCTTTGGATCAGTGGTAAGAGGTTTTGATTCACACCATGCCAAGAAAAAGGGAAGAAAGGCTGATAAGTGTGCAGGTTGAGCTTGAGAAGACAGAAAATTATTGCACATTTTATTTCGAATGCAAAACAGTCTTGCCAACAGAAACGTTCTTAGTGAGGAACCATAGTCAGTGGACAAGGAAAGATACCTTATCGCCTACACCAGTGAGAACAAAGCCCATCTTCATTCGGCACTGATCAACCCTAACAGAAAGTAAGGTAAGAATGATGATGTTCCATTAAGCTTTGCCTGCTCTCTCACACACAATATACAATTGAGATTTATGTACAATTTCTAGGTTTCATATTTCTGTGCTAATAACAATATTGATAACTTCAACATTGATAAAAAAAATTTCTATGAAAAAAAGAATAAGAAGGGTGAAGTTCTCTCAGACCAACTAACCATTCACATTTTGATGGTTTTATAGTTGTTCCAGAATGTGGTCTGCTAAAGATTAGGTAAAGTTCATCCCTCCACAACAATAGAGATATCCCACACAAACATCAATCCAACCCTATTTTTCAGTGCCAAAAGTGGCAGAAACCCATCCTTTTAAGGAAAATTCTCTCTGTTTGGAAAACATACAAAACCACTCTCCAAGTGGTAGAGGAGATAGTGGTAAGGCATTGATCAGGTTGGTGGAGAGTTGTGATGCTAGTAGCTGCAACCCATATTAGTAGTGATGACGATTATAACGCCTGGAGGGGTGATATGGCAGCATGAATTTAGTAGTAGTCCTTGTGGTGAGGGTGGCAATGCAACCCTTGCATATGTGAGGAGTGAACAAAGAGTGACATGATGACTATCTGTAATATGACTTCTCAACTGCTCATGATCTAATTTCAATGTCATTTTATCTACGCATTGGTTTTGGGTGTTTTAATTACAGGTGTTTAAATAACCTCAGTCGAGGGTCATATAGTTTGAATGTCCAAAGCACTTACATAGAAATCACAAGTAAACAAAACAAAGAACAGGAAGAAGAGGGCTAACAATTACTTACCCAACTGAATGTCCTCTCCATTGATGAACATCAACCATACCTTCTTGTAAGGACAATCTGTGATGGTCCATAGCTAGCTTCTCCAAATATATGTTTAAGGATTTCTCTGACCATGTAGTGTTATTGGTAAGATCCATGGAGCCCCGCTGCTGCTTGGAGTAGAGCGCTTGCAATGATTTGGACTTATTGATAATAGTGTTCCTTCAAAAAATACATTGGTGATCTAAGTTTTCAGATAACAAAAATTTTGGTTATAAGTGTATAAATGACACACAGTAAGGGGATGAACTTCTTACATGCAATTCATGAGCAGGTATTTATAACTGTATTTTCCTAAAGTTAATAAACTCATATTGCGTTCCACTTCTATAAGTATGCCACAAATGTAAACTGCTATATGTACTACAAGGTTTAGTACAATTTAGTCACAAACTGATGTGTCAGCTGAATATTTGTATCACGCGAATCACAGTGTCACACGATCCCATCTCTGTGAATCTAGGGTGCTGAGTGCATATACCAGTGCGTGCCACACCTTCATTGGCAGCACCGCCACATATATTGACATCAAGTTGAAGTGTAGTAGCAGTACCACGAAATATTACAGGTTCAACTACATTTTTCTTACAAACTAATGTGAAATATAATGCAACGTGCTTCACAGGATCCCAGCCTCAATGAAAGGCGGTCCCACACTTATACTTGGCACACCAATATTACATACAGCTCTATCAGTCTGAAACAGAAATGTTGCAGTACTAGCAGACCTAACATTACTCTAACTAGCAGTTATTAGGAAATAGTCACTAGGGAGATTAACATCATGCTCCCCAACAAGAGAGAAATTCTAGAAGACCAAATGAAACTCAAGATTAAGCCAAGTTAATATCTGTTCCATCTCCATTTAGCTGGAGCAAAAGAAAAAGATATGGCGATACGGTAGTGTATACACTTCGTTTTTCAAAAGAAATTCAAAAATAACATGTTTTTTGCCGATTATGTCCAAAGGTAAATGAAAATGTTCCATCTTTCTCTGTAATGCTCAACAGCAACACAAAACAACAGGGAAGTACCAGAATTTACAAACGGCAGAACATCGAACGAGGTCAAAGAAGTCGAGAAACGAGAAGATCATGCAGAGGATATCGTGGTCGAGGGACTGGATTGTGGTGGTCCCACCACCTGATGTCCTCTTCTTGCTCTGAGACCGGTCTCCGGCTGGAGTGGGACCCATCTGAGTCTTTTGCTTCCGGATGGCTCTCCGGCGGTGATGCTCAGCCTGGTCGGAACTGAGAAGCACGGCAAATAGCAAAAGGAAGAGTTTAAATATATATTTTTTTCCGGTTGCCTTTTCTTTTGGCTGCTGTTTTTGTTCTCGTTTTCCGTCACCGTCACAAATAATCAGCCATCAAACGGTAAGTCGTTAATTTATGTTCATGTCATATGCATGCTTATTATTTATACATCTTTCTGTCGTATAGTCAAAGTTCAGATTTTCCAACTATGCTACTGCTCCATAGCAAGTGCAAACACTTCTACAGAGCCACAAAAAATGTGAGTATATCTAGATTACCTTTCTTATCCGGAAAAATGGCTTTTCTTGTCAGTTTTTTTTTCGTCAAGATCATCACATATATGAATGGTTGAATTTATTTTTTCTCTTTTTTTTCCCCTTTTTTTAAGATAGAACCAAACTTTGTAAATGATTTTAAGTATCTTCGATTGTACGTAAGTCCAATTAGCCTTTTTTTTTACTTCACATCTATTATTACAATCTCAAATTCTTTTGTTAGTATCGAGAGACAATCTCCAACACATTTTGGGCAAAAGTTATACTGTGAGCGAGCTTATTGTGTGAGTGTGTGAGTGGACGGGTGAGATTAGAAGTTGAAAAATCTAATGGCCGAGAAAATGCCACGTCATTTAATAAACCCGATCCACGAACCCGACCCGATTTCATTAAATGACGTGACATTTTTTCAACCATTTGATTTCTCAACTTCTAATCTCACCCGTCCACTCACACTATAACCAGCGCCCACCTTTTGGGCAATGAGTTTAGTTAGACACAGCAAATTACTCCATATAGGTATAGCAGCACCTCGTTACACATCATTTATGTCGCGAGTTTTGTTTATATACAAAGTCGAACCAGAGTCAACCAACTGACCGATAGTGTCTTTGAACAACGCAGAGAAGAAAAATAAAACAATTTCGCTGTAAAATAATAACTTATTACTAGAAGTTTCTTTAATTTCCAATAAACGAAGCTAGTGGAAAAATAATGAAATGAAAAACAAATTAGCAATAATAATTAATTTGAAGTGTCAGGAAGAGGTGTGCCAGCAAGGAAATGCTTGATCAAAGAAAGTGCCCTGGCAGGCTGGAAGCTCGGCACTTGATGCCCTGCACCTCTTACTGTGGCGAGTGTTATGTCTCCCTCATACACTTCTGTATACCCACCAACCTGTGACCCAAATTAAAGGAACCATTCAAGAAACACCACATGTTAGAGCAGCTAATAGCTAAAGTCTACTAGTTGATCTTAAAACTCGAGTTTAAGGCAATTGACAAGAAAGAGAGGTTACCTCTCCCCTGAGGTACCAAGGGTGCCATTTAGTCTTAACAGGAAGCTTCATCTTGTTTAAAGAATACTTTGTTGAAGTAACTGGAACCCTTCCGTCTGTGTCGCCACTGCATTTGAATGAGTTATAACTTAGTTCAGATTTCCTCAATTCATGTGAAGTTAGATAGATCATAAATAGTAAGAAAAGATTCAGAACAAAGTCAAGTCTAAAGCTAATATAAGAGGCGGTCGAGATTTGTTTTTCCAAATGCGTCACCTCATTTAAGGAAGGAGAGCTCACTGTGTTTCTGTCTCTTTGAATTTAAGGAAGCAAATCTAGGTCGCCCATCATAATGCCCACAAATTATATAGTTACCTGAAAACCCAAACTCGAAGTCCGTTGGCCATGAACTCCTGCAGAAGGGGAATGATGGTTGAAGGGGCATCTGTCCAGACATCTATGATATCGCTGCATGGCTCCCAGTCATGTGAAAGTTTAGTAACATTAGCATGAAGGGCTTCTTGGACGTCAGGCCGATTCATATAAGCATACACGTAGTAATCGCTGCAGGGGTCGAAATTCTGTATCTGCACCACGAAGTAATAGAACGTCATATTTTGATTTTTCAAACTGCATTATATATAGCAATGTGATGACATAAACAAGTGAATTCACTTCTTCATATTATGAAACAAAGAAGGCGCAAGTATCCCTCACCTATCCTTCTGAACCAAAAACAGCGAGTTCTAATATTTTGAGAATATCCAAGTTGGACTCAATGCATCATACCCAAGAAATTACATTAACTTATTTACACAGGGTTTCGCAAATTTCCATGCTAACTGAGAACCCATATGGGATGCTGGTCCTGATTTGTGAACAATCTACCCTATTTGAGGTAATTAGAAATACAGAGTAATATATGAATCTCTAATACACCTTCCTATACAGTTTAAGTACTTTTAAGTTCTCTCCTTTTTCAATTAAAACTATATTGCTTTCAGGAAAAAAAATGTCACTTACAGAAGCTTTCTTGGCCTTAGCTGTGAGGTTGGAAGAGGAGCACAGGGGAGCGTAGATGTTATATATATCGAGGTTGGATACATCCCTGTTGGCTGCATCGCTGGCTGTACTGCATTCACTGGTTTGATTGGAAGCATTTGGTGAAAAATCACAGTATTTTTGTATTTGAGAGGCATCCCGGTCTGAGATGAGAGCATGGGTCGCAAAGAAATCGTACATTCCTCGTTCATCAGTCTCGTCATTGATTACTGCATTCCCAATCTGCATAAGGAACAGGAACCCAACATGATGCATATGTTTTCAGTACATATAAATAACATGAGTTCACCACTGGCTCATGACAAAATATCAACAGCGTTTGTAGCGCCCGAACTTTCTGATGGGCTGCAAATATATGACTCAGATGGAGCAAAGAGTAGCCCAATCCTATTTGTTAAAGTACAGGAAGGAAGGATATTTAAGTCCACTGTACATAATATGTCTTGTTAGCATGTGAAACTGTACCTCTGCTCCATCGAGGGTGGTGGCCCAATGGTTAGGGCCCTTTGTGCCCATAAAGTTACAGATTCATCTTGCGACGGAAGCACTTGGTTAGCAAGCTATCCAAGAGAGGATGGATGCACCTTTACTAAGTCGGAACAAAATTGGACCGCGAACCGGACCAGTATTTACGGTCCGGTCCTATTTTTTTAAATGTGGTTCGGTCTGAATCGGACCGATCATTTTGAGAAATCGGTCCGGACCACTTAAATGGACCGGACCTAACCGGATCTCATTTGGGTGAACTGGACCGGACCGGACCACTTATAAGTGGTCCGATTCGATCCTCTATTTTAGTAGGACCGAAAATTCGGTCGAAAAATACGATTTGCAGACCTAACCTTTACTGAACCTTTGATGAGGTCAGGGTCAAGCTATGACTCAACCCTCTCTTTAAGGAAGATGTCTTTTCTGACCTAGATCACTAGATGATAGTTTGGTTACTAGAGGATCAAGTTATGACTCAAATCTCTCTTTAAGGAGTGTATGTCTTTTTTTATATAGACCACATGATGATATTTTCCTGATGAGAGGAGTTAACAGAAATTGTACCCCTGCATCATATATAGTTGTGTTACTATACCATCATAACACTACATAAAATGAGGATATTGTGCTTCTGTCAAGGATTTAGGTCCACTCCTTTCAAGGAACATATATACTTCTTAATTTGTCATCATGAAAATATAGGAGAAAAAAGAAAAGGTAGAGGACAATGATATAAACTTCCAAGTTTCAATAATTTCTTCATGTCGGAAAGTATAATTAATCACACCCACCTCCGGGTATGATTTTTATTTATTCTCCATGGAACCTAACTTCCCAATTATTGTGTGTGCATGTGTTCTCACGTGCGAGAGAGAGAGATAGAGAGAGACTTACAATGATCCCTTTGAGGTTGACAATGGTCTTGTTAGCCTTCTGGTTAAAGTGGAGAATGGTGTGTGCAAGCTGAGGAACATAATGCCCGGCATAGCTTTCTCCAGATATATAAAAAGACCGGTTCTTGTACTCGGGAAACCTATCCAGCCAGTTCACCAAGAACACATAGTTGTCTGCTGCAGTTCTACGGTCCCCGTTCTTAGAATAATCAGACGACGTGTTTGAATACGAATATCCTACCCCGGCAGGAGACTCGAGGAACAGAACGTTCGCAGCTGAAGACAATATTATTTCAACCAAACTTTAAATTTTGTGAAGATTTAATGAAAAGTTCAACCTAATTCTTATAAGACAAACTCCACCTTGATTCCAAGCATATCTGTTCCTGAAGAGTGTTTTGCCATCGCTGCGCACCCGAAATGGTCCGAGCTCTTGCATTGCGCCATAGGCCATAGAGGAACAACCTGGGCCTGCATTTTAGGAATATTAAGCAACGTTTTGAAGTTTAAAATCGATGATATATATATATATATATTCAATAGCCTTCAGTGTTAACAGTGAAAGAAGGGTAATGAATTGCTAAACGATATCCAAAGCTATGTTCGTTGGGACGCCGCCGTGGAGTAATAATCTCCATTTTGATCCTCCGTGATAAAATACAGATATCCACTTATTTGTCCAATAAAAAAAAAATTGCTAAACGATCAGAAGCTTATTACCATATGATTCGTAATGATTATACATATTTCTGGGTACTTGCATACGGATCACGATTCACAACTAGGAATTGTTTAAGTAAAAGTTTCTCTCGATATATTTTAATTGTTATATTTTTCCAGCATCCATCCTCCCAAGAAATCCCATGCATGCACACCGTGAAATCCTCCCACAGATTGGGATTTGATCCCACGAAAAGCTGTGGCAAGAGCCACCCCTCTTTAGAATAACAACAATTTGACACATATGTAGCATATTTTATATATATACAATCACAATCTCCAGTTTAAATATATATGAAACGGAATACTTGATGCCCTTCAAGTTCAAAGGGATCGACACTGCAGGTCATTAAAATTTTGGAAAATTGAAAGAGGTACACTGTACACAGTACTGTACTATTGCCATGTCATTTTGGTTTCTGTTTTTTCTTTTTTTGGGGAGGGAAAAGGAAGAGAAAACTTCACACTAACGCAGTTAGTTTTTCTCAAAGAATATGTTAAGGAACTTGCCATGCAAAGTCGTGGGCAGAATTCTAGGAGACGGGAGAGACATGGAGAGTTAATTAACTACCACGTTATGGAGCATGAATATATCAAGAGTTGTAGGTCAGGTTCTTGACATTCATTTGGGTTATCTTTATAATATATTCCAACCCCAACCATCTCTCTTGTCTGCCTCTAAAAGGAAACAGAAGAAAAATACGGGAAGAAAGAAGAAAACGAGAAGGGAAGGAAAGAAATATGCATTTAAGAAACAAACAGCATTTCGAAGTGTTCCAACAATTTATGCCAATGACACTGATAATGAAGAGTGCGGGATTAGATCCAAGTATGTATACCTCCATTAAGCCAAAGAAGAAGAGGCAATGTTTTCTTAGCAGGATGATCAGCCTCAACAAGGTAATAGAAAAACGCACGACCGCCTGCGGCTTTATCGGCCACCGTGACATAGCCACCATAATGAGAGAATTTTTTCACAGGGGGTTGTCCGGGCAGTCTCCCAATCTTGTCTTTCTCCTTCGAGCCCTCCTGAGGAATATGAACATTGGTTCCATTGAGACGCTGAAGTCCCTCCAACAGACTCGCGTAGAAAGGACGAGTGTCGAAACCAGAGTGTGGCTTCAAAGTGGACTTGTAGGGAAGGAAAAGACCTTGTTCTTTCGTCTTCCCGTGAGTTTGAACCAGAAAGCATGAAAGAATGAGACAGAACAAAATAATCCAACAAAAAGGCTCCTTTGATCCCATTGTGCTTTGTGTTTTCTATCTCTCCAGAATGCCAAACAAAAGAGAGACACAAGGAATAAGAAAGTAGGGGGGTTCAGATCCAATTCACTTGTTTATATCTCACACAAACATATATATATATACACACACACTAGAAGCCATGTACGTTTCAACTACCGAGAAGGGTTAAAAGGTACCAAATTTGGTCTTACAGAATATTGTTCTTGGTCATCACCAATCATGTTCTGCCATGTGAGGTGTGGGAGGAGTGCTTCGTCATTTAAATTTAGACAGTTATGTGCAGATTCCGACCCCTGTGGCACCCTCCTTCTGATAAGGGTTGTCCGTGAAATCAGGATCCCTTTGAACCAAGAAACTGGAATCAACTTTACTTATTATCCAAAAGCGTTGATGACAAAAATTATCTTTTTTCTCTGGAAACGTTTGGTGAGGAATAAGACAATGCAATGTGATAATATTATTAATAATTATTTACATATAATCCATTTTCACATCGTTTTTGTATTTCGGTAATGGTTTTCACAGTAATTAAGTCAAATTCAATTTGTATAAGAGTAAATTAAGGGCCGGCCCTTTGTTCTGTTCATGACGGCCGATTTTTTCTGTTGATTGATATGTTCTAGTTGCATATTTTCCTGAGAGACAAACGCTCCATAAATGGGTTTTCATACATGCATCAAATCGCCCATTTCTGCTACCTTTTCTCGATGATTCTTTATGGGTTTTCCTTTCTTTCATCTTCTTTTATTCATTATGGAAGATACTTGTACTTTTGACCGCCTCCACTTCTAGAGAATAGATCAACCAAAATGCAGTTGCTTAAAAAAGGGGCCCAAAAAGGTGCAGAGACCGCTGAACATGCGAAGTGAATCCTGCATGAGATTTCCTGTTCTCTTGCAAACAGAAAGCTAGCAGATTGATCATCATTCCTCACGCCCACTGACAAATGTGTTATGTTATGTACTTGGACACCTAGTACGACCTGATTCTGATTCTCTTTGTTCAAATACCAAAAGACAGATTCTAGCTTTGAAATTGTCTTTGTGAAAGAGGCAACTGTTCTAGTTGCACAGAAGGAGGGAAATTTGGGTACAGTATGTTTCGTCCACATGTTTCCAAGTGATCATCTACCAAATGTTATCCCCCGAAAAGAGGATCATGATCAAACTTCCAAATAGAAGGTGAGATTAAATTAATGTTCTTCTTGTGAGTCAGAGACAAAAAGACACTGAAATATTCCGGTTCCTTCCTGGAAAATGGAACAGCAAATAAGTGAGAGATGGGAGACTCTATTATTATGAATTTTTGGACTGTCCAATGCAATGATAGAGAGGTGGGAGCAGCGGTGAGATGCCCTTTTCAAGGGGAAAATTTGATGGGAGTCGTGGATTATATTATTAGAATAGCACTAGGGGGTCGCGATTCCTTTGGATAGGTTGCTTTAAAGGGTATTGTCTTTTGACAGTTTCTCTAACTGGTTCTAACAGAATTGAGAAGACACCAAACTTATCTCAAATCAGCAGATTTGAGTTGTTTCTGGTTTGATCTTGCGGTATGGGTGCGAATAGAGCACTGAAAAACAGAGTGGAAAATTGGGTGTGAGAGAAAAGAAGATCAACTAACTGAGGTATGGGTGAGAAGTAATGAGCCAACTCTAAAGCTTTGTCAGGTCTGAGTACAGCATGGAAGGAAAGTAATTGTGTCTTTGGGGAAAACAGGTATATGGTAATAGGTTTCATCATCTAAATTTGAGCAAAAACAAAACTGTTTTTTCTAATATCTATTTGATCAACCAATTGATTCACAATGACCACTCCTAACAGTTTCTCGATGGAATCTTGATTTAGGAAACTCTTTTGTTTAAGTTAGTCTCTTGTCACTGTTCTTAAACTTGTTCCTTTTGTGTGTGTGTGTTATGTTGTGCACATTTTTCATGATCCTTCGTGCTTCTTTTATATCTCTTCTTTTTCATTAACAACCCTTCTTCCACATCCTACGATTATTCCTAGTAACAACTAAGTCATGGGCGATATATAAATATTTTTTTTATTGTGCGATTAATGGTTAGTCGTGGTTTTCTATCACGAGTGGTTCCTCTTTACGTGTTTGGTGTGGTGGCCCTATTACTCGCTTATCTAATTGAAATGTTGGGTCTTACTGAACTTGATTGATTTGGGCCCTAGAAGTGGGACGGGCTCAGTTTGGTGTCATCACCATCTATTATATTTGCAGTTTCTGATAATTTAAGGTAACTGTTGAACGGAGGCCATGTAATAAGAAGCCCCTATGGTTGTATGGATTTGGCACCTCTCGGACAATGGATTGGAGGAGAAATAGACTACATAGAAAACCCAAAGAAACCCCATTTTTTACAAGGGTCCAAAAAGCTTGGTAAGAAACCTACAGACCTTGGGCCCCTCCATTCTTCCTTCTCTGCTAGATAGGGCAACAGAGAAGTATGAAGAACTATCCTGTTTTGTTTCTTCCTTCTCTGATATTTTGCTAATTTTTTTGACCTAGAAAAAAGCAATTTACATGTCAGCTTTGACAATCGCTATCATAAGCTACACTGTCAGTCCAAAGTAATCCTTGCGTTTTAACTCCAAAATGATTAGTTAAGGTTACTCTTGAAATTCTTAAAATTATTATAAAGCTCAGTCTAATATAATAAAGTCATAATATGAGATTTAACCCTTAATGAACTCATATCTCCTTCTTTATCACAGCAAACCTGTAGAATGTAGTCACGGAAGCATAAGCTTTTATGGAGTAAAACGATTGGACCGATTTAAAACAGGCTATATATTTGACCCACTCGATTACTGCAAGGTCATTCACATAGAAACTCATCAAGTTGTAACCATATTGCTCCCTGTTGTCATGAAGGGACAACGTCCCCTACAGGCTACTAAGCTGCACCAATTAGAATACTTGGAAGTGATGTTAATTTTTTTTATAAGTGGAAGTGGTGTTAGTTAAAAACATATCTTAACTAACAAGCTATCTGTTAGTCCTTAAGGGATCCTAAGCTATGTCAGAATTATACAAAAAGGCGTTTTGGAAATTGGAGTCTGAATTAATGACAAAAATAAAGTATAAACACAGAGGTTTAATGGCTAAGTTTAATTAATATAAAGCACGCGTCCCAGACCATAATCCTTTAATTATATTCATGCAGGCCATTGACCAAATCTGTGGTCTGCAGACTTGTAGAAGCAAGCGTGGTGGTAATCAAAACAAGTGGCAAACTGCAACATAAAATACATTAATACAAAAGTACTTTTTTTTCTAAATAAGTACTTTTTTAGGGATAAATATTGTTAAATTGGTTATGGTAATATACGAGAAAATCGATTTAGTCTCATTGATAAGAAAATCATAAATTTAGTTCTCATAATATCCCATTTGTTTCGTAGTTCGTTCCTCCTCCTCATTTCATTATGTCATTCGACGAAATTCACTCCACATCAGCCCTCAAAACATGATACCTCTTTCCCTTTAAGCTCATTCCACTCGACTCGGCGAATCTTCTTCTGAATATTAGAAACCAGACCATCATCCCTAGCAAGCGAGCCCAACGAACCTACTGCACTCTTCGAATCCTCGTCGTCCTTCAGAGACTCATCTGCATCAAAAAGAACGGCTTAACACTCTTGGCATTTCAATGAACCGGGTGGACTTTGCTCGTGGAGGAATAAACCCACCACACTCTCACCCTCGTGCATCCGAGACTGGTGCGGTCATGAAAGGAAAGCTACTCGTGGGGTTTGTGACAACTGGGAACGTGTTTTACTCTAAAGTCTTGACTGCTGGGCATATGTTTGTCTTTGTCACTCCTCGGAGATTCGTACACTTCCAAAAGAATGTTGGAGAAGGAAAGGCCCTTGCCTTCACGGCTTTCAACAGTCACATGTCAGGGGCTGTAGTCCTCCCCTAGCATGGCAATTCATAAGTCTGCATGTGCACATTATCATGTGCGGGTGATAATGGCAGGGCAATTCTCCTTTGGCAAAACAGAAATCTGCATGTGCACGTTCTCATGTTTTAAAAGGACTTAGGAGATCGACTTTGTAGGCGTCATTCAAACTCATGTTTTAACAGTTTTTCTAATAAGGAAGCACTATGTTTCTATGAGTCGTCGTTCGTCTTAGGCTGGTAGTAGTAGTTTTCGTGGACATCGCTTACAAGTATTTAGTTGGAACTTTCAGACTATGATTAGTTTCTGCAGACCATCATTTTTTCATAAGATAAAACGCACAACGAAACCACTCCAGTAGAAGAACAGCTCAATACTCATGTCGATGTGAAAACAGGGCAAGCCCTTGATAGAGTTTTGTCTTTGAGTTCAAAGAGAGAGAAAAGGCCCCATGGTTAAGTGGTGTGGTGGTGCTCGTGGCATTTATGACTACAGTAGTACGAAGTCCGTCTGCATGTGCACGTTCTCTCTGCCAAAGGAGGACTGCACTGTTATTCTCGAACCCCACAACTGCATGCATCCCCTTTCATAATATCTCATGCTCGAGTTGCTACGCTAATTCAACAGTTCTTTTTATACTGCGGGATTCGCACCAACATTTGGATATGCCGGGGAAAGAATGGGATATGCCGGTATTCCTGTAGAGGTTCCATTCTCGTAACTTCATTGCCACGTGGTCCCAGTTCCCTCTCACCATCACTCCTTTACCAAAGACGAAGGGCTTGACAGCAGTGGCGGAACCAGAACTCAAGTGAAGGGGGGGCAAATTCTTAAGGCAAAATGACATCTCAAAAAAATTTCATACTTAATACAGAAAATGTCTTATAGATAGAATATAAAAAAATTAAAGATAAAAAATATTAAAAATATTGAAATACATGTATTGTACTATGTACTGTCACTACGAGGTCACCTTCCAATATCAACCAACAATCTAGTGGAGCATTTTGTAAATTTCTAATAGGGTTTAGGATACAAATTACCTGAATGAGCCAGCAACCAAGCAAAATTATAGCTTCAAAATTAACCTGAAAAAACAATTCAGCAAATTTGAGTTGTTCACCTGTTACTTATTTACAAATTTTTGAGAGTTTGTAGAAAAGTAAGGAGCTATAAGATAAAAAAAAATCGAATGAATTTTTAAATATAAAAGTAATAGAGTTTCTTACTAAGGAGAGATAAAATTAGATGGAATTTTACAATGAAAAAATAAAGAAATAAAAGATTTATATATATATTTTTTGAAAATGTATTAAAATTGGTATAGAAAGACGTTGGAATTTATATGAAAAATGCATATATATATATATATATATATATATATATATAAAGATTTTTATAAAACCAAGGGGTGGCAGCTGCCCACGCTTGCCACCCCCTCGCTCCGCCTCTGCTTGACAGTATCTTCATGACAACTTGTAGTCGGGAATTTTAGTTTTCTTTTATTTTCTTTCGACACATTAATGAAAATGCTGATATACACTTGCTATCATTATCATCGGAGTTTCCTCATTCGGCCAATAGGTTCATTATTTTGTTCTTCATCGTTGGTTGGTCGCGAAACTTATTGTCGTCAATGCTTTGATTATGTACTACTCGAGATGTAATGAGATTAGGTTGGCGAGAACTATGTTCGATGGTATGCCGACAAGAGATATCGTGTCGTGGAATTCAGTGATGGCAAGGTATTCTCAGGCTGGATTGTTTGAGGAGTGTAAGGAATTGTATAGAGAGATGTTATATATGTTCGGCTGGGTTGCGGCCCAATGGGATGACAGTTGTCGGTGTCTTGCAGGCGTGTGGGCAGTCGATTGGACCTTATTCTTGGGGCTGATGTAGAGTGAATTACGTGGAATGACTTAACGGAATGAGGAGGAAGAACAAACGGTCAAACAAAAGGATGTTATGGAGATTAAATTTATGATTTTCTTATCACGAGACCAAATTGATTTTCTCGTATAACGCAAACATCAATTTAGCATTTATTCCTTTTTAAGCGTTATCCAAAGGCATAAAATAATATGCTCTTAGCTCTATGGGACACGGTCCTAGTGCCCGTTTCCTATGCCCTTCCGTTGTTTCTTTCGGTAAAGCTTAGCCCGCAAGCCAACGCGGCGCAAGTGGAGCCTCTGGCCCTCTGTTGTCCCAAAACGTGCGTAACTGACTAACTGCAAAACAAACACAAATGGATAAGAATCTTTGACCAGCCGCCATAGCCACTGGTTCTGAATTTTCAATCGCGACCACAAAGTAACCCAAACCTTTGGACTTCCACAAAGCCAACTTATAAATTAAGCTCCATCCGCGACCACAGATTACTCCAAACGTTCAGAGATCATTTTGTGCTGCGTTGCGTCTGTCCATGGTTCTCTTGATAGAAAGAATTAGCAAGCTCTACTCCAAGCTGGATAATCACCGCCACCACCGCCATGATGACCTCCAATCTGAAGCCTTCTCGGCTTCCCTGCAGGCTTTCGAATCCGACGTCTCGAATTTCTTAAACCAGTTGCTGTTAAATTCCAAACCTGGATCAGAAGGCCTGTCCTTACCATGGGTACAACAATGTTTAGGCCTGCTACCCGCCATCAACAAAGCTTTTGCGAAGCTAGTAGTGGAAATAGATTACCCCGTTAGTATCTGGGAAGTTGCATCTGTGGCAGAATATCTAAATTACAGCTTGAGTTTGCTGGACCTTTTCAATTCCATTAGTTCCTCTCTTGCATATCTTGGGCAAGCTCGTCTTTCGCTCGCTCATGCTTTGAGCCTTGTGGAGAATTCGCCTTCTCTGGCGTTTGAGCGTCTAAAAGAAATTGAGTCAAGAAAACTCACCGAGGATTTCAGGAAAGGCGAGACGAATGAAGATGGTCAAGAAAGGAACTGCTCGGGCAAGCAACGGGTTGTGCATCAAGCTTTAATAGTCATGAAGAGTATCGGATTCTGGGTATGTGGGATCGTGTTGTCTGGTTTATGCAGTGATGCTAAGCCATACTTAGAGATGAGAACACCGGTTGGCGGGTTCGTTTCTCCTTCATTTGGTGAATTGGATTCAAGAATATACGAGGTCGTTATGGAGAAAGAGACTATCTTAAGGGAGGTAAAGGAGCTGAATGATGCACTGGCTTGCCTTGTTGCTGCCTTGGTCGATGGAAAAGATAGCAAAGCAGCCGAAGAATTGCAAGGAAAATTGGAGGTGTCTGAGAAACTTTTGGATGGCTTACAGAAGGAGGTGGATCATCTCTTCTCCGATGTTTTGGCTGGCAGAAATAAATTGCTTGATTGCCTTCGACACCGGAAGCAATAGCAACATCTGTGTACGTATTTGTTTTGTATGTAAAGTTTGTGAGTTTGTAGATTCATTGTTATGTATTCGATCTGGTGATGTATATAAATGTATTCATCAAGATCTCTCTCTTAAACAAACACTTTGTAATTACAAATGTAAGGAAAAGGTTCTGAAAATTTATGGAATAACAAAAGTTGAAGTTGATCAACCCAGATCACTTGCTGGTATATTCTTTTCAAGCAGGAAAAGGGTTGTTTTTTTTTTTGTTTATATAACAATTGACAACATGTTTGACGCATCTTATTTGGGCAGTTTATATGTCTCTAATTTAAGAACATAGGAAAAAAATTGGAACTTTAGGAATAAACCCTTTAAATCCCAAGGACTGCACAACCCTTTTTTTTTCTTGGATAATAATTGCACAGCATTTGTTTCTAAAGAGAAATAAGATTTGTAAGAGATGAAGGGAAAGTGAAAATCTAATGCAATCATTCAACACTATCGTCCCAGTACACATGGAGGCAGTATAGCCAGAGTAGTGAACCCTGCTGATATACAAAGCTACTATAATTTGCAATGTATATCGGCATTGCTATGAATAGTAGGAAATCTAGCTGAAACTTTTTGCCTCTTCTTTAGCTAAACCTCCTACAAGGGAACATCTATATCTCCACACTGATGATTTTCGAGGTCACCTAAGATCTTACCAGTCTCTTTTTTTTTTCTTGTATATGGCATAAAAAGGAGCATTAACTAAACAGCTAAACTAGACTCAACTGTATCAAGTCAGTTCTGTCAGTTATATTGCCAGCCACAGGAGATGGCCGGGACTAAAGAGATCAGAAGAGGCCCATTTGGCTCCCTGAGTCATTGGAAAGGGTCTCTCTCTCGGCTTCCTTTGTCTTGTGATAAACATCAGTTGGCAACCTGGGAAAGCATGAAGAACAAATATGAGACTCTGAAGTAGCAGAATTTTACTAGCAAAAATTTAATAGGAAGAAACAGTGAAATCAAATCTTAAACTGAAAAGAAGAACCGACTTAGTTCCGGATAACAGTATGAGAAATGAATAGGAAAAATTATCTGTGTCCTTCTATGTGATGCCTTCATATTTCGTCTTCATCTTCCATGTTATGCTTAGAACCCTACCCTTTACAGGACTACGTAGTTGCAGGCCTAGGATGGGAGTTGGGCAAAGCAATTAGTCAATCCTTTGAAAATAGCATAGGCCCCTGTTTTTACATTTAGCATAGAACTCAATAGAGCTGCATGGCGAAAAGGATCGAGTAGCTAAACAAGGCATTGGGAAATTAAGCATCAGAGAAAACAAATATAGAATATGTGCCGACCACGGCAGAATATGGAATCAAAATATGATTCCCAAAATCTATCTGGTTTCCATTTTCCAATTTGATAGGTGAGGAGATGCAACTGGAGGCGCAATTGGAAGCGAGGAACTTATGCGTTTATCTCTAAAATAAGAGGGTAACTGTTCCAAATTCATTAACTGAACGGACATAATAAATCAATGTACTCACTCCAGAGGTCTAGACAGGCAGCAGCATATTGCAGTTTAGTTTACAGTTCAAATTAAAATAAGAAAACCGTAATACCCTAGATGCAAGGTAGTGTCAGAGTCTTCTTTCTCAGTTTGGTAATTGCTGCGCCCATCAGGACTCACAACACCAGGATTTATGAGGACGTTTTTCCTCTCTAGAGGGTAATATTCACGATAAGCTGGGACTGGCTGTTCAGCTGGAGGAAAGAAACCTCGAAGTTCCTCAACCTACAATACATAGAAGAAAAAGTAATCCCTGAAGACAATTGAACATCAGAAACTCAATATGCATTGTGATACCTGTCTGCGCAACGTTTCATTCTCCAGCATAGTCCGCTGCTCCTGAAAACAGATAATTGAACAAAGTAATTATCCAAAGAAGAGTTCTAGATCTATTTTCTCATGATCAGGAATAAAACGATTTTTTAGGCTAAGTAAGATTTCAACCTAAGGCCTACTCCAACATTATCCCATCCTTGTACCACCTCCACCTGGGCCAGAGCCCAAATGTGGAAAAGGCATCAATTTTCTGACATAAACTCATGCCAGGAAAGAGAATGGAATACCTCAACTTTTTAAGAGGGCTGCAAGTTGCCAAACTATGTTGAAGTACACATCTAAGGAATAACTGCATTTTAGCATGAAGTGTACAGAGAAAGAAATTGCTAAATGGTCTATGCCTTTGCCTTGGTTCAGTAACAAGTTGGCTTCGATAGCTTTCAAAGGGCAACAAGTATCTTTCATATGGCATCTCACCTCTCACGTGCTAGAAGAATGTAGAATAGGTTCAAGTCTGCTATACACCAAAAGTATAGTTATTACTTTATTTTTCACTACATCATATTTTTACTTGAGATAACATAATTCTAATCTCACATGCTCAAGATTACGGCTTTCGGATTAAATGAAGACTTGCAAACTAAGCGAGGGGTTAAATATACCTGCATTCTTGATTGCTCCAGCTGCTCCATCAGTAATTGCTCCTGAAATGAGAGTACCACGAAATATGATCAGTTGTTAAATATAACCACAAAATACGATAATTGGGGAAAATAGCAAAGGAAGATGTTAGTTTTTGAAGAAGAAAATCTAATCAAAGAGAAATCAAAGAAAAATATAAAATCTTCAGAACCTTCCTCTCCTTCACAGACAATAACCCTTCACTTAATTGTTGTTCAAGGTGCTGCAATTCTTTTAAGCCCAGGCCAGTCAGGTCCTTACCCAACAACCGTCTACAAAATGGGAACAACAAATATGTTACCTAGTAAAAATTCCATTATACCAGAGATCTAATAATTCAAAGCCCAAGTGATCTGAAGCATTACTGATTACATACAACTGTTTCAGGTGTAGCTTCTCAATTTCATCTTTTAGAATGTCCACCTCCTTTGAATCTTGCTTCTGAAGGGAAGAGTAGAGTCCCATGTATCAATCCACTACATGACTTTAATGATTGATAGTCATGAAAAATTAGCACTGACATATAACACTGGATAAAATGCTTGCGGAAGCGTTGATCGAAGGTATGCAAAAATGAATATTTTGATATCAATTAGAGTACAAGTAACCTAACAAAAATCAAAGTTTTGGAACCACGAACATTTTGAACCAAATAATAAGACATACCTGCCACTATGATAAGAAGAGCATAAAATATTTTCAACAAGTAGAATAACACAAAAAAAAATTGACCGCTGGTGTGTTGGGCATCCTTCAGAAAATAAAAAAGGATGAGAGGAAACTTCTAGTTGTGGGAATTATTCAGGGAATTCCTTTCTATAACTGAATTATATTCCATCCATCTCATGTACTAATCACCTCCGACATCCCATAACCTCAACCTAATATTGGAACAAAAAGATCTCCCCACACATGGAACAACAACCTGTCCCCACCCCACCTTTGGCTTCCTCCTAACCAGAGAAGGAACCAACAATGTTAAGCAAAATGAGACTACCCATCAGGCATATGTCAGATGGGTGAGGAAAAAATTTATCTCGTCCAACTTTCTTAACACATAACTTATTGACCAGAGTGAGAGCTACAAATAGAAATCCCAAGATCAGTTGGAGCTTGTAAGGAATCACAAACTGATGGGACCTGTCCATGCATTCGTGTAGAATTCCTAGTAGAATGATGAGTGAGATAAGAGTGGCCTGCAATGAAACTTTACACTGAATATGATGTAGCAAGACATTCTATGAAGCTGCATGCATTGTTATTGTAACTCATAGCTAAAACTGAATGATGAATATCGAGAGTAGGGATTGCGTCTCTGGCATCAATGAAGAATGTATCTGAAAATGAAAGAACGAAACCACGTCCTCTTTTAGGTTAAAATGTTGACAAGAATATGCGGTTGATTATATTTGTCCCTTTGTAGTGATATTTAGTTTTGTAATCCTGTTATAAGGTCCCAAAATAGAAACTAAAATTTAGACCTGAAATATACATAAAATTCATCTCTCATTCCGAATAACTAAACAAACTGGTTAAGCTTTCATTAATAGAACACACATCTAGTAATCAAACATTAATCCTCGAGAATGAAACAACTAAGTGACTATATATATTATGAGACTTTTCCATTGTACATATCCGCTTGTTCTGTCAAACTGTGCTTCATAACTTATCAGAAAAGAGAATGATTTGGACAGAAACAATTGTTGCAAACTTTCAAGAGCCTCAAAAGGGAGGGAGGAGGGGGGAGTTAACAAAAAGTAAACCAACAAAAATTTACAAACTTTTCATCTGTATGTAAATTCCACATGGAAGAAAGACATATGAGTCTAAACAAGTACGACAGAGTACCTCTGCTCTGTATTCTACTAAAGCAGCCTCAGGACAATCCAAACACTTGTTGTATCTTGAAAGTGTTCTCTTCATACTGCAAAAAGTAAGAGCATAGGTATGTACATCGTTACCAGAGTCTCTTATTAGAAACAAGGCAAGTCTTCCTACTCCATTTGCCTAATTCATACCTATAATATGCAGTTATCAGGGCAAAGGAAAAGTTAGCTAAAATGCTTTCTCCAAATCCATATAAATAGTTACAGAATCCCTTCCAATAGTTTAAAATGATTTGTGCACTTCCTCGCTAAAGTAAAGGTGTTCCATACTATGTCATCAACCATTTCATATTCATCACCACAGGGACTCTAAATACTTTGCATTCCTATATAGCATCTGCCACTACAAGGCAACTTCAATTTGTTATAACCTCATCCTCTCTCTCACACACACAGCCACACTCTGTCACTCTTATCTCAGACGTAAGACAATTGCTTCTCAGCTTCTGACTTCGTTTTCTCTCCATTGAGACCCATTGCCCAATTGTTCTATCTTCTTCATAAAGGCTTACCTTCTTTCTAGCTTAAACTCAAAGTAGAGAAACCCCATTTGAAATTTACTATTTCTGACACATTGCTCCACTTCCTTCTTCTTTCTCTCCAAATAGTGTCCCTTTCATCACTTCAGCACACCTGTACTCGTAGGCTGGTGCTAAATTCAAAACCTTCCATTGATGTTGGGTCAATAGCCAGCATCAAACGCTAATTCAGATTCTAGTACAAGCAACATATGTATAACAAAGGACAGATCCTTCTTAAATCCATTAATTAACCATTTGAGTTCAAAATATTGTAAGACTACATGAATCTAAGAAAACAAAAAGTGTAAGTTTGGAAGCCATGAACTCTCCTGAGTTTGTTTCACGCAGACTCTAGGGTGCTGTTGCATGCCAACAAGAGAGAAGCTTATCTGAAGCTTTCAGAGAGGTTTAGAGACATCACCACCCAATATCAAGAAACTTGGAATCTCTTATCAGGAAATGAGCCCTTGACAACCCAAGTCAAATTAACTACGGGAAATCACATAATGCTAACTTCGCTAATTGTATAAATTTGGTTGGTTCTAAGGGGAAAGGAAAGTGAAGGACCAATTCAGTGCTTCTGTTACAACTCAATCTCTCTGTTGAACACATTGGAAACCTATTGCAGCTTGGAAGTATGTGTCGCAAATAACACATGCAAGTGTGCCCGCATTCCTCAGTGTCTAGAGAAAGCACAATTTGAACAAATTGACATTAAATTTCTCATGAAAATAATAGAGAATCAATCAGCAACTTTCTTTTTTGAAATATTGAATCAATCACCAACGTAGTTTCCATCAAGTTCCAATTTTTCTTTTGACGGCTAAAAGTTAGCGTCAATTTACAAGTAGAACAGTTCTAAACCCAACCTCAGTTTTTTTTCTTTCCTGATAAGTTATAAAAAAAACTCCACGTGGAAATATCCATGAAAGGTCTGAATTATCTGAGCATCAATAAAAAAAATTATGTTTAGAAATCAGTAGAGTTCATCACAATCTGACTGAAAGGACCGTTTAATTTAACCATAAGACAAAAACAAAAAGGTTGGGGTGTTGGAAACGAGGTCAGTATGGCTTCAAACATCATAAGGACAGAGAATTCATTATTAGATACAATCACCAAACCATGCAAGCGAGAACAAAATTCAAACTTACTACATAAATCTAACAAATTTAAGCAAAATCGAATGAAAGGCCAAATGAAAGTTAGAGAAAGAAAAACGATAATGTGGGGAAGAAATTCAACAACCCGTGTATGCTATGAAAGCTCAATAAAACATGACTTAAAGGAGCGTTAATACCTCAAAAAAGTCCTAAAAAATTATGGAGAATAGAAAAACAGAGCAGCAATCATCCAAAATGATTTTTGAAAAAAAAAAATTGAAACACATGCAACAATGTAAAAAGAAAGCATTCAACGAAAAGGCACTACCCCACATAATAAGTCCACTAAAGTAAAAAGAAAAATCAAATCGAATAACTATCCAAACATTAAAAAACATTACTTCAACAGAGCACGTACAAAGAGATATAACTGAAAAAACATGCAATCATCCAATACAAAAGCAAGAAGAATAGAAATCAATAACAAAATATGATTCATACCCAGAACTGGAAAACTCAAAGAGCTTGCCGGTGTTGGAGAAGATGATAACAGCAACCTCAGCATCACAGAGAATAGCGAGTTCCTGAGCCTTCTTGAGCAGGCCAGCACGTCTCTTGGAGAATGTGACTTGCCTGCTATTCGCATTCTCGATCCTTTTGATCTCAATCTTCCCTCTACCCATTTTTTCAGAGCCTCAACCCCAACAAACCCAATTGATCAAAACCCCCGAAAACCCACCAGAAAAGCCAAACTGCTTTTGGTCAATTCAAGAATCTCAGTTCTCTCTGAGAAGGAGCTTTCTTCGGCTTTTTGGGTTCCCTGCTAAACTTGGGAAAGGTGGAAGGGTTGCTAAAATTAGAGGAGAAGGAGATAAAGAGGCGTGAGAGAAAGAGAGAAAAAGAGAGCGTTTTTACCCCAAATGGCGAGAGCCTGGAAACGGCAAGCTTGCATGGCTCTGTATTCTATTTAGAGTTTATGCACGACTCTTTCCCACATTTGGAGTAGCCTTTTGGTGTCATTGGGTCTCTTGTGGGCCCCATCCTCTATTTTATTTGTTTCCTGCACTGCGATATCTGTTTGGGTCCCACTAAATTTCATTGGTCTGGTTTTTCTCTCGACTCTTGTTGGTCCGATTTGACTTCGGAGTCCTTTTCCTATTGTTTGGAATTCTTTGCATTTTCGTCTATTCGTATATACACATACCTATCTCTCCATCTATATGTTAGTTTAATACTGGTACCACTTATAGCAAAATAGCTGCCAAAATTAGAGAAAGTGGGTAGAGTGGGTGTTTCTGTGTACTTTGCTGTTTTAGGAGAACTCCAAGGTTCTCTTGCCACTTTTAGATTGTTTTGGTGTAATTAGCCTTTTATGGGCTCTACTCTGGTTCTCAACTTTTGGTCCCTTTTATCCTCCTTTTAATGCTGTATTTTTAATTTCTGCTTCATTTTATTAAAGTCTCTGCCAAATTTAGAGGGCCAGAGGCATTTCGGTTTCAGTGCCCTTCGGCTGCATATAGCAGTGATGCACCAAAATTAGACAAGGTCCACAAGGATGATTACCATAGTTGGTCTGTCAAATTAGCAAAAGGTACATTTAGTAGAGCCTCTTTTCCCACAAGTTATCGGTTATTAACTCTGGACTCTCCTTCCCTTTTCGTGTCAGGAAACGCAAAGAAACAGATGAAGCTGTAAATAACGCATAGTGCGCGAGATGAGGGTGATACGACATGGCGACTTGAGGAAGCTTCTGCGCAATTTGAGCATAAGAAAGCCTTTATTAAAGTCTTTGTTTTACCAAGCCAGGGGGGAAATAATGGCACTAATGTACAAATAACAGTTTCAAATTTAATATCATTATGTTCTGATCAGACTTCTAAACCTTGAACCACTCAATTTTCACTTTCCTTTAACAGTTAAACTTTTAAGTTCATGCAACTGTTGTGTCTGTGTTGAAAATTTTTTGGTATTGATTTTTGTGTTGGTATTGTGTTTAGTGAAAAAATGAAGAGAGAGGTAATTTTTTATATTTTTTTATAGGAGAGAGAGATTATATTATAATATTTTATTGTAAGTTGGTGAAAAATATTGTGATATTTTTGGTGCAAACGCACTCTTAGGCAGCTATTTTGAAATTTCTTGGTTGATAAGATTACTTACTAGGATACTATTTCGGGATTCTTCATGAGGAATATTATTTACTTTTAACCAGTTGTCATAGGGCTATGCAAAATAACTCCGAAACTAACTATGATCTGATATAGTCAAGTTGGTCAGAGTCGGAGTCTATCTGATTCGGCCACAAAAAAATTTTAAGATTTTTTTGAATACAAAATATTCACAACCAAACATCATTTTTAACCCTACATAAAAATAACTACAACACGCATACCAATAAAATTAACATCACATAAAAATTCTCAAAACACAAAAAAATCCTCAAAATACTACACAACCGAACAGCCCCTAAAAAAATTCCCAACTTTAGTCGGAGTCGGATTTAGAGTCCATAGAGTCGACTCCGACTTACATTTAAAAAAATATATTTGTCCCCTTTAAATGACACGGTGTTCGAGTCCAAAGACCAAAAAAAAATCTTATGCTTTGCTTAAATCTATTAAGACAAAAATTGTTATTGATAGCTTAACAAAAAATCAACTCTGAGTAGGTCCAATTCTGACTGATCGACGTCCGAGTCAATTTACACTAAAGAGGCAAAATCCAAACTTCGACAAAGTTGAAGTCGGATATTGCCTTTTGCGACTCCGATTAAGTCGGTAAACACCCTTAGTTCACACTTCCATCTGGAGAATCATTTGATTGACATATTAAAGCTCCTATTTTTCCTTCCTTTTTCTAATTCAGAATCTTTAAGAATTCCCAGTTCACTGGCCTGGAGGATTCTCTGCAATAGCTTTTGGCTGGATTCATCAAGCTCTATCTGAAGATTCTGAACCAGGCATGCTAAACCTGAGTGTGTGAACTGGCCCTTAGTTGTATTCTTGTAGATAACCCAGATGAAATTTGACTACCTGATCTGATGGGATAAGCTTGCCTGATTGTTCAAGTTATACTGTCAATATAATGACAATCTAAAAGGTACTGTATTCTATTTCTTTCGTTTTTGTCTACTTCTAAAGGAAGCGTGAGGATCATGGTCTATGATTTTAAGAACTTACACATGCTTAGAAAAAACAACAAACAAACAAAAAGCAGAGAACTTCCAGACTGAGAGAGTGCACAATTTATACTTTTATAATATTTGTGCCTTGTCAATGAACACTATGATAGAGAGGCTGTGATAATCTAATTGATAACCAAATTGGGTAGAAAATAAAACTTCTTTCGGGTTTCTGGGCATCTTTATATACTTCTGTCTACCAAAATGTAACTCAGACAAAGAGGGAGAATGCTCAGCTTGTCACTAAGCATTTATCCCTAGAGTTCTGTACATTTGCTACATATTCAGGAACCAGAACCTTTGTAATCTCCTTCACAACAGTAGGTTCTGAAAGGAATAGCAAACGATAAAACAAGGTACCAAGAGAATACCAGGTAACAAAATTCTTCTCCAAATCGTAGATTAGCTGGAAATATCACATGATGATAATCTGACTGAGTTCTCAAATGGGTTTCGTTCTTTTTATTCATTTTTACTGTCAAAATATAAAAATATCCTACAATGTCATGTCAAAAGAATAGGATCTTGCATCTTTCACAAAAAGCTCAAGGATGCTAATGACTAGTTGGAGACGTGGGCCGGTTTCGCATACAACAAAACATCGTCGCCCAAGGTGTAGATGGGCATATGAGTTGGCTCTGTTTCATCCATCTTCTTACACACGTATATAAAGTGAGAATCTGGATCTTCCAAAACAAAACCTGCGGGAAGTAGGCCCATTTCAGTAGTAGGAACAGGCTCCAAGGATAACTTCATTGTTGACCTACAACTTTCAGGCCTGTCGAATCCCGGTCTGGCTGCGCAAGGATGATGAAAAAAGCAACAAAACAAGAATTAAATCTCCTTTGAACTCCCCCACCAAAAAATAAATAAATTAGAGTCCCTCCCTTCAGAAAGGACAATTTTTAATTTAAACGAAAAGAAGTTACACATAAACCAGAAAGATTGCACAATTCATTTTGATAACGCAAGGCAGGTCCCAAATAAAAGAAAAAAAAAACATTGAAAGAACACAGACAAACTCACGCAAACACCTAGTGAGCTGAAACTGCAAAGTATATACCTACTTCACAATTTAAATGAAGACAAAAGCTTCTTATCCTGTAGGTTATATACATGATGTACAGCGGCAAAATGATTCGATGCTGGCATAGTACCAGGATGCTGCCTAAACAATACAGAAACGAAAATGCTTCAGGTGATATCTTGTGCATCTGACCTCGACTTCGTGCCATAGCAATGGAAAACCAAATTCCAAAGAGAAACTTCATATAAAGAGAAGAAAGTCATTTTTCCCCCTCCCTCACTTTTTACCAGATTGTATTACAAGTGAGCTAAAGGATCAATAGATATTGTGAATACTAGGATGTAAGCCCTATGTTAAGTCTTCATATCAAACTTTTACCATAAAATGATTGCATCCCAGAGAGTGCTCAACTAACCCTCCAACATTCACCCGTGGTAAAAGATACCAAAGGAAAGACCATGGACTGCATTTAGGAACTTGGAGTATCCATGGGACCCCTCCATACCAACTGAGATTACTTGTGAGAGTGGCATCCCTTTTCCCTACATATAACAATCAAATATATAAAGACACCATGCAAAAGTTCCTACCCTCACCAAACGTCCTGTCAAAGGCCCAAGAGACCTTCAAGCCACTATGAAACAACACTCACCTTCCCGACAACAACCTTGCAGCCGCTACATTCTCCCTAAAGAGTCCCACTCTCTCTCCAAAGCAAACCAGAGCAACTTGCCTGAAAAATCCTCAATACACAACAGAGCTGCCAACACCTCTAGATCATTTTAACGAAGAAAGCCTAATAACTAAATACTTGCCTTTTGTACACTTCCATGTATCCAGGGCATGCCTTTATTTTTATTTTTATTTTCCATTTATTACTGTGGAGAAAAGAGGCCACTGGTAGTTGTCTCGCCTAAAAGACATAGGAGACTCAGACTACCTTCCAATTGAGCCGGTGCTATGTCAACTATCTTTTCAATAAGAGAGAACAGCGTAAAAAAGAATAAAGACAATGAATCGCCTGACAGAACTAAGGTCTACATAAGACCATCCAGCATCCTTCAATCAGGAAGGTTGGATGGCCTACTTCATCCCTGATGGTAGTCTCATACATTTCCAGTGGATTCCTTTAATATTCTTATTGTCATTATTATAGCTACTAGCATTATTATTGTAATTTCGCAAGTCAACTTTTATGTAGGAAAATTGTTATTTAATGTATTCATGCTGCTCCCTCAAAATGCGGGATATTGAAAACAGGATATAAACATGTTAAGATCCTCTAAGGGGGGAAGTTGTTCTAGGGACAAGAAATCCTCAGTTAGGGCAACCAAGAGGGTTAGACAAGTAAATGTGTACATAAATCTTTAAGCAGAGCTGACCCATGCATGGGCAACAAACGGCCACGCCAAACTGGCTCACTCCAGGGTAGGATGTACCTAAAGCTTCATAACAAGTTACAGATACCAAGAAGCTAGGTCTCAATTTGTGCCTCGAGAGGTTCCCTACTGTCCTTCGGTACAAAGTTTGGAAGTCCAAACCAGTGAGTGTAAGATAAGGTTTCTACATGTTCCACAATCTAATATAGGAAAGAAATTTTGTGTGTATCACCCATCACTGTTCACACACGTAAAATCAAGATTAAGCATAGAATGCACTCAAAATCACAATACTCCAAAGAGAAACAAAGAGGACTATACAATTAACGATTTGGACCGTTAAGTTGATGTATCTAATGATCCACAAGTGGCATTTTGGTTCATGACAATGTTATAATCTGGAAAATTAAGAAGAGAGAGGACTAAAGGCCAACAGATCACAAGTGTAAACAGCTAAAATCGCTCAACTCCTTTCACTACCCTCTACCCAAGAAAAAGTAAACTACTAACATCTGGACCAACATGAAAAGAAGTAATCTACTGGAACCTTTCCCCTACAATTACATAAAAGAATCAAATGAAACATCAGCTTGAAATCTGACTAGCTCCTAGACGACCGAAGAATCAAAAGAGAAACAAAGATATTTGAATACATTCAAGCAAAGAAAGAGATCTTACGTATAATGTACAACAGAGTCTTCCAACTGTATTCTGGTCGGCTCAAATGAGGCATCCTCACTGTCGGATCACCATATGTAATCTGCAAGTGGCAATTACAAATAGATTGTACATTATGAATGAATAAAATGAAACAAAAATGACAGAATTACACCTGATCTATGGGTATATGGTTACCAACATATAGATCCCTCCAGGTTTAAGAAGCCTACAAGAAAAAAGGAACCAAGTCCAGTGAGGAGATCTGCAAAAGCTTCAATAGATAAATAAAAGAAGTTGTGGATTAATACGTTCAATTCTATACAACTAGCAAGAAATCTAACTTTAAACTGATGAAATTTACTACCTACTCACTTCCCCTAGCATTTGAGAAGTGCTAATCGGAGCATCAGTGCCACACTGAAAGAAGGCAAAAGTGAACAAATTCTTTAGAGCAAGCCAACCAGCCAAACCAATGAATCCCAGGAATAATGCTAACATTTTAATATGATGCATACCATCAAAGAATCAAGAGTTCCTAGGTCAAGGATCAGCAGGTTGCAAATGCAGTGGCGACGGCCAAATATTGAAACCATTAGAACACAACTTTAGTTCAACAGAGAGAATTATTGATAAAGCATGCAATCAATGGACAGGTCCATACCTTTATCAATGACACTCTCAAATGATTCATCTGGGAAGAAGCTCATGTCCCTAACATCCATTTCCATATCTATTGAGATTCATGAAGGAAACTTGCCTAAAAACTTTTGTGCTTACTTCAAAACAAGTAATATAAGACTTTACATAGAAATTAAAGAAGTTGATCTTCCAAAAGATACATTTCAACTGAGGGATGTACTCATATTTTCTTCTCATCATTTCTATGGCCACTGAGGATATGTCAATGTTCATTATGTCTTCATATCCATCATTGACCATGTCCTCTGACATAACTGCAAAGTAAAAGAGGTTCTTGTCTCAAAGTTAAGGAAAGAAATATGAAGCATGTAAAAAAAAATATCAAGACAAATTTCAGAAGCCACTGATGAAAAGAAATAGTAATATATGTTGCTGCCACATCCTTTTGCTTTTTCATGATGGGAAGAACAATGCTGGTTGGAAAAGTACAAAGTTATGGAATCACTACTCGAGGTGATTATATCATTTGTGCCAAGACCATATTAAAAAGCATCACTACAACATCTTCCTCAAAAGAACCAGCATACCAAAACTTGAGTTAGTAGAAGTGGGGATAAGAGTAACATGTTTGAAGGAACCACCTGACCATGCTTGGGCACGTCTGGGTGTGGGTTTGGGAATTGGAAACCAAAGTTGGTTGTCAGGGTCGTGCTCTAAAAGCTCTCAAACCTGCTTAATTCTATGTAATTATTTGGTTAAAATAATACCACCTTCAGTTACTTTTATCGAAACACCCAGGTACTGCACTTCATTAAACCAAAATTTTCTTTCTCCCTTTCATTCACTTAGGTTGTGTTTGTGTTGTAAAATTTTAGTGTTGTTAAAATTTTAGGTATTGGGTTTAGTGAAAAAGTGAAGAGAGAGGTAATTTTTTATATTTTTTGTAGTAAATAGTAATGATTTGATGGGGAGAGAGAGATTATATTGTAATATTTAATTGTGTTAAAATTTTAGAGGGGGTAAAATTTTGGTACACAAACGCACCCTTAATCAGTCAACCGGTCTAGCAACCACAACCACCAGTATGCGATATTAATGACATGTTGGACATCTTGAACTATCACCCTTTTTTTGTCTCTTAATTTGCATAAGAAGGTTATAAAATGCTGCAGCTAGAAAGTCAATAATTGCCTCTTGCTCAGCATGGAGAAAAGGAAAATCAAAGCTCATTGAATTTTGAGATGCTTATTATGCTCCATTCACTATAGCTATTGCTTTTTTTTTTGGATAAGATCAATTTATTAATAAAAAGTAAAGGTGAAAACAGTACAAAGGTTGTACTGAATACACTTAGAACATACAAGCAAAAAAGCTAATGGAATCCTGAAAATCGAGAAAATGACCCCCCCCCCACACACACGGCATTAACCCAAAGAAAAAGAGAATGCATAAAAACACCGTGTCAGCGATCCACCGACAATGCTAAATCCTCAAAACATCAACTATTACGTTCCCTCCAAAGACACCACCAAACCTACCATAAATATCAGACAATATGGAAAAATTTAGAACTTCATACTGTTCTGGCCCCACAATTCCAGAGTGCTTGGGAACTTCAAACCAAAGCATCCAACCAACTCTTAACAGTTAAAAATTTGGTGACTTACCCACTGCTTAACCGTACCAATATAGGCCCACACACTTTTGATTGCCAAGAAAGAAACGTTTGGAATCCATGTTTCTTTTTTATTTCCCAAAATCTGAAAACTGACTTCAATGCCAAATTCAGCATTAACATTTTTCTGTCGAGACCCTTTTACTGAATAATCAATGTTTTTGCCGAAATCTTTTGCGTTTTCTCCCCCCAAGCAATCATGCCAACGGCCAACTAAACAGCAAATAAGAAGCAAAATCAATCAAAAGAAGACCTTTGTCTCAGAATTCGAGTTTGTATAACATACGCAAAAGCAGAATGGGATAAATCTGGCCAAACCGTGCGCAAATTTCCTCAAGCCCCATTTTAAAAGTAATCTACTCCTAGAATTCGAGAAGATTTTAAAGTCATTCCTTTCTTACACTTTCTTTCTCATCAAACAAACAGAAAATTTATAATAAAAACTCAAAATTGCAAATTTTTAATTTCCTCTCTCCACACATTCGCCAGCAAAGCAAACAGAGCAGAAAACGAGTGGCTCAAAATACTCAAGAATCCAAATTCTAAAAACCAAACTTAGTTTCTTTTCTTTCTCTTCTCGCAATTTTCCAGTAACCAGACAAGGAAAAGGTGTTAAATCTGGACAAATTGCGTGTAAATTTTAATTCTTTTCCGCAAGTTCCTCTTACAAAACGAATTACTCCGACATTTTTTTTTTAAAAAAAACGAGAGCTGTCCTGTATTCCCTTTCTACACTTTTTGCCCGTCGACCAAACATATAAAAGTACAAGAAAACCCTAGCTTCCAAAACCCAATATCATTTCTCTCCTCACGTTCGCCAGCAAGCAACAAGAGGGAAAAAAAATCAGCGACTCAAGTCACTCAACCCAAGTTCTATAGACCCAAATTTCATTTCTTTTCTTACCATTTCGGAGGAATATCCAGCAACCAAACAGAGACCAATTGTTATCCATATACCGAAAACGTGCAGGGGAAATTACCAGCATTGCCGCAGCCGACCATGAGGACGCGAGAGGTTGTGGGGACGTACTTGCGAACAAAGGGACGGAGAGCAGAGTATCGCTGGTACCAGTCGAAGGACCCACCCTCTTGGACGTACCTTGCGTCCCAGTACTGCGAGTCGCCGTAGTTGTACGTGTTGCAGCTAGAAGTGTCCCTGTACATGCTTTTTCTTGGGCTGGCAAAAGCTAATACCGTGCGGGTCTTTGGTCTCCCCTCCCGTGCGGATTGTTTGCTTCGGGGGCTCGCTGTGCACAGTGGGTTTGGCTTTGGAAGCTTCTAGTCTAGCTTTAGAATGTGAGAATTGAACAGAAACATGGTTAGGAAAAGTAGGTAGCTTTTGGTTACATCGTTATTAGCGGGTTTCTTCCTACTTGCGTCTCTACTCTGATCTTGTCTGCGTTTAGTGAAAAACTGAAGAAAATTAATTTTTTATATTTTTTATAGTGAAAAGTTATGATTTGATGGGAGAGAGATATTATATTATAATATTTTTATTGTAAGAGTAAAATTTTGTGAAATTTTACCGTACAAACCGACCTTTAATAGTCTACTTTTACTATTCTATTAAAATATTATTTTTTAAAATATTTCTCTATTCTGTCTTTAACATTTATATTTTTAAATATTGGTATTATAGTAACGGTCATATTTTTTAATATTTGTCTTATACTAAAAAATTGAAATTTGTAAATTTTGTCTTTTTCTAACCGTCATATTTTTTAAATTTTATCTTATTCCAACGGTCATATTTTTTAAATTTTGTCATATACATAATTCTCCATAACATGATCATTGAAAATGAACGAGATGAACAAGACACATTGGACTTCGAATATGAACAAGGCAATGCAAATCCTCCCGAACCAGTGTCACATGATGAAGCAGATATGCTTACAATGTTTATTCGCAATCATCTACATATTAGAGACAAATAAACTAATTCTCAACTCCAATCGGACCTAATCGAGCACTTGCAGCAATTACATGGTCAATCATACGAGTTTCAGACGAATGATAAGTACACAAAAAAAGTTCAATACCTAATGAAAAGTCCAGAATTTCCTTACAATACCTACAATACAAGAGGAAATCGTGCATACTTAATTGATTATTTACAGTTTACTCTTCAGTAGGGTTGTCCAAGACCCGGTTCGGTCCGGTCCGGTCTCCGGTTTATCCGGTCCGGTCTGGGCCGGTTTGAGTCGTTTGGGTCATGCCATTTTGGGCCGGTTTTAGGGTTGGACCTTGCCATTTTGGGCCAATTTCCGGTTTGGAGAGGTATACTCCGGTCCGGTCCCGGGTTTTTATGAGGGTAACCCGGGACCGGACCGGTTAACATCGGTTTACCGGTCCGGTCAACCCAGTTTCAAAAAAGTCAACCGGTTTGGGTCAAAATCGGTCCGGGCCGGTCCGGTTTGGCCGGTCCGGCAGGTTCCTTTTGGCGTGCATTCCAATATTGTTTTTATAAGTCGAACATCGTAGTTGTATTGATCATCATTATTCTCTCCTCGCGATCCAACTCTTGCAGTTGAAGCTTTCTTTTTTTAATCTCTAATTTCTCTTCTCGATCCAACTCTTGTAAACGAAGTTTTCTCCTTTCAATCTCTACTCTTTCTTGTTTCAAGCGAACTAGTTTACCACTGTCAATGATTTTTTTAGTCAGTCCCTAGCACTGGATCCATGCCTACGTTTAGCCACGACAATATTGAGAGCTTGTCTTCCTCTATAAAGAAGTTGTTACCCCGTGTTGATTTTTTAGTGTGAGCCACATGAACTTGGGGTTGAGAGTGGGCAACCGACATCGAAACTTGTTGAGATTGATCCGAAAATGAGTTGTCCATGTTAGCATCTCCTTGTAAAAGCTTAATGAAGGACGTATCACTTTGCTCTTGGGAATCCATCCTAATAAAACATATAATAGTAAATGATTGATCTAACTACAAGCGTCACTAGTAAATTAGCAGATGAATCAATAAATAAAAAGACGTCTTTTGAAGTTGAGTTAGACCCACCTTTCACATATTGTGTAAATTATAATAATGAAGACGAGGGCAACCTGTAACTATTTTTGTTTGTCTCGGCAACCATCCTAAGTAATTAAATGCAAAAAGTAATTGAGCTAAAAGACTTAGAAGATCAACCAAGCAAAGCCAAGATCAACAACTGAATTGAAAATCCAAATGCAAAAAGTAAAAACGCAATTTCTTAAAGAATCAATTATTACCCTATAATATAAGCTGTTCATGAAAGATTTTTCGATTATTGCTCAATTTCTTATCATATTAATTTGGAGGTTTACTTTAATTTTCAAAAGGTTGGAAAATATATTACTGAAAAAGTGAAAAGGATAGCATCGACATATATATATCCGGGCTCATTTCTATTTGATTGAAAAATTGAGAAGAATGTTGATTAATGGAAAGATGAAAATATAATATTGATAAACTCACGGGTCATTAATACTAATACTTTACCCCTGCAAGCTACTTTTTCAAAATTCCATTTCCATCCCACTTCCAAAAGCTTATTGAAGCTTCCAGCTCGAACAACTACTTATGACATGTTTGCTTGTTCAAAATTTTGAAAACTCAAAATTTCCAACAAAACAAATATACTTTAAAATTTTCAACTATTATACATATACTTTAAATTTTTCACAAACTCCAATAAACTTTAACATTCAAAAGATTCCCAAAATTTCGGTATGCAAACATACCTTAATAATATTGCCACCGAGTGGTTAGCCCGTTAACAGTTTCTATTACTTATCTTCCAAGTCCATATTTAGAATATTTATAACATTACATAAAATTGAAAACGTCCATATAAAAGAACTATTTTTCTCTTGGGAAAAAATCCAAAATATAATATATTTCAGGAGTTAATTGATTTGCATTATAAGCGATTTGTATTGAAATTTGACTTAATTAACCTTGATAGGGTTATAACTTAGAAGCCTTGATTAATTTCTTAAAAAAACCAAAAAACAAGCAGCTGAATGATCTTTACGACATTAACGTTGGATCGTTTGACGAATTTAAGGCCGAACAAACGGACAACGGGCCCAGCAGTCTTTAGAACTCAGGCGATCGGGCCAGAGAAGATGGGCCTCTCGGCCGTCCTACTCTAAAGCAAACCCAAAAAGGTTGCATAACACATGTCACGCTCTCCTTGGTTCTATGACGACTTACGAAGTTGTACTTCCGGCTCTGCGACCTCCTCTGATGCTTCCCCTACACCTCCGTTGCTTTCACTTGTACGAAACAACCAATTTTACCCTCACCCCTACAAAATCCTATGCCAAGGTACAAACATATAACAGCACTGTCCTTATACTAAACCATTCATTTTCCTTTATAATTCTCAAATATTGTAATTATAGAATGTTTTTTTAAAAATTTAAATGGTTATTAGTTTCCATTATAAATCACCCCAGAATTATATTATTCTCAAATTTCCAAAATAAATTTTCGACTAATGCAAATAATTAAAAAATTGGTGTATTGTTTGGAAATACCATATATATATATATTAATAAATTGATTAAAATTTGAAAATGTAATATATTGAAAAAAAATTAATTTTTTGAAAATACACCAATTTTAAAATATTTTAGAGTGGGAAATATGTGTTCTGAATTATCTAATGAAAATATTTTTAGGGTAGAAATAAGAGGGCACACCGAAAACATAAGAAAGGGAGACACGTGGGAATAAAACTCACAGACACGCTATCAAAACCCTTTGGAAACGCTAATAAATAATTAAAATGGCAATTACGAAAATCACATTCACAATTCACAATTCAAGAACAGGCGTATGCGACTCTCTCTTGACAGAAGAAAAAAGAGAGGAAAAAGAAAAAAGAAAATAGACGTGGAGAAAGTGAGAGTGGCTTCACTCTTATCGCTCACACACTTATATCTCAGATCAGATCGTAAAGAACCAAGACTCCCAAGCCCTAACTACGAAAGATTTCGTTCGATCCTTCATTTACCAGATCCGGTGTCTTTCTGTTCAATTCATTTCCTTCTCTATAGGTACAGATCGATTATATACAAATTGGTAGGGATTGGAATTTGGTTTGGTGGAATAGGGCACGTGAATTGTAGTGGGGGTCGGAATGGCGTGTATAAAGGGGGTGATTAGATCGGCGACGATGGCCTTGGCGCCGGACGCTCCGTACGTGGTGATGGGGACGATGGCGGGGGCTGTGGATCTGTCTTTCAGCTCGTCCGCGAGCCTCGAGATCTTCAAGCTCGATTTCCAGTCCGACGACAGGGAGCTGCCGCTCGTCGGTGAGTTCCCGAGCTCCGAGCGTTTTAACCGCCTCTCCTGGGGCAAGGCCGCTTCCGGATCCGCGTCCGAGCAGTTCTCGTTAGGTCTTGTCGCGGGTGGACTCATCGACGGAACCATTGATATCTGGAACCCTCTCGCTCTGATCCGGTAAGTCGCTCGATACTCTTGATTTGGTTTGGTGGAATTTTGAATTGAGTTGGATTAAATTGGTCTGTAGACGTTTGAAAATGAGGCAGCATGCATAATGCGCATGCACTGTTTCATTAATGGAGCGAACCCATTCCGATTGTTGAATAATTTTGCATTGAACTGAATTGATTTGGTGGGAATTTGAGCTGAATTGGTTGAGGGGATGCCGGTTTTGAATGAATTGGAGTGTGGGTATTTTGTGGTCCTCCGTTACCATTTTTGAAACTGAAGCAGAATGTATCGTTGCAGGCATTCTTTAGTTTGGTTTCGGGCATCAAGAAAGTTTACAGAAGAAAATGAATTGCACAACGTCAAAAGATAAGAATTTATACTTTTTACCAACGGAAGGGTCACTGGATTGTTATGACCGTTCTTACTTTCCAATATGGTGGTTCATTGCTGATAATTATGGGTTGATATGATTGGAGTCTGTTGTTGGAATTTCATCACTTAGTTGTGGATTGGAATATTGCCGCTGTCTTGCTACTAGAGAAATCGGTTGTGAGTGAGTGAAAATTTTGAATTTCTGAGTGGGGCAATGAATTGGGTTCTGATATTAAATTGGATGGTGATGTCTTGCTGATTTGAATCAAAATTGTGCATAGAATTGGATTTTTCTTGATGTGGTATGGCTATATTATGTAGCTGTGAAAGTGGAGGAGGAAAAAGTCAAATAGGGGGTTTTAGCCCCAGAGTAACTAATGGAGGATTCATGGTACAGCATTTAGAATGTCTCTAACCAAACTCCTAGTTCGCGCCAACATTCCCCACATTTTATTGTCATTTTGGTTGAAATGTTGGTTAAATGCTTCATTTCGTTCTAATGCTCATTCAATTTCTGAAAAGAAGGGAAGGTGAAGTTCGTTGGGAAATGTGTGTACTTTATGGGGTCTGTGCCCTCTTTATGTTTTTTTTATAAGTAAAAAAAAATAAATAAAGAGGGCACAGACTCCATAAAGTACACAGGGAAAATAAAATTTTGAAATTTCAGCATTTAGTTGTTTGGTGCTTAATTGATTCTTGTAATTCACTACCATATTAATTGGCTTCCCTTATCTTTTATGTCCTTTATTATACATTGTAGATCTTAATATCAACACTGAAACGTGAATCCTCCTCCCTCCCTCTCTCCCTTGTCTCTCTCTATCTGTGTACTATGTTTCTCTTGATTGAAGAGGAGTTGGCAGATGATATTAAAAGGTCAATGCTTTTCAAAGTTAATAGAGAAAAAAAAGTGACTGGAGATCTGAATCTGATCAAGCTGTCTTTGTTGGTCTTTCTTTTATTTATTCATTTGCTACTCGTCCTCTTGTATTTCCCCATTGGTCTTAAGCAGTCACTTTTAGATGATACAGTTTATTTCCTGTCTTTATATTTTTTTTTTGGGTTGTGGGGGAAGAAAGAAAGGGGGGGGGGGGTTGGGGTGGATGAGAGGTTGTCTGTAGCTATCAAGATACTTTATTTGTTTGAGTATATCTTCGTAGGATTCTGAGTATAAGATTGTTTCTTAATGCTCTTTCTTATTTTGTAGTGGTGTCTTAGTTTTTGGCTTCTTTCTGTTCATGATTTCCTAATTTTCTATTATTACCTTTTCATCTCTCAGTTCTGGAGCAAATGAAAATGCTCTTGTCGCTCATCTGTCTCAGCATAAAGGGCCAGTAAGTATTCTTCTTTTGCATTATGTTAGCCTTTTGATGATTGCATGACATGCTTTGCTGAACTTTTTTTTCCCCAATTTCAGGTACGTGGTCTCGAATTTAATACCATTGCACCAAACTTGCTGGCATCTGGAGCTGACGATGGTGAAATTTGCATCTGGGATTTAATAAACCCTGCAGAACCTTCTCATTACCCACCCCTCAGGGTAGGTTGTTGTTACTTGTCACTTCTGTGTGTGAGGCCTTACTTTTCCCAATGGATACAACACATTTGTTCCAACTAATTTCTCTCTAAGAGAGTCTTGGATAAAAACTTAAACTTGGATAGTAGGGGGGTTGGAGGTATGGAATTAAAAGGATTTTAAGCGTACACGGAAGGATGCTTAGTCTTAGGGGTGTCATATTTCAGATAAAGTCAAGTTTTGTGGTCTGAGGTCTGAAAATTATACGGAATTTCCTTGGCTTGTATATGAACTTAGTTTCAGACATAGTGTAATATATATATCCAGATAGGTCATCATGTCCTGGGATCTTTATGCAGGGTAATGGTTCAGCTGGGCAGGGGGAAATTTCTTTCTTATCTTGGAATAGCAAGGTTCAGAATATTTTGGCATCTACCTCTTATAATGGGACAACTGGTGAGTGAGGCAAATTGAGTTTTGAATTTATTGATTCTTCTATTGGTTATCTTCAGTAATGTCTTCTTTTTTAACTTTTTTGCAGTGGTTTGGGACCTAAAGAAGCAAAAACCAGTGATAAGGTAGACCTTTTGCTATTGATGCAATGTTTTTCTTTCGTGTGTGTGTTTTGTTTGTATAAGTGCTGCAGCATGTTGTCATTTCCTGGGGTTATCTTTCTGAACCTCACATGGCCTCTGTCAACTTACAGCTTTTCAGACTCGGTTAGGAGGCGGTGCTCTGTTTTACAGTGGAATCCTGATGTTGCAACTCAGCTTGTTGTTGCATCAGATGAAGATGGTTCACCTTCTGTGAGGGTATTTGGACTTTCTGAATAATTTCGCTTTAGTTTGGTTAAAATGTGTTTCTAAGGTGATTTAATTGGAAAAAAGCAATTAATTTATAATGATGTTTGGCCAAGCAGCTCTGGGATATGCGGAATATAATGTCACCAGTTAAAGAGTTCACAGGGCATACTAGAGGTAATGATACCTTTGGTATAATGTTATTTGGTGTATGCGTATTTTATCAGTTTTATTATAGATTAATGAAATTTTGGTCTACTATTAGCTATGTGTTAGTTGTAAAAAATTTGTTTCGATCCCTATCCTGCAACTGTATGGTCTAAAATTATCCATTCTGGTTAAACCCCAACTTACAGAAGCTGCTCAATGAGGAGTATGACTTATTCATTAATATTGTTACGATCCTAATAGGAACTCTTTGCTGTGTACTTATTTGAGGGGTAGATTTTTTTTTTGGGGCTTTTCTTCTTATTTTCCCTTTTCCTTTGAAATTGTACACTTTATGTGCAACAAGTTGACTGTTAGTGAATCCACTTCCCTTTAAGAAGCATGCTGTTGTAGATTGGTCATCTGGTATATTGTAGTTCCTGTCTCCCATTTTTTATTTTGGTATTTATACATGGGTTAAATGCATGCCATGCTCTTGTGGTATGCGGTAATAACAAATATGCCCCTGCGGTAAACAAAGTCTTTTTCATACCCCTGAGGTAAACATTCAGGAGCAAATATGCCCTTCCGTTATGTGCCGTTTGAAACACTAACGGTAAATGCTGATGTGTCAAAATTAGACACGTCAGCACCAATCATAAATCGAAACGTGGCATTTTCGAAAAAAAAGGGGGAGAACCTCTTCGAGCGGCGAAGGGAGCCTCGCCGCTCGAAGGGGTTCTCCCACCCTTTTTTTTCTTTTTTTTTTTCGAAAATGCCACGTGTCTATTTATGATTGGTGCTGTCGTGTCTAATTTTGACACGTCAACATTTACCGTTAGTGTTTCAAACGGCACATAACGGAAGGACATATTTGCTCCTGAATGTTTACCTCAGGGGTATGAAAAAGACTTTGTTTACCTCAGGGGCATATTTGCTATTACCGCATACCACAGGGGCATGACATGCATTTAACCCTTTATACATTATAAGGTTGTTATATTGTTGGTTTGTTTGAGTTATACTTGCTGTCAGTCTTTGTGATGTTACCCTATTGTTTAAGTCTATCCCTGGAGTGGTTCTTAAGTGTCAATTGATTGACATAAAATTTTGCATGCCTGATATTTATGTTGACTAACACACCCACGCATACCTTATACCTCAATGATTTGTAAATGTTAATGTATTGACATAAATTTAGGATGCAAGTCACCCACGCAAGCATTATAAGTGGAAAATTGTCAGGGAAATTGACTCCGCAAACTTAACGGTCAAGCTTTTGGTGGTGTTTGTTTGTTAAAATTTTGGGGTATGAGGGTTGGTGAAAAAATGAAAATAATTTATGGGAGTTGGTGAAAAAATGAAGAGAGAGAAGATTTGAATGAATATTATAATGAAAAAGAATTATTTGATAGGAAGAGATAGATTATTTTGTAGTTTTTTTAATCATGCCCGAAATTTTGGGGTGCCAACATTTCGGCAAACAAACACCACCTTTATAAGCCAGAATGTGATCCTTATGAATATTTTGTCCTGATTCAGCTAAAATTCAGTCACAATATGTAATAGTTATCGTAGTTGAAATCTTTATGGATCGTGGCTTGATTTTGTGTATACTTGTATACCATATTACTAGGTTTTAAAGCCCGTTCTGTTGCTTCATAACTTTTAGGTGAATAAATTTTAACTGCTATATGTTTCCTGGTTGCCACTGACTTGAGAAGTAGTTTTACTTTTGATGATACAGTAGTTCTTGCGACAGTGTTTGTATACTTTCTCACTCTCAAATGTAGAATCACTATTTTGGTTTTGTTGCGCTTGCTGTTGATTTTTCCCCTTTTTGGCTTCATGTATACATCAGGTGTAATTGCAATGGCATGGTGTCCCATCGACAGTTCCTATTTGATTACTTGCGGCAAAGATAGTCGAACTATTTGCTGGGACACTGTTTCTGGAGAGGTATGAACTTTGGCATTTCTTACCATGGTCCTCTAGTTTTTTTCTAATGAACCTTGTGATGTTTTCATATTTAGGTTTCAGAGTGGAATACTTTTTATTATACTGATGCTTGTTTGTTTTAATTTTGACTCAGATTGTCTGTGAATTGCCTGCCAGCACCAACTGGAATTTCGATGTACACTGGTATACAAAGATACCTGGCGTCATATCAGCATCTTCTTTTGATGGCAAAGTCGGCTTTTATAACATTGAGGTATCTACCTGTTTTGTTTTCACAGATATGTGCAAAATATTTTGCTTTATTTGCGTGCCATAGCAACCTATGGTAAATTGGAAACAATTAAAATGGAAGCAATTGAGTGGAGAGATTGATGAATATATTTTACGCATGTTATATGACATTTGGAGCAAAGTTTCACATTACTTAAGATGACGAAGTTGGCTCTGTTATTTTGTTTTTTCTTACTAAGTATGTTCTTATGTTGGTTTCTCTACGCAGGTAGACCTGGTTGACTCAGTTGTAGAGTGGCCTAGCTTGGTTCTTTTATTTCCATCTTTGATTAATGGGTTTTATGTATTCTTTTACAGGGTTGTGGTCGCTATGGTGTTGGAGAAAACGAGTTTGGTGCAGGTACTGTATTTCTTATTGGTTAGGTGTCATGATCTATATCAGCAAATCTTCTAGTGGTTGAGGGGTTAGAGGGGTCTATGTCTGAGATGCAGTTACCTATTTGCCATGTCAGCTTCCTTGTAGTGGTTGACTGTGTTTCTGTATCTATTTTTACATGTCATAGGGGCATGGCATTGCATACGCTTTATGTATATTTGAATGTTTTGAACTTCAATAAGTCAATGGCAGCATGGTTATTAGAATCAGATGTGGGTGGTCTTTGAAGAGAAGTAATTAGAAGGTTACTTTACTCAAAAATAAAATAAAATTAGGAGGTTACTTTGGCTTATACAGTAGAGAATGAGAGTTCAGTTCCTTTTGTGTTATAACTTTTAGCTGAACCTGTAAAATAGTTTATTGCAAAAGAAAAAAAAACTAGCACGAGTGAAAATAGTTCTGGTTTTAACATATAAGTCAGTAGAGGAGGCTAGTAGTCAACCTAATAGACATTTTATCTGGAATTTTACACAAAAACTCAGAATTTTTTAGTTTTCTGTTACTTTCTTTTAGCAATTGGTTTGTTGACCTTGTTTGAATTTTATTGGGTAGTTGCAGCAGGAATAGTTTTTAGTTGATGAGTTGTGAGTTCTTGTAGGGAAGAAAAGAAATTATGCAACATAAGGATTATTTATAAGTCGATGCATGCATATTGAAACTTATACCTCTGCCCATGCACTAGTTTTAAGTTGATGAGTTGTGAGTTCTTGTAGGGAAGAAAAGAAATTATGCATCATAAGGATTATTTATAAGTTGATGCATGCACATTGAAACTTATACCTCTGCCCTTGCACTTCTGTTATTATTCTCCTGTAATTGATTCTATTGCCTGTGAGGTTCGGTATCCTGGTATCTTTAATTATCCAGCTCTTCTGTGCAGCTCCCCTGAGGGCTCCAAAATGGTATAAACGTCCTGTTGGGGCATCTTTTGGCTTTGGTGGCAAACTTATGTGGTTTCGCCCTAGGCCCTCTGCTGCAGGTGTTCCAGCTGGTGGTTCAGAGGTATCTTTATTTGGCTGGTGTCTCTTTGGTCTGTTAGGATGGATGAATTTGTTTGTTTACTCTTTCCCTCTTTGTCCAGGTTTATGTGCATAACTTAGTTACTGAAGACAGTTTGGTTATTCGATCATCTGACTTTGAAGCTGCAATTCAAAATGGGGAAAGATCTTTGTTGAGGGTCTTATGTGATAAGAAATCACAAGAGTCTGAGTATGTTATCCTCTGGAGTGTGGATTATTTTGCATCATTTCCCTTCTTCTCCCCCCCCCCACCCTCTCGCTCCCCCTCCCTTATCCATAAAAAGTCGCCCCATAACTTCTATATCTCTTATTTTGTTGAGTTGTTTCAACAGATCTGAGGATGACCGAGAAACATGGAGCTTCTTGAAAGTTATGTTTGAAGATGATGGGACAGCAAGGACAAAGCTGCTTGTGCACCTAGGTTTCAGTATACCTACTAAGGAAAAAGATATTCTTCAAGATGCTCTTTCCCAGGAAGTAAATGCACTTCGAGTTGAGGATACAATAGCTGAGAAGGTTGGATCTGGGGGTGATAAAGAAGCTACAACTTTCCCTACTGATAACGGGGAAGATTTCTTTAACAATCTCCCTAGCCCCCAGGCTGATACACCGTTGTCGACCTCTCATGAGAATTTTTCGACTGAGCATACTGTGGATGCTTCAGAACAATTGCAACAAGAAGCAGATGGATTTGAGGGTGCTGATCCGGCATTTGATGATAATGTCCAACATGCTCTAATTGTCGGAGATTACAAGGGGGCAGTTGCGCTTTGTGTATCGACAAATAAAATGGCCGATGCTTTAGTAATTGCTCACGTTGGTGGTGCATCCTTGTGGGAGACCACACGAGATCAATACCTCAGGGCAAGTTGTTCACCTTATCTGAAGGTAGTTCAACTATTCATGTTGAAGAACTTAATCTTTAAATATGATATTGTGTCTCGTGAGCCGGTACTTGTCCTGTGATTTTAAGGACTCTCATTGGATGGGGAATTTTCACTTTCAGGTTGTTTCTGCTATGGTGAACAATGATCTTTTGAGTATTGTAAATACCAGACCCCTGAAATTCTGGAAAGAAACACTCGCTCTTCTCTGTAGTGTAAGTCTCATAAATCTTGATGAAGAAAATGGTATTTATTTATGATATTGCGAGGTATTTGTCCTGGGCTTTCGCACATATGTCATATCTTTCCATTATGATCTCGATGTTCGGAGTTTGTTCGTTTATTTTCTGCTTTTTCAGTTGATGTTAGCAGATAGTACAGAGCCTGCATGGCCAACGTCACTCTGTCCTTAGCTATAGTTAGTTGCAAGAATTGGTGAAGAGTTCTTTATGCATCATCTTTTGACTAAGTTGTCTTAAATATCGGGTGGTGTTATTATAGAAAGGAAACAGTATTCCCTGTGAAACCATCAAATGATTATCTTTGTACCTTACATCACCTTCTGTGCTATGGCCCAAAAAGCCAGACAAGCCAAATCTGACATTGTTTTTTCTTTACTCTGCAATGATGGGTATTGCTGTAGAAGTCACTCTATGAAATAGTTTCATGTGGAAATAATGCTTACTCTTCATCTTGAATTAACAGTTTGCACAGAGAGACGAATGGACTGTGCTGTGTGATACGCTTGCTTCTAAACTCATGACTGCTGGTAACACATTGGCTGCTACTCTTTGTTATATATGTGCGGGCAACATTGATAAAACTGTGGAAATTTGGTCGAGGAGTCTTCGGACGGATCATGAAGGGAAATCCTATGTCGATCTTCTTCAGGTTAATTTGGGACTTTGAGAGGTGCATTTAGACATATATACTCTGGTCCGAAAGCTTACTTTTATTTCCCCTATTTTATTAGGATTTGATGGAAAAGACTATAGTCCTTGCCTTGGCAACTGGGCAAAAGCGATTCAGTGCATATTTGTGTAAGCTTGTTGAGAAATATGCTGAAATTTTAGCAAGTCAAGGGCTTTTAACAACAGCGATGGAGTACCTCAAACTCTTGGGTTCTGATGAATTATCACCTGAACTTATGATCTTAAGGGATCGCATTGCACTCTCCACAGAACCTGGTATGTGCTTTTGGTGAAATCTTAATAGTGCTTGAACCCTGTTGGTTGTTGTAACAGTTCTTTGTTGATTCAGTTCTGTTAAATTTTTGGCATCTGTCTCTTCATCTTAATTTGTAAGACACTCTCACCTATTTTTCCTATGTCACACTGTTGTTCCAATTGAAGTTTCATGTATGTATTATGGAATTCTGGATATAGTCATTATTTTTTATCATCTAATTAATATAACAATTTTGTTGCAAATGGTATTTTTCCAAAGACTTCTGATAGGTGAAGTTATTTGTAGCCTGAGTTTGGTTGTACCTGGTGAGGGTATAAAACTTATTGTACGTGGGAATGTTCCTTGGTAATTTGACTGCAGGTGACAACCCTGTCATTGGTGCACAACAGTGAAAAGTTCTGCTTAGCATGTCTGTTCTTTTTTTCCAATTGAATAATTTCTCAGACATGGTACAAGTCATCCCTGTGCCCTTTAGAAATGACACCTCCATGAGATGAGCCCTATATGTTGTGAAATTAATTTGAAATGGTTGGTGGAGTTATGCCCCCCCCCCCCCGGGTCTGGGTAACCTTTGGACCGGAAAATGAGAAAGCAAAAATTCATGATGATTAACCAACGAAGTTCTGGCAGTTTTTTTTGGTATACTTGAATTGTTGCGGTGGATAATAAAGTGAACCAAGTGCTTTCAGTAGGAGAAGGTGTATCAAACTGGAGATGTCTGGTTCCTTCACCATTGCCTATGCTAGCTAGTGTGGGTTTGACCACCTTCCCTTGAGCGATCCGACCTCACTACCTCTGAACTCCTATGGCTTTTTATCTGTGCTCATACAAAATTGTCTAAAGCTGTTTGGCGCTTGTATTTTGCATTTGCTATATCCAACCAGCCATTTAACAATATCTAGAATCTCAACATTGACATGAGACCAAACTCCATCTGACAGATCTCTGTGGTTTCTGTATTCTACTGGGCATCAGGTTCAGTTGATAATTAGAACAATAAGTTCCCATCAAATCTATCAAAGATTGATGATTTTCCTTGTTATTGTGATAATAGCAAATAATCAGATGATGAACTCTTTAAACTATTTTCTGGGACGGACCTAATGATTTGTCTCTATCTTGCTCAATATATGGTTTCAGTTGATTGATATCTTGTGTGTTTGTTTCAGAGAAAGAAACAAGGGCTATGCCTTTCGAAAACTCTCAAACACAAAGTGGACAAGTGTATGGGGCTGATCAATCCAGTTTTGGCATGGTTGATTCCTCGCAAACTTATTATCAGGTGTTTTACTTGTGCATTACTTTTTGTATTGGATGTAATTGTTTCAGCTGCTGTTTAAGGCCAACTCTGTTTTGGTACTAGGGGGGGGGGGGGTATTCTTATGGGTGTGTTTTTTGAAACGATGTTTCTGCTTAGGAACCGGCACCATCACATATGCAGCCAAGTGTTCCTCACGGTCAGTATGGTGGGAATTATGAACATCCTTCGAGTTCTCCTTATCCAGGCGGATATGGTGCCCCGGCCCAATATCAGCCACCAAATATATTTCTTCCATCACAGATGCCTTCACAGGTAACTAATCCGAGAGGCTTCTATTTTTTTTTTGTTGGGGGGGGGGTAATTATCTGAGAGGGTTTATCTAATACTGTTTGTATTTAGTTGGTGTTTTGATATGTAGACTTTCTTAGTTACTCTATCGAGTGTTACATGAATCAGTTGTTTTCACTCTTCTAGCTAGTAGTTCAGTGATATATATTTTGAAGTGAACCTGATTGCTCTCTTTCTGTGCATTATCACCTGTCTAAGTTTGTTCTTGGTTCGCGTTTATATTAGTGTTGCTTTGTCACAAACTCTAACCAGCATATAATTTTCTGAAATATTTCTTGTTGCTGACTATAAATAGAGCTTATATGCGAGTTTCATGACTTTTTCCCCCTACTCTGCCAGCCAAATTTTCCCGTACCTCCTGTCACCACTCAACCTGTTGCAAGGCCCTTTATTCCTGCTACTCCTCCTGCGCTAAAAAATGCAGAGCAATATCAGCAGCCCACATTGGGTTCTCAGTTGTATCCTGTATGTAGTTTCCTTTTGGTGTCAGATACATGCACATTAATTGCCAGTTTGATGTCAAATCTGACATTACAAACTCGTGGTTGATATAAAATGTCACCGCACATATTTCAGGGAACCGTGAATCCTACTTATCAACATATTCCACCTGGGACTGGTCCAGCTGTCCCTGTTACACCACAACCGGGCTCAGTTCCTGGCCATAACATGGCACAAATTGTAGCTCCCACCCCACCCCGACAAGGATTTATGCCAGTTAATGCGGGGATGGTTCAAAGACCTGTGATGGGTTCAATGCAACCACCCAGTCCTACCCAGGCAGCACAGCCGACATTAACTCCTGCAGCTCCACCACCTACAGTACAGACAGTTGATACTTCAAATGTACCAGGTAATTATTTATATATATTTATCAAAAAAAATTATTTATATATATATATATATTATGTTTCTGTTTTATATTTATTTTTTATTGGGATTCTTTAGATCAAATGTCCCTCGACTGTCAATGATTCCATGGATTCTTTGAATTTTAAGTGAGTGTTACTTATTCAACTCAAAAACTCATCAAGTGAAAATAAAGAAAGAAAAAGAACAGCTGGGGCTGCACTGAAATTATAATGCAGCGAAATTGAGGAGATTCTGATGGCAATAGATATCAACTATAGGAAGTTCTGAGAGGTTCTGATGGCAATAGATATCAGCTGTAGGGATTTCTGAGGTAATAACCGGTTAGGTAGGGTTTCCAATATTCTGTCTATCCCAAGTTCAGAATTGTGAATTTTCCACAGTAGAATTGAGATTTATTCTATGTCCATAATGCAGAGAATGTTGTTTTAATAAGTATTAATAGCTAGTTAATCAATTGGGCACGTGTTTCTTTTTTTTTTCAGTGGAAGTTTCTGTTCAGTGTTCAATTTTCCACATCTTTTCTGTGCTATTATTATTCACTTTGCTGTTTCTTGCTATTTTTGTGGTGGTTTTTTGTTCTCAGTACACCAAAAACCTGTCATTGGGACATTGACAAGACTTTTCAATGAGACATCAGAAGCACTAGGAGGTTTGCGTGCAAATCCAGCCAAAAAGCGTGAAATAGAAGACAATTCTAGAAAATTAGGCGCCTTGTTTGCAAAACTCAACAATGGGGACATATCTAAAAATGCTTCTGATAAGCTTGTTCAGCTCTGCCAAGCTCTGGACAATGGCGATTTCAGTACTGCTCTTCAAATCCAGGTAGAGTTTTGTGCAACTCATATAACTTGATTTATATGGCAAAACTCGAGATATTAAGTTCTAGTTGTTTTGTTTTGTTTCTGCCTGGTTCAGGTACTACTTACAACTAGCGAATGGGATGAATGCAACTTCTGGCTAGCTACACTAAAACGAATGATCAAGACAAGGCAGAATGTGAGATTGAGCTAAAGAACTTGCATTTTCCTGCTAGTATCTGTTTCCTGGATAGGTAACTTTTTGCATCAATCACCTTCTTGGAGTGATATCCCATCCCGTCTTCAGTGTACACAACAATGGCTTCTCTGGGGTGCTATTTTTGGAAGCTGTTTAAGTGGAGATAGTTCTCAGGACATCGATGGGCGGTTGCTGATTGTTTTTTATTCAATACCTGTAGGTCTTGAGAAGTAGTGGGTTTCTCTTTCAATCCTAAAATTTTCACATATGATTTGCTTTCGTGTTTTTGGGATGTTTTTATAGTCTTTTTTAGTGAAGCTGTTTCCCGTGGTGACCTAGCGGCTAGTGTCATTTTTTAGCCATCAAACTACTGTAAACGCAAAAAATTTGAATAATATAGCAAGATTCGTTGGGGTTAGTGGCATCTGGATGCCATTGTCATGGTTAGTATCTCTTCTTTCTATATCCGGAATCGTCTGACAAGGCCTTCCTCCCAAGAACTGCCAGCCACCTTTTCCTTCCTTTTTTTGGACTGAAATGTAAAGAATCTCATTTAAAATTGTTGTTTTGAACTTTTATTTATATTGATCACTGGACGGCGGGCTAGCGTTGCTTTCTGCATGATTCCTTTTCTAGATTTTCCACATACAAATCCTCTAATCCCAAGTCACTCCTTTTCAGAATTTCTATCTACGGGAGTGATAATGGAGAAAAACGAGAGAGAGAGAGAGAGAGAGAGAGAGAGAGAGAGAGAGAGAGAGAGGCAATGAAGCCCCGCACAAAAAAAAAACAACGAAGAAAGAAGTAATAAAGATGTCAAATCCCGCGGCCTTGAAAAAAAAATTAGGAGAGATTTTTTACTATAGGTTCGAAGATAACATTTTCACTAAAAAAACCGCTCCTGTGAGCTCTCCTGAGCGCTTTGCTCTCTACTCTCTCTCTCTTCCTAACAAGTACAAAAAATTGCGGTGGGTGCTTGTCTTGTGCGATCCACGGGATGTAGGGAAGGGGATCGTAGTACACGGATTGGTTTGGATCCTATCTGCCAAAAGTTCGGCAGTTTTGTGCGCAAGATTGTTGGCATTACAAGGTATTTTCCTGGCCTGCATGCTTGAAAATGTTGGGAGGATTTCATTAATATCTTCCAATGATGTTTGCAGATTTCAGTATATCTACTAAAGAAAAAGACTGTTCAAGATGCTTTTTCCCAGCATGGAAAGTCACTTCAACTTGAGGAAACAGTTGCTGAGAAGGTTAGGTCTGGGGTGATAAAGAAGCCACAGTTTTTCCTACTGATAATTGGGAGGATTTCGTTAACTATCTCCCCAGTCCCAAGGCTGATACATCTTTGTCTTCCTCTCATGTTAGTTGTGCTACTGGCGTAGGTGAATGGTTCATAGATTGACTGGCTTTCACTTAAATGCTACGGCTGCATGCTGCGGGTACAGAAAGTTATCATACCATTAGTGGACTGGACTGCTGCAGAGTGCTTTCCATTTGATTTTCTCCTTTTTAATTTATATCCATGGATGGTTTACATTCCTTTTTGGCTGCTATTAAATTGATTCAGCAAGCTCTTTCGAGTTGTTTTCTGTCAATCGTTACCTATTATTGTTTCTTTTTCTGACAATTAAACTGTACCACCCTTGTGGTTTTATCATTGTGGAAGCAAATATTTGACTACTGTAATATGATTCTCAGAGATGAGTCCTCCAGCAACATCATGCTCTATTTGTTTTCCCTTTTTTTTTCTGAGCATTATGCTATATCTGTTGCTGGTGTGAAATTAACTATAATGTTTGCCATGAGGATTATATAAGCAATATTAATGTCTACATTAGGGTCACGACGGCCCTTTGAACAGTCTCACATACCAGTGTTGTTTCTTTTTTCTATTTTGGGTAAATTAATGTGTATTTCTAATCGAAACTGGACAAAGTCCCGCTATGCAATTGAGCTCAAAGAGAGTCCTAGAATTACAAACAGAGCAAGTAAGCTGGCAACAAAAAGAACCCTACAGTTGATCTTAGTTTAACCCCACAAGAACCAGCACATATCACAATAAAGATTACACAAAACAGTTCAAGTGGGTGCAGCTCACATGTCACAGCAGGCCAAAAGTGGGGCAGCACATATCACAGCATCGAGTGGAAGCAACTCCAGACAAAGAGGGTGTCACCGTCTCGGAGGAGCAGATATACATCACCATCCGTGTTGTTTTGTGAAGTCACTTCCGGTTTTTATTTATTTGAAGGAGTATTTGGGTCAATAAACACCACTTCTATTTAACTGCCAAATTATACTGTGGGCAAGGATTGATGTTTTTAAAACTTAATAGGATGTAAGAAAGTAAGTTAAAAAATTATGTGGTCCAATTTAATTTTTATCTATAGATACGAGGCTTAGTATGATGTTTTTCTTTATTTAACTTGTTTTTTTAACTGAGCAAAACCAGTCACAACTTTGTATGCGAATTTCTCGAGCTACGATCATTCACCAAAAGTGGAGCAATTTTAGGAAAGAGCTAGAGTCCACACACATAAAACAAAAGAACAACCACTTTGCGGAATGAGAGCCTTCGACATTTTAACCATCTTGGTAAAACCATCCTTCCACTCCTGAACCATCATATGCCCGCCCCTCCGAAGCTGCAATACCCATTTATCTGTACATATATATAATAAAAACATATGAAAATTTTCTTACTGGGTCTACAAAGTAGTTAGGCGTACAAAATACTTCATTTGCAAAGGTAGAGGCACATGCAGCAGGAAAATTTGAGCTGTAAAGTCTTGATATGCATCTAGGAATAAAAGTCTTTCAACATACTGCTAATAGCAAAAGACACATTTTCTCTTCTAGCTAGCTTTTTGAGTTTGAAACGGTGTGCAGGCCAGCTGCTTTTGACAATTGAATTCCAATTTGTCTGCTCTAAAGAAGTGGTCTTGGCTGCAACCATAGCTCCAACTCCAGTAGTCAACTGGTGCCTCTCTACCTTTCCTTCGATATCGGCACTGTATACCCGAAAAGGAGCGGGAAAAAAAAAGGGTTTGGAAAGGCCGCAATTCTAGAAGGGCATGTCTTTTGATGCAAATGGAGGTGAAATGTTTCACTGGTCTTTGAACGTTGCAAGAGACAAAAAACTCGTTTTGGTTCTTTTGGCATTTGAAAAGACTCCATTCCGCATCAATAAGAAGACTTTAGAAAAAGTGTAAAGAAAATTTTCATAATTCAACGCAATTATTTTATCTCCTCTCTCTCTCTCTCTCTCCCAGGTATTCGGTGTGGAATCGTGAGTCTTGACTGGATTCTGAAGCCTTCCACACGTATGAAACAAGAAATTTAAAAAGATATTTCTTCTCCATTGAGTTAACCGTGAAGCATTAGCATGGTCATTGCTTTCAGAATCCTCCAAGTCCCATTTCAGACTATTGGATTGGCAAAAGAGGCTGCTTGTGGTTGGAAAAAGACTCGAGTATGGCCATCTAATTTACCATCAAAGAGACGAAGCTGCAATATTTGAGTGTTTGTTGAGAAATGGAGAGGTCAGAAAGCTTCAAAAAAAATTGTCCCATTTTTCTTTATGTAATTTTTTCCTTCTGAGTTTATTAGGGGATCAACGTGGTCGAAAGGGGCATCCCAGTTGAAAGTCCGGCTTTTGACCTGAACATATATAAAAAAAATGACGAAGGGTTACTTTTTCTTCATCGCCCTTAATCTTCTTTGGAGATTAAAAAAACTTATAGTAACGCTACCTACCAGCCAAAAACTAACTAATGACTTGGGGACAGCAAAGATTCTGGTCTATGAAGAAATTGGCTATATAAAGAAATGATGAAACATTAATCTCCTACAAATGATCTCAGTTAGGTGTCCATGTTAGACCAATTATTACATGGAAACGCTTGGGCATCTCCAATTATAGTAGAAGCTCCTTGCAAACTGATGTGACAGGTTCTGCAGATGGACTCTGTCCATCAATTTGTAAGGCTCTTGTAATAAAATTTACAAGCTCGTAACCAAACTCAAGACTGAAAGGGTAGCCATAGACAATGAAGAGAGACTTTATGATTTCAAGCTTATGTTCAGTATGGCGTTCAGAGGGAAAAATTAAACAAAAAGGAAAGACAGAAAAAAAAGCAATGATGAGAGGAAAAATCGAGGAAAGAGTGCAATGATTTAGCCGACAAGCACATCATTAAACAAATAAAACACCGATTTAAGGATTGAATGATGATGGTCGAATAAATAAAAGATGAAAACACTGTCAAACCTTGTTTACCAACCTCCCTTGTATGAATATTCATGCTGCCACATGGTAGCAGATCCTAACAGAAGCAGAGGTTTCCCGGTTCACTTCATCTACTAATGGATTAGCCTACTCAGCCATACTGACAATCAGAATAATCTGATACCAATATAAAATCAAAGATGAGTTGCACCAGAATTAAGTTGATTCGTGCAACAGTCCAACTACTATGATATAAGTAATAGTTAGCACCCAAAACGAGAAATTAGCAGTGTGGATGGCATGCTGTTGAACTTCCACTTTGGATAAAAGTTAAAATTAGCTCTCAGCTTGATGTTCTAGCACTTAATAGCACACACCATATCTTACAGGAAAATTCAATCTTCAGTTTGCCTCAAAGTTACATGCTACATAAACAGAAGTTTACTCGGCACTAAGCATAAATCCCTTGCATAGGTGTTTCTGGAAGAAAAAGAACTGCAAGGAACATACTACAAGGAGAAATATTGGAAGGAGTTCCAGCTATATCAGGAAGAAGAAACTATGTAAATAAATAGCAAAACAGATACTCGGATGGTAGAGTCTCTACTCTCTACCCTACCATTGTGGTCAATTAATTATAGAATGATTCCACCTAATGTTCTTGTCTTCAACAATTTGAATATCTAATTACTTGACCAGATTAGTTTGAAGAGCACGCCATGGGCAACACAAATTACTTTTAGGTGCTCCACTGACATCAGGCTCTATTTGTCTCCTTTTATCTTTTTTAGCATTATTTGCTATCTGTCGCTTGTGCAGTTGTGCCAATGAACTCTGTTCAGCACAAGAATTATGTAAGCATTAAAGTCTAGGCTAGAACCGTGAGGTCCGTGACTATCTTTTTTCCTCTTGTGCTTTGAACCACAACAACTTGTTTGAAAGGACATAGAGTTGCAATTATCTTTTATATTTTGAACATCAGTAAGTTTTAAGTTAAATAATTACTCAAGCCTCTCTAGATTTCGGAAGAAAAGTCGAAGATTATCCCCTGAAATTCAAAAGGCCTTTCACTGCAAAAAAATAAATAAACTAGAGGCCAAACTTTGGCTATTGCTGCAAGGATTACAGAAATACGGCAAAATCAAAAATTTGGAAGAACATTTATACATTCCATAATTTTTTATTACATCACAAAGAAGAATTAAATGAGGGAAAAACAAAACATTGAGGTTCCAGTTTGGATTGCTACAGTATTTTCCAGTACAGAAATCTCATTACAACACAAAAGAAATATTCTCATAGATATTCAGCAGGAATTATTTCTTCGTCTTTTCACAACAAAGAGGGATGAAACAACCTATAAGGGGGGCATCAGCAACGCACCCGTTATCCACAATGTGAAAAGAACAATACATCGGGATTTGAAAGAACATGGGATAGGTGAACTTTATAAATCCCAGATAAGGAGTAATTTACCAAAAAGAGAGGCTTTCAAGAGGGACGGGCTTTGCTCCATTGCCGAACGAGTTCAGTTGAATTCTCGGCGATTAATGAAAAACATCTTCAGCTTCCCGAGAACTAAAATTCAAACGTGAAATCACATCTCTTGATAGTATTTCTGAACTTTCCCCAACTGATTGATTTCGCCTCAAATGGAAGATGTTGTCATCAAAACCATTAGTCTGAGATCGATTTCTCCCTCCACGGGAATATCTCCCACTAGCTAATTTGGAACTCCGATCCGTTGATTTAGAGCTGGGCCCAACCTCCCCATCATTACCAGCCATGAGCTCCATCAAGTTACTCCTGAACCCCAAATCAGAATACACTCTCCGTGAATTCCTACTTAATTTCCCAACCATTGCGTCCAAGTCCACTCCTTCCACATGCTCCTCTCTCGAATTATTCACATTTCTCAATCCCACGGGACCTCCAATGGTCTCTACCATCATACATGGATTGTTAAAACCATTCCATGAGTGAAGCGGAACCAATTTACTCAACCCCCTCAGCCAAGCAACGATCTCCTTCATTGATGGCCTCCTCTCTCTACAGGACCTTACACACTTGGAGGCAATTAGTGCTAATTGCTTCCTCACAACCAAATCCTTAGGAGGCATAATCCTGGGATCATAAACAGCAGCAAGCTTTCCTATCTTTATCAGGGGAATTGCCCAATCCACTATTGAAGGGGGCGAATGCCCAACATCAATGGCCTTCCTCCCACTAATAATCTCCAACAACAAAATCCCAAAACTAAACACATCAGTCTTTGTGCTCAAATTATCTGGAGTCACATAGCACGGGTCCAAATACCCCATAGTCCCAGCCGGAGGCGTGGACCTCAGCCTACGATCGTCAACATGACACTGAAGGGCTAATCCAAAATCACCCAACCGGGCATTATAGTTCCTATCTATTAGCACATTAGCAGACTTTATATCCCTATGAATCACGGGTGGGTTTGAGGAATGCAAAGTGTCAACCGCTTTTGCAGTTTGCAAAGACAATCGAATCCTTCGACCCCAACCGGGGGGTCGATTCGTGGAATGAAGAATGTCATACAAAGTACCGTTGCTCATGAACTCAACCACCAAAAGCCTTTTAGCGGAATCATTGGTAAAACCCACAATATTTACCAGTCCTGGGCTCTGGATTTTGGACAAGATTTCGATCTCGTTCTCGACCTCGCTGACTGAGACATCGGCTTTGAGTGAGGGAGTTCGAGAGGGCTTCTTGACGGCAACTTGTCGGCCGTGGAGGATGGCCTTGTAGACGCTTCCATGGCTGCCTTTGCCCAACAGCTTCTGATCAGAGAAATTGTTGGTAGCGGCCTCAAGGTCGCTGTAGTGGAAATGTTGAATCTTGATCGGTTTGTTGAGTGGTGGGTTATGATTAGTTTTGGAATTGGAGGAGGGGGTATGGGAGTCGGACACCGAAATAGCAGATTGAGCTTTGCAAGAAAGATATCCCATCAGAGAAAATTCTGCTTTTTGGACGGTTCTTCTGGTTTTCTTTGGGATCTTAGAACTGCCGGTGGTGATATTGGCTAAGAGAATTTATCAAAGGTGTTCTTGTTTTGGGTAACTCAACATGAGGAAGAGGGAGGAGAAAGAAGAGGTTTTTGGGTTTTGCAGATGCCGTCGGGATTGGGAAATGAACAACTGTTAGTATGCGTCGTTTCTCTGTGTTTTGTTCTGCCGGGAAAGAGAGAAGATGAGTGGCGGATTGTGGGGAGGTGGCTCAGGAGCCCACCACAACAGAATCCCAATGCTGATGTAATGTACTCTTAAACATGTGCTAAGAAGCTATCCAGATTATCTTCTACCTCAGGTCAACTTTTCATTTCAACGACAGCTCTCTCTCTCTCTCTTTGAAAGTCACTCTAAAGATTTGATAACACTTATAAAATTTTAAAATTTAAATCTTATAAGAAGTATACTAATTGTGTTTGTGTTGTAAAATGTTGGGTATGAGAATATGTGTTGGTATTGGGTTTAGTGAAAAGGTGAAGAGAGAGGTAATTTTTTATAATTTTTGTAATTTTTTATATTTTTTTATGGGAGAGAGAGAGATTATATTGGAGTATTTTATTAGGAGAGAGATAAAATATTGGGGATAATTGGGTTTGCAAACACAGCCTTAACTAAGCTCAAATCTTAATCACTAAGTTAATCCCTCAGATTTATTTTCTTTAGTCAAGAGAAGTGTGTTGAGATTGTAATAATTATCAACTGTATATTTATGGACAAAGTATATAGCAGATTATTTACAGCTAGTTGAGGTTGATACTAAAAATTTAATTCAAATTGATAAATTCAAATTTCATGAAATTGTACTCTGATTTTAAAGATGATATGATATATCCCAAAAAATGCACAAACTCAATTTTAATTCCTAAGGTAACTCTGGTACTTATAAACAATTCTCTTAATCTGTATTTATGTTTTTTTTTTGTGATTATTCACGATACAAATAATAGCATTTTGCTATTCTAATAATACTGGTAAAAATAATTACACACAAAATGAAAAATCTTTTTCTCTACGAAAAATAGTTAACGTAGAATCCCGGAAAAGAAATGATAGGTGACATAAAAAATGGAACGCAATTCAATCAATATTGATTAGAAAAAATGGATGACTTTTTCTTAAGGGATAAATGTAAAATCAGTCCCTGTGCTATACGTAAAAATCGATTTAGTCCCTGTGATATGAAAAACATCGATTTAGTCCCTGTGATTCTATTTTTGTTTGTTATTGATCCTTCATCAGGGACCGATTTTATCACTTTTTGAAATCACAAGGACTAAATCGATGTTTTTCATATCACAGGGACTAAATCGATTTTTGCTTATAATACAAGGACCAATTTTGCATCTATCTCTTTTCTTAAGGCATGCTTGATGTTGATGGTTCTCTCCCAAGCACAAATTCAATCATTCATTGTTGGAAGTATTTTTCCTTTTTATAAGTCAAATTACAGCTAAGTTTTAACTTCTTTTTTTTTTTGTAACAAGGAGAATTTCAACCTGACAGGTCCCACCGGAGTAGACCTATCTAACGAGTCAGTAAATTCTGAGCCGGTGCAGCCAATTAATTTGGTTTTGTCAAGAGATAACTCCAATAAATTATTTGCACCTGAAACCTCGGGGGGCAAACTTCTAAGCCCCAGATTTGACCATAGGTTAAATTATATTTAAGTTGATTATAAAGAAATTTCTATTTTTGAGATATATCCAACCCACATGGAACTTTATGTAAAGAACACACTAACAAAATTAGCTTGGAGAAAAAATAGAGATTAATTTAATTTTAATACATCTAACATACATGACACAACCTGTAAAATGATACATCTTTGACCATCTATCTTACACCTCATATTAAAGTACTCACTTTTCCCCCTTTTTTTGTGTCTAGAATGATTTCTGTCACCTAATATCTCAATCATTACTTTCCAAACGCAGGCACTGTGATTTCTTTGCTTTGCTTTTCTTTTTCCCCCTTCTTTTTCCCCCTAGGAGAAGCATGCAAAGTATAATTTAGTGAACCATGGAGGACTTGGAACTTTTTCGTGTTCTATACAAAAGCCAAAAGGAAAAGCTCAAATCTTACAAGGCCCGAGACGAACAGTTGGCTTCAGTACTTTCAAATTCCCATAATTTAGCAAATTCTGATGATTAACACCCTTGGTGCTTTTGTGGGTTGTTTGGTGCTTCTACTTGCCTGTTTCTTTTTGCCGATAGTATGGTCCCTATTAGCTGCCTTCCGAAAGACCCTACTAGACATATACCAATAGGCTGGCTACACCCACCAAATCGGGCTAAATGTGCCTTTCTAGCGGGCACCAAACCTCACCAAAAGAAGGCATTTTCTTTGTTGCTTAAAGCTGCTATATTAGCTTGTTCTGGATATCCTGTTATTCTGTGTGTTTTTTCCCTTGTTCTGAGCGTTTCCAGTCATTGTCACTGTGGATTCATGAATTTTCTATATGTTCCTTAAAGAGAGTATTTTGTATCAGAAAAGTTTGCGAGACATCTACTTATGAACAAAGGAGGGGTGGGGTGAGCAGCGTTTCTGCCTTCTGGGGTTTGCCTTACCTACTTGAGCTAGCCCATTTAGCCAATTTTCAAGCTATTTGGGCCTCAACTTCATGGTAATTACCAATTTCGCATATGGACCTCTCTCTTTTTCTCTCTGCATAGCCTAGAGATTTGCTTTCGTCCATATGCTAGATCCACTGTTTTCCACGATTTCATCAACTGAATTTATCTTCCAAGGATTTGCAACAGGATTAGGATTAAAGGTTACAATCACCAACCAGAGCAGCAGGAGGCCGGAAGACTGAAGATAATATATAAAGATTCTTTCTAATTTGTTATTCGAATTAAATGGTCCAACTCAGAGAGAGATCTAGTGTTTTAACGATTCCATCAACGAAAGCAGCAACAATCACCCCTACAAAATTCATCTCCCCAGGATTTGCAGTAAGATTAGGATTAAAGCCTACAATCACCAACAAGAATAGCAGGAGACCTGAAGGCTGAAGACAATAAATAAAAATCTTTTTCAAATTGCTACTCGAATTGAATGGTCTAATTAGGAGAGAGATATACATCATATGTATCCAACAACATTCAATTATCGGGCAGTGTGGATGCATATACTATAATTGAATGTTGTAGAACTCATATGCTGTGTCTTATCTCTCTCTGAATTGGATTGTCTAATTCAAATAACAAATTAGAGAGAATCTTGATCCTAAACAATAGCAGCCACCAAAATTTCATATAAGGACAAACACAATGCGCAAATGATAGTCTTTATCAACTTTCGAGGGTGATTGCGAATGTGAACCACCATGGCAATTTCGTTCCACCGCCATTCAACGTCAAACGAAAAGGCCGAAAAACTCAAACAAGAATATCCTCCACAAGTGGAAAAGATCACGACCATGATTAGTTGCAAGTTTTTATCTTTGACAACATGGATTTGGGCTTCCAAGTCCAACGGGACAAACAAGAAAATAACCCTCATATGCATTAGCTCTCGATTGGAATTCGTCCAATAAAAGAGAATTGAATCAACATCTTATAAGTATTGAGGTAGAAAATAGCAAATCTCTAGATAACTTCGTGCTGACCATATAGTTGTTCCCAGCATAAACTCTAGACTATCAGAAGCTAAATCTTTAACCACGAGAAAAAGCCCAACGGGAACAGCCTACGTACGGCCCTACTGTTGACTCGCGGGTCTACCCAGAAAGCCATAATAGAAAACTAAGCTAATTAATCCAATGCATAGTGCAGAAACGTCGTGAGAAGTATCAAATCATCAAAAGTAGGGACCGAAGTTCTCTTTTTTATTCAGTTTCATCGAATCTCGTTTGTTTTCTTTTTGGCTACGTTACGTAACCAATGAGGATTTATGCTCCCGGCATGTTTCCTCGCGATTATAAATTTACAACAAGTATCCTGTGCAAGGTCAAATGTTAGCTAGGCCAAGCTGTTTATTCTACTGTTGTGAGCTTGCAGGCTTCACTCCTGCCTCTAAATTGAACTTAAATCGAAATAAACCAAAGGGCCTACCAGAACTTGGCAAGAATATTAGTTTTCAAGGTCAAATGGGCCATCTTCAATTATTTGCACTGAACTTTTCAGCTTTACGTAACTCCCAATCTTGGAGCATAAATATTGAGATCTTCGATCGCCTCAAACATCTCTTCAGGCATAAAGAGCAAGCACAAAGAAGGGTTGAAAAGAGAAATGGAGGGCGAAGTAAACAACTTCATAAGGGTATGGCTCTCAGTCTTCATAAGTCTCTCTTGTTGCTATCTCATTAGTAAGGTCGTCCCCAAAGGTCCTTCAAGACTCTTTTGTGTACTCCCAATTATCTGCTTCTTCCTTTTCCTTCCTCTCAATCTCCAATCCCCTCAGCTTGGAGGAACAAGCGCCTTTTGCATTGCTTGGCTTGCCAATTTCAAGCTCTTACTCTTTGCTTTCGGCAAAGGTCCTTTGTGTTCTGATGACTCATCGATATCTCTGGCACGCTTTGTAGCTGTTGGTTGCTTCCCCATCAAAATTCAACAAGATACACCTCCAAAACCATTAGAGAAATTCAGAAACAACCCAAATAAAACACAGAGTACTTCACCTCTATCACATGTAAATGATCAACACAAAGAAAACTCGTCTCCAAAACCACTAGATAGAGCGGAAATTACCCATCCATCTCCGCCAATCTCGCATGTAAGTGGCCAAAGCAAAGAAAATCCATATCCTACTTCCAGAAAGTCTAGGGAAGGCCATATATACCCTCTAAAGCAAGCAGTAATGGGTCTCCTTTTGGTCATTTTGATACGTGTCTACGGCTATATTGAGCATGTCCATCCAAAGGTCATCTTGCTTCTCTATTGCTTTCACATATACTTGTCCCTTGAAGTCATCTTAGCCATAGTGGCAACCCTGGCTCGAGTCGTACTAGGAGTAGGGCTGGAGCCACAGTTCAACGAGCCATACCTGTCCAGCTCACTACAAGATTTCTGGGGCAGGAGGTGGAACCTTATGGCCTCCAACATCCTTCGAACGACCGTGTACGATCCAATGCACCATGCCGCCGCCGGTGTCATCGGCAGCAAGTGGGCATCACTCCCGGCTATCTTCACCACGTTCGCCGTGTCGGGACTCATGCACGAACTCGTGTACTACTACATGGGGCGCTTGAGGCCCACGTGGGAGGTGTTCTGCTTCTTCATCCTCCATGGTTGCTGTCTAATAGTCGAGGTTGTCTTGAAGGCACTTTTCGCTGGCAGGTGGCGATTACCGCCGCTAATCTCGGGGCCCTTGACTATAGGATTTGTGATACTCACCAGCTTTTGGCTGTTCTTTCCCCAGTTCCTCCGGTGCGAGGCTGACAAGAGGTCGCTTCAAGAGTACGCTGCATTGGCCGAGCTCCTCAGGAATGTCACTCGCAGGATCTTCTAAATTTTCCAGGCTTATTATCCTGATCTTAGGATAAGGTCTTCAATATGCCTCATCTTAGATAAATTTGGTATTGAGGTTCCATATGAACTAGAAAAAAAGCAGCCATAAAATGATAGTAAAAGATAGATATCTCTGCAAATGTCTCCTATAAGTTCGTCAAAATTAGTAGCTAGGCTAGGCTTGTCGCTGTTGTATCAAGAAAGTTCCTAGCACCCAAAGTCAGGCGCTGTGGGTTGTACTGGTACATACAAGCAACAGATCATCAAATAACATGGTCTTACCGGTTTCCAAGCACTTAATAATTAGAACCAGTTGTTTTCAGTTTTCTAATTTTCTTGTGGCCACTAATGAGACCCAGTTGTTTATCTTGAAAAAAGCACTTTGTGCTTCCCATCTTTGCAGAAGTTGAACCAATTAGTCCCCTTTGGCCCTTTCAATAACTATTTTTTATCTTTTTGCATGTTCAGTCTCTTTTGACGGATACTTTTCCATTGTCTTTATGTTCCGTATCCGTATATGCTTACGGTATTGCTACTCTTGGATCCTTACGAAAACTTGCAATTGGTCTGCAATTGGGATCTGTCTCTTTCTGTGATTAGAGCAGCTTCTGTCTTTCTCTGATTCTCTCTAGTTGTTTTGTTTAACGGGCGTGTGCACGGTAGCAGGGACTAGCTACTGTGTGCCTTTAGCACATTTCTTATTTCTCTTAAAACTAACCTTCGATTGTTTGGTTGTAAAATTATTATTTTACGTAAAAATAATTTTTCATTGAAATAGTTTGAAGAAAAAGTTTTCTTTTTCATTGTTTGATTATTATTTTAAAATATTTTTTGATATTTAAATTTTTTTATAATTTATGTATTTACACTTTTAACGTACATTTCAATCTATAAGGTACCATGATTTTAACGTGAAGGTATTTAAAATGCACTTTTGTAATAAAAATTGGTCACGCAATTCAATTGCAGTTAACCAATTAAAAGAGAAGTGTCGAGGTGACTTTGAAAGAAAAGAATATACAATTATTATGCAAATTTTAAATTCAATTTTTATTTAAAAAATATTACTATAATGTTTTCAAAACAAAAAATAGTTTAGAAAAAATTTAAGTTTAGTTTATTTTCTTAAAAATAATAAAAATTTTATAATTTACTTGAAAACTTTTTACTTTAATTACTAAATACATGAAAATAAGTAAAACAAACAAGTAAATGGACCCTAATTACCCTTGCGTTTGTGGCAGTGCATCCCTGCTTTGCTGGGATTTGAGAACTTCGTAGTTAGGACATTTTCCTCGCAACACCTTGTATATATATTTTGCTTCATTTTAATACACTTACCACTTACCAACAAAGAAAGAAGAAGGAATGAATAAAACAAAATAAGGAGATACAATATCTGTCCTGAGTATATATTTTTTTATTTTTTGTTGAAACATTTATGTTTATATATTGAAAAAAGACACAAACAAAAATTACAAGCTAGAAAAACAAAGAAAAGACCCACAAGGGGCTTTACAAGCTGCGAGTTGAGGGGCCAACAATAAAGTGACTTGGAAAGAGGATACAAGATTCTCGGATGGGTCGGGCTCGAAGCTCAAAGCGAGAGGACCCGAGGGTCCTAGGAAGCACGGGAAACCCGTGAAAGTAACAAACCAACCACTGAAGGCCCTTCGACGGAGTCGAAGGACCAGCGCCCTTATAGAACTAACTATGCAGTCCCAATTGTAATTACAAACAGTGGAAAACACATAAGCAAACCGAAACAAGCCCTAAACAGAGGGGCTGGCCCAAACGGGCGAAAACATAACCTAAAACAAGCCCTAAACAGAGGGGCTGACCCAAACGAGCGAAAGTGCAACATAAACGCCGGGGAAGACCCGGACATCGCTGGCCACGACAGCGCGTGGTGGACGGAGAAGGAGATCCTGAGTGAAACATGTAGGGCAGGAGCCGCACAGTCCACTCCGGAGGAGGAGAGCGTGATTCGGGATGCGGAGGGGCTTACACGCGCAGCCAGTTGCCTCGGCGCCTCAGATCCATGCGCGGAGCGTGGTGCGCGTGGAGCTAGACGCGCCGCCTGGTGAGTGTCGGGGAAGACGGTCCTGGAAGCACTCGGCGTGCGGAGTCCAACCAGCCAGCGCGTTAGTGTCCAAAGGAGACGAAAAACGCCGAACACCGCTTGGAAGCCATCTGCAAAGAAAAACCAAAAAAGCGCTCAACTAAACCACAACCAACCGGACCAGCGAAGAAGAAAGGGAAGAGGAAAGAAAGGAAGGGAGAAAAAGAGAAGAAAAAAAGAAGAGGATGAAGGAGTCAGAACTCCCCCCTCCTCAGTAGGGACACGGTGTTTCAGCGGAAACAAGAGAGTTGAGAGCGAAGCTGAAAGGGGCGTTTGTTTCTCAATCTTTTAAACCCTCAAATTTTCTAAACAATCATAAAATAATCTCTCTCCTCATTAAATTATAAAATAATATTATATTATTCAATTAAATCTTCCCTCAGAAGAAAAAGGTGAAAATGAAGAGAGGAGAGAAATAGTAACAAGAGACGAGATTTTAAGTGGTTCGGTCTAAAAGACCTACATCCACTGTGAAAGCCCTCTATGACTGTATTTTGTATTATGAGTACATACAAATCACAATTCAAGATCTTTATTTATAGAGATAATACAAAACATAATAGGAGAATATCTTATATTTAAATTTAAATCTCTACATTTGAATTTGAATTTGAATTTGAATCTTCATAACAATATAAAAAATTTGATATTGTGATAATCATAATATCATATCAAATCTTTAAGATTTGATTATGATATTATCTCTAACATCCTCCCTCAAACACAAGATGGAGAAATCTGAAATCTTGTGTTTGAAAAACGAGATCTGAAGGTGATTAGACCTTGAAATCATAGATCCTCGCTCCCTTGATCTTTGCTCCCTTGCTGATCTTTGCTCCTTTGCTGATCAGATATTTTTTTTTTGAATTTGATCGGACCTTGAAATCATATCATAGGCACACGATCTTGAATACATTCTAAAAGTGATCGGACCTTGAAATCATAGGCACACGATCCTTGCCAAACATATCTCTGCTCTGTCTTTTTTCTCTCTGTCTTTCACTCACCTATTTTTTTCTCTCAAAACGGAGATTTGCTGTAAGTACAGCGGAGGTGAAATTCACAAACTTTTAAGGATGCGGAATTTTGTTCCTCTGATACCAAGAAGAAAAAGGTGAAAATGAAGAGAGGAGAGAAATAGTAACAAGAGACGAGATTTTAAGTGGTTCGGTCTAAAAGACCTACATCCACTGTGAAAGCACTCTATGGCTGTATTTTGTATTATGAGTACATACAGATTACAATTCAAGATCTCTATTTATAGAGATAATACAAAGCATAATAGGAGAATATCTTATATTTAAATTTAAATCTCTACATTTGAATTTGAATTTGAATTTGAATCTTAACAATATCAAAAATTTGATATTGTGATAATCATAATATCATATCAAATCTTTAAGATTTGATTATGATATTATCTCTAACACCCTTTCCTCATTTTTTTATAAAATACTATATTTTTTCACAAACCCCAATACCCAAAATTTCTAAAACCCCAATATTTCCACAAACAAACATTACCCCCAGAAATATCTTAAGAAGGCAGTTGAATTGTGACTTCTTTTCCTGAGTATATTTATTTCCATTAATTCTGTCCAGCTTGTAGAGTAGCTAATGGTCATGATGTACTGCAGACTCCAACGCTATTGTTGTCAGAGATATTTGGTCATTAATATAATTGTTCCTTTGACGAACATAATTATTCCCCCACAAAGTCCGCCGTGCTTCAATTAGCAGCAGCCAATTGCATTCGGAAAGACCAACCTTAATATCGTATGTTTCACGCTTTTACTTTTTCTTTAATTTGTTGCGTAGCAAATTTTTTTTTATCAACCACATGAGATGCCAGTAAGCCTTTGGCTCATTTGGCAATTTTGCACCCTACTCCCTTTGGGAGGCGGGTAGACTCTGCAGCTGCGACCGACCCCTCACGGCATGCTTTGAGCTTTCCTCTTGAAATTGTCACACTTTTAAACACTATATTTGCCAGCCCTTTCTCATTTCGAAGTGCTAGAGGTTCGGATTCGGAAAGACTTTTAGAGACGAAAGGGCCTACCAATAAGAACCTTTAACGTTATACATTAATTGCGTGCATTGAACTTTTTGTTTGTGTCACTCTCGGTCATGGTACACTTATATATTAAGATCTTTGCCTCCAACATCTAAAAGATAGAGAACAAGCAAAGCATCGAGAGAGGTGGACAAGAGAAATGGAGGGCGAGATAAACAAGTTCATAAAGGTATGGCTCGCAGTCTTCTTAAGTCTTTCTTGCTGCTATAGAATTGGTAAGGTAGTCCCAATAGGTCCAAGAAGACTCCTTTGTGTACTTCCAATCATCTGCTGCTTCCTATTCCTTCCTATCAATCTCCAATCCGTTCATCTTGGAGGTACAACTGCATTTTTCATTGCATGGCTTGCAAACTTCAAGCTCTTGCTCTTCTCTTTTGGCAAAGGCCCTTTGTGTTCTGACCCATCCATATCTCTGGCACGCTTTCTGGCTGTTGGTTGCTTTCCCATCAAAATCCAACAAAACGTACCTCCAAAACCATTAGAGAAACACAGAAACACCCCAAATAAAATCGATCCTTCTCGATCGGTGTCATTTGCAAATGGCAAAAACAAAGAAAACCCACCTCCGAAACCACTAGAGAAACCAGAGGATACCAATCGGCCATCTTCGCTAAAATCGTATCTAAATGGCCAACACACAGAATACCCGACTTCCACAAAGTCTAATAAAGGACATATATTCCCTCCGAAGCATGCAACAATGGGTCTCCTTTTGGCCATTTTGATACGCGTCTATGACTACAGTGAGCATATCCATCCAAAGGTCATCTTGGTTCTCTATTGCCTTCACATATACTTGTTCCTTGAAGTCATCCTAGCCATGGTGGCAGCCTTGGCTCGAGGCCTACTAGGAGTGGAGCTGGAGCCGCAGTTCAATGACCCATATCTCACTACCTCACTGCAAGACTTCTGGGGCAGGAGATGGAACCTCATGGTCACCAACATCCTCCGCCAGACCGTATACAAACCCACCCGCCATGCTGCCACAAGTGTCATCGGTAGCAGGTGGGCCCCACCCGCGGCCATCTTTGCTACATTTGTGGTGTCAGGGCTCATGCATGAGCTCATGTTCTACTACCTTGGGCACTTGAGGCCCACTTGGGAGGTCACCTGGTTCTTTATCCTCCATGGTTGTTGTCTGACAGTCGAAGTAGCCTTGAAGGCAATTTTCAACAGGAGGTGGCAGTTGCCACGGCTGATCTCGGGGCTCTTGACGATCGGATTTGTGATAGTCTCCAGCTTTTGGCTCTTCTTTCCCCAGTTCCTCCGGTTCAAGGCTGACGAGAGGGCGTTTGGAGAGTACACTGCAGTGGGCGAGTTCTTCAAGCATGTCACTCGCAGAATCCTCTAAATTTTCCAAGCTGACAAATTCAAGAGGCAATTTGTATTCTCATTGTATATCCATATTGCTTCTCATATTAATACGCCATAATGATATCGAAACTGCAAAATGTGTGCAAAAGTACTTGTAATAACGAGTCCGGTTATTATGCTTAGCCATAGGGTGCTGAGCGTGCTGAGTAAGGGTGATGATTACATGTTCAAGATCTAAGAGTTCATAACACGTCACCTCGATTAAAATAATTTGACCCGATCCCGACCCGTTCAGCTGTGAATGATCTGCTATCTGGTGTGGACAAACTATCGACCACTACATTAAGCGGTCGACTGCTACATTAAGAGGTCGACAGCGCGACCACTACATGTACTAGTCGTTCGCTACATAAACTGGTCGATCGCTATTTGTAGCGGTCGATCGGATCTCATTCGCGGGTCACGAGTCAAATTCGCGGGTCAAATTCATTAATTGAGGTGACATGTTATGATCCCTTAGATCTTGAACATATAATCCTCACTCTTGCTCAACACGCTCAGCACCTTATGGCAAAGCATAATAACCAGACTCTGAAATAACTGCATAGTTTTCCTTCTCTCTCTGGGTATGACCAATGACTCGCTTGTTTCAACTGGGTAATGTCAAAAGAAGCCAGCCGATGGGAGGAAAGTAAGCGGATTTGAGAAGACGCAAGAAAAAAACAAAGAAAGAAAAAGACACAAAGGGGAATATCCAGGGCAAACCAGAAGGTAATTTTAAGGAGTGAAATTTCTTCAGCCGCCATTCGAGCTATTAGCTGGTCAAAGTAAAGTGCCTAGACTAGACTTGGCCGCGGCATCAAATATATATACTTGGCATCTCACCCAGAATTTCGTCCAAAACCAGGTTCCTATACCTGGATTTGCTTGTTCCACTTGCATAAACAGTGACGTGGTACTGGTTTGGATCATGATCTTTTTTTTTTTTTAATTTAGTGTTTAAATTGTGGTATAATTTGGAGAGAGATAAACACAATAATTGAATCTTACATAATTTAATGTTGTCCATATAAATTTTCAAACAAATGAGCCCTACTATAAAATCAACTTATTGTGTCTGTCTCTCTACGAATTATACCGTACAATTCGGACAGTAAATCACAAGAAATTCTCGTCTTGGCTCCCATGCACCTAGTTGAATCTTTTAGTCTTTGCTCTTAATTTCTTGGCGTACGATATAGTTTGCTGTTGCATTTTTAAGTACCTACATATTGCCTTGTACGTTCCGTTTCCATACATCAAGCTATTGCACATGCATCGGAGATAAACAATTAATATTCCTTTAATATTCTCTAATCATGCTAATTAATTAATATATAGCTTCTTTTTTCAAGCTTCATCAAGTGTAAATATAATTCGTTCGGATTAGTAGTCAAATATTGAACGTATCATGTTGTTAGATTTCTTTCCTATTAAACTTTGAAAAATGTCCCTAATTTCCTTCGCATTCCAAAAAATCAATCTACTGATCATCCATTAAAATTAAGTCAATAACTAGTCCGTGACATAATTTGGGCCGGAAACAACTTGCTAACGCGTAGTTCTGAAGGGCGTCATTACTCCACCTGCCAAAAATGCTCCAATATATATATATATATATATATAATACAAAGTCAATTAGTCCGTGACATATATAATTATCTTTAAATTAAGAAGATCTGCAGATATTTCCAGCACTTGGAACCAGATCGACGTTGTTCATTGTAAAAAGCACTTGGTGCGCATGCTCATGAATCATGATCTTTCGTTGAATTTTTCAGAGTTTTAAATTAATTAAGTGATAATATTAACCAGTCAGCTCTTTTCACGGATACTTTATTTCCCGTGTCTATGAATTTTTTAGAGTTTGAATTGTATATTGATCATGACTCCTAAACCACTGATCTCTGTGGTTTGACGGTTTCTGCATACATAAGGTACCTTTTATATACATATATATATAAACTTCTTTTTTCCCATTGACTTCGAATAAGAGGGAAATGTGAATGGGAGTGCATGCATGTCAAATGGTCTTCATCTATATATGAACAAGACCGTTTCCCTGTTCTTACACAAATAGTCTAATCTATACAACTGGTCATTAATTTTCGCTACCGACTGATGATCCTGTCGATGTATATGACCTTTTCAAACTATGCAACATATTTGATGATCTAGCTTCAACGTATATGGAGTTAGAATATTGTCTCTTGTAATAAATCGAATCAGGCACAAGACCAATAAGAAATATTAATTGCGAAATGAAAGTTAACGTCCAAACTTTATATTATGTGCAGGATAAAAATGGTAGCTTGGATGGTTGGTCCAGATTTACACCAGTTGACGATTCTTGTTGTCCATTTTCAGGGGTTTGGGGGCCGAACTTGGGGAAAAGCACTACTTTCTGCATTCTCTATATGTATTCTCCTCTTTCACTGGTTGTGGGGCATCCGCGTGTCAAAGCATGTATAACATCTTTCTTCTGGTTGATCACTTTCTGAAAAATATTAGGATTCTGGGTGGGAAAGAAAATGAAAGGTTGTGCGGTATTGATCTCTTGCTGGGTTATGAAGAGAAAGTGGAAGGAAAATAAGTTAACCAAACAGATATTTCTAATAATTCTGTCCAAAATCTTCTCTAGTTCTCGGGAACAATTTTCCCTTTAGTTATTAGACATGTCTGAACCATTAGCAGAGGCCGGCAGATTTTAATATCTTTGCTTTACCAAATATATTGTACGCCTGTCACGGAACTGTGGCCTTGTATGCCTCATACAACTACAAAAGATGAAGATTTAGATCACCGGCCATTCGCCACCCACCATCAGAGGAGTCTGAGCCCGTCTATATACCCTACTATATATAATCGGTCTCCGAAGTCCGCACATTCCTGAACACCCAGACTCTTGAGTTCAGGAAGACTGAAGTGAGAAACTCGAATAACCAGGGCCCATCGCTTCCCTTATTGTTGTTAATGGCTTTGAACATTAATTTTGAACCTGTGGCACCACTCAAGTCTCAAGTGGCACTAGGCCCTAATAAACAGAAGAAGTGGCGACAACCTACGCAACCCAAATCAAATGAGGTATATACTTCTTCATTCAAAATACACAGATCTTATTAGGGGCACATAAAGGTAAATCTAAAGTAACCCTAGGGATTACAGGTACTCAAAAATAAGCTAAGCTTCTGTCAATAGTTAACATTCACATCAAACAGACAAGTAGTAGTCACAAAACTATTTGTTTGATGTAAATACCTATATTTAAAATCTTGACAGACCATTCAACTAGCTAGTTGGCTACTTGAATCTGACGTTGTTCCTAATATAACATATTTTATTTGAGTCACTTATAGTGAAAGATTCTGATCTATATTTTTTATTCGAGTCTCTAATAATATAGTATAATTATATGTAATATAACATATATATTTTATTTGTGTCTTGACAATGGTGAAAGATTTTTTATATTTTATTTGAGTCTAATAATATAGCATAAGTGTGTTGTGGCAATGCCTATGTAAAATTTCTGAGCCTTATAAACCTTACTATAAATTAGTCTAGTTATTTTGAGTTAATTATGTTTACAAATCAAAATTTTACAATGGAAAATTTTTTTACCAGCAAACATGAACTTAAGTCTTAATCTCAAATTCAGATCTACCCCTCCAACATTGTGAAGATCAAAAACAAGCAGAGAGAAATGGAGGGCGAGATAATCACCTTAATAAAGGTATGGCTCTCAGTCTTCGTCTGTCTGTCTTACCTGCTATGTAGTTAGTAAGAGAGTTTCCATAGGTCCTGCAAGACTCCTTTCTATACTTCCAATCGTCTGCGTCTTCGTCTTCGTCTTCCTTCCTCTCAGTCTCCACACCATTCATCTTGCAACCACAACAACATTTTTCTTTTCCTGGCCCTCTGTGTTCCGACCCGTCAATCTCTCTGGGACGCTTTGTGGTTGTTGGTTGCTTTCCCATCAAAATCCAACAAAACACACCTTCAACACCATTAGAGACACCTGGAGCTTATTTGGCAACCGATTCAGGTTCTAATTTTGCAATTCAAACCGTTGTTTAAACTCAGGTTCTTACACGGGCGTTTGGCAAGTTTAACTGCTATAGTTACACAACCATTTGTTTCATGCTGATTGGTTATGATTTGTACTCCAAAAACTATTCTGACGTCTATCTGCTACGCTGACAAAGGACGTCTACCAATGTCTGTCCCTTCTTCACCACGGTCCAAAACAAAAGTATCAGTCGTCTCAGTGGAACTGTTGATGGTATCCGTTGGGTATAAGGATGCACCCTCCTCTCTCCTTCCTCTTCTTTCTCACTGTCGTTGATGACCTCCACCGTTTATAAAGGCTTTCTTCTCTCCAGCTGCGATTGAGCCTCCATTTTCTGTATCCTTTGGAGAAAAGACAGCGACGACAAACTAGAAGAATAAGTGGAAGGTTTAGGGTTACTTGGTTTTGAGGAAGTGATTTTCGCGGCCAGTGGATTCCCTTCGCCTTTAAACACAATGTCGGAGACCCTCAGAGGAGACACATATCTTGTTCCCTTACGCAAAAAGCTCGATGAAGATATCCCAGAGGAGACCTTGGAACATTTTCTCTGCCTGTGAAATCTTCGAAATTGGAGACCTTGGGGACCTAAGAAAGGAGACGTTAGACACGGAATCATTATCTTCTTGACAACTTGTAAGTGATGCGGTGGCTTTAGAGGTTTAATCTTGCTGCCATCGAAGAGCTCGTCCACAAAAAAGTTCACTATAATTGCCGACTAAAATTGAACTCAAAATCGTTATTTTCGTCGTTGTCGTTATTATTTTCACCATCGTTTTCAGCTTTAGACTTGCAAATTCTGAGCTTTTTTTCCCAGTTAAAAGGGATTGAGGAGACTGAGTTTTTGGGCATCATGTCTTGGACAGAGAAATTGTTTAAGTCTCGGTAGATGGCGAAAGCACGGGAAGGACTGGTGGTGGTGCTGAAGAAGAAGTTGCCGAATCGTTGAGGGCTTGAAGGGGCTGTCATATATGGAGAAGAGCAAGTGCCGTCAAAGTCGAAGTCCACGGGAGGAACTGGAACCCGCCAGTTCCATCTCCATGATTGGATTGGGTTCGTGCTTTGAGGCCAACGTTTTTTGCGGTTGTTTGATCAAGGAGGTGGGGGGCTGATTGAACTGTACTGAGGCTTTATTATTCTTTTTTTCTAAAATATTGAGGATTTATTAGTGTGTGCGCGTCAAGGAGAGAGAGGAGGGAGGAGGAATGAGGAAGGAAAGGGGGAAGAAGTGGATTATCGAACAAACCACAACAATCATCCTAACCCATCTATGTACAGTGCCTTCAAGAGGATTATTGCATCGTTTCTGACACGGGCGTTCTACCCGGACCCACATGTGGCAGACAATTTATTGCAGGTGCTCGTGCTGTGCGAGATGGACGACCACAGTGATTAAAGTGCAGTAGGTAGCGTGTATGTGCTGGCAGGCTATGGGGAGAGGGCTCTAGTTTTGGTGGGCGAAGGTCCAGCTTCTAAACCTGAACCAAGACTAGGACTTTAAACCAGAACCTGAGCTTGTTTCCAAACAAGCCCCTGGAGATCCCCCAAAAAGAGCAAGCACCTCTCCACCCAAGTCCCATCTAAATATTGGCTAAAAGAAAGAATACCCAACTTCCACAAATACTAGTGAAGGTCGTACATCCCCTCTAAAGCATGCGGTAAAGAATATTACTTAAATGACGTGACATTTTTTTCAGCCATTAAATTTCTCAATTTCTAATCTCACTCGTCCACTCACACAATAACCTCACTCCCACAGTAACCGGCCTCTATACGATCCCACCCGCCATGCCGCCACACACTTAATTGGCCGCAAGTGGGCGTCTCTCTTGGCCGTCTTCGCCACATTCGCAGTGTCGGGGTTGATGCATGAGCTCATGTTCTACTACATGGGGCGTTTGAGGCCCACATGGACGGTCATCTGGTTCTTCGTCCTCCATGGTTGCTGTTTAACAATCGAGGTTGTGTTGAAGGCATTTTTCACCCACAGGGGCGGTTGCCGCAGTTGATTTCAGGGCTCTTAACTATTGGATTTGTGTTACTCACTAGCTTTTGGCTATTCCTTCCCCCTTTCGTCCGGGGAAACACTGCAGAGAAGGCGTTTGAAGACTACGACGCATTGGGCGAGTTCATTAAGAATGTCACTAGCAAATTAACACAAAGGCATTAGAATTCTTTAAGGTTTCCTAGAACCTAGAACAACGTGGCATTTTCTGATACTATGTTTGAGGCTTTTACGACCTGTTTTTAATTTTGTCACCCCACAAATTTTTAATTCCCATTGTACCCTTTTTTGTCCTTTCCTGTGCAATAATTTCAATTTAAAATCAATTTTACGGATTAGTTTATCATGATATATATTAACCTTAATTGCGAATCAACAAAATATGTAAAAACTTACATAATTCAAATCACAGGTTCACAAGCTGCAAACAAAATATATTATTTAACAGCGTTTGGGCGGTGTGTACCCTTTAGCTGAATGTTTCAGAAGGCGAACCATATCAAAGGTTGTAGCTCTGACGAATTTCCTCCCCTTCGATACAAGTGAAATTTTTTTGATCGGGGTACAAAAAATAGGGGACAGGGAACCCAAACAAACAGTGCAGATCAGTCATTCCATGACGATTAAGGAATGAGATTAACAAGAGAAGAAGAAAAAGAAGAAAAGATCCATCAATTTGGTTTGGTCCTGTGATTGGTGCTCTACCTTGTGGATCCACCATGGTTATAAAAATTCCCTCAAATAGAATACCTCACCACACATCACATTGGACAGAAGCGGTCCACTATATATTTGTTGGCAGCATGCCAGAGATGTCTGAAATGCGCACCTTAGCTTCCATGGAAACGGGCATATAATAATTGAAAAGCATGCTATAATAATTATCAACACAATGATCCATGAGTCACACCCAGATAATCGTTCTAGTTTGCAGCCACTGCATCCTCGTGCAATCAACAAACAACTAATTGCTATCAGAATAACAAACTTTAAGATATCTTCTACCAACTGAGGAGATCTAGATGCGAGTCTAGTCAGCTTTTGAGTTTTGACCATTCATCTGCTTTCAAGCTGAAAATTTCATTTTTGACAGTCTAAGAGATGGTCATGGTCTGGTCTTAAAGGTAAAGGGGCATTGGTCAGTTAGCTTCAGGTGGGCAGAAAAGACAAAAGAGCAACACTACAAAAGAACGAACTTCATGAGAATCTGCCTATACTATAAATCTGAAGGGTTATGCAAAGTCCAAGTGCTTAGTAAGATCATATACAACAGGAAAACATATAAGTCTTTTCATGGTTTTTCACCCCCTCTTTAGTTCTCGTCTGCCCACCCCACCAGGGGTACGGGTCGGGTTCCAGAACATATAATTGGCCCGACTTTGGAATTTGATCTTAGCTTTTACAATATACCATAATCAAAGTAATCATCTCATACTTGCAGCTTAAAGCTCCCGTTTACTGTTTGACTGAAATAGAAGACAGTACATTATCATTGGTCTTATCAAGACATGGCCATTTCCTATGTGAGCATGGCATCAAATAAATACACACTGATTTGGGGCTACTATACAATAAATCTGAGTAACTTGAATTGATTTAAATTGTTAAGTTGGTATAAAAAAATGTCATTTAATAGTCAGTAAGGATTCAATTGCCATTCAATCTCCAGGTGCTGGCAATCAAACAAACCTTTCACTCTATTTAGAGCTGCTTGCCTTCGTTGCAACAACATAAGTGAGGTCTCATCCAAATGCTTTGGGATGTCTTGAGTTTCTCTTTTACGAGGCATTTTCCTTGAAAAGCTTTTCCATTTTGATTCAAACTCACAGGCTACAAATATGATTAAGAAAATGTAAAAAGAATCAGTTGCAAAAGCCCCAAACAATCCTGTAATATTGATCAAGCAGCAAAAAAAATTCAAGTAGCAGCGTAAGAAGACAGCAAATATATCAAAGGTTCATCAAACGTTAGTGAAACAATGTTGTCTGACAAACCAGAGTAATATTCCAAACTCAATACCCATGCTTCTCGACAGGTATTCGCATTAACTGTTTGCAGTTAGAGGCAACTTGGAAGAAAGAACTACAGTTAAACTATGCAGTTCTGCAATTACACAAACTGATTGCACCAGTTTGTGTAATTACATAACATTGCCACTAAAATGAGCATTCTATCTCTCTTTCCTCTTCTTCTCCAAACAACAGCAGTCCAAGCATCATTTCAGAGTAATTGGCCGAAGTTTAAAGCTTTTAAAGCATGCACGCTGAGAGTGCCCGGATTGGAGGATTGCTTGGGCGCTGAGGAGGTGCAATTGTTTAGCTCATAATATTGCTAGTTGGGCTGCTCGTTTGGGCAAGGTTGGTGTGTTTTCTGGTGTTGATTTACCTGAGCATATCCAGGTTTGTGATATGCATTTGTTGGTGTTTTAGTTTTTAATGGATGAGTTTATTCAGAAAAAAAAAAACATGCACGCTGAACATTTTCTAAACCAAACCAGATACGAGAGCAACAAAAACAGGTAGACTTTAGAATCCCATTTGACAATTTAGATTGAGATAGTTGGCAATCTCAATGGAAGAGCATACAATTTTACAGTATTTAAGCTGATGATAGGATGAATTTCAAGAGAAACATGCATATCAACAAGCAAAACTGGGATCCGAAAATATCCACAAGTTTGTAAAATTCTACGCATACTCACAGATGTGGCTACTTGGCTTGTGCAAAGTAAGAAACGAAAAGCACGTGGCTTTTGAATCTCATAAATTAGAAAGATACCTCCGCTTTGGTCCTTGAAACCTCGGACAATACATGCACACATCCATGGCCTTCCTGCACGAGATGCTTTAGCACCACCCTTAAGTTCACCGTTATGTTGTTTCAGACTACACAGAAAAGTTTCACTTTGTTAAGGTTAATATAAATGGTACTTGTCTGATACGAACAGTACCAGATCTTTCTACTCTATAACGAAAAGCAGGGTCTGAAAGGGCAAAAATACGAAATTCAATGCGAGAGGATAAAAACATCAAGACAAGCCTTAGATACATGAGCATGCGCCATCTCTCACGACTTATTACAATCAAGTAAGGCAATTGACATTTAAAGATTACTTCTTTAATTCAATCGAACATGAACAAACCCCTTATCAGCGAAATGAAATAGCCTGCAACAGAGCCGTAATCAAATAGTAAAATTTGAAAACGCATGCCAGCTCTTCGATCCGATTACATAGACAGAGATATCCCTTCTCGTGCCAAAAACTAACCAATTAAGATTGACCCAGATGACAATTTCCATTCAATTGATCAAGTAAACCTTCACAGAAACAAATAAAGCCCAATACACATCAAACGTACCGGCGCTGGAAATCCGTGGTGACCCCCACGTAGGTTTTGATGGGGGCATTGGTGGAGATAATGAGGTACACGCACCATGATCGTGAGCTCGATCTAGCTACTGATACTCTCGGTGTCGGCGATGACGGTGAGGATGACTGTGATGGGGATGATGAGGATTTTGGTGGGTTAGTAATGAGGCTAGGGTTTCGATGTTTAACAGATCGGAATGTCCCGGACAGCAGCCTCACCATCTCGAATAACACCTCCAATTTCGGAAAGTTCGTGACTTTTTTGAAATCTTCTGTTTTGTCTGGCTGAATCTTCCCTTAAACTAGTGAAGCTTGGGACTCAATTTTTCTAGTTCAAATGATTTATTTGTTGCCCTGAGCAACAAACTGTCTTAACGAGAAGCCTAGCAAACAAACTGTCTTAACGAGAAAGAGAAGGAATGTCCTTTTATTTTATTTCTATTCTGAATGATGCACTGGAGAAGGATTGAACTGCTGGCCTGCTGCACTGTCCTATTTATAGTTTCGAACTGGAAGAGATCGGAGATCTAAAAGCGTCTGCAATGATTATTCCCATTCCATCTGAGTTTTTTCTTCTTCTTTTTTGGATGGCTTCTATTACTATTTAGTAGTTGGCATCATCAAGGTAAATTTTTCCAAGCTTAGGATAGGGGTTTTGTGACAGCCAATATCAATTTGAACTTTTCTGCTTGGGTCTGCCAATAAATATGCTTGCCAAGAGAGTTTTTAAGGGTATGTTTGTTTGTCAAAATTTTGGGAAATGAAAATCTTTACTTTATTGAGATTTATTGAAATTTGTAAAAAGTAAAGTGTGTATGTGTAAAAGTTAAAAATATTGGAGTGTATTAGTTTTGTTGGAAATTTACATGCCTGGAGGAAACAAACATCACCTAAGACTCCTGAGCCAGAAAATATTGGGAGTGCATGTGATATATCTATTTGACTGTATCGCGCAAAGACATTATTCAGTTATCTATGCAAGGATGATATATACCTCTATGCTTCTGCAGAAAGAAGTTTGGATGGAGAATACATTTAAGATTTTAAAGAATTTGAAGGATAATTTATCCATTCGTTTTAATACAACAAGGTGTGAAGAATATGCTACATTTCCTGATCTCTATTATGGTTGGGACCAACCCAAAGCTGGTGCCAGTATCAAGACTTCAAATCTGATTTCCCCAAGTGGAATTTGACATATGAGGCTATCATGTTCCACAGTGAAAACTTGGGTCCGAAGAAATGCACCCTCACTGATTTTCTAGATCCATCTCTCACAAATTCCAAGTCCCTGGCAATGCTGTACTGGATGCTTTCCCCATCATCAAGAAGAGGTCATGCAACTGAACCTTGGGTCTCTAGGCTTCTGATCCACCCACGTAGCAAATAATTCACAACCTGTACCACAAGAACAGTTACTAGTCTAAGCACCCATAAAAGATGAAGGGCAGAATAAACATATCATGGCCTTTGCAGGAAATTAAATCAAATTGAAATCTTCTGAATACTATCTGTTCTTTTTTTTCAGGGGCCTTCCCAATACAAGGTGATTGTCAACTTAATCAATTCTTTATCCTCTCAAGATTCTTCTTCCATATGAATTGGCCATTCTCAGATTCTCTCTTTCATTCTCTCTCACACACACAGGTGCGTCAAGCTGGAAGTGTAGCTGTGTCATATACTTGAAGCAACTTTTCTCGCACCCTTTGATGTCTCTAAACTCTCTCAGTTGCTCCATTTGATCATAAACATTACATCAGTTACAGCTCCCTCGCTGATTTTCTTGATCCATCCCTGACAAGTTCTTCTGAATGCAGTTTAGTATTCATAAATCTAGAGCCTTCTTCCTGGTCGTACTCCTTGCCCTCTGCAATAATCTTTACTACAACTTTCAATTCTGCAATGTGAATACGTAGACAACCTATAGAGCACACTTCCTTTACATAAAATGCAATATCCCCCCGCTTCTCTTCTCGCCAAACCAAAAAGTTCCCAACAGACAGAACAAAGAAAACACCTTCATGAAACAGGTTGACAGGGTGCTATTTCCTTGTACAAAAGTTTGACCAACTTAAATTATCATAAAAGGTTAAATGAACCAGAGATCACAAGCATTGGTTACTTGCCACTATTCTCAACAATTACTACAGAAAATGAAAGACACTCTAAACCAACTAGTAAGAAGCTATATACCTCAGGAACTTCGTCATGAGGGCAGTGACCAGCTGGGCTGATCTCATAATATGGAGCTTCAGGCACTTGCCGTTTCACCTGTAAGCCCCAAACAGGTTTCACCCAGGGGTCTTCTTTTCCATACACGAGGCAGACCGGTACATTGTTCATATGACATCTATAAATAAAGATGAACTGGAAATCCTTAACTTGAACCAAAAAAAAAGGCAAAAATGACAGAAAGATTCATAGCAGTTTGAATCTTTGCATTACCCACCTAGATATAGCTTCCCTAAAAGATAATTCTCCTTGAGGAGCAAACATAATTGAGGCAAATGATGCAGCAGCAGCTGGATGCTGTGTTATCTCAAGTATACGAGAAAACACATTGTCAACTTTTGTTGAACGATCTGCATAAACTTGCTTGAGTACCTCTGCTATACTTCTAGGATCACTTATTTTCTGCCAGCTAAAATCACATAACAAAAGTTGGAACATACTGTTACTCGATAAGCATTGGATATGTACAAAGTTATTGAAGCAGCCTTTCCTATTGAAATTTAAGTAAAGGACCTCACGATGTCAAAAAGTCCCTACAGTTCAATCTCAAATAGATTTCAAAACTTTTATTCCAAAATTAATTTTCCAAGCCTATACTTCAACTTTGTCTAGAATTTTTTTTTCCAAGCATATGTGTTTCCCATGGGTTTAGGATGCAACAATCATTACAAGGTGACTTATCAGAACACATTCCAAAAACAGACACTATATGATCTAAATGACCACTTAAACTTACACAATTTCTGTGAGCTTTCTCACACTGGAAGGCAAAGGAAATGTACCAGCCCATGGAATTACTTTTGCCAGTCTAGGAGATCTAATCGGGTTAGGCAGAAATCCCCAGAAAGGGGTTGCGTTAAGTAATGTAACACCTTTCACCAAATGAGGATTGCATGCTGCAAAGTATAGAGCCACAAATCCTCCCAGTGAGTTCCCAACGATATAGACTGGTTCACCGATGACCTGAAAAAAAATGCATTAGTCTAATCTGCTTGGTTATAGAGTAACTTAATCTTATCATTAATCTCAAATATATCAGACCAAGTTGATAATATATTACAGATGCTAAAAGCTACTTCAGCTGAAATAGCAATAAATTTATGCTCTTAACCTGATTCCAACATGGCTATCAAAAGATGATCGCAGTAAAAACTTTCATCCATTTAACTTTCTATATTACCTTAAACTTGAAGCTACATTTATTGAATTTGAAAAAGCCTTTATTGGCTCATCTATCTGCATTCTAGAGAAGGTTTTCTTCACTAAAATGAGTGTTATTTGTGAACTTTCATCTAAGGTGGGATGAAGTCTACCTAAACTATGAAACTCTGATTTAGAATTGCACAAGGACATAGATAACAAGTCAAAGTGCATCAATGATTTCCCATTTGCCAATATGGGATTATGGTGCCACCTAATACCAGAGTAATCATACATAGGAGGTAGGAGGATTTAGTTGAAATGAGTATATCAAAATAACTGCTGTGTGTCACCACCGCAGATGGAAATACAGAAAATTGAAGCACCATTGGGTACCTGTTCTATGAAATACTGAACTTGGTCCCTCCACAAGTCAATAGAATAAACAAGATCGCTCGCCCATGGGTCAGCCCCATCTCCAAAGCCCCAGGCATAATCTTTTCTCTCTGATGTATCTCCTTCATTGGAATGAGGAGTAGGATCTTCCGGAGGCAATGACATGCCTTGCCCAAGAAAATCAATTGCCCAAACTCTAAAATCACGTCCTAAATCCCTCAGTTGTTTCTCGTAATGAAAAGAACCAACACCAAAACCAGGAAGAAAGAGCACTGGCGGGGAATTCGCATTTTCAAAACCTGCTTGCTCGTAATGTACTTTGAATTTGGGCTTCCATTCCCAGAAAGAACTTCTCAACGAAGCACCGGATTTGCCATTGGGCCCATCTGGCAAGTCTGGATTTCTCTCTTTCCAAAATATCTCTTGTATCCTCTTCCCCACCAATCACATAATCATTGCAGCTTCCACTCAAAACCTTTGATCCAAGATTTTGAGAGCCTTGTAGGATATTTGGTGATGTTAAACCGCCCTGGTAACCGAGTTTCTTTAAGACAGACTGATCTGAATTGCAAAATCTCAAAGATCCATGTCTAGAATCGATTTTAGTGCACAAAAGCCTATGGCTTCGTAAGGCGAGCCTTGACTGGTGCGAATTTGAACTTTTCAGAATATATTCCACTCTTAAATTTATAACATGAGAGCATGGTGCAGAATTGTATGAGAGAATTTCCATAGGCAAGAAACTCTGCCTGTAAGGACCACTCAGAGCAAATGATGATGAAACAACATAACTTAATTCTGTTTGGTTGAAGCCAAAGAATGAAGATCTCAAACAATGTAATTTTGAATTTTCATTTTAAGTTGTTTCAGTTTCTGAATCTGTCTAGAACAAAGAATGCACAGCATGTCCAAAGAAATGAAAACACTAGCTGAATTATAGAGACGTCCTTTATAATCCAACCCTTTTTCTTTCTCAAATACCAAATAAAGCTTAAAGTGTGGAACAAACCGGGATAAAGTAACAATATTGAAACCATACTTTTAGGTCTGAGAGTAAATCAAACTAAACTACTACTAATTACCTAATTTAGAAAACCTTCCTACATAAATTCACAGAAACTAACTCTTAAATATAGTACTACACGATACAAATACTCTAACAGACATAATGGAGTCCCCCCAAATTGAAGCTCTGCTTAAGCAAATGGTTCAGCAAGAATTCAACTCAACAAAAGAAAAGAAAAGTTGTCGACGGCCGGCTCTACAATTTTTAATACCACATCTTCCAAAACCAAGTTGTGTACCGTCATCTTTCTTACATTAAAATCACTTCGATATGTCTTCTTCCAAAAAAAAAAAAGAAATCCTTTCAAAGCGGATGAATAAAAGACTTGAGAAAACCTTTCATTTGACTATCATTATAGACGAGCAAGATTATTTGACAAAAGATTGCCAATATTCGGGGACAAGGGGCGGAACGACCTGATTTTCCATTTCCTAATGTTTAGTAAGGAAGCATGTGGATTGGTAGTTATAAACAGAACTAAACAGAAATATTTCTTAGCAGTCCTGAAATCTTATTTACACCCAGAAGAGCTTATGCATATATCAAATCAACTTCGCAATAACAGCTACCAACTCTTTATCAACAAATGAGCAAGGGAGTATACAATTATATACAGAAACTCGACAGGGATTACTCTAAGCACTCCTTAACTTTAATTTTCACCCAAAGAGCTTATGCGTGTATCGAAAACTCAACTTTGCATTAACTTACCACTACGAACTCTTATTAACAAATCCCACAGACCCATCATCAAGGAAAAGAGGAATGTATACAGTACCTTTAGTTTGCAGAGAGAAGTGGCAGTAGAGTCTGATACTCTGTAAAATCCCAGAGCTCTCTAAGCATTTAGGAGATTCCGACAAAATCAAGAAAGAGAGAGACGAGTGAGAAAAAGATATTCGGTTGCTTGAAAGCTTCTACTTCCTTCTTAAACCATGAAAAAAAAAATCAAAAATTTTCAACGTCCATTATAAGTCAATTTGAGATTTTAAATGTTTGTTTTATATATTTGTTGAATCTTATTATATTCTATAATATTTTTACAAACCAACATGCTCTAAGTTTCATAGAAAATATGCTTCTTTTGTGTTTTGTTAAATCCATAGAAAATCTTATTTTGTCTAGACAACTAGTTTTGAGGGCATATTTTCAACAGCAGTAACTTATCATTGAGAAGATCTAGACTCAAGAAAATCTAGCCAATTACATCTTTATTTAGAGGTTACGTATCCCAAACAATGTTTTCACTTGCTATGTCCAATGCAAAGCAGCATTTACCGACTGCTTCTATTGAGTAACTTATAGCAGAGGCTTGACATTTGTTGACTATGGTGTGCAGCTATAAATTAAGAACGCTTATCGACTAGTACTCTACACTACACAGTTTGTATAAGCAGACGATAAAACCCTGGCTAGTTCTAAAATGAGGAACTTAGCAATATGTGCAACCATTGCTATAGAAACAGTCCTAAATTTGTTCTAGAGGTTTTTCTTATAAGTTTTTAACAGCAATTTCCAACCTCTGCTATAGCCCTTGGTTTTTGTATTGAAGTATAATTCCTCAACTTGAATTCAAGTCCGTAAATTCAACCATAAGCTTTGATCCCCGCTGCAGTTTGGTATACAATTGATTTCATATCCTATCTTGAAGTATCAAGAAATCCATCCTCACAAATAAAGATTGCTTACATAATGGCAATGTTATCCTCATGTCTACAGTTTATATACAGGTCCAGTAGTTAGTTGGGTTATCAGAACCGATTCCTGTATTATTAAAGACTCCAAAATGTTGCATAATTCTTTGCAAAATTTTCATTGCCTGCCTTTTCTTATCTTGTTCTTCCCTGATATGTCCTTTCAGAATTTTGTGAATTATACCTAAGTCCAAATCAGTTTTGTGCAGAAACTCAAGCTTTTGCCACTTCTTTTTCTCCCATAAAGTCCAATAAATTTCTTATTGCTTTCTGCTCACATCTGTTATGGTTGATATTTTTCCTTCTCTCCTCACTATTAAATCTCCTTTTAGCATCATTGTCAGTGGCCACTCAAGTGTCTTTACAACGTTCTCATGACTCACAATCCTTTGCAAATTTACTTTTGAGTAACCTCTTCTTTTGTTCTGAACCAACACACTGGTTAACCTCAAGCAACCTATCCATCACTAATTTCACTTGCTTTGTACTTGCAACAGATAAAACACAAGATAGAAGAGATTGTTACAGATTAGAGTTTATTACAAAACAAAAAGGAGTCCTAGGTCTGAAACATGGTGTTGGAGAGAAATGGTCATGGAAAATACCCACAACATCGCTGGTAGAAGAATCTGAAGTGTATGGTAGAGATAATGATAGGGAGGCCATAGTCAACTTGTTGCTATCAGATTATGCCCATGGCAATAATTTTTGTGTGATTCCAATAGTGGGAATGGCTGGGATTGGTAAGAGTGAAGGAGAATTTTGAGTTTGCAGCATGGATTTGTGTTTCTGAAGAGTTTGATGTTTGTAGGATAACAAAAACTATCCTTGAGGCAGTCACCTTAGTTTCTTGTGATTTAAAGGATCTAAATTTGCTTCAATTTAGACTAAAAGAGGAGTTGTCTGGGAAGAAGTTTTTGCTTGTTCTAGATGATGTTTGGAATGAGAGTTATAACAGTTGGGAGGTCTTGAGGAGACCTTTTAGCTCAGGGACACAAGTAAAATTATTGTGACAACACGCAATGAAAGTGTGGCATCTGTCATGCGCACTGCTCCAGTTCAGTATCTAAAGCAGTTAACAGATGAAGATTGTTGGTTATTATTTTCGAAATATGCATTTGAGAATGGAAATTATGATGCACATCCAATCCTAGAAGGAATTGGTAAAGATATCATGAAGAAATGTAAAGGATTGCCATTAGCAGCAAAATCACTTGGGTGTCTCTTGCACTTCAAACAAGATACCGAAGAGTGGGATAAGATACTCAAAAGTGACATATGGGAATTTTCAGATGACCAGAGTAGTATTCTTCCCACCTTGAGATTAAGCTACTATTACCTCCCCTCACATTTGAAGTGATGTTTTGCTTATTGTTCCATTTTTCCTAAAGATTATGAGTTCAAAAAGAAGCAGTTAATCCAGTTATGGATGGCAGAAGATCTTTTGCAGCACCCAAAAAGAAATAAGAGAATGGAAGAACTGGGAGATGAGTACTTCAATGAATTAGTATCAAGGTCATTTTTTCAACGGTCAGCTGGTGAAAACTCATGTTTTGTTATGCATGACCTCGTAAATGACTTTGCTAGGTTTGTATCTGGGGAGATTTGTTTTAGGCTGGAGGATGATAACTCAATAGAAATTTCTGAAAAGACTCGTCATTTCTCATATTTTATGGCATTATGAGATCTGTTCAAGAGATCTGATATCCTCCATAAAGCAAAACGTCTACGCACTTTTCTACCGCTATATTTGCCAGATGAATTTTATTGCTTATCTAATAAGGTATGGCGTGAACTATTGATTAACCTAAGGTGCTTGAGGGTATTATCTCTATCCAACTATCATAGCATTTGTGAGGTGCCTGATTCAATTGGTGAACTAATTCATATACGATACTTGGACCTCTCTCACACTTTGATCACAAGGTTGTCTGGATCTGTGAGCACATTATACAATTTACAAAAGCTGAAGTTGGCAGATTGTTATCGCCTCAGGCAGTTGCCTCATGGAATGCACAATCTCATTAACTTGCGTCATCTAGATATGATTGGAACATGTGTAGAGGATATGCCAGCACAAATGAGTAAATTGGAAAATCTTCAAACATTGAGTACTTTTATTATGGGAAAAGAGAATGGGGTCAAGATTGGAGAGTTGGGGAAACTTCCAAATCTTCGAGGAACACTGTCCATTAAGAAGCTAAAGAATGTTGTGAATGCTAAGGATGCCTTTGAGGCCAGGTTGAAGGATAAGAAATACCTTGATAATTTAGACTTGGAATGGGGTTATGGAATCACGGAGGATACAAGGGGCGAAAGATGTGTACTTGAGAAGCTTGTGCCTCATTCAAATTTGAAAAAGCTTCAGGTCCGTAACTATGGGGGCACGAGATTTCCAGATTGGTTGGGAGATAATTCATTCTGCAATATGGTATCTGTAGGCCTTCAGAATTGTGAACTTTGCTGTATCTTGCCACCCCTTGGGCAACTACCTGCGCTCAAACACCTTTCCATTGAAGGGTTTGATGAAGTCGTGACTGTGGGTCCTTAGTTTTATGGGAACAGTTCTCAGCCGTTTCCTACTCTAAAAACACTGAGGTTAGTTGGATGCCTGTGTGGGAAGAATGGCGCTCACTGGGCGTGGAAGATGAATCCAGAAGAGCTTTCCCTCATCTACAAGAGCTTCATATAGAGTCTTGTCAAAGCCTAATCACAGGTTTGCCCAAGCACCTTCCTTCTTTGAGAAAACTTGTGATTGAGTACTGCGAGCAGCTGGTTTCTCCACTCCCAAGAGTTCTTCTATCCGTGAACTAGAGCTGATCAAATGTGATATGGTAGTGTTGTTCGAACTGCCACATACACTGCACTCGCTGAAAATCAAAGGATGTCAGGTTGTTGTGGAGTCGTTGTTGGAGGCAATGTCAATACAGATCCAAGCTTGTCCTCGACGTTTGGATATTTCTGATTGTCCTTCCTGGGAGTTGTCTACCCACTACATTGAGCTTCTTAAGTATCAAAAACTGTGAGAACTCGCAATTTCCGCTGCAGCAGCACCACTCTTCTCTCGAACACTTGTTGATAGTGGATAGCTGTGATTCACTGAGATCTTTTCCATTGGATTTCTTCCCCAATCTTACTAGTCTCACTTTGGGCAAGAGTAGAAGTGTCAGATTCCTTTCAGTTTCTGAGGATTCAAGCCTAGTTCTTGCATCTCTCACATATCTGAAAATCTGGGGGTGCCCAAATTTTGTCTCTTTTCCAAGAGGAGGACTATCCGCGCCACACCTGAGTGATCTCTCGGTTGAGGAGTGTGAAAGCTTGACATCACTGCCTGAATGAATGCACGTTCTTCTCCCATCCTTGCTTGAACTTAGAGTTTCTGGTTGTCCAAAGCTAGAGTCTTTTCCTGAATCGGGTTTTCCGCCCAGCTTGTCTTCAATTTACATTGCAGGTTGCCACAAACTCATTGCTCACAGAATGGACTGGGGTTTGCGAAGTCTCCCTTTGCTTACGTGCTTTGGAATCTTGGCTGAATGTGATAATGTGGAGTCCTTTCCAGAAGAGGATCTGCTGCCCTCTACTCTTACTGACCTATCTATCAGTGGATTTTCACGTCTTAAAGACTTGGATGGCAGGGGGCTTCAACACCTCACATCTCTTAGAACATTGATCATCAGTGGGTGTCCTGTGCTACAGTCAATGCCAGAAGTAGGGCTGCCCGTGCCTCTTGTTGAACTCATCATCAGAGGATGTCCTTTGCTGAGAGAACGTTGCTGGAGGGAGAAGGGGGAAGACTGGCCCAAGATAGCTCGCATTTATTGCATATAGATTGAAGACGACTCTACTTCATGAGCTATCTCCATCAGGCTACTCCCAACCTTTACTGAGATACTTCGTAGTTTTCTACTCTTCAATTTGATTGATTGCCTGGTCCTTGATAATTACTTGTATCTTGATTTTGTCTTTCACATGTTCTTTTGAAGAATCAAGCCAGCTAGAGGTCATTTTCTTTAGTGGTTAGTAGAAGCCTACTAGGTTTCTTTTTCCATAAAATCAAGAGGAATTTTTTCCCTGCCTAGAAGGGGAGAAACAAAAGATGAATATATTTCCATTACCAGTAATTTTAGGTTCTTTTCTTTAAATATATTTTGATTCAGAAGCTTAAATAACCCGAATGACATAGCTTGGGGAAGCTCAGATTGCTCTTTCCATGTTACACGCTTCTCTTACCAAGACTGTATTGATTGACTTGCGTATAATGTAGGTATGAAGTGAGATGTTGAACAGATTTTCCTAATGCATGTATCTCATAACATTATAATCAACTTTATTGATCAGGATGTCAGTAGAAAATGATTTTCCTTGGTAAATCTAAGCCGAAACTATTTTCTATGGCTTTCAGAGAGTTTCAAAAGCTTTCTTTTCTTCTAGGCAAATTGAATAAGCAGGACCAAGCCTGTGGGGGTGGGGGGATTTCACCCCCGGATCTATCTCTCCCCAAAGGGAGGAGGTGCCATCTGAGCTAAAGCTCATTGGCTTCAAAAGCTTTCTTTTCGCTTAGACATAAATTTTTATATACATTGGTGCCTAATGATGGTTCGTACAAATGTGATCCCACCCTGGTCTTCATACACAAACTTTGCACAAAGTAATAATTTGAATGTCCATTTGGTCCTAAGGATTTGAGAGCGAAAGAAGAATCTGACTGCTCAAATGCTTAATGACTGAACAAGTTTCTAGCCTAGCTTCCCTTTCTGTTGAACTTTACGATATGCATGAAATGCCCACACATATATAATGTAAATCGATGTGATGATAAGTATCTTTCTTTGTCAGGATTTAGCATCCAAACTCCATACGTAATTTTTTATATGCTTATCATAGCTTTAACTTGTTTGGCTATGTTTGGGACAATGTTACTCTGACTGATCTGTGGCAACTGGAAAATAAACAGGGTGAGACACCAACAGTTTCATGACAAACAGGAAGCTCTTGTGTAAGGTTCTCAAAGAATGATTGCATCACTTATATGTTTTGTGGGGCAGTGCGCATTAGGATCTTTATTTACCAATGTATTATCTGATGTCATCCTATGAAACTGTTATCCTCTGGCTTATGAATATTAGATCATCGTAGACATCAAGAGAAGCGGTTTCTCAAGTTGACATCTGCATTTTGAGTTGAGATTGTTAGAGAAACCAGATGAAAGTATTGCTCCTGGTATGTTTTCCTCATCCTACTATTCCTGAATCACTAAGAAATTTTTTAATTAACTTGTGGTTGCCAAATTCTATAAGTTGGTTGCTGCTCACCTTATTGAGTGCATAATCTCAGAACTTCCTTGCACCCTGCCTATTAAATGGCAGGTTTCAATGTCAAAGGTGGCAGATTTATTAGCTAAAGAAGGGACTGTGGGAAGAAATGTAAGCTTTGGTAGTGCAAAGGATTTCATGTTATGTAGATCATCAGATTCAAAGTGTGGGTTCAGACTCATTGCCTTATTGTATGAGAGTTATTCTGAGTCTTGACAAGCTTGGCTTTGCTAATATAAGATTTTAGTTGTTGTTTCTATTTATTTCTGTTTTGCAGGTTGGTTTTCGTGTTATTTGCGTACTTTTCTTTGTGTTTGTAAGTACTCTTTGCCTCTTTGGTATGGATGTAACACGGTTTTCCTCTGGTATAAGTGGGGGTATTTAATAAACATAGGAGGTACCGTCCTGTTTCCTTAAAAAAAATGTCAATAGCGCTATGTTGTTGAAGTGTACTTGGACTCTCGAGGGACCATCATTTTTAGGTATGACATATGAGATCTAGATACGCATGGATCAAATTTGGCCCATGTTGTTCAGTAGCCTTACAGTGGTATATCTATCTGGAATATTGGGCTCACATGAGGAAGTTTGAACCATCCCAGGACCTGTTTGAAGTCATAATCTGGGGGACTGGGACGTTCTGAATGCAGGAATGCCAGTGACCCATGCTTGAAGAAATAAAAATTGTTCCATGGTTAGGGGTCTATGCACCATACAGTAAGGGACAGAGACAATTAAGAACTATTGGGGTTTTATATAGTGCTTTGTTTCAGCTTGAAAAATTTTCTTTGCTACTTTTCACTGCATTTGAAGCCAAGAACCTGAATAATGTTTTCTTTCCAGAGCAAAATATTCCAAAATAGACTGTCCAAACAAGCCCTATAAATGCTAGGGCAGTGGGGTCCAGTTCCATTAACTAGCACAGTAGCACTCTGTTGTCAAACTTCAAGCAGCCAGTGTATGTTAGCCATATTGGATGTTGCCTTCCTCAGTCAGACATGCTTTGAAATTGAACCTCCACTTTTTCTGGACTATCCCTCCCTTTTTAACTAATTTTCATATAATATTATTTTTTTAATATTTTCTCTTAAAATTTAATAAAATTTTAATTAATCTCAATTTTAACATATTCCTCGGTGGCAAAAATGGCTTATTATAACTTTCTTTTTGGACTTTTTCTTTTCTTTTTTTGTTCTGTACAAGACGACGTTTTTTCCGGAAACAGTTATAGTCAGACTGTACGCCTGGTTGACATTGATGTCTTTTGGGCCCACCAGAACAGACGAAAACATATATAAAAGACTTCAGAGATGCTAATTGCTTCCCTGGTTAAGCGACAGATAAACTGAAACGATCATGGTCAGAGAGTATCTAAACGGAAATCAGGTAAACAAGTCTCGGTGCAATTGACAATTAGTTGCAGAATTTTCAGCTTCTCCAACCTGCGAGAAACCTGCTTGATGCTTTTCGTCAGATTCGTCACTGGAAGTTCTGCTTTTAAATGTTCTATTCTGTTGCCCCACTTGAAGCTTGGGAGCTTTGGGATTCTTCCATTTGAAAATTTTCAACCTCAAAATCTTGTCTTTATGATCGATTTCATCCTCTTATGAAGAACCTTTATCTGGGTATTCTTTGAATTGCTCAAAAAAGGTGCTTTTCATATCTTCAACTTTTAACTTGGAATTAAGCTTAGGGTTTGTCTCTACGTAAGGGTCATGAAGATCAAGTTGATTGGTAGATATATATATATATATATATATATATATATATATATATATATATATATATATATATATGTCCTTGATGCAGTGCATAAGTAATAGATTTTGTTCTGCCTCAGGAAAAAAAAAGGATTTTGTTCTGAAGGTTGTGTTTCTTTGTGAAACTGTGTTTAGACCCTAGAATATACCTAGAGGGGGGTGAATAGGTATTTAAAAAATAATCAACATTTTCTTTCTATTCACAGAAAAATAGTTCAACTAATTTTTCAGTCAATCAATGAATTAAAGAACTGTAAACTAAACACACATAACAGATTTTATAGCAACACAAAATCCAATACTCTATGATTTTCCAGCAACCATAAATCAAATCAATGGCGAATTTACAGCAGCAAGATATTCTCAATATTTCGACTACTTTAAACTAGAGACAATGAGATATATGTAGCAGCTACACAATCAAAACAAAGTATGATTTACAGCAACTATCTTATCAAGAAACCTGCAGATTTTCAGCACATTAAAACTAGGACTATGTGAACGTTTACAACAACTGAAAGATCAAGACCAATGTAATTCAATCAGCAACATAATGTCCAAAATTCCAGCAATATACAAAGAGCAGATAACAGACCAAATTCCAGCAATCATCAACTAAAAATCCAGCAAGATACTATGTCTACATCACAATCAAGATCAGTTAATATCAAACCAAAAAACAGAACCAATGCAACAACTAATTAGCCCTTTAACAGAACACGTTTTCAGCTAATGAGATCTGCAAAACAATAAGCACAAGATTGGTTAGATAAAGACAAGATCAAGATTAAAAGAAAACAACAATAAAGACAACACAGGAATTTTTTGTTGACGAAGTGAAAAATTTCTCCAGAAGAACGTCTTCTGAGAAATAAAAAACACTCCGGGTGTTTCCACCAAGTCTTTCCACTAGAACGTCGGGATTTTACAATGGTGATCTAACCAAAAACCTTTTGGCCTCAAGACCCCTTTTCCTATGTAAAATCACCCAATCCTCCGAATTGGGTTGGTGCCCAGCACCCACACGAAGACCAGCAACTCTGGTTCTCGTTCTACAGCAGATCCCACGAACTCGTAGGCTTGAAGCTCCTCTGAAAACTTTCAGCAGCAGCTGTTCTTGAGAACCCACTCAAGAACCTCAACACTTGGTGATTCCAATCTTTAACAGCAAAGAAGTAAGAACATCCAGCCTTCAATTGACGATAAGGCTCACTGATCTTCCACCAGAGGGAAGCTTACACACTCTCACAATCAGATTTTGGTTAGAACCAAATCTTGCACAAGAGAGAAATTTGGGGAAAATCGAATACAGAGAGAATTCTGGAGTTTTCGAGAATAAACGATGAGTGAAGTACGTCCAAGTCATTTGGGAAAGTAGTATATGACTTTAGTGAGGGTAAATAAGTCAAAACGAAAAAGTTATGATGACTGGGCAACGTTCTGGAAGGTTTAAACGAAATCTGCAAAATTCCCGCTAGGCTGACCCAAGACTAACCCAGCCAACTGTAAAACCGTCTAACAGCTCAGCAATTGTCTTCCAAGCCTTCTAGATGCACCCAACCCCTTCTAGAAACTTTCTCCTTAGCTCCACGACCTTCCAGACTTAATCAAGTTGCTCTCACAATTCTAAAAATGAAAAAATACATTTATACAAAGAATTATTTTGACCATGGAAATTATGCCAATTTTACATAAGCACTTTCACTTTGCATATATTCTTGAATTGCCTAGTCTGTAATCATCGATTCCTACTTTTTGAGTGAAATTTTCGTGGTTTTGCGTCCAGTGGGTTCTACTGTTATTGTTTTGTTGGAGTTGTAGCACTTATCCCTTTCCAAATTTTTAAAAATTGGATCCTGCAGATATGGAGGGGCTTGACCGCAGACAGTTTCATCTAAAGTAATGGCAGAAACCATGGATGATGGGGATGTAGAGCTTTCAGAAAATGTTCAAATGTTAAATCCCGATTCGTCTATCAATTTTCAGGGTTCAACATCCGCTGAGTCGTTTCTTGATGATTTTTTGAAGAACACCAGAACATGCACCCACACTCACACTTGCAACCCGCCTGGCCCTGATGCAGCCCATACACATACATGTTATCATACTCACACCCAGGTTCTTGCATCTGAAGAAGATGAACACCCAAACAATAAAAAGGATAGCAGTTCAAGACGAAGAAGACCTTCCGGAAACCGAGAAGCAGTTCGGAAGTATAGGGAAAAAAAGAAGGCTCATACAGCTTATCTTGAAGAGGAAGTCAAGAAATTGCGCATATTGAACCAGCAAATGGTTAGAAAATTACAGGGGCAAGCAATTCTCGAATCTGAGGTTTCGAGATTGAGAAGTCTTCTGCTAGACCTTAGAGGGAAGATTGAAAATGAGCTTGGTGTTTTCCCCTACCAAAAACCGTGTAACACTAATACTATGTTTAAAGAAGGTGATTGTGGGTTGTAGTCTGCTAGCTCAGCAATTGGCCTACAATGTCAGACTAATTTACCATGCTTCCATCCACATGCCGAGCCGTCATCGTGGGCTGGTATTGCTGGAAGTGGGAAAATGATGATATCGTGGGAAGAGAACTGTCAGCCTGCAATTGTATATTGTCGAGCTAGCACAAATGAGACGGTGAATGCAGAAGGACAAACAATGGAGACAGTGGAAACCTTAGTGTCATATCCATCACAAGCCGAATAAGTAGCAGGACAAATATCATTTGTAAGTTTCATGTGCCTTCGGATCATCCTTTTGTAAGAATCCAAAAGTTTATACAGGGATACCAGTTTTCAATATGACGTCTATACGGCCTAGAGCAGTTTTTAGTCCTTTTAGTGCTTGAAAGATTGAGTCACTTGTCAAGTCCATGTATATGCCCATTGCCGTCATCAAAGTTCAGCTCTATGAAATTATATAATTCAAGATTGAGAGTCACTAGTCAAGCCCATGTATATGCCCATTGCCGTCATCAAAGTTCACCTCTTTGAAATTATATAGTTGAAGACAGAGCTTTAGTTTTGATATCTCTGAACACTATGTATCGAACAATGTCAAAAAACTTCAATTTATTCTGGATGAATGTATATCCATCTTGTGGATCCATTTTCCTTGCGATCATTGAAAGGTATTTACTCAGTTTAATGGCTGACATTTTCCTAGAGTAGTAAATTCCTGGCATTCTTATTCTCGTCACTTTTAATGACTGTTTATTTTGCTGTCGTCCAATTTTGATGCAGTCCCATAACTCAGGCCCTGCTAAAAACTTTCTAATGTACCCCTTTTGGTATACCTGTTGGCTTTCTTCCCCTTGACCTTTGGAAGGTGTCAATCAGATATTTATACCTGTGGAGTTTTGTCAGCCATACACATTCTGACCTGCAATTGTCAGTGGCACCGTGTGGGATTCCTTGTTCAGTTGCACATCTAGTTTATCTTTGTTCTGGTTTATTGTGGAATCATAGAAATAATGCAATCACCGCCATGTTGTAGTAGCTTTATACGCATGAATGATGATTGTTGCATACGCCATACATCAGTCTGCTTCGGTGGAAGGACTATCTGGCAAAGGTATTACGAGTCTTGCAGAATGAAGATGAGTTCTCTATTATTATCAAGGTTGCTGTGCATTAGTTTAATGCATTAACGACATGTTTTTGGTGGAAGGAATATTTGTAGAAAGCTTTATTTGCAGTATAGAACGAGTCATTGGGCTGGTATGATGTAAGTAGGGCTGGCATGCTAGTATGGGATATTTCTTGGACAAATGACTATAAGTTGGCCAGCCTCTTTCCCAAGGCAGAGACTTTCCACAAGATTGTCAATGGCATTTTTTTAACAACTGGGCTTTCATTAAATATATAATTTCTGCTAGTTATGCATTCATTCTGCAGTAGAATTTAGAAAGCATCTTGTGGAATAGTTTTCTTACTAACTGGGTTTTTAGATTTTTAGGGCATGGAATTTCTTCCAGTTCTGCATTCTTTGTGCTAATTAGAACTATGGAAGTAGCATTAGCTACGGCATACCAATTAGCAATGGATGATCAAAAGTTGATTGAAAGAACTGTCACTAACAAAGCGTGGACTAATTTAACTACTAAAGTATCCCGATGATCATATAAAAAATGAAGCTCTGAACCCTATTGCTAGCATCCACCACAACTGGGAGTTTAATAAATAGGGAAAAGGTGCTTCCCAAAGAAAAGCTCTGGAGAAAAAGGCACATAAGTAATATTTTTTTTCTAAATAGGCACAAAAGTAATACTGCTTGTATCTTTATGGTGCATTTTTTTTATCCCATGACTTCCAGTGTAATCGAGGGGGATCAGAGAATATGTTATGGAGATTCTTATTCAGTTATTTGTATGACATATAAGACCTAATACAGTGCACAATGTAGGGCAGAAACATACTAGGAGCAAAAAAAAAAGAAAAATCCAAGAAAAGGTTTCATATAATATCATGTGACACCATTTAACCAAAAACTTTTGCCAGAGATACACCATCTTAGTCACTAGCTCTTTTGATCCTATCCGATATAGGATCAAACTATTATGCTCTTACACGTGTATAATCTTTACAAAAAGTCACTATTACCACCCAAAACTAGTCGTTTTGATAAATCTAACCCAAACCTGTCTTTACAAGGAGCATTAAGGCTAAACAAAGCTCTAAGAAGATGATTACAGAGGTCAGATTGTACTGGGGGAAAAGATCGCATAACTCGGTTCAAAGTCTCAAATTTAGTTACCAAACGGAGCTATTTTCATGGCAAATAAGAACTTTTCTGGTGGCATGAAAATTGGTTTGGGTTCAGTTTTTTTTTTTCTAATTATGTTTTGGGTTCAGTTCAATTATTCCATTGCCTACCCTAAAGTTGGTTTGCAAAGGACCCAAATTGGACCCAAAACCGTGCTATTTACTAGGGCCATTAGCTTGAGGGAAGGCTCTTTTCATGCCCTTCACGGACGAGGTACAAATTTTGGGCAAAATATGACCTGGTTGTAATGGCCGAATGGCTGAACCAGAACTCCGTCAAGATAGGCCCATATAGAGAGCGTTTCAACAAATTCATTGACTGGGAAAAGTAATTTTGCCAAACTATACCCAGGTTTTGATAATCAGTATAGGAGGTAAAGCAGTCTCTGATCCAAAGACATTTACTCAGGTATTCTATTTCTTGTTTTGTTTGGTTCCTATGAATCTACTAGGAATGGTCCGAATGGAGAGTTTTCAAATCTATTTTTTTTCTTGCTTTCTTATTGGGGTTTAGTCCTTTTTTTCTGTTACTAAAAGGACTGCATGATTTTTTTAAACAGAAGAGTTGCGTCTTATATTATTAACAAATGTCGGTCTCACTTGTCGTTAGCAAGCGAAATGTCTGAGAAAATCACCAATGATTAACGCCCGAGATATTTAAGCATTTAGACCAAAGAAATATATTGTAGCAGACAAGAGCAACAGTGCCTAGTCACATCCTCGAAAGCCACACCTCTCGCTGTCTATCTCCTTCTTTTGGATGACATTCATGCCCAAAGGCCCATGTGACCGAATCATGCTACTGTTTTTGCCCCCATACAAACTCAGCCGAGACACTTCTTTGGAACATTGGGGCACATGGGTTTCCTACCTAGGTGGCCCTTCTTTCGAGTGTCCTCTCTCTCCCCACTATTTCTTCAGGTTATCACACGCTTGCAACCCTCTCTATCTACCCAACTTCGGGGGTGGCCTTTGTCCGTTTCATGTGCGGTAAAAGAAAGATTCCTCTTTCCCAAGAACTTTATCATTTTAAACAGAAAAGAAAACAGAGAGAGTTCCCCTGAATAGAATTCAAATAAGATTGAATCACTTCGTTAATGGTGTCATCAAAGCAGTAAATTATAAAGCCTACAATTCAAAAAAAAAAACCTTTTCTTGCTCCAAAACAATGCAGATAACATGGGGGTCAAAGTTTTTTAGGTCAAGGCCGCCTTAGGAGTTAATTAATTGAGAAACATCCTGGAATGAACTCTGAGATTAGTAGTATTTTTCCTCGAGAGTATGAGGCAACTGACGGTAGAGGATTCGTTTCATGTCATTAGGTGAAACAGAAAGAGCAGATAGATTTATGTCGATTTTCACTCTCCATGTCCAACTTTCCACTAGCACTAAGTAACCCTTTCGGCTTAATACAAATAATAACGTTAATGAGATTCGTCAACCAAGTCTGATTGGAGGAGAATCCAACTCTAAAACGACATAAAAATGGGTTTTTACATGGAACCTGGGCATATATATTACGTTTAGGTGTCACTTCTTTCTGGACTTTCACGATTGTAGAAATCAGAAAATGATTATGCTTTTCACATCTTTTGTACACGTTTTCGGCTGGCGGTCTGGTTAGCCACGTCTGTTAGCTCTCTCTCTCTCTCGTTTCCCCCTCTATCATTCAAACTTTGTAGAAGCCGGCCTCGTGGAAAAAATGCTAGGTTATGTTCGTTTTGAGAAAAAATGTAGAATTTTAGAGAAGTTGTGAATTTTTATGTTGAATAGTTTTTTATTGGTGTTTGTGTAAAGTGGAGAGAGAAATGATTTGATATAATTGTTTAATAAAAAAGTATTGAAGTTATGTGAAAAAGTATAGAGAGAGAAAATTTATGTTGAATAAAAAATTAAAAAGTTGTTGGAAATTGTGTAAAATGTATTAATTTTTGTGTTTGAATTCTGAATATGTTCGATGGTAGAATTGTGAATATACTTAGAATCCTGAAAAAATTGTGAAAACGAACATACCCTAGTCTATGTTGGTTGCTTACGAGAAAGCTGAAGCGTAATGTGTAACTTCATTACCCTTCTTCTTCTCTTCGCGCTTCTGTCGCGGAGGAATGCTATTGCTGGTAGAGATAGATAGCAGATGAAGTAAACGAACTTTCAGTAGCTAGGATACAGCTAGCGAGAGATTGCTCCTGTTAGTCCTGTACAGGGTTGACATTTTCATAAACCTCTTACTCTTTAAATACAAGGAAAAAGGTATAATCTCAGCCTTCTTCGTGCACCCAGTGCCCATCATCATTCGAAGACAAGAAAAAAAATCGAGACAAGTTGATTCACTATCGAGCGCTGCATATGGTCTCACACATGTTGCCTGAACCTTTTTGGCTTTACAAGCCGAAGCATCCCCTTTAGACCATATAGGTTAGAATTTAGAAGTGATGCTCTTTAAAGGAAAGAAGGGCTGGACGTAGGTTATAGCCCCTACTCTTCCTTATTTTTCTACTTTCATAATCAATAACCCGAAAAAAAGGGGGACCCACTTGACAATAAGGCATGATCAGATGAAAACTCATGCAACGGACAAACAAGTCCCTTTCCTCATCCAGCAGCTAAATCCTCTCTTGTGGTAAAAACTATGGATTCAATAAGAATAAGAAAAATTGTTTGATGAGACGCGAAGTGAAAATATGACAGATACAGCTAGCCCTTGTTTAGACGAACCAAAAAATTTCGAAAATATTTTCTACCACACTTTTTTCACAATTTTCAACTTTTTTTTAACAAATTTTAATGATTTTTATAAATATTAATAACTTTTTACAAATTTTGATAACTTTAACAAACTCCAATCACTTTTATTAAAAAAATTCTAAAAAAATATTTTTACCATCCAAACAATGACTAGCTTTCATCCATGATGCTTAAAGATGACTTAGGTGATGTTTGTTTGTTAAAAGGTTGGGTGATGAAAATATTGAGGTGTTGAAGTTTGTGAAAAAATAAAGAAATGATTTAAATAAATTTTTTATATTTATTTGGAGTAAAAAATATGATTTGATGGGAAGAGAGAGAATTTTGTAGTATTAGTTGATTAATGTCTAAATGTTGCAAACATCTCCTTAATTGCGGCCTAGGAATTTAGATCTCCCGTGATTTGCCTGTCACTTAGACCATATTGATCTATCTGTACATGGAAAGTACAAAAGTATACTTTATGTATACAAAATCCTAAACACGCTATATGAACAGTAATATCATAAAATTTGGTGTACCTCAGAAGTCAGAACTTCAAGCTAATAATTAATGGCGGCTACTTGTTTATATAACAGATCAAACACACACGTATGGTAAACCTTACTTCACAGAAGCGATAAGGAAAAACTCCTCATTCATCCAAAAATCGAAGAACAACTGAAGATAAAGTCCTAGTTAAACACTCACGCCCACCAGAAAATGGCCCCCAAAACTTTTGTCTTTCTTGCCTTCTAGCAATAGCAGAACCTGCTGGTTTTCTCTTGATATATATTGTGACGAAGAAGGGTGACAGAAGAAAAAGAGAGTGACAAATCATGCGGGGCCTTTCGGATGAAGTGGACGTTGCACCTACAAACGACAAAGCAAAATCATATAAGATCCGCTGCGCCCTCTAACATACAGGGTCGCAGCTTCTCAGCATTTATCAACTCCGTTCCCCCCGCCCTTCTTCCTCTCTCTCTCAAACAAGGACCTAACAAGCGTTCTGCAGCCTTCTAATCAACTCGGTGAACTTAGTGATCATCATCAGGCCGGAAGTCTTCAAGATTGTACAGTAGTTTAATTCGATAGTTTAGACTCCGACATTTTCTAAGATAATCCTATAATTACCAGCTTTTATTTATAATTGATATCAGATTTTTATCCCACGAAAAATTCAAACAATATCCCACAACATAAAACTTCACAGTTTTTGTAAACCCGCTAAGGATCATACGTTCCTAGGATCATGCATCATTAAAGTATGAGCTTGAATTTCATAATAATTCAGATTTGATAAGATCCTGAGAGTGGGATATAATATATATAGCAAGATAAATATACATGACAGAAATACTATATTGGAGCTTACCCATATATTTATATTGCAAGTTTCGTTTTCCTTCTCTTATTTTTTACTTTATGAGAGGGTGGAATATTCAAAGTCGAGGACCATTCTCATTGGTTTTGTTCAATATTGCACAACATAACATGCGGGCCACCACTGGGCACGACCGATTGATTAATCCTAATAAGGATGAGAGAAAAGCATCAAGCATTCTAATTTTTATTGGAAATTCAGATGATGGACATCATTTGCAGCGCAAGGTTACCCCACGTGAATGAAGTCTTCTAAAGCAAATTCCCTTCAAATATTTTTGGATATTAATGATAGAGGGAAGCAAAATCATTGTACTGTAAAATTTATATGACAGGCCAAAAATTAAGTGCAATCCTAATTGGGAATCGTCCTCGTACTCTTGATTGGCAAGTTGGAGTTACCAAGAAAACAAAAAAAAAGATTGGCAAGTTTGACTGAATTACTAATTTGTATTTTTAGGTTAAAGTATAAATGCACTTTCAAGTACATTCTCATTAGGATCTCACCTATATAAATCTTAACAAGTAGTTTTCTTGTATTTTTGTTTATTCCATCGCTATAAATAAGGCATTTAATAAAATTCGGAGGTATACCCTTGATGAAATTCACATGATCTGCTGAATTAAGAAGGATCAATTTGATTTCTTGCATGATTGGTGCGTGCCCTTGATGAGAATGAGATAATAAAGTACTAGACCAAGCTAGCCCCTTTGATTATGAGACGTACCTCCATTTGCATAAAGGGGTATGGAGTGTGAATCTAAAACAGCAGCTTGAGCATGTTGGGAGCCCCGATAGGGCATTGAGACAAATTAAGCCCTGTACAGGTGATCACGTGCAGATCTAGTGCATGGCGTGCAAAGCACTGGACATCAAGAGGACCATTGTCTTTGTGTTGGAATCTAAAGTTCAATATATATATATAAACCTAAATGTTAAATGGGGGAGCAATTAGACAGTAGTAATAAATAATCAAGGCGGGGATTGATATGATCAGAACGAGAAAGACAGTTCTGTGATTAAGTGGAATTAGTAATTAATTAAGTTGCTTAACTAGTTCTGTGATTACGACTATGTTTAATTAGCTTTGTCCTGTTAGATTTAGACATAAGAATCATGCTTTCACTCCTCTTTAATTGGTTTTGGCTCTTCGCGATTTAGGAGGCCATTAGAGTATCAAACATCATATTCTTGTCAATCTTCCGGCTTCTGTAGCCATTCAAGTAGCATTAATGGTGGTTCTCATTCAGTTGGGTAACTTCAAAAGAGCAGTAGTACTATAGCTAGATATTTTGCAGCTAAAATATTCCTATGAAGTCTTAATTATTAGGTTAATTTGTCATAGAAACCTTGGCATCTATTTTTCTTAGAAGCTTATATATATACATGCATGAATCCTCTGTCCTCTCTCATGGGAGGGTTTATGGAAATGGAGGTCTATTCATGTTTTGATTATCAGTTAATTGAGGTTTAATCCTTTTGGTTTCCTTTCCTGTTCCTTCCAATTTCTAAACCTTAAAGGTAATTAATATCACTGGCCAATATATTACAGGATAATATTACCAATATAAATCCATGATCTTCCTCTGATGCCACTGAGATAAAGAGAAGAGAACACACTAGCATAGTGTTTGTTTACACTTAAAATTTTACTAAAATTTTAACTTTTTCATAACCTCATTCTCTCTCTTACTTTTTTTCTCTTACTTTTTTCACTTTTTACAAACTTTTTCACTTTTTTACTTACTTTTTCATTCTCTCTCCTTACCTTTTTCTAACTTTTTTTTTTCCACTTTTTTACTAACTTTTTCACTTTTTCATTCTCTCTCTCACTTTTTCACAATTAATAAAATTTTACCCCAAAATTTTACTTACACAAACACCATCTAGGTTTAGGGCACTTTTCATGCATGAGTACAACTCTAGATGCAAGTTAGTACTGTTTTCTTCCAGCAAATTGTTCTTTGTTCTCACATAAAAGCTTAGTCAGCCAACATGAAGTTTAGAAAGTGATATCTTACCTGTGGCTTAATATTTTATCTTAAGAAAGACACATGATCATATCAATACAAACATCATATCACAACATTTGTTTTATAATGACAAGGAATCTATCTTAAGCAGAGCCCTTCGAATCCAGCCTTGTTTGGTAAACCCCGGACGAGTGGGGTGCCCCTAACCCCATTGTCCCAGTTTAAATCCAAATTTGATCCCAGACTAATTTCGAACCTGCAGAAATCACAGAATGTTTACCAAGTCGAGACTAGCCGAGCTACCTATGGGGGCCACAACTAATATTTACACACCACGGAAAATAAAAAATGTGGCACTTTAAACATCACAAACGGATAAACCATCACTTTTATGCTGATTCTTAAACCATATTACTCAGATCCAGATTTTCGCACCAAGGACTTGGGATGTAAAAAATATTGGTAATTAGTTGCAGTCAGCACTGTAATTTAATTACAGGCAAACAGTGATTAGAAGTCATTTTCATGGTTGAACCCCAATTATTATATAAAGTAATATATTTATATTTTGTCAGCTTGTGAAGCTCAAGTTGATGTGCCCATGACATATCACATGTACATCTTGTATTTGGACGTTTTGGAGAAGTTGGATTGGGATGATGTCCGATTGAGACCCAAGTGCAGGGAATCAGGTATAAAATTATATAAGAAATCATATTGAAACAGACTTAAGAGAATAAAACTTTTTTTTTCTTGACTAATAATTCCAAGTAAGCTCTGATTGCTACTTTTTTTTTCCAAATACACCCTCGGAATGATAGAGAGAGAGAGGGAGAGAATTGATGTGTGATCCGACCACCTAAAAGGCAAATATATTTTCAGACACGAGAAGCCAAAGCATACGGCCAATTGGTACGCGCATATTAAGCACGTGCATTGCACTTGTTACAGAACGAAAACCTTAATTAGAGATAAGGTTGTTTATTAATTATCCTCAGAACATCTCTTTTAATCTATTAACTTACATTAAACTGTCTAAATTCAAGAAGTTTGTATAGTGGCGCTTGAGTTTCGGTGATATACTATTGCTAAAGTTTCAAGTTCAAAATCTCTCAGGTGTTACTAACCTTTTAAGGTCACTTTCATAGTTTTTGGTCTAATAACTGTCTCATTTTGTATGAAATAAAAAATTGCACATACTTTAAAATTAATCAAGATGTGCTTAAATTTGTCCGAAAATTCAGTTAAAAAAAACTAACATCCAAAAGGGCTAAAATAAAATATGAATTCACTTCCAGAGTCTTTGACAGGGATATGTTCGTTTTCACACTTTTTCAGGATTCTAAGTATATTCACAAATCTACCACCGAACATATTCAGAATTCAAACACAAAAACCAATACATTTTACACAATCTCCAACAATTTTTTAATTTTTTATTCAACATAAATTTTATCTCTCTATATTTTTTCACATAACTTCAATACTTTTTTATTAAACAATTACATCAAATCATTTCTCTCTCAACTTTACACAAACACCAATAAAACACTATTCAACATAAAAATTCACAACTTCTCTAAAATCCTACATTTTTTCTCAAAACGAACATAACCTAGTAACTGTCACATTTTGTGTGGAACAAAAGACTGCACATAATTTAAAATTAGTCAATATGTGCGTAAATTGGTTCGAAAACCTAGTTAAAAAAATTAATATCAAAATGGGCTAAAAATGAAAAATGAAATATGAAAATAGACTACGTATTTGAACCTCTTTTTAATACTATGACGTAAGTATATATGGGCTAAAAATGAAGATTTCTTAGGTCGCCTACTGCCCTACGTAGTTTTGTCTGCCAAACATGTACACCTTCTAGTCTTGAAGTTTTCTGACCGATGGAAGCCGTGCGTTGGGGTTAATCGGTCAGTGGATGAGTTAATTGATGGAGGGTAGAAGGCTCAACTTTTATTCAGCTAAAGAATTGATTCGAAACAGTCAATGTTCGCCACTCAATCTAGTGATGAAGTTTGAGATCTTCTATCGGCATCATCACTTCACTACTAACTTGCAAAAATAAATTGACCAACATTCATTGTTTTTTATGCAGATTGGGATGTTTGAGGTTGTCAGTAAGTTTAGAAGGGGCCATTTCTGACAGTTAACCTAGCATTGTGTAAAAGAGGGGCATACCCCATATTTGATAGAATGCTTCATAACATCACTGGATACGGGTACTTAGTCAATGCTTTTATTTGCACTTGCCGAAAGAACTTCCTACATAATTAACACGCTTCTAAACTTTCCCCCCAGATACGTACTGTCTCGCTGCTTCCCAACTGCACCGTGCAGAGTCTGCAGACAAAACTTTGACATGATATTTCACTGCAGGACATGACTCAATTAAGTGGCATTGGATTCTGGTTTTCTCTGCACTCGCCAGAAAAGCACGAGTGGTGTGGTTTTGGTTCTGATTTGTGTAGCATTAAGTGGTAGAGATCAATGTGTTAACTATACTTTTGAAGATGTCAAGATGGAAATATAAAATCAAACGTGATGACAGGCCATATATATCATTCCTTATTCTGCATAATAAGTAGCTCCTTTGTATAGGTCCTCATCTGCGCATATACAACGCTTAAAAGGAAAAAACCACGAGAGTGGAGTGCCCACACCGGCACACCCCATGTGGAAAAGCTCCGTAGTTTTCTTTTTCTCTCGTGAAATCCGTACTTTTTATAAGTTCCAACTACTTTTGTTAACCACCACCCAGAGGAAGTCAGAAAGCCACTCATGAGTCATTTCTCTCCGTCTCTCTTGTGCATATCTTTGATCAGTAATAAAGGTGACGAAAAGTGATTGAGTTCTGTGCTGTAAATTGTAACGAGGGTCTGAGTCGAGTGTTTGGAGAGAGAGAAAAAGGGGGAGATTCAGTCATCACTTATTTGCTGTGGGGGCATCTTAAAAACGACAACCGAGAAAGCAAGAATGCAAGAACCATGCCTCCTATCCTATACAAATCCCCATAACTTTCGTAATTTTCTACCATCAAAAGAACGAATCTCTCTGCCTTTTTCTCTCACTCTCTCTTACATAATTAGACATTATAGTATCTCATAATCTTCATCATAATAATAATTGTTTTTAAGGGAATGAGGAAAAGGCCCCCCATGGCGCAAAGAGAGGAGAGCATATGCTTGTGGGGACATGATCAAAGACAATCCCAAATGATGTGCTCATTAGATGGCCAGAGAAACATGGACAATTTTCTTTTCTTCTGCGAAACAAATTGAAAGCGAATGGAATTCTTTTTTGGGGTGAGAATTTTATTGGAGGGGCATTGACTACCCCCACAAGACCGTGATGAGCCAATTTTAACAAAACCCGAGACGCGCGTGCTCGTCTCTCTACCAAATGGATTCCGCAAAACCTCATCATTATTCCCATTGGAGCGTGTGGAACACAAAAAATGGGAAGCGATTGGTATCGTTTATGTAGCCATTGGCTTGGGAAAGAAAGCGAAAAATCCAGAGTTTTTAACATATATGAGTGTCAGTAGCCTTTTTTTGTTTTCTAAGCAAGTGAGGTGGTGTTTGTAAGTAGAAATATCGGGGTTGTAGAAATTTTTTCTAGATTTGTGAAAAAAATATACTATTTTATAATAAAATATTGTTTAAAAATATTAAAGGCCGTAGATTTTTTAATATATTAGTGTCAGAGGTTGGGGCAAGTTAACGTGCACTATTTGAGGCACAGATCTGGATCCACTCAAAGCACCAAACTCAACTCCCCCACCCGCAGGCCACGACACAAACACTCTCACTGCCACTCGTGCCGGTCTTTGTTTTATGGTAAAGGCTTGGGATCCCGATGCCGTCCCGATAGGAGCTGGCCCCTGTTTTTTTTTTAAATTTGATTTACAGGGGCTGGAAATGTCATTTCCAGCCCCTGTCGGGAAATGATCGGGATCCCATCGGGTCCCAAGTTTATACTTTCAAATGGGAGAGAGAGAGACAGATGACGGAGTTGAGTGTTTAGAGAGAGAAGAAAATCCAAAAGAGAGAGAGGGAGAGCTGCTTAACTTTTCTTTTTCTTTTTTTCTAAATGGAGAGCTGCTTAACTAGCTTTTAAGCTTCACTGCTCACTTGCCCAGAACCCAGAACATATAGCAGCAGAAGTAAAGCAAATGGTTCATCTGTCTCTGTTCCTCCTGCTGCAGCAAGGCAGTCTCTGCAACTGGGCTAGAAACAAGGCGGTGGTTTGGCTTTTGTAGTGAGTTTGACTATTGTTATTTATTATTTTTGAAGGGAAAGAGAGCAGTAACAAAGAGAAACAAGAGGAAGACCTTCTTTCATGGGTAAGCAGTATTCTCATGCCCCAAAGCTGGTTTTCAATTCGATTTGGAAAAGAAGAGAGAAAAGGGAAGATTTATACCTACTTATTGCTATTTTTTTCTCCTTTTCTTTCAGGAAGCTTTTTGCTCGCGTAGTTTCTTTATAGAGAAATTCAACCCGGTGTCATTTTATCTTTCCTTTTTCTTTCCTTTTAGCAAAGGCAACTCTCAGCATCCTCTTCTAGGCTCCTTCTAATCAAACTACACGGGAATACTTCTTTTAACTCCGGACTGTCTTTTCATTTCTTTTTTCCTTACCTCTCTTTTGTTTGTGTTTTGCAGGAATAAGAGAAAGAGAAACACTTTGCTCCTTTTCATCACAAGTTGTTAGGTAGTGTTTCTGTGTGGTTGAGAAAGAAAGATTGCTTGTACAGACAGAGAGAGGAAGACAACACTTTACTTTCTCTGAGCGATGGAACCAAGAAGAACTAAACTTGAGGGTTAGTTGGTTTGGTGTGTGAAATTCTTGTACCAACCTCCTTTCACCCATGGATGGTTATGAAGCAACAAGAATTGTGTTCTCAAGAATCCAGAACTTGGACCCTGAAAATGCATCCAAGATCATGGGTCTACTACTTATCCAAGACCATGGTGAAGAAGAAATGATTAGGTTAGCATTTGGTCCCGAAGCTCTTGTCCATTCGGTGATTCTCAAAGCCCGGAAAGACTTGGGACTGACCTCGAACTCTCCGTCCGCGCCTTCGACTCCATCATCTCCTTCCCCTTTCCTCTCAGGCAACCCACTTTCTGTCTCGAGGCAGACTTCCTCTCCTTCCAGGCTTCTTCGTGGGATTAATCTTCCTCCTCCTTTAACCCTTCCCAACCCTTCTTCTGCCAGTTCAACTTATTGGGCAGCTTTGTCTGAGCTTCAAAACGCAGATGACTTGATTAGTCCCAATAATTTAGCTGTTGGGTCCTCCTCTTCAATGAACACTTCTACTTGCTCTTTACCCTACTATGGAAGCGGAACCACGGATGTGGTCGATGACTTTCAGCTCCACGACCAACTTACTTTCATCAACGATGGTTCCCCTACTATCGGGCCCAAAAACCAAGACTTGTTTTACCCTCAAACAGAATTGGCCTCTAGTCCGACTGGTGCTGGTGGCGACCCTATGCTTTTTCCTTCTTACGCTAGTTGGGGAGGGTCTGTACACCGCAGAAGCTTCTCGGTTAGTGATGTCTGCTTGGGCTCCGAGGACCCAAATTCCGGGTTTGGTTGGAAACCTTGTTTGTATTTTGCCAGAGGGTACTGCAAGAATGGCACTAGCTGCAGGTTCTTACATGGGGGGCTTGGGGATTCGGTGGATGGTTCTGCAATTGTTGGTTCACCGAGCAAGACTGATATGATGGACCAGTGCCATGAAATCCTGAGATCTAAATCTGCTCAGCAACAAAGATTGGCTGCAGCTTCTCAGCTCGTGGCCTCAGCTCCTTTTCCTTTCTCTCAGAAGTCTATAAATATGCTCTTACAGCAGCAGCAAAATGATACTCATAGGTATAGAACTTGTAGAAGATTGTACTTATCAAAAAAAAAACTTGTAGATTATAGTATGCAAAATCTTGGTGGTTTTGGTTTTATTCTTTGTCTGATTGCTCTGTGTACATGTAGGGCGGCAGCGGCTCTAATGATGGGTGAGGATATGCACAAGTTTGGGCGATCCCGGCTTGAACAAAACGATTATTCGATGAATGGTGGAGCTGGAATGGTGAACCCGGCGTCGAGGCAGATTTACTTGACTTTCCCTGCCGATAGCACTTTCAGAGAGGAAGATGTCTCGAATTATTTCAGGTTCCATTGGGTTTGTTGTCTATGACATTTTAAAGCTTGTGGAATGTAGTAGTGTTGTGACTGAATTGTTTTGATTTGGTTGTTGAAGCTTTTATGGGCCGGTTCAAGATGTTAGGATCCCATACCAGCAGAAGCGAATGTTTGGATTTGTTACTTTTGTTTACCCGGAGACTGTGAAGCTAATTCTTGCCAAAGGGAATCCTCATTTTGTTTGTGATGCTCGTGTTCTTGTCAAACCTTACAAGGAGAAGGGCAAAGTTCCGGACAAGTACAGGCACTCTCTCTTACTCGCTCTCACTTTTAATCTTGGCTCTCTGCTCATAATTGCTTGAACTTCAAGTTCTGCTGTATTGTGCTAATGCAGTAATGCTACTTTCTAGTTTCAGGAAGCAACAGCAGCAACAAGTAGAGAGGGGAGATTACTCGCCATGTGGCACTCCTAGCGGAGTTGATGCTAGAGACCCATATGATCTCCAGCTCGGTAAGCAAGCTATTTTCTTGGCATTTCCGTTGCTTCAAAAGGTAATAATTGATATACTTGTAGTGTGATGATCACGTTCTACTTACAAATTTGTCTGTTTGGATACTTACTGAAAGGAGCAAGAATGTTTTACACTACTCAAGACATGCTGTGGAGGAGGAAGTTGGAGGAGCAAGCTGATTTGCAGCAAGCCCTTGAACTTCAAAGTAGAAGGCTAATGGGTTTGCAGCTTCTTGATATCAAGAAGCATCACCATCGTGCACTCTCCACCGTCAGCCCCATTCCATCCCCTACTCAGTCTCCAAATCCGTTTAATCAGAACACAATGCTTCATTCGTTCCACAGCAGCCAAGAAGTCCCAGAAGGTATATGACTACCAAATTGCCGAACTTTTTTTTTTCTCTTTTAAGAATTGGAATGAATTTTTCAGGGCTGAATTCTTTGATTGCAGAGAATTCTTCTAGTGCTGCACCGGCCATTTCTGCTGCTGCGGCCATTTCTGCCACTGCTTCTGCTGATCAGCAGCTGTTGCAGCAAACAACTATCGCTGCTGTTTCAGGCAAAGAATTGACTGATTACAGTGAAAATGCCTATGGTAATGGCAATGGGAAGCAGAGCCCTCGTGGAGAAAGGGGTGTGCGGGAATGGTATGGAACTTTTTGCATTCAGGTTAAAAGAAAGATGACCAAGATTTGTAGAACCTCCTTTTGTTTATTAGATCTGTAACAAGTTTCTAGTTTTAGGCCATGTAAGATGTTCTACGTAGTTTCCAAACAATATCAACAGTTCAAAGATTGTTCGTTTCACAATTGAGTGCAGTTTGGAGCATAACCTCCCTGATAGCCCCTTTGCATCTCCAACCAAAGCGGCTGCAGACTTCATGTCTGCCTTGGCCAATGGTTCTCGCGAGGCCAATAACCCAGATACCTGTGATGCAGCTGTTAACAATAAATTGGCCACTTCATCAATACTCCCGGCTGCATCAACACTGGATGTGGCATCATTCAAATCTTTCAACTGCCAAATGCCCAGGTACTCATACTAAGTGCCATCAGTTATCATTACGCAATCCTTCCTGATTTTTATGCTCCCTCTTTGTAATCTGAAATGTGATTTCGTTTCAGATTCTCCTCTGGCCATGGGGCCATTGGAATGTATGCCGGCACCGGTGGACCAATTGGGATTTAGCTTCCTACTGTCAGGTAAATTAACTTTGGTTCTTTCTATTGAAACTGCATACATTATTTGTTTTCTTCAGCATGCAAACGATTTATGATTATTTATGCTGAACGAAGTTGGTTTTTGCTTTGTTTCCTTTTGTTTTGGCTATTTTTTGTTCATGTATACAGGAAGATTAAGAAGTATAACCAAACAAAGTGCCCCCCATATCAAACAAGGTCTGTTGAGAATCACCATCACTCGCGGCGATCACCATCATCACCATCAATACTATACAACTTACTACCATACAAAGTGCATACGTGAAAGGCAGAAAAGGAAGTGGGTCACCCGTTCCTTTCTTTGTTGTTGTTGTTGTTGTTGTACTATTTTCATCTCTCGTTTCTGTAGTTGAAGTTGAACCACAGGTAAAAAAGAAGATAGAAAGAATCATTGTCCATGTGTAGTAGTAACTTACCAGCACTGTAATTTCTCACTTTCCATTGCTTCCCTAGAAGAAAAAAAGCCCAAATCTAGTCTTTAGTCCTCAGTCGTGTTTTTAGGATATGTAATCAAATCTTTGTACATCTGAAGCAAGAGCCAGAGAAGCAAAAGAGGCAATAGCAGAATATAACTACAAGCCTGATTGGTAGCCCAGAAAGGGTAACTTATTAGAGTTGAAAGGGTTGGAAGCTGTTAAGGAGAGGGAAAGTAAACAATTACAATGTGGGAATTGGGAAATGGGAAATCTTACCATTCTATCATTTTCATGTATTTTGCTCTTTATTTGTAGTTCCAGTTATACGAAAGTACATCACATTCCTTAGGTTACCAGACAGAAAGAGAGATTGGAAAGAAAATCAGAAAGAAAAAGTGAGTTTTCAGCCTAACTGGTCTGTCTGTGTGACTCTCTCTTTACCTTTCCTGTTGCTCTTTGATTTTCAGGAGGTATTTGTCTCTTTGTTATTACAACATCTTTTTGAAAATTTCCCCCCCTTTAATTATTAGTGGGGTCTATCTTTAATTTTTCCATTATTGGAAGGGAAAGAGGGGGAAAGAAAGAAGGCCCACAAAGCGCAGTGTTCACACTTCACATGGGGTGGTGCTGACACTCAGTGTGGGTCCTGCTCATTTATAGGATGCCAGGTTGTGTGTGGGTCCTACCCATACCACCCACCCATGTGAGTGATACGGCACACTTTCTTCCCCTCTCTGTCTCACTTTTCATCTCAATTGTTTGGTTTTGAAACTTTTTAAAAAAAATTTAAAAATAGTGAGAATATTTTCTATTATCAGTAAAAATTGTTTTAAAAAATAATACTATTAAATTATATTAATATACGTGATGAACGTTAGAATTTAAATTTAAATTTAAATTTTAGAATTATGTCTTGGCCACTAACTGGCGGGAAAGGACACGAACAGTTCTTAAATTAGATGTAGATGCGCTCGTATGACAAAATTGCGCGGTTTTATAAGAATCTTTCCGATGTGGGACAAAGTTTTTGACAGGAGTGAATTATTTGTCCTTAACTGTAGTATCTCGGAGTTGGTAGCCATAAAGGTTAAGCCAAAAAAGAGAAACAGACTGAGTGGCTGTGGATAAGAAGAAGCCGTCAGCTTTGGCTTTATTTGACACAGGAGCCGTAATGGGTGACCAGACGGTGTTTCGGCCGTCGTGAGAGTGAGTGATAGAGTGCTTCATATTGAGCCCTGATTGGTTTTCTTAGAAGGTCATCATTGGGTTCTTTTGGCAATCGTGGCGCAAAGTTATCCTCATGGGCATAATCCTGGTCCCAATTTGATCAAGACATGTTTGTCCGCACCGATATGATTGTAGTTTGTAGAATTTAGTTTATACAGCTAAAAAGGATTACGTTCCGGGTTGTTCGTGAATGGATCGGAAAGAAGGAAAAAAATCTTTGGGGTATGATTTTGGTTGAAATGACTAATCATGATGTTAAACAGAACTATATGCTGTGGAAATTAGAAGATAGGAAACTACATTTAGGTCCAAAATAGTAGTCCTGGAAAGAAGAAAATGGCCGTCTTGTTCTCTGCAAATATTCCTGCCGAAAAAACTAATGGAAGTTACGGGTTACCTCAGTAGAACTGTGGTTAGACGTTGATTCGTGGTGTCATGTCTCTTCCTTTTCATCCCCGCCGAGCCCCACTCAATGTAGTGCAAGTAATATGGGAATCTGTGTAGGAGTGTAAGGTGGCAAAGGGTTTGTCTGTCCTCCCCTCAAGGTAGAATAACCTGTGGACAAGTCTGTTGGCTCTTTCCTATAGACTAGTGGGCAAATATGCTAGTGGTTGCCAAATCACTACAAAATGTTATTCCTTCACAATTTGTTCAAACTTGGGCTGGATGGGTTCTCTGCATGTTTATGAATTCTGGGTAGGACTCCTGTCTTTCCTCTACCGTTTTCCAATACAGTACAGGAAGTTGATAAGGAATCCTTAGTTTTATACTTTTTTTTCTCTCTAAATCTATCGTGATAGAACTATATTTGAATAGTTTTTTTCCTTTAAAAATTGGGAAATTTGTTTTTTAGTCCTTAGGTTTTGGGTCCTTTTTAATTTTAGTCTTTAACTTTCAACCTTCAAAATTTTAGTCCTTGAACTTTCATCTTTGTAAAATTTAGTCCTTCCGTCAGTCTGCCGTCAATTTTTGTACCGGTCGACCGTCAATTTTGAAGCGGTCGACCGGATATATGTTTTGAAAGTGAGCGGTCGACCGGTACATGAAGCGGACGACCGCTTCATAGCGGACGACCGCTACATGTACCGATCAACCGCTTCATATACCGGTCGACCGGTACAAATTTGACGGCAAACTGACGGCAGACTGACGGAAGGACTAAATTTTACAAAGATGAAAGTTCAAGGACTAAAATTTTGACCCTCTAAAATTCATGACTAAAAATGAAAAGGGATTAAAACCTAAGAACTAAAAAGAAAATTTCCCTTAAAAATTATATAAATTACCTTAGAAACTCTTAAGAGATAAATACACTTGTACCCTCAAACAATGAGATAATTGATATGTTACACCCCTACTGTCACATTGTACCGTACCCACCATCAATTAATTTCGGACATTTTCCACGTTAAAATTAGACATACAAAATATATTTATCACGAGTCTTAATCATTGAAGTTGGCCCAACTCTTTCACCAGCCCATCCAAATCCCTTGAAGAGCTGCCTCCATCCCTCACTGCTTCAAATGCCTTATCCCTCAACTCCTTCGCCTTGGCTTTCTCCGCGCTATCCCCGCTCAATGACTCAACAATCACCCTCCCCAACTCGGCCGGGTCTGGCACCGAGTTGGTGCCCTCGCACACCGTCACGGCCACGCCCATGCATTCGACTAGCAACCTCGCATTCACGAACTGGTCCGCCTCCATGGGCCAGCCCAGGATCATCGTCCCACTCACTATACCTTCCAGCACTGAGTTCGACCCGCAGTGACTCAGAAACCCACCCACAGCCCGGTGACTCAATATCGTTAGTTGTGGGGCCCATCCCTTTAGTATAATGCCCCTACCTTCGACCCGTTTCTCAAACCCGTCTGCCACCTGCTGGGTTGCGCCTGTTTTTACGACCCATACGAACCGGATCATGCTCTTTTCGAGTCCCGAAGCCAAGGCCTCCATTTGCCGTTTATTCAAAAACTTCTGGCTTCCGAAGCAGACGTAAAGAACCGACCCGTCGGGGCACCCATCAAGCCACGTAAGCACATGGGTAGCGAAATTCGAGTCCGGGTTTCCCCGGTCCGCCCCTTCGTTAATGCCCACTAAACTCAACGGTCCAACCGCGTACACGCGCGGGTGTCCTATGACCCTCTTAAGGTGATCTAGGTACTCGCTTTCCAATTCGCTGAAGCTGTTAATAATGCACCCCCAACTCGAAGTATTTGCGAGCATGCCATCCCTCAGGAACTCCTTTTCCGGGTTGGATTCCTTGAATATGCGGAGCGCGAAAGGCAGAAGCTCCTGCTTGAAGGACGGTGATCTCGGAAGATCAGGAAAGTGAACAACCGGCTGCTCATGAGGAAAGGTTGGTGCGTTACGCCATAAGTACTCCAGGACGGAGGCCACGAGCGCACCGGACGAGTAGAAAGCGATCCTGGGGATGCCGAGCTGGTGAGCGAGTTTGAGTGTCCAACCGAGGAAGAAGTCGGAGATGATGGCCACAGGGGGAGAAGGATGGGAGCGGAACCACTGGAGTATCGGGTCGTAGAGGTCGCGTAAGGCAACCATGATGGGGAGGTTTCCGGCAACGCCGAGGTCCTTGACGTTCTCGACGCCTTGTGGTATGTTGGGGTTGGGAGGGAAAGGGAGGACCAGGGTTTGGATAGAGGGGTGGGCTGAGAGGAGAGGCGTGAGAGTAGGGAGGTTCTTTGGGGTGACCAAGATGGTGATGGATAGGCCACGGAGAGAGAGTTGGTGGGTGAGATCAAGGAGTGGGAGCATGTGGCCTTGGGCTGGGTAGGGAAAGACCAGGATGTGGGGGAGCCTGGAACTAGTACCGCCGGAGCTCGAAGACATGGCGGTGGCCTTGGTGTTCTTGGCGTCTGAGCAAGCCATTTGGTTCGGTTTTTTGCTCGCTTCAATTATGCTTTTTCTGAGCCACGACTCTCTTGCCTTAAAACTCTTCCTGGGGAGATATGACTGGGTTCTCTGTGGTCCTACCCACCGACAGCCCCGGTTAGAAGCGTGACAGTCGACAGACATGTAAGACTTTAATGAGGGAGTCCGGACGGTAGGGCTTTTCTCGATGGTGGGTGACTGGAAGATAGCTTTTCCTAGTGCCCGGTAAGTTTCTCGGAAGAGTCACCGTTGGGTTTAGCTTTTCCTGGACAATGGTTGGAGAATCTTCTGCAAAGGTCCCACCGTCCCAGAAAAGATTATAGATGATAGGGTTCCAGTGGCTCACGATTCTGGGTATTTTCGAGGGAGGTATGAACTTCCACTGTTGTACCTGATGAATGGAAAAGCCCATTTTTTATGGGTCCATTTAGCCCTCCATGACTTTGTACAGAGTCCCCCTCCCAGCTCTGATAGGTTGATTTGTAATTTCTGCTCTTCGACACCTTTTGAAGGGTATTTGTAATTTTGTTGAGGTAATCTTTGTGAATCTGTCATGGGTCAAATTCATGTATTTTCCTGAAATACATGCACCTTGTCAATACAATGCTCGGTATAGTAAATTTATTAAATGCAGAATATTTCAAAAAATATGACTTCAACGCAAGCATATTTTCAAATCTCTTGATTATAGCATTTTCTTTATAATTTTTTGGGATAAATACAAAATCAATTCCTATATTATACGCAAAAATCGATTTAGTCCCTGTGATATGAAAATCATCGATTTAGTCCCTATGATTCTATTTTCGTTTGTTATTGGTCCTCCATCAGAGACTAATTTTATCACTTTCTGAAATCACAAGGACTAAATCGATGTTTTTCATATACCACAGAGACCAATTTTACATTTATCCCTAATTTTTTTTTAAATTATACAATACAATTTAAAGAGAGATAGACACATCAATAAGACATATAATGTTGAACATTTTACATCGATAACATTTAACAGTGTAAGTTATTGTGTTTATTATTTTTTTAAAATTACACAGTATAATTCCACATAAAATTATAGAAGATTTTGACCTCAAGAAGCTCTCTAATCGCGTGCACAATCTTTAGCTAGCCTCTTCTATGCATACCCGCATTGCTCTCCTTCCCAATTATGCAGTTAATTATAGCAATCAGCACCTTCCTGGTGGTGATAAGAAAGGACAAAAATCTTAATTTCACATAAGCCCATTTAATAAAATCACCCTTGGAATAAAAAGCACTTGTCACCGAGATAAAACCAGATTTCTGGACACAATCTCTGTTTTTCACAGCTAACCAGAAGATGAACTGGTATCCTGCATGCATTACAGCTGGTCTTTAAAATAACAGATCTCAAACTCTTTACATTTGAGCAGATTAATATATCATTTCCGAACACATTACCAGACTATATAACTCCTTAATGCTCGTTAAGTTTTTGTTTTGAGATACCTTTTCATTAAAGTCACCAATGCACTCTCTCGTGGGGGAAGACATGAAAGGACTTAATTACAGAATATTCCCCTAGTTTTTGTTTTGGTTTTGGTTCTCAGTTTAGGGTGATTTTCTCATTTCACGTTCGTGTGTGTAGTATATATATATGTTGAATTCATGTGATTGTATCCTTAATATCTGGAACCGCACTAAATTGACTCTAAGATCTTATTTTGTGATCTAGGAAAGCCAGTGAGGTTCTTATGTGCATATTAATGATGGTGGCCATCATGGTGCCTACTGCCTGCGTCTGCGCTTGCCATTTGATTCGATTTTCTCATGCTTTCCTTCAATGGTGCTTTTTTCTGATCAGCGACAACTACCCAAATTCTGGAGAGAGAAGGTCGGGTTCTCTGCGTTCCTACCCATCTACAGCCGCGCGTCTCAGTGAGAATCTCACTTCTTCGAGACTATCTGCTCGAAACTAGTAGACATGCGCGAGTCTGAGGGAGACCAGACTATTTATATAACTTTCTTTTCTTGCATTTTTTATTGTTTTGGTGATCGATACGTAGAAAATTGTGCAGAAATAGAAAATTACGACGAATAATTACGTCGTTGGTGGCAGTAAGTTGTCTTCGTGATTCTAATTTTACCTTTTCTCTTTATGGGCTTTAACCATTTTCACCTAGACAAAAAGATTGATCGTGTATTTGACACATCTTAATATTATCAATTTTATTATATTTAATTAATTTAGATATCTCATACTCTCTAAATAGTTCACAACATTCTACTACGCTCCGCAATCCCAACGCTCACGTGGGCTAGTTATACACTAGATTTTTTTAGTCCTAGGCTAACACTACAATATCGGCGTCATTCCAGCGCTGCGCGATTGTTTTTTATTATTTTTATTCAATAAAATGACAATTTTATCTTTATATTTTTTATAATTATATTTGTATACAATAAAGTCACCATTTTACTAAATTAAAATGACAATTTTCGACTAACATAATGATGGGAGTGTATTGATAATTGAGAAAAAAATATAAGAAATTAATGATCTGTTATGTTAAATGTCATAGACTCAGTAATAACAATAAATATGAAAAATTAATAATTTAATATTTAAAATGTCAGAACTTTAACAATCTCGAATGAAATTTTTTTTTTTCAAAACGTAATTATCAACTAGAGACAAGAGGATATAAAGAGAGCGTTTGTTTCCAATATTTTGATCCCTTAGTATTTTTAAACAATCATAAAATAATCTATTTTTTTTTATTAAATTATAAATTAATATTATACTATTTAATTAAATCTTCTCTCTCCTCACTTTTCTATAAAATACCATACTTTTTCGCAAATCTCAATACTCAAAATTTCCAAAATCTCGATATTTCCACAAACACATACCACCAAAATATAACTTTTTTTTAGAATATATGTAGTTTACAAAATTCTTATACAGTGGACAACAAGATAATTTTAAAGTCAGCTAATGCATTTTATTCTACAGCGCTGGCACCGCAGATGATTATACATATTCTCTATACCAAAGCATCTATCACTCACTTGCTTGGAGCTGACCTAATGCTTTTACCAGTGCATCCAAATCCCTTGAAGAGCTCCCGCCATCCCCTACTGCTTCAAACGCTTTATCTCTCAGCTCCTTTGCCCTAACTTTCTCTGCACTTTCCCCGGTCATCGACTCAGCAATCACTCTTCCCAACTCGGCCGGATCGGGCACCGAATCCGCGCCCTCGCACACCCTCACTGCCATGCCCATCTCCTCCACCACCAGCCTCGCGTTCACGAACTGGTCCGCTTCCATTGGCCATCCCAGGATCATGGCCCCGCCCTGTATCCCTTCCAGCACCGAGTTCCACCCGCAGTGACTTAGAAACCCACCCACTGCTTTGTGACTCAGTATCTTCACCTGCGGGGCCCATCCCTTTATTATCACTCCCCTCCCTTGGACCCGTTCCTCGAACCCGTCAGGGACGACGCCGTACCCGTTCACCAACTGTTGGGCCGTGCCCGGCTTAACGACCCACAGGAACCGGGTTCCGCTCTTTTCGAGCCCAGAAGCCAAGGCCTCCATTTGCTGTTTGTTCAACAGCTTCTGGCTCCCAAAGCAGACGTAAAGAACCGACCCGTCGGGGCACCCATCGAGCCAAACATGCACGTTGGTACCCGAATCCGAGTCTGGGTGGTTCCCAACCCCTCCGTCATGGATCCCCACTAAACTCAGCGGGCCAACCCCGTAGACGCGCGGGTGCCCCATGACTCTCCTGAGATGGTCCAAGTACTCGCCTTCTAAGTCGTGGAAGCTGTTAAAAATGCATCCCCAACTCGATGTATTTGCGAGCATGGCATCCTTCACGAACTCTGAATCGGGATCGGATTCCTTGTACAAGCGGAAAATAGAAGGCAGATGCTCCTGCTTGAAGGACGGCGATTTTGGGAGATCGGGAAAGGAAACGACCGGTAGCGAAGTAACGACTCGTGCGTTGCGCCAACAGTGATCGAGGACGGAGGTCAAGAACGCACGTGTGGAGAAGAAAGCGATCCTGGGGATACCGAGCCGGTGAGCGAGGCGGAGAGTCCAGCCGAGGAACAAGTCGGAGATGATGGCCACGGGGGGAGAGGGGTGGGAGCGGAACCAGTGAAGTAGTGGGTCGTGGAGCTTGCCTAAGGCGTTTATGATAGGGAAGTTTCCGGTGTTGCCGATATCCCTGACGTTCTCGACGCCTTGGGGTATTTTGGGGTGGGCTGGGAAGGGGAGGACCAGTGTCTGGATGGACGGATGGGTGGAGAGGAGAGGGGCGAGGATGGGGAGGTTCTTTGGGGTGACCAAGATGGTTATGGAGAGGCCGCGGAGGGAGAACTGGTGGGTGAGATCAAGTAGTGCAAGAATATGGCCTTGGGCTGGGTAGGGGAAGACCAGTATGTGTGTCGAACTGGCACTGTTTCCGGATGTCTCAGACATGGCGGCTGGCGCTGGCCCTTTCTCTCTCAAAGCGAGAAACACGAAGGGAGTGAAAATATCCCGCGGCTGAAAAATATCTTTTGATTTAATCTTGTGGCTGAAAATCTTCCTCCGACTACTGTATGCCCTAGGGACCAGTCTTGTATTTTCCTGACAATGATTGATGAACAGACAAGGTTAGACAGATAACCACGATCGCATCGAATTACTTAAGGCTATTTGTTTAAGATATAACAACCTTCTCAAAAATTTCGCACACTTTTTAATCAATTTTAATATATTTTTATTAATTTTAATAATTTTTTTATTCATTCTAATAACTTTTCATCGATCTTAATAATATTTTACAAATTTTAATACACTTCTCATAAATCTTAAAAAAATGACACTACTTTTAAAAAAAATACACACATAAAAACTGTTTCTGACATCTAAACAAAACATAACCAAAAGGGTTAGATAAAAAAATAAAAAATAAAAAATAATACTCAAGGCTCAGTACGAGAAGATGGTTTTTATCAGCGCCCTTTGATTTGTCAAATGGTTAATAGACTTGTACAAATAACACAAAAATGGGTACGGATTCGTTATTAGACTTGTACAAATAACAGAAAAAAAGGTAACGATCATCTCTTGAAGAGGGATTTTTTAAGATATTTTAGTTTGCGTTTGTATCAAATATTTCATAAAATATTTCACCAACTCTCAATAAAATACTACAATATAATATATCTCCCATAAAAAAATATAAAAAATTACAAAAATATAAAAAATTACCTCTCTCTTCACTTTTTCACTAAACCTAATACCAACACTAAACTCAATACCAAAAATTTTACAACACAAACATAACCTTAATAGAAGAATTGAGTTTCATCTAAAATATCTAATAGTTTTAATTAATTTCAGTCTTTTAAATTTTTAGATGAAATACAGTTTATTTTTTAAGACATCTTTAAGAATTGAGTTTCATCCAAAATATCTAATAGTCTTAATTAATTTTAATTTTTTAATTTTTTTTTAAAATACAATCACTCCTAAAGAAATAATCTGTTCTCCATCCCATCCCCTCCCCTCCACCGTCTATGTCCTCCGGGAGGAGGAGAATGAGGATGAGCAGGATCGCAGAAGGGTTGTTCTCCCCTTCTATGCCCCCACCAGATCAAGACGAGGTAAAATTCCCTGGAGTTCTCGTTCCAATCCCTCCATCATCTCAATGTTTTTGTTATCGTTCCGGTTATATTTTAAGGAGGATATTGAGGGTGCGTTGGCACAAAATATTTCACCAACTTCTAATAAAATACTACAATATAATATCTCTCTCTCATAAAAAAATAAAAAAAATTACATCTCTTCACTTTTTCACTAAACTCAATACCAACACTAAACTCAATACCAACACTAAACTCAATACCAAAAATTTTACAACACAAACATAACCTGAGTAGACTATACGTTGGTAGTTATGGGACATGATGGATTTTTTTTTATTTTGGTTGATTACAATTTTCTCCGTCAAACTTTCACTCAATTCTCAAATACTCTCATAAATTTTAGAGAAATTGGGAATAAAGTCACTATGTTTCATTTTTTTACTAGAGGGCGTTTGTTTGCTCGAAATTTCGAGCAAAACAAACGCGATTAGTTGCCCCAACGTATTGAACCGTACACATTTTAGGACGTTTTTGTCCTTGAAACAACATTTCAAATTACCAAATATGCCCCATCAACAAAGGGTCTCTTAAAGCATTCGGAGGGCAAATTTGGAATGACGAAATACGATGTCCCCACCGTGCCAGAAAAACAGAACCGTCTGTCAGATCTCCGACCAGCACCTGACAGCTGCAGATAGCAAAAAAACAATCAAAAGGTACCGTTACTGGAGCGAAAAAGTGGGGAAGTAAAAAAAAATCACGTAAACATAAGCGGTCAACAAATTGCCGCGTAACCAAGAAAGCAAAAAAAAGGCCAACAGCAACAGACAAAACCCACGTGGGTAGTGGAAAAAAAACAATAAAAAAACAAATAAAGATTTCAATCATTACTTTTTAAAATTGCCTTAAAATTTTTTAAAAATATTTTAAAATTATAACAACTTTTCACAAACCCAAAAAATTTCTAACTTCACAAGATTCCCAAAATTTTAGGAATATTCCCCGAAATTTCGGCAAACAAATGCCCCTATATATAGTCACTCAGTCCATACTCTCGTGACTATTTGGTCATGCCGTCAAACTTCCGTCAATCCATTTAACGAAATGTCTTGTCACGTCATCGCCACACGTCAACCAGATTAACATGTCATCTAGAATCCTTAAGCAAAACGCTGCGTTTAGTCATGTAAATTAAAGAAAAATTGACAATATGGTCACTAAGTTTATACCACGCTGATGATTTAGTCAATAGGTTTCTTTCTTTACATTATGGTCACTGAGTCCATACCCGTGTGACGATTTGGTCCTTTATTCATATTATTGTCAATCCATTTAACAAAATCCAATGTCACGTCAGCTTTAAACACGTCACCGAAACACGTCATACAAATTAAACACGATAAAAATTATCATTTTACATGTAAATAAAAAAATTACTTTTTGATTAAATTGACCAAATTTTTTAATGAAAATATGAAATATCTGAAATTATAATTGTTAAGTGAAATGTGACAAAAATAATACCGGAAAGTGAAAGTAAATAGTGTCAACATTCATATAATTAAAGTATGATAAATGTATATATCATTTAATAAAAAGATAACAGTCTATAAGTGAAATTTTCTGCCTTGACTATGTCTATATGGCATCAAAGATCGTCCATATTCAAGCAAAGATTTATTAATATTAGCACGAAAAGAAATATTTATTGTAACTCACTACCATAATGGCGGAGCCCTGTGTGGATGTGACAGAAGCTAAAAAATAAAGAAATAATAATAATATATATCATGATTTCTTTCCACGCAGTACATGAATGAGATGAGATTCTAAATATGGCCAGTTGTCTTATCTCTTATCATCTTTTCCATACCTTGAAGCCTAATTAATTTTCTACTTTAGTAGGTTATGATCTACCGATAAACTTAACCTCATCATCAATCATGCTACCTTTGTTGATCCACTTGCAACAACTACCGCATGATAATATCACTTATTCTTAAGCAAGTAAATATAAATTTTCATTGCTTATAAAAAAATATAAATTTTAATGAAGTAGAAATATATTATTAGTTTATTACATTCGGGACAAAGTTAATGCCAATGGATTTATAGTATGAGCATAAATAGAAGCTATAATGACTTGTGTTTCCGAGTCAAAATAGAAGCTAGAATCTCAAATTGTAATTAACCTTTTTCCGTAAATATGAGACTATTTTGGTTGTATTTGAATGTTAAAATTTTGGGAGATTAAAATTTTAGTTTATTAGATTTGACAAAAAAGTGAAAAAATAGATTATTTTTAATATTTGTTATAATGAAAAATAATGATACGGTAAAAAAAGAGATTATATTATAATTTTTTATTATGTTAAAATTTTAAGGAATATTAAAATTTTGAGAACAAACGTAAGCAAATTGTTGCGTCCACGTAGATATCGACACTTTCTTTGACTAGCTAGGGTCATTGAACTCGCGGAATGATCAATTTGAGAATAGTCCAAAACCAGGAGAGGCAATTTGATAATAGCCCAAATAATAGGGACTAACGAAATACTTTTCCAAATTCGTAAGCAAAATTCGAGAGTAATATATATGCCGATGGAATTGTAATGTGATTAAAGAGAGACTCGTGCTCGATGTCTCTGATCAATCTGTGTCTGCTCTCTTATTCCCGCCAATCACGGCCTAAGTTTGAATCTTTCCTTGCCGTGTAGAGCTAAATCTTAACCCTCCTTCTACCTCATCTTTTTCCCTGTCATATATTTCGTTCACAGATTGTTGGCGAAGCGAGGGGTCGTATCGTATGAAACAAGGAAAATAAATGTAGAAGTATCTGAGAAAGAACTTCGACGTGGAACCCAAGAGGCCGTCCAATGAAGCGCTTGAGAGATGGAGAGCAGCGGTCTCCATGGTCAAGAATCCTCGGCGCAGGTTCCGCATGGTCGCCGATCTGGCCAAGCGTGCCGAAGCTGAAAGAAATCGCAGGAAACTCCAGGTCTCAATGGCTAACCTCTCTCCGTGTATCATATTTATATCTGAAAAGCGTTCTGGTTTGGAACTGCATGATCATTTTGTTTGATAGTATAGTCGTTTTTATTAGTTTGAATGCTTTCATTCTGTGCTCCGGCTCCCTGGTAAATGGTTGCACTGGCCTTGGATGAGTCATGGCTAACAGAGGCATTGATCAGTTCCGGATCATTACTAATCAGTTAAAGATGCAAAATGGTGCAGACCATTTTCCGAGCAACCGAACAGATCTCTTTTGGTTGAATATTAACAGCACTTGATCGAACATTTGTTTTCATTTTAATGATTGCTGTATTCTTGGGTTTTGTTTTGTGATTTTCTTGGATATTTACGTTCTAGACTCTTTCTGGGGAGAGAGAGATTTGCCCATTCATCAAACTTGTTTGACTAATACACAAAGCCTTGTAGTGGTTGGACCAAGGAAACGTCACGTTTTATGGAAAAGTCAATTTACCGCAACCGACAAAAGAAAAGGAGTTGGTTTTCATACATAAACGGACGAGTTCAGAAAGGATAGTAATAGGTAGAAGCAGCAGGAAAATTGATTGTTTTTTGGCGGTCAACTCCTCTGTTGCAATTAGCATGACGATAGTCTCCGAGGTATAACTAAGGCAGCCATGCTAATGTCGTATTCATATGCCTCAAAGTTGGTTTGCTTAGAAGCATGCTCATAAGAAAATGGATTGTTTTCTTTAGTGAGAACATGCTAATGTCGTATTCTTATGCTTCAAAGTTGGTTTCTTAAAAGCATGCTCATGAGAAAATGGATTGTTTTCTTTGGTTTCTCAATTGGGTGCTCGAGCTTTTCTTTCCCCTTTTTCTGACTCGTTTCAGTGTAGGAAAGTTTGACATTTTTAATGTAGTCTTTTCACACTTTCCTCCATTTGAATATGTTGCCAAACATGACTTGCGTCTTAAACTCTCCAATAGTACCATTAAAAATCGAGTAGCTTTTGTTCGTAGCAACATAATTCCATTGGTTCTACTGCCATATATTAATCTAGGTAGATATTTCACAAGTAGAAGAAATCAAATTCTCAAACATGTTTTCTGTCCTTTAGTAAAGTAATTTCAAGGAACTTGGTTGGTTATGGAATTTTAGCAGATTTTCTGAAGTAGTTGACAAGTAACCACGGAAGTATTCTCAATTAGTGCTAACTAAATTAAAAGACTAACGAGCAGAATCTAGCCCGAAAGGAGCTCTTCTATTCTCAGAATAGACCGATACTTGCCTAATGAGCTCTTCTTTTCTCAGAAAGGAACTCTTCTTTCTCAAAGTCCTTGAAACTTTTCTAATGTGGCGGGGACAACACGTACTTAGTGTAAGCCCCACTTAGACTAGTCTCCAGTATTTGATGCCATTCTTTTTCGTCTTTGTTTTACTAATGCTACCCATGACTTCATCTATATACATGGGGCCGAAACTTCTTCCTTTTCTGACCTCCAATCCGATTTCTTGAATCCTTTGGCAATGATGAATTACATTAGAGAGACTGACTCGGATCATTCGAAGCTCATGAAACAATATCCCAGTCAATTAGCATCAGAGAGTAACTCTGCAAAGTCATTTGGGGGAATCTTTTCAATTGAAAATTTGATGAATTTTGACCTGTAACAGTGCAGTGTAGCTATATATTCAAGAGCAAAATAATTATTTGTCAACTTTACCAAATGTCTTCACGAAGTATTTTGAGTATGGAACTGTTACGAATCTCTGTGAGACTGTATAGCAGCTGTTGGATATTCTTATACATGGAACGCTAAACTGCCTAATTGTTTGTTGGAGTACTAGTGCTTACACTACTTAAAGCCAACAACGCAACCACAATATTGAAATTTTTCTCCACCTGTACCTCTTATGCTTAACAAATCCGGAAAGATAAGGAGACAGGATTTTGTTTTTTGTTTTAACTTCTAGTACAAGAAAATTGAGAAAAGAGTGGGTTTGCCACTTGTTATTCTAAGTGCCAGAAATAAGTATATTAATAGCTTGAATAATAGATGAATTTTGGTACATTTTTGTGCTTCCACCCAGTTTTTTGTTTTTTCATGGTGTAACATAGTAAATTAATGTCAATTAAAGATTCATTAGAACTCCAAGAGAGAAGGCTCTGTATGCTATGGCTATTTGAACGTATGCTGAACTGTATGCATCATATAGCTTAAATCTTGCAGCGTAATCTCAAGTGCTGCTTGATTTACATTGATCTGCTATACTCATGCTACTGTGTCATTGTATTCTTACTGCTTGTGGCCAGGAGAAATTACGAACAGCTATATACGTGAATCAAGCAGCATTGCAGTTCGTTAGCAGGATTGACGGTATTGAATGTTATAAGTGATTCATCTACACTTCTATTTATTTTTCGAATTACATGTTCTTTTTTCAAACCCCATGAAGCTGGAAAGCAAGCTCATTACAATCTCACCAAAGAGGTTAGGGATGCTGGTTTTGGAATTGAACCTGATGAACTAGCATCCATTGTTCAATCCCATGACATCAAGGGTCTGGAGAATCATGAAGGAGTTCAAGGATTAGCAAGAGAACTCTCTGCGTCTTTTGATGATGGTGTTGCTGCAAATGGCATACCTGTCAGGCAAAGCATCTATGGTTGTAACAGATATGTCGAGAAACCTTCTAAAAGTTTTTGGATGTTCGTTTGGGAAGCCCTACAAGACTTAACACTAGAAATCCTCATGGTTTGTGCGGCCATTTCTATAGGTGTTGGAATTGCAACAGAAGGGTGGCCACAGGGTATGTATGATGGGTTAGGAATAATGCTCTGCATATTCCTAGTAGTGACGGTAACAGCAATCAGTGACTACAAGCAGTCCTTGCAATTTAAGGACTTGGAAAAGGAGAAGAAAAATATAGTTGTTCATGTGACCAGAGATGGGTGCAGGCAGAAGGTTTCAATCTATGATTTGGTAGTTGGAGATATTGTTCATCTATCCATTGGAGATCAAGTTCCCGCTGACGGCATTTTCATATCGGGCTACAGCTTTTCAGTTGATGAATCTAGTTTGTCAGGTGAGAGTGAGCCAGTGAATATAAATCAAGAAAGGCCGTTTCTTCTGTCAGGCACCAAAGTCCAAGATGGGTCTGGAAAAATGTTGGTGACATCAGTTGGCATGAGGACTGAATGGGGAAGATTGATGGTTACTCTGAGTGAAGGAGGAGAAGATGAGACGCCACTTCAGGTAAAGCTCAATGGAATAGCCACTGTTATTGGGAAGATAGGTCTGGCTTTTGCAGTGCTGATATTTTAGTTCTTATTGCAAGGTTTTTAGTGGAGAAGGCACTTCACAATAAGATCACGGACTGGTCTGCTAGTGATGGAATGGAACTTTTAAATTACTTTGCAATTTCAGTGACCATACTAGTGGTTGCAGTTCCAGAGGGACTACCCCTTGCAGTGACACTAAGTCTTTCCTTTGCAATGAAAATAAGGCGCTTGTTAGGCATCTCTCTGCGTGTGAGACGATGGCTCTGCTAGTTGTATTTGCACAGATAAAACAGGAACTTTGACCACAAATCATATGGTGGTAAATAAAATATGGATATGCCAAAAAACTTTAGAAATAAGTAGCGGAGACAATGGAGATGTGCTGAAGAACTCAATCTCTGAAACAGTGATAAACGTTCTTCTGCAGTCTATATTTAAGAATACTAGCGCAGAGGTTGTTAAAGGAAAAGAAGCAAAGAAAAACATCATAGGTACTCCAACAGAGACGGCAATAATGGAATTTGGCTTGCTTCTGGGAGGTGATTTTAATACTCATCGTGATGACTACAAGATAATCAGGGTTGAGCCTTTCAATTCAGTCAAAAAGAAGATGTCTGTACTTGTGTCTCTACCTGGCAGTGGCCAGCTTCGAGCATTCTGCAAAGGTGCGTCAGAAATAATTTTAGAAATGTGTGATAAAACTATAAATGCTGATAGGGAAGCTATCAGACTCTCTGAGGAACAAAAGAAGGACATCACAGATGTCATAAACTGTTTCGCTTGTAAAGCTTTAAGAACTCTGTGCTTGGCCTTCAAGGATATGGAAGGTGCTTCCAACGTGGATAGTCTACCTGACGATGGTTATACATTAATAGCTGTTATTGGAATTAAGGATCCTGTGCGTCCTGGAGTAAAGGAAGCTGTTAAAACTTGTTTAGCCGCTGGGATAACTGTGCGTATGGTCACTGGTGATAATATCAATACTGCTAAAGCAATAGCTGAAGAATGTGGTATCTTGACAGAAGATGGCCTGGCAATAGAAGAGTCAGATTTCCGCAGTAAGAGTCCACAGGAGATGAAGGAGTTAATCCCAAAACTACAGGTTTTCTCAATTGCTTAATGAACTTTTCTTAAATGCAAAGTTGTAGAAGCTTCTAAATTTGCTTATATTATATACGTGTAGGTTATGGCTCGATCCCAGCCTTTGGACAAGCACACCCTAGTAACCCAGTTAAGGAATGTAATGAAAGAGGTTGTCGCAGTGACTGGTGATGGGACCAACGATGCTCCTGCATTGCCTGAGGCAGACATTGGACTTGCTATGGGTATAGCAGGAACAGAGGTTTGTTAGAGACCTGATCATATTATCTGCAACAATTGCTTCTTATATTTTTTCAGATCACGACCCTTGTTTTGGGTTGTTTGTTGCAAAGAGAAAAAGTTTAGTGATTGCTGATAGGTGGCCAATTGTTAGCTTATAATCCTCTGCTTCTCATTGCTGCAGGTAGCAAAAGAAAATGCAGATGTCATTATAATGGATGATAACTTCAAAACTATAGTGAATGTTGCGAGATGGGGCCGTGCAGTTTATATTAACATTCAGAAGTTTGTACAATTCCAGTTAACAGTTAATGTCGTTGCTCTGATGCTGAACTTTATCTGCGCATGCATCTCTGGTATCTTCATTTCAGACGTTTGTTTTAACTTCTTTCTTTTGGTTACTCGTTAGTAATCTTCAAAATGCAGGCTGCTAAGAATTTTGTGAATTAAACCTTCAGGGACTGCTCCTTTTACGACCGTACAAATGCTTTGGGTAAACTTAATCATGGACACTCTAGGTGCTTTGGCACTGGCAACAGAACCTCAAATGATGCACTGATGAAAAGACTCCCAATTGGGAGGAATGCAAACTTCATCACTAGGACCATGTGGAGGAATATCATCGGTCAGAGCATCTATCAAATTCTCGTCCTCTTGAGTCTCAAACTTGATGGGAAGTGGTTTCTGAAGCTCACTGGTTCAGATGCTGATTTGATTCTCGACACATTCATATTCAACTCGTTTGTGTTCTGCCAGGTATGCTACCCGTCTTCATTTTCATTTTCTACTGAAGCAGATCGTTGCACCATCTGCAGGATTATTTTCTCTTTCTGTGTTTTACATACCTCTTAACTTATCTTGTTCTAAAAAGTTCTGTTCTCCTTTCTTCCCCTAATCATGAAGCAGAAAAGTTTGATCCCTGATCACAAAATGACCTCTGTTTTCTGTTCTTTCTTTCTGATTCCACCTCCTAGGTGTTCAACGAGATAAACAGCCGTGACATGGCGAAGATAAATGTTTTCCGAGGCATCTTTGATAGCTGGGTCTTCCTGATTGTCATGGTTTCTACAGTAGCTTTCCAGTTCATAATAGTGGAATTTCTCAGCACTTTTGCTGATACAGTGCCGCTCAGCTGGGAACTGTGGTTAGCCAGCGAATTAATTGGAGCTGCAAGTTTAATCGTCGCTGTTATCATAAAGTGCATTCCTGTTGAAACAACCAAGCCCCCTGCTCAGCATCATGATGGCTATGAACCACTCCCCAGTGGTCCAGAGCTGGCATGACAGATTAAGAGCCAAGAGGGATGCTTCTGATGGATCTAACTAGAAAAATTGATATCAGGATAATTCAAATTAAATTCTTTAATAATGGAGGCTCTTTTAGGGGACAATGGTGATGGCTTTGTGCCATATTTAACTTGCTTGAACTAACAATCTTCCTTGTACGTTGCCATGATTGCCTCTTATTTCTTTCATCCTTGCATAAAGCAGAGCATTAGATTCTTCAACGGCTTCTCCTTATTTGCCATTTACATGTGAAATAAATTATGTATCCGAGCTATCGAATTGGCTGGATCTGAATTCAAAGTGACTTGTGGATGTAACTCCCCGTTGATTTGTAGTCTTTTCTTTCACGTGTTGCCCATGCCTTGTTACCTTTGGATTTTTGTGTCCAACTCTCTAAAATTTGCTTTGGGGGAAGGTTGCACAATTTGATTCACCATAGGGAGCACCTTGTAAAGAGGTAATAGGTGATTTTTTTTTTTGAACGGTTTCATTGTTGTCTCATGGGAACTATGAAAGGGGTGCCAATTTAGCAGTTGAAGCCATGAAGGCTGCCAATCTGGCGAGGGCTCCTGGCTTTCAAAAGTCATGAATATAAGAGACAAGGAGTCAAAGGGGCAAGAATTGACCACATCGCTAAGCCTCAAATTGCTAAGAAATTTAAGAGATATTCATATGATCATCAATTAATGGCTGTTGGATTAATAAAATCGAAAGATCGACAATTAATCAGATATTCACCAGCAACTCATCTGCGTAACTGAACTGCTTAAAAAAGACCATCAAATACTATCTGCAAGAGTTCATCCAGCAAGAGCCTAAGGCATCTGTGTCAACTACAATTTCACTTAGTATAACATTCTACGAATACAAAATCTTGGAAGAAGTTCAATAGCTTATCCACAACAGTGCACAGTATCAACGATTTTATTCGAAGATCCACTAATTCGTGGATGGTTCAGCAGGCTTTCTGACGAAAAGCTTCCCTATATCTTCTGTAACAACATTGCTCCTGGAAAAATCAAAACAAAGAATAATCAGTAATGTCACTTCTCTCAATTATAGCGGAGGGACCACAGCCTAGTTCAAGCTTCTGTACAAAAGAATATTGCAAAATGCTAGTATATCCAATCAATACCAAATTCAGGCCCCTACCAACAAGACAAAAACATATTCCATTGAAATAAATTTTAGAGATGCTATTTCTTAAGGAGATTATACAGCAAATACATCAGACCTTGCAACCATCAAGCATAAGCTTGAAACAAAATCGAATTTATTCTTTAGCTTAAATATATACACTACTTCAACGTCTTTATGCATAATTTAATGATGATGGAATGGGCCTCATTTATATCTTTGTCATGAAGCAAGTCAACCACCTTTAGGATACTACTGTCTACCAAGAAAGTAAAGAGCACATGGAAATTCAAAGAATTTTCATGCAAGTTTATTGTCTATATGTCAGTGATTTAGGAACTCCGTGATAAGAGAAAGGGCTTGATGTAGTAGCATTTTGACGAATGGGTAAAACCAATACTGGCAAAAGTTATAGCAGATTTGAACAGATAGTTATCCCAACAAGAGAAGTACTATCAAACCACCCACTAGTGATATCAAATTCAGTCAATGCAGGAGTAAAAGAGAAAGAATATGGTACAAGTTATAAAATGAGGACGGTTGGAGGGGGGGGACAAAAGTCAGAGGTAAGAAGTAAGGAGAGAGCTAGAGAGACGAGAAAGAGTAATCACAGGGTAGATTCCAGGCACATAGGATCACAGTTAAAGAGCAACAAGCTTTAAGACATGAAACCAGATATAAATTATAGACAGCCTCCAGGATGTTTTTTTGAAAATCTTAAAAAGCTAAGGAGAACTAGTTCAATTTTTTTTTTTATGACGAGGAAATTCCCCAAAGCCGGACCCTTTTGGCCCAACCCTGAAGTACAAACCCCGGCCCCCTGGACCGACCCCACAACCTAGGGAGCAGGTAAGTCAATGGCGATAATAGGGATGTTGGGGCTTGAACTTGGGACATGTTAGAACCCAAGCCGAAGCCTTACCACCACACCAAACCCTTGGGGGTAAGGAGAACTAGTTCAATACTTAGTTCATTAAGAATAATAAGATCAAAGGAGGAAATTCTGTAAAAAACGATCCTAAAACCAGAGAAAGTTAGCAAGATATACAGAAAGGGTCTCTCAGCTCAAATTCTGATGGCATGGAATCCTGAACTCTGTACAGTTAAAACTACTCGCTCCACTTCAATATTATCTACTGTTTGATTTACAAGGAATGACATACTGCAATCCTAATTCTATTGCCATAACAAGGCCAAAAAAAAAGTAGTCTTTCTTTTGGGCAAAAATAAAAGTTTCTATGACGTGTAGGGTTTAGCAAACCCCATCATAGCAGTCACTAAAGAAGTCAAAACGAATGCCATCAGAAGCAGACAGCGAGAGAAGGCAAATTAAGCTAGACTGAACTACCAATTATTGGCAAGCACGGGTTCACTCGCTTAATATTATTGGAGCTGACCTTCCACTGAGCTGGGTGTGGAACAAGCATGCCACTCCCAGTATCCGGAACATTCCTGGAAGGAGGCAATGTACCTCTAGGAACCTTACTTCGGGGAAGAGAGGAAGCCAAAGCCGACCCATTTGAGTCTCTCTTGCGCGACACATTTTCGGCCATAGCAGCAGCAACTCGAGAGAAGTGGTCGGTGCTACTCATCAGATTGGATGACGTAGCCGGTGAGTTCAAGAGAAAGGAAGCGTCAGGAAGTCTCTCGAAAGAAGGATCGGATGAATGCGCGGCAATAGTTTCTGCTGGCTGGCTCGATGGTGTTCCAGATACCCTAATTGCAGAGAAATTGTAGGAAAACGTGAAACCACAGAACATAGCATGCCGGGAGAGGAAAAAAAATTCATATTTTTCTTTCCGTTTCCTTTCATTTACTTGCCAATTACAATTGGAGAATTTGAAACTTTAGTACCCTAAGATAAAATAAGAAATTTTTTTTATCATTCTTGATTTATTAACTTAACTGGGATGTTCCAAAATTGGGAGAGAATAAGAATTACCGGTTCAGAGTAGGAACAGGAGGCTGGGGATTTGGAGCTTGTTCGGTTTCGTCCTCACGTTCTTCTTCGGCCTCTGATACGTTGTCGTCCGAGGAAGAACCGTAGTCCACCAGAGACATCTCTCTCTCCGACTCGCTCCGACTATCTGAACTTCCTCGTGTCCTATTATAAAGGCCGTTCTCCAGCGCTAGAACAACGTCGTTTTACTCAACTTACTGCACCCGCCCTTCCGAACTTCTTCGAGCTCTTGCAGAAGGAACAAAAATACGCCAGGAATTAAAAAATAAAAGAAATATGCAAATTCGATGCTGGATTTTAACGTACTTTTTAAAAACTCGTCCGGTTTTAAAAAATTTCAAATTTTTTATTAGGTTTATCATTTTTATATAAAAAATCACTGAACCCAACGCTGTTAAACCTGTTTAACGGAAAATCTATCACGTCCAATCACAATATGACACGTGTCACTAAATAAATAAAAAATAAAACTAAAATTAATTATAAAAACATTATTAATTTTTTTTTAAAAAAAACGAAAGGATTGCACGGGGAGGGGGAATTCCCCCTCCACCTCTGGCCGCCCAGATGGGTGGACCTCCACACGTCGACGTGGGTTGCGAGATGGGGGAGGTCCCCCAACCCCCACCCACCCGTCGGCCATGGGTCTCCCCCTCCACCTCTGGCCTCCAGGGGAGGAGGTCCACCCATGCCAACGGGTGGGTGGGGGACCTCTCCCATCCCGCAACCCACGCCAACGGGTGGAGGAGGTCCATCCATGGTCGCCCAGAACTGGACGGCCAGAGGTGGAGGGGAGATTCACCTTGAAAGGATCGGGCAACTCGTTTTTTTTTTTAATTAATAATGTTTTTTTATTAATTTTAGTTTGAGTTTTATTTTTATTTATTTAGTTACACGTGTCATATTGTGATTGAACGTGATGGATTTTCCGTTAAACGGGTCTAACGACGCTGGGTTCAGTGATTTTTGTTACAAAAATGATAAATCTAGTGAGCAGGTTGAAATTTTTTAAAACCATGTGAGTCTTTAAAAGATGCGTTAAAATCCAGTGTGACATTTGTATATTTCCCTTAAAAAAAAAAAAGACGGAACAAAACTGTATTTCAAAGAGTATCTTCTTCCATTAGTCATCTCATCTCTTTTTTTTTTTTTAGCATAACAACATATATATATTAAGATCAGATCAGATTAAGGAGGTCGAAAGACCTCGGGGTGCTCTAAAGGGCGTGCCAGACACTTCGAAGAGCCGGCGTGCCAACGAGCGGACGGACCATAATGTCCTACAAAGGCCCACAAGGGGCAGATCGGTCGCAGACCGCAGAAAAGCCACATATGACAGATAGCTATTAGGCCTAAAAACAGATTAAAAACAACAGGAAAACCAACATAAGCCTTAAACATAGAGGCGATCATAAAAGCTAAACGAGCCCGAAACAGTGGGGCATACCCAATCGGGCTAATACTAAACAAAAACTCCGGCGGCGGCGGCGGCGCGTGGACGGCGGCAGAGGAGAGCCGAAGTGGAAAATGGAGCGCATGAGCCACACATTCCACTCCGGAGGAGAGGAGCTTGGTTCGGTGGTCGGAAGGGCCTGCACGCGCGGCAAAGGCCATCGGCGCGTCAGATCCACGCGCAGCGCGTGGCGCACGTGGATCACGACGCGCTGCCAGAGGTGGAGCGGAGAAGATTGCCGACGAAGCGCTCGTCGTCCGGAATCCACCCAGCCGGCGCGTACAAGGCCCAAGACGCTGGAGACCACCCAAAACCGCGAGAAGACCACCTGCAAAAAACAACCAAAAAACAACCCCAACCAAAACCAACCGAGCGGATCGTAGAGCCGGAGAGGGGAGAGGGAAGAAGGAGAGGGGAAAAAAGGAAGGAAAAAGGAGGAGGGGGAGGAAGGAGCCGGAGCTCCCCCCTCCTCCGTAAGGATTCGGTGTTTCGGGCGGAGGCAGTCGGCAAAGAGAGGGGAGAGAAAATAAAATAGAAGCTAAAAGTTGGTGTCCTTGAACTAGTCATCTCATCTCTTTGATACAGAAGGATCACCCCCCATCAATCATGAAAATATTTAATATTTAAGGAATTGTAAATTCTTGACTGTTATTCAATTAGATAATTATTTTAATTTTATTAGTTTACTGTGTTTTGTTATTGTTGTACCAGTTGAGAATTTATCCCGAAGGATTTTATCTCCTCTTAATCAGCTTAAAGACTCAATATCATCATTGCAGTCCTGAGTCAGAATTACTTCACAATATACTGTTAATGAATATAAATGTTTTTGAATCCTTCATGGCATGAGGGGAACTGCATAACTTCAACTCACTTTTGAGCAAAAGACCCTTTTTTCTTCATGTACATTGATGGGGGGTTCAGGAATTTGCCTTGATTATTTTTGTGTTTTTGGTCAGGGTATGAGGTACCTGCTAATTTTACACTTTGTCATTAATGAGGTACGAAAAAACCATGCAAAATTTGATGAAACCATAACCCAAAATTGAAGGAACTGAAACCCATTCCGGAACAAGAAAATGACAGTAATTTGGATTCAATCTCGATGAAACATTACATCAATGAGAAGTTTGTTTGATAAGTTTAGTAAATTACACAAACAGAAGTTCATGAACAAAAAAAAAACACTCTTAACATAACCCTGTTCTCCCTATTTTTGGAGCATAGCCTCGTCAACTCTCATTATTAAAGCGCTATAGAAGCTACAGTTACTAGCTTACCCTTTTCCTCTCCTAAGCAAACTAGCTGACTTATATTTACACCAATTCAGAAGTGACAAAATTTCACTTTAGAGTAAGGTGACTGGCACTTTCTTATCGAGGCTGATGACCAAGAAGAGATGGTCTGTAAAAAGCATGGGTTTGTGCAATCTCGATGCGGTCTCGAGGATCATGCATTGTCTCATCCCTTAATGCTTGAAGAATGGCCTGACATGGGCACTCCCTGAACATTTAAGACAGAAAAGCAGTATGTTTTACCTGTAAGAGTCAGTACAGGTAACTGATTCAAATATATGGAAAGCATCAGATCACAGTTCAAGGGTCTGTGTAACTAGATTTTATCAACTTCCAAACGTATGTTATTAATCATGTGTGTATGCATGGCTGCAACTGCCAACATGGATAAGAGAGCAGAGAGGAAGATAGATTTTAGTACCTTGCTATAAGTATTTTATATAGCATCTTCAAGATGGGACAAAGCTCAACCGGAGCAACAGGCTGATTTTCTTCCGGATGTAGGACACTTAAGCTGGACTGACAGAGCAGCTCATAAAATGCTTTAACAGCAGATACCCCCTGCACAAACCAGTACATTGGTATAGGAAACTGAGGTAAAGGAATAGACAAAAATATCGCCTACATCCAAAATAAATTGACCAAAGTAGTTATCTATTGTCCACCTTCCATTGGTAACAAAGAAACTTCGCTCTTTTAGAAGTTTGTGCGTTATATATGACAGTGAGTTGTCGCAAGATATTTGTGTAATGATGAAAGGAAGTAAGGTTATTGTTGCATGTCGCTGAGGACATATCAAAAGCTAATTGGGTTACTTAAGAAAGAAATCCCAAACACGTAAAACAGAGAAAGCACATATTCTAGTTGACTGTGTTTTTGAGTCAACGTCATTTGTCAGTCTGTTTATTGACCATCCCTTTAATCAATCAAGACACACCTGAATCATCCCTTTGCCCTGGATGCTATCACCCATTTCGAGGTTCAATTCCCCCTTTGCCAACTTTTGTCCGTACCATGCATTGCGACCTTTCAACAGTGTTACATAAGTGTCAGCCAACAAAGGCCCAGCAAGTTTTTCTGGTTCTTCTGCAAAGAGATGAGTGATAAATATCATCTCCGATGTACAGTGGGCAAAGTATACTGATTTACTGGTGGCACTCTCATTGGTTAGAGCTGCTACCATTCCTGCAGGATCCAAAGTGAAGGTTGAAATATATGTATTCTGTAAATATATTCTCAAACATGACAGAAAGATGATCATACACATTGAAAGATATAAGCTTTATTTATGACAGACATTCCAATGGAAACATATGCTAGCTTACAGAGCAGCTCATGAAATGCTTTGACAGAAGATACCGCGTGAAATACAAAGTGAGACATTTTTGTACCAAGGTATAGGAAACTGAAACTGAAACTGAGGTCGAGGGGAATGGGCAAAACTATTGCCTACACCCTAAACTATCTTCTCTTCCTTAGCAGCAAAGAAACACGAGACTCTTCTAGCCGCTTGTATATTATACATAGATATGAGCTGCCACATAACATTGTCATAATTATGGGAAGGAAGTCTGGATACATGGACACAAAGATCAAAACCTCCATAAGAGTTCTTCCAAAGAACTGAAAGATTTTTGAATGTTCTCAAAAACTCCATCCACGTAGAGAAGAGATCAAACCCATCTAAGCCTAACCGGATAGTAGTCTATATTTTTATGGAATTGATTTCTACTCTATTTGCCTAAACAAGTAGTATTCTATATGGATTATTCATATTCCTCTTTTTAAGCTTCTCAGTGACATTGTCAAGTGAAAACAGAAGTTCCCACAATTCTCATGATAATAAAACTTGTATGGTCGAAAAAAAGACTCTCGAGTATAGTAACGGACATTAAGTAACCTATTAAGATGCTGAATCTTACCAGCTCCAATAGCATAGACATTCTTTAAGCCTCCCATAACTTCATGAGTAAGGAGATCCCCATTGTCCCACACAATAAAGTGAGGCTGCCTCAAAAACTTTGCCAAGGGTCTCCTCCACTTTTCAGCTCCGCATATTCGAGCATTAGCATATTCTTTGTTGTAGATCTCTGATGCTATATTAGGTCCTCCAAGATAAAGAATGTTCTCCATGGGAACACCAGCTGCAAATCTTAATAAATCATATCACAACACAATACGGAAGAAACCAAAAGAAATTAAGAGAAAGGAAGCACCAATACTGGCACAAAATTCTGTTTTCCATGGCGTTGGAGAGCCCTTTGTTCTTTCCTAATCGAGTTAAGTGAATTGTAGTGGGTCATGAACTAAGCATTGTACACACAATTACTACAATCTAGTCTTTTGGCTGCCCTTCACCGTTGCCTAAAATCCAAGTGAGAGGGGAAGGGCTAACGGAGTACAAAAATCGGCCAAGTAACTGAAAGTAACACATGGCTCAATCTACAGGCACTGGACGTTACTATGGGAATAGAATAAGATACCATACCAGCCGTTGTCGTTGTGAGGTACTTCCACACGCACAAAAGGGGATCTATCTTAGGTTCGGCCTATGGTAATAGAGGGGATTGGGAGGGGAAGGCCCTATTGGTAACCAACTATAAACTATTTGAGCTAAATGGATAAATTGTGTTAAACATTGAATGCCACTTTTGCCAAACCAAGAGAGCATAGAGTCCTAATGTTTCCCCTTTGTATTCTGCAACTTAAGCTGCCAATTCACATTTCTCAGTTGACAAAGGGAAGAAAGGGACAACACCGATTTGTTTATTCAGCGCAATAGAGAGTGAGCGATTACGAAGTGAAGATAAATAGCAGAACTTAATGCAGAGTCAACCGAGGCATTCTGGCGATAGAATACCAAAACAATATGCAAGAAAAGAGGTAAGGAGTCTTACTTGCTCGATTGATCATTTGAGCGGGAGTTACAATGCGTGGTTCAGGCTCCAACTCAGCCTCTACACCCTTTGCCAAAGATATGATGACTGGAGGTGTTATCCTCTCTTTCCAATACCTACTAATTTCTTCAAATACCCTACGGGTCTCTGTTGAGGGCAAGCCGTTCACCACGATATCGGCATCCCACACAGCCTCCTGCAAGTTAGTGACAACCTTCAAAGGGCAGAGAGGGGTATCGATCATATTCAAGCAAAATCCATCCTTCAAAAGTTCATCTGCATGAAGTGTTCGATCACCTAATCTTGCTTCAACATACTTCAAGTATGCACACCGCCTGATCAGTCTCCTCAAAACATCCTCCCTCGAATTGATCACCTCAAACAGCTGCTTGGCTGTGTCTCTGTCAACAGATCTACCAGGTCTTCTCCATATCCTAATTTGAACCTTCTCTCTGAAATGACCATAACTGTCCTGCAACATAGCTGCAAAAACACTACCCCATGCACCTGCCCCAACACCAACAATCTTCAGTGGATCGTTATCAGTTTTTCCCATAAGGCGACGAAGCTCATCGACCTTCTCTTCTAAACCAACATGTGGATGCAGAATTGGCATATTAGAGTCATTAGAGTTCACTACTTCACTGGTTCCAACCATCTTCTTCACCAATTATACTGAGCTCAAGATATTCAACACTAAGTTCTATAGAGAGACCACAAAATATGCTTACAAGCAAAAACCTTTCTGGAAAATTCTTTCAAACTGCAAACTCAACTTAACAGCCTCCAAGCCTCTGATTGTAAACAAATTTACAGAGTTTAGAAGGGTTTTGCACCCCAGCAACCACACAAATCAAAATCAGCAAATACCTCCACAGCAACTACAAGAACAACGAATTTACAGGCGAGCTTTTCATCAAATTCAAAGCCAATTCCTCTCCTTTAATTTCTAGGCACCGGTGACGCAACAAAATTGATATGCCAGAACTAAAAGGCTATTCAAAATGGGTTCAACACCTGAGTTATTGACTTCTCAGATCATTCGCTCATCGATAAAAACGTGCAAAGCAAAACATTGAAAACTTAACATTCACCATCTACCCCCCAAAGCAGTCAACAAGCAAGCGTTACACCAAAGCGGCAAAGCCCAAACCAGAAAGAAAGGGAAAGCGAACACATACGAATTCTAGTCGGCGGAACCTTCGATGCTGTGAGTCTGCGGCATAATACATGTGGGTTATGTTCCGCTGTGCTTTTGCTTCATGATTTCCGACATTGCTCGTGAAACATAGAATGGGCACCCAGTATCCACCAAAGTGAGAGAACACAGTTCAGGGAAACACTAGCTTGCCCAATTGGGTTTACGTGAAATGAAAGGGAATCCAAGAACTACGTGTGGGGTTGTTCTTGGAAGAGCGGGAGGATCCAGGACAAGTCACAGGCCATTTTTAATACTTCCTTGCAAGATCGCAACTCTTAATTTTTTATCCTCTCTTTCTTTTGGTAATAGATGGCGTGAGTCGGTGAGGGCAATATTGATAAGCAATCTTCGATATACGACTACGAGGTTTTGGGTTTTTTCTAAAAGAATTAGATAGAAGATATAAATAGCACGTGGGTTTTCGTCCAAAAACATATTAATAAACAAGAAAATCGGCCTCTAAGTAGTAAGTTCATCAAGTTTTTTTTTTAAATAATGAATTTCATCACGATTCCATTTTCTTTATCCTATTCAGTTGGAACATCTCGATTCCATTTATAAAGCACTCAATAAATGTGCTTACAGACTACAGTTACAGTATATGCCGTCGAATGAATGATTCAGCATGCAGGCATGACAAAAAAAATTATTAATTATTGTAAAAAATATCTTAAGAGTTAAAATATAAAAAATAAAGATTAAAAATACTAAAAATATTGAAATACAAAATAATGCGCTAACTTTAACAAAAATATCCGAGAACACACACTGACACACTTAAGCTCCTATATGTCACATATAATTATTAAATTCCAAAAAACTCCAAATATACTTTCTTAGAAATACTTGGGAAGCAATTTTGATTTTGAATCTCTCTTCTTGTAGTGCCACTTTGAATCAATGACACCTCTTAACTATAATTCAGATGTCAAAGTGAAATTTTCTATCAAGAAGAAATTGAAACTCGTTCATCAGCTTGAGTTACAACATTTAGTAACTCCTAGTAAGTGGACAACCATTAAGCCAATTAGAGTGTCCGTATGATATCTATAAGCATATAAACCACTGCATGAATATGACTGTCATACAATACATTTGTCCCTACATCATTATTTATGATGATTTGGACATGTAATTGACTTAAACTCTGAACAATTTAACATATGTCAAGAAAAAATAGGAAATTGATTGAATCAGATTTATTCAACTGAAAAGAAATCCTAACATGGAAGTGGTTTAGTCTTATATCCGGAACATGGGATATGATGATAATATACACTCACATGAATAAAGGTACTTCGCATAAAATGCAAGAAAATAATGCGGAGAACATAAAATAAAGACACTTTCGCCAGATTCTTCACATGGATATCACGCTAAAAAAAGTAAAACAACATCGATCCAAGGGAGCGGACCTGGTAAACAAAATAAAAAATAAAAAAATCAGGTGTGAAAATTTTGTTTTGGGGGAGCCAACCGGGGCGGTGGCCCCTGTTTGCCCCCTGACACTGGCTGTGATGCCAAGTGTTAAAAGGGAAATAACTTCCTTAATCTTGAAAATGATACCCCAACTATAATATTAAACTATACAGTTAATCCAAATTATCTTTCCAATTTGAGCAATAAACTAAAAAGAAATAAACACAGTATTATACATGTATGTTATATTCAGGGAAATTGAAAATTTAGTCACTAGGTTTGTAGCACACTGACAATTTAGTTACTAGGTTTTATTTTTTAACAATAGAGTCACTGAGAATACATAGTTGTGACGATCTGGTCTTTCAGTCAAACCTCTGTTAAATTTTTAGCTGGAATATCGGTCGATCGGTTTGTTTACTGTTGCGGCAAATGTTACTTGTAGCGATCGACTGCATTCTATTCCGTTAAAAATTAACGGAGATTTAACGGAAAGACCAGATCGTCACAACTATGTATTCTCAGTGACCATATTGTCAAAAAATGAAACCCAGTGACTAAATTGTCAGCGTGCTACAAACCTAGTGACTAAAATTTCAATTTCCCTTATATTTATTTATTGTTTAAATTAGAGTGAATAAAGCATATCTTTATCCTTGTCTCGCATAACATAGTTTTATCCTTAGATATTAGTCCACGGATTACATTGCAAAAACATGATGGTTCAAAAGTCTAATTGTCCTTGCATTTATGTAAATCTACATTCAACTATATCGATACTATTATATATATATATATATACACTATATTGATACATACGTACACACACGTACATATATATATATATATACACTATATTGATACATACGTACACACGTATATATATATTCTATACGTGTCAAACATGCATTTTAAATATCAAAACGCGTCAAGTTTGTTGACAGAACAACGATCAGAGGAAAATAAAAAAACATACCAGTTGGGGTTGCATCAGACTATAGCATGCAATATGGAAGATCTCATCGGAGGAAGTAGCCCTAGTCCATCACTTGTTCAGGACTGAGCCGCCATCAGATCTCCAGGGAAAACAGTTCACGACCCGTAGGCCTCCAGCCTCCTATCGTCCGTGGAAGGCTTACTAACTTTTGTTGCAATGGTGATCGGCGCCGTGGTTAATAAAAGGTGATCAACTGACTCCCAGAAGATGATTGTAAACTAGTGTTGCAATTTTCGGTACTAGTCCATCGAAAGTTGGCCTGATACAAAACCGACGGCGACTAGTTCAACTGTTTGAAACAAAAATGGTCCTCTAATTTCCATCTAGTCGAAGATCGGATTCGAGTGAATTTTGACCTAAGTCGACTGAGATTTCACTAATCTAAAGGAAAATATGGTGATACTTATGATCCTAGATAAGGTGACTGAATCGGGATTTGACTGGAAGCATGGGTGGTAGCCTTGTTGGTGGATAGTGTAAAGAGTACTCATGCCAATACAGGAGTTGAGAAGGTGAAAAAAACAGCAAAAGGTGGTGGTGGTGGTGGTGATGGGAGAAAACTGATAGGATGAGAATGTAACGGTTCATTTTTTTTAACGGTTGTTTAATAGCTGTAGGGTAAAGATTACACTCATGTAACACCCTCCTATTTACTATTTAATTACTAGTGAATTATTCAGTAAATTTGTGGCCAAAATAGTTGTTACAGTTATGAGGTTAATTTAAATAATTAATCTATCTAATTATGTTCTACTTGTGCACAAAGATAACATATAAGCTATTGTGTCTGATTATTTTTCCTACTATTAATTTATGACTTTGTTATTACTTGATTTAGCAAGGAATAATTCAGTTATATTTAAAGGGTTATTTTAAGGCCTTTATTTTAATTTTTGTTAAAGAAGAAAAAGATAAGAGAGAAGTATTTGGACTTAGGCTTGACCAGTTTTTGGCCTAATTAGATGGTTTTAAATCTTTTTATTTGTAGGCTTTAGGGTCTAATTAATTATAACTTAATGGGCTTTTGAAGATTAGGCTTGGAATTATACTTACATGGGCCAAGATTGAATTTGTTATTAAATCCAATTCTAAAGTAGAATCATGCCATCACTCCCTCTGCCTTGCATGAAGTTCATAGTGGTTCCTCTGATCCGTTGGAGGGTCTTGCTGGTTGTGTCTGTGTCGGTCTGTCCTGTAGTCAGTCCTGTGGTGTTCGTTGTTTAGTCGTTTTTAATCTATTAGTTGTTTTCCAGAAAAAAGATTAGGGAGATGAACAAGTATCAAAATCTTAAATTTTATCACTCAAATTAAGTTATTTCTTGTAGTAAACTATTAGGGTGTGTTTATTAAAAAAGTTATAAAATAATTTTCCTTTTTCTATTAAATAATTCTTTTTTACTATAATATTCATTCAAATCTTATTTCTCTTCATTTTTTTTACCAATTCTCATAAAAATATTTTCACATTTTCACCGATTTCTCATGCCTCAAATTTTTAACCGCTCTAAAATTTTGACACTCAAATGCACCTAATCATTTAACCCCTAACTAGCTAGCTTTAATCTAAGTCTAACATTGCTTACTTACAGCTATTTAAGCGAAAGAGATTCCTTGAGTCTCATTTTTTTTCCAGCACTTTCATTTAGAGAGAGAGAGAAAAAGAACTCCATGGATTTTCTATGCAAGCATGAATCCGGTTGGTTTAGGTCTCGTTCCCCTCTCCTCTTATCATTTTCTTTCTTGTTTTAACTAGATAACCCTCAGCTAACTCTCTTATTTTCGTTTAGACGAAGATATCAGTGAAAAGGGGTCATCAAGCAAATGGCGAACACATAATTATTGGTTCCCGAAAGAAAACTTAATTACCGTTGTTCTTCCACTCTTTTCACATGTGTAGGACCCGCATGATAAAAGATCTACTCATGAGATAGTCCTCTACTAAACCGTCAAAACCACCACCTTCCTCTACTCCCCTGCACTATTATTATCACTCCCCTTCCAGATTCCTCTCCGGCTCTCCCTCTGCTCTTTCTCGTCGAAATCCTTTCCAATACCACAACCATCGATAAGCACCTCTCTAAGACGTGTTGTGTTGCGCCTGTAAACATTTTCTTACATTTTCTTGCCTATGGACGTTGTCCACTGTATAAATACAATTTCCAGTAAGTTTGCATATTCAATAGGTTGGTTCTTGTTCATGTTATAGTAATCAGTTTCCTTGAAACTATTTTCTACAGGACATTCTGATTTGAGATTGAGGATATCAGACATTTTGGGCCGCATTTTGATGAATATCGTAGTTGATACATACTTTCTGTTACTACCAAATTCGAAAAGAACGTTTTTTTCTCTCTCTCTCTCCCGAAGAAGCACTTAGATATCTTTTCATGAAATTAATCTTTTGACTATCCTGTCTACAACTTACATATTTTTCGATCTTAGCTCAATTAGTTTAGTTTCATCCTCCTCCAAATGCATCAAACAATAACGTAAAATTCAGGGCTAGAGGAGGATGTTTTTTTTTTAGGCTGTCAGTGGAGGGGGTTGAATCATAGAGGGTTGAAGATGGGGTTTTGTTGACAAAAATGAAAGCTTTTGTAGATTGCGGGTTCGTCTCCGGGGTACTTCTGTTCTCTTGCTCTTGCTCTGTTTCTGCACTGAAAAAAATCATAACCAAGGAAACTTGCATGTTAAAAGTTTATTCTAGATAATGATATTAGCTTCTAATCTACGTATCTCTGTGCCATTTTTCTAAGCGTATTCGGGGGGTTTTGACTGTTATGTCGGTGTTTCCGCAATTAGGCTGCTTTTATTGTTCCGTTAAGCTAAAGATGTGGGTGAAAGAGAAACGACATGATCCTTTTAAGGAAGAACAATATGGGAGAACAGATAGTGCTGCAATGCAGATTATTTGCGCATTATGATGGTGATAGAATGGCGTGGGGTTGGAAGCGAATTGATGGGCATGCCCATGATTGAGATTACAGCCTTGTCCGCGCGGCTTGATTTTCTTGGAACTGAAGTGATGTGTTTTTGATATAATGTCCGACTAAGGCTACATACATTTCAGGGTGGATATAACTGTTGCTTCAACCAGTTTTTTTGAGTGGTGTTTAATTGTCAATATTGTCTCGGGATCAAGATTTCTGTGTTCTTCAACCCCCTTTATAGGAATCTAGAAGAAAAGCATCTTATTTTGTACAGCTGTATTTTAGGAGCAATAGCGTCATCTGCATGCCACATCTGCTAGATTGTACTGTTTGAGTGGAGCAGAAATATTTGAATTCGTAAACATCAGCTATGGTCACTTAGGGGATGAATGGTGGAGTTATTTAAGATCCGAGAAAGGTATCTTTATGTCTCTTAGGTTGCAATGTTAACTATTGCAATTTAAAAGCGGGCTTGGGTAGTATTTTAAATATTTGGTAAGAACATGGTGGATTGCACTAAGTGGGTATTCTGGAACAGCTTGGGAAAATGTATTGGGGTTTCGCTTTTTGCCTTCCACCTTTGCTTGGGCTGGGAGAAACATTTTGCAGTTTAGTGTTACATGGGCTTATATGCAATAATATCACATACTGAGAGTCAGTTAAAATTCCTCAGCAATGCTTGTTGTATTGGTTATTAAACATGGGACTGTTCAGAATTTCTGGGTGGATATCTGATTGTGCTGAACCATTGTTATTGGGTGCATGAAATAGATTTTTCTACCTTTTCTTTTCCCCATTGATGTCTTTTGCAATTTGTCATGTGCCCTTTCAGTTTGATACCAAAAGTGGTTCAGTCCAGAACACTATGTTTTTTTTTGGGTAAGTTCAGAACACTATGTAAATGCACAATATGCCTCAGTTTTCCAGATGTTTGAGCTGAAAAATCATTTCATCTTTGTCATGGTTTTGACAAGGTCATTTTTCTGTTGCTTAATCTTAAATATAAACCTAAGGATGGGATGTTTTCTGTGAAGTCGATGTACGGCTTGATTAGAGGTGGGTTTGGTCTCTCTTTCCCTTGGAAAGGAGTTTGGAGGTCCTTGTGTCCTATGAGAGTTTCCTTCTTTGTGTGGGAGACTTCTCATGGTAGGAGTTTAACTATCGATAACCTTCGAAGAAGAGGTTTTATCTTGGCAGATTGGTGTTTCTTATGCCGTGGTGCTGGGGAATGTCCTTATGCGAGGGGGTTGTGGTCTCATGTGCTCTGTATTCTGAATCTTCAATGGGTTATGCCAGAGAAAGTGGAAGATGTGCTGTGGTGTTGGAAAAAGAGGTTTAAAAACCCTATCGCTAAGGTTATTTGGAGATTGATACCTCATTGTATTTGGTGGTGCCTTTGGCGGGAGCGTAATTTGAGATGTTTTGAGGATTGTTCTTTGTCTTTGGATAGGTTAAAGGGCGTTTTGTTGTCTTTACTTTTTTTTTTTTTTTTTGATGACGAGGAAATTCCCCAAAGCCGGACCCTTTTGGCCCAACCCTGAAGTACAAACCCCGGCCCACTGGACCGACCCCACAACCCAGGGAGCAGATAAGTCAAGGGCGATAATGGGGATGTTGGGGCTCGAACTTGGGACATGTTAGAACCCAAGGCGAAGCCTTACCACCACACCAAACCCTTGGGGGTGTCTTTACTTTTCTGTTGGGTGAACTCGATGCTTGGTTGCCCTTTTCTAGATTTTGTTGATTTCCTTAGTTTTCTTGCTTGTTTGGAGTAGTGATGACGGTATAGTCTTTTGTACTATTTTTCCTATTTCTAATGAGATTGGCTTATTCATTAAAAAAAAAATATAAACATAAGGAACATCAATATGTGTTACTTATCATTATTTCTGGTAATTTATGTATGCTCGAGTCTTGAATACACAACCATGCACTCCACCCTGTTTTCAGAAAGGGAAGAGGAGCAATTTGGGCTAGAGCTCATTGACCTTTAAAACATAAATTTGAAGTAAATACTGATACTCATTCATCATTGCAATAAATACTTCTTTCGTTTGCACAGACCTGCAGAAAAGTGTAGAGCCTAGCTTTAATTATGGTGTTCATGGAATGACACATGTTAGTGGTCTGGTATATCTTGAACTCAAACATGAGGCGTACATTTTTTTCTTCCCTTAGCTTCATACAAAAGCATGTAGTCTAGCTGATCCTGCCTTGATCTCGGTGAAGCACAGCATTACTGAAACCATCAGCCACCAGGAGTTCCATTTCACTATTTCTTTTGCCCTAAAACTGTTTGTCTTCAATGACACCGTGGGCCTTCTTGGTCAAGGACCAGTAGTATTGGGGGTGTCGTTAACTATTCCCTCTTCTATATCTGTTGGATATCAACAACTTACTAGGAATGGATGGCCAGTTTTCTTCATCAGGTGCTCCGTATATCTCACGACAATGGGACTGTCAAACTTTCAAAGGAAAAATAGTTTGTAATACTTATTGCTCCTTTATGTGATGGTAGTGATAGCGGAGAAACACTGCAATTGCCTCTTTGTCCACTATAATATCAATAGCCTGTGATACTTGCCAATTTTATTTCTTCTTATTATTATTTATAAAAAAATTCTTCATTTTATTATTGTTTTAAGCATCACTTTGTACTGATCAATTTCGTAGAGAACTCACACATCCACCATTTTCTTCAGTTACCTGCAATAACAGCACTGCAAAACCTAGGGTTGACAAGGCATTCCTGCTTTTAATAAAATGTTCTTATGTAGCCTCACACTGTGATGTCAGGCAATCGAAGAAAATCATATATGGGATCAATACTGTCTGCAGTTTATTTCAAAAACCAGGATTCTCATGTAAGACATTTTCTGCTGATAGTACTTTTTATGTCAATCCCTATTATGTTGCAGTTTGATACTTGTTTTTCATGTCCCAAAGGCTTTCAGGTAGAACTTTATTAGATGGCAACATGAGGTAATTTTGCCATGTCCTAAACACCAAATGAAAAGATGTCTGACTTCGTGGCAAAATGGATTATCAAACTTGAATATCAATAGACAATCCATGGAGATTGGCTTTTGTAGTCGATCTTCTGATATTTTCTGGTCACACCAACTATCCTAGTATGCAAGGCACGCAATTGCCAATCAGATTTCAATCACTCAATGCTACTGTATAAAACCATCATAAATAGGGTAAAAAGAGTCCAATGACCTCAAGTTTTATGTGAAGTCCCTGCTATCGTAATTTCTGTGCCTTGCAAAACTTAATTGCTCCCATGTACAGATAAGGACTTTGCCAGAATTCATGCTCTTTCCTCGAAAGAAATTCGGATCCTTAGAATGAAGTTGTGATCTCATGGTAGCCAGCTGGATGAGTCTACAGTTGGAGCCATTCGTTGACAGGAAATACCAAAAGCCAGGAGTGTTTTATAACTTATATTTTATCAAGTAGAAGAATGATTACAGATGAAACTTTTTGAGCTGGTGTTTTCTTGAAAAACCATAGTCGGTGTAATATGGGAAAGAATCTGCAAATGCACACTTTGGAAAAACTTCAGTAGCTTAGTATTACTGATAAGAGAAGAAGATTAGGAGAGGCAGTACGCTGTAAGAGGAGTCTTTATCTGAGAAGAGAATGTACTATCATGAGTGTAAGCTTCGTCCTTTCTGATAATCTGTGTAGAAAACAACTACCATCCTGGTTAATCTTGTTCTAACTATTGTGAATAGAAGTATTTCATAGTTTCATGCTTTGATCTTTGAGGAGTGTAAATTTGGGGTGCCGGGTTTTTCTAGGTGCAATTTGATAATGACTTTTACTTTTGTTGAAAAGTGGAATTTTATTGGCATCCTGTGGGTGGTGTCAGGATATACAGGAGACTGAAGACTCTATGCGCATATTGATAAAACTCTCAGTACAGGCAACTTCGACGGAGTATGCTGAGCACTGTAGCCATTCATATTCCATTGACCACTGGATGGCAATGTGTACCTCATGAGGCAATCTTTTCTCCTTGACCCCATGGATGTGTTCTGAGCAAAGTTGATAGTTGGAGTTTCTTTTGTCCTGCAGATTCTCATCATCCGATTATATCTGTAGCTATTGTACCATTTAGTCAAGCTGGTACTGATTGAATGTTTGAGTTGAGGTGCTTTTGACGATTGAAGAAAGTACACTTTCTTTTTGGTGTCTGATTTTCCAACAGCCTATGCCATTGTTGTCAGAAAAGCAACATCAGAAAATTAGGAATGTGTTTAAGGAAGACAACGTATACTTCTTATGGTATGTACAATTCTTGTTAATTTTAGCTTTAGATTTTGGTGTTTATTTACAGAAATGTTGCAAATTCAATGTTGTTGATGGATGAGTCCTTCCCATGGGGTAAGAACTTCCTACTCCTAGTTTAATTTCTGAGGTATTATGCATATCAGAAGAGACCATTATCAGCGGCATAAATGACATAAAGTTTTATTTGATTTAGCAATTGCATCATGTTCCTGCCTACTTAAGTGCATCTTTTATTTAGCTAGTGTCATTTTGCCCTGTCCTCCTCTCCGTGACTTCTCTGGTACCCACTTCTACAAGGTCAGCCCCTCCTAGTGTTAATATTTGAAGAAAAGTTCTCATTGTTCAGGGGTGAACTAGTGCCCCTTACTTTATGACATAGCAAGTATACTTTTCCAAGTATCACTGGTCGTTTGAGTGGTTTCAAAAGCAGAGGCAAGCATCCCAAACGAGTGCATCTGGTGGCCACATCTTATATAACTTTATAATTAAAGATACTGTACGGTGACTTAACATCTGGTGCGCTGTGTGAACAATTAACACTTTTGCCCAACAGTTCTGACACAGATGCTAGAATCCCTCCAACATTGAGATATTGAAACTTTTTTGAGTTCACTTTTTCTTTGTTGATCTGCAAAAGACAGCTACCAATTGTCATAAGACTCAAGATTAAATGAATTGGTTTTAGTATGAGGTCATTGTTAAGTTATGCCATACAGATTTACTTGCAAGTTCTGCAAACAAATGAAAGGGATAGATGAAAATAAATAACAAAATAAAAAAGGGGAAAAGAAAATGAAGTTTCTTCTGTTCCTTTTTAGCTATATGAATTTCACTGGTTATAAAAATTATGTTGTTCCGCTTGATTAGTCCAAATGTTACATTCGCAGTTTTGTTTTCTGTTGTTGAGTTTGTCCTGTATTTCCATTACTATCATCAAAGTGCGTAGATAATCTATTTACTTTCTCTAAATGCTTATGTTAAGATTCCTGCTTCCAATTGAATGAGGCCTTCACTTGCACCTGTTAAAAATGAAAAGCATGCAGAATTACCAGGGTCCCTATAACAAATAAAATGTATGTTTGACAGGTATCCACTTTGATAGCTGAAATCATATCAAGCACCAAAGGAATAAACCCAAGTACACAATCTGTCCATTGGTTAATGTCTTAAAATGCTAGAGATGATCGGTGGGTAGCTTAAAGCAAAAATATTTGATGCTATTTCATTCTTGTGTGGGATAACTTAAGGAGAACTTCATGTTGGAGGCACATGTTATCTTAAAACCTGCATTGTCACTTTTCCAGTTGCCAGCAATCTTTCTCCACAATATTTTAAGTTTGATTCTGTAGGTTATCTAAAAGGCCAAGTGAAAATACTAATTTGCACATGTTGTTTAGTATAATTATGACAGCATCATTACATATTTGGATATGCATGGTTACATAAGCCATGGGTTAAATTTTGCCTGTTGGAACAGGTTAGTAATATCTTTCGTTTGTATTGGATGTGTCCATTTTAAACGTAATCTGACCTCTGTTTTGTTTTGTGATGAATTTGAATATATGCTGGTGTAGCATGTGCTAGCCCTTCGTTTGCTTTGAGTATGTTATATCTCAATGCAGGAAAACGATGTTGAATCTTGTCCTTGGGGGTACGTTTATTGGAGGATATAATTGGTATTTGCACATTCAACCTATACATCTACATCCCTTAATAGTTGTTGGTGAGGTCCAGTTCCTTTCACAATGGCAACTAATAATTCATATCAAAATAGCTTTTGTGGAGGAAATTTTCTACTGGCCCCTGCAACCTCCATGTTACATTTGTCATACATGGAAAGGCACATGAATATAATATATACCAATTTGCTGCTTACGTGGCTATTTTCCCCACTTTCTGGAAGGGCTTCCTCTTTAAAGAAATATATGTAGATAGTGAGGCGCCAGTGTCATGAGAAAGATATTGCCTTTTGAAATATTCTTTGTCCAGGAGCAAGTAGTGCCAATGGGTCATAAGCAGATTTTCTGTGTATTAAAACTTCCCACTTTGGGCCAAAGTGGGCCTGCCATTCTTCCTGTGTACTGTAGTGGGGCAGATATTGCTTGACCCCAAGATGGGCTGTTTCACAGAATTCTAGAATTCTTTTATTCTGAGTTAAAATATGTTCCAATCCATCAGTTCCAGTTGACGAGGGAACTGCAGAGGTAAGGAATGCTACTAGGTAGAAAATATCTTCCTCTGGTACTACGACAGAAGTTCTGTTATCCCACCTGAAATAAGATGAAACGAGTCAAGCTCTTAGAATCCTTACAAAATCTATGGAGAAAACGGTACGCTCTGCTAAAGAATTACTTTGATTTGTTTACTGGATAGATGAGTACAGGACCGTTGCTTGTTTCTGTGAGGATATTGCCAAAGACTTCATCAGCAAAATTGTGTATTTTGCTTTTGGGGATAAAAAGATTGAGCCAAGGATGTGGAACTTCCCACAGGCCTCTTGACCGTAATTTGACCTCAGACACGTGAACCCTGTCCAGGAACTCTACGTATGTAACGTCTGAGAGGAAAAGTGTTGATGTAATGTAGCTTAATTGAGATAATAAGCTTTCAATTTCCTGCATAATCAGACATAGATATGTGAATGGCATTTGTTAATATGACATTGTAAATTAGTTAATGGTTTATTTGATGCTATTGCTCCAGGAAATCTACCCTTGTGTTGGGCCATTGCATGTCTTACCTGATTCGCTACATCTGTCTCCGCTAGGTGGAAGTATTTGGCCAATTCCAGGCAGAAGAGAGTCCTTCCTTCTGAATTGAACTGGCTAGCTTGAACTGGATCTTGCGGATTAAAGGATGACCTCCAGTTATTCAGCAGACCTGTCCTGTTTATAATCACAAAACCTTCAATACAATCAAATGTCTTCTCTGCAGATATCAGAGTTTCCTGGTCTTTGGTGAATGTTGCAAAATCCGCGTATAGCACCCTGATCCATTTTACCTGTTAAAAAAGGTCACAACAACTGGTACTCATTACTGTAACTGAGAGATCATTCTTAAACTTGTTTGGCATAAATGATGTCCGGTGCTTACCATTTCTGGTGCTGGTTCGAGCAATACCCTTGCCCGGGTTATGATACCGAACTGGCCGAGTCCTCCTAGAACACCATGAAAGAGATCACTGTTTTGATTCTCTGTACATATTATAACCTCCCCTTTTCCTGCATATATATATATATAGGCTGCACCTTTCAGTAAGTATCCATTGCAAAAGAAGTATATACATTATTCCTGAAAATTAGTTAATCAGTAATGCATAAGTTTCACTGCAAACATAAGGTCAAGTGAAGACCGTATCGTGAAGTAACCTGGCCACCTACAATTTCAGTATCATATGCTACGTGAAGCAGAAAAGATAAAACAGACTTTACTGTTAATATAATTTTCCCGTTTCTCATGCACCGTTTGTCCTTTGACCCTGATTTGATCTCCCCTGATGTTATTTATGTATTACCATAGAATGGTGCTTTTTTTTTTTGACGAACCTGTGACAACCTCCAGCTGGTGGACATTACTGATTTGGGGACCATGCCGAAATGCCTGCCCACTGATCCCTGCATTAGACAGAGTGCCACCCACAGTTAGATGTAGGTAGTCTGTCCACGACTTTGGTGCTAACCCATATTTCAGGCTTTCATGCAGGATATTTATCCACAACTCGGCCCCAGAAACATCCACATATGGAGACTTTCCAGGATAGACCTGAATATCTGGGCACTGGAGGGATTCCATGTTAATCACGACTCCTCCGTGTGCTTGTGACTGGCCCTGGAGGGAGTGGCCATGGCCTCTTGCTGCAACTGTGAGCTCTGACAGAGGACCCATCCGCCAAATATGCTTTATAGTAGTGGAAATATCAGGCACCGACTTTGGATGTAGTACTGCCACTGGGAGGAACTGATACCTGTTGCCAAAATCTCTGGCTGCGAGGTGAACTTCGTGAAAGTCGAAATGCCCATCGAGGGGAAGTGTTTTTAACGAAGAAGAAATGCTGGAAAAACAAAGGTTTGTTCTAATAGTTATACAGCTCAAGAACAAGATCACAAAGCCTCTTATGACAAGAACATTATTTTGTCTAAGGAAGCTAACTGGTGGATATCTCATTGTCTTTTTGTTTTTGTCAAGGAAAGATGGGGAAGCACAGTTGAAAGGAGTTAATCCTTTAGTTTTTGTATGTTTGTGAACAAAAGCAAAATGAGAGGTGTTAAGCCAAGGATAGGAAGGGATGAGCAGAGAATTTAAAGGGGATGGTTTGGTTGTCCAGGTCAACCTATCTTCAGTTGGAGAATCCGTATATAGACTGCCAACTTGGGTGGAAGAGTTTTGCGATTTTCTTTTAGTTCTCCATTTTAGTCTCCTTTGTTTATAAGAGAAGCCATCACACAAATGCCAAGTTGGAGAGAAAAGTCACAAGAAAGAAAGATTCTAGAGATCTTTGCACTTTTTCTAACAGTTGCAACCACAGTCCTACCTTTTCCATCAAAGACAAAGATGTCTCAAGTTTTTTTTTTTCATTAACCAAGTTAAGGATACTTTCCCTTATTTAGAAAAAGTAGTTCCCTTGCCAGAAGGCGTATATCTCCGCCTCTAATGACAGGTGCGCCCATACCCATGTCTTACTCAAATGAATGATGATTGTGTTCTTCCTGACTCCATTGCTGTCGGATTGTTAACATAGCGTATCCACTTTCAGATCGGATGAGGAGACTAGCGGGCCTGCCTTGATTCATTTCAGAGGGAGAGAGATGGACCAGTGGGGTATGGAAGGGTCCATAAGACCCGTGAAATTGAAATGGATGGTGGGTGCTTTATGTGGGGTTGAGAATGATGATTGGTTGTGTTGGACCCTTTTGAGGCCACAGAGATTGGCTAGGAGAAGAGTGATCATGGGATGACAGCACGGAGGAAGCATTGAAAGACTTCTCTTTTGCCTGTCTACTGCTATCGTTCATGCCCTTAACTCCCATCAATCTGATAAGCACGAAGGATTCTCTTGTTTGTATGTTTCTAAAGGCAATAAGTCACTTTCTTGCAATCACCATTCAACCCGTTCCATGGTCTGAACAGTTAAAGTGCCTGCTCTTCCTCACCCAATGCTTAGCTTTGATGAGGGAGTAGCCACACCTCTCCTCCGTCTAGTTCCCTCCGGACCAGTTTCTCAGCGGGTGCGAGATTGATCATCCTCTCCGGACCAGTTTCTCCAGTGCAGTTATCACAGATTCTCTTGTTTATATGTTTTGATGCGCAATAAAATTACTTACTCTAGTGGAATTATGGTTTTCCCACTTTTTGTTACAAGTTGTGAAATGAATACCAATGGGAAATCTGCAACTCCCCGATCGACCAAGCATCTGTCCCCTTTCCCCTTTCAAGGGTACTTTAATCTGCCACCTTCTATGGTTGGCATCAAACGCCCGTATAATGCTCCCGCTCTTGAAAGCAAACTCTGACCCCTATAGATTTTGCATGTGGTCCTCAAAATGGTCTCACCTGACTCTGTAACTTTGCAGTACGATATCTTGTCGTTGGACACACAATTTAACTCACTAAGCTATTTTGGGATTCAATAGGGTAAGCTATAGATCCTTGGGGTACCATTGATGTGTTGTAGTTTCTTGTGATGAATAGTGTCAGCAGTGTGAATACAAAGGCCTAGTGGTATTTGACGGCTTCCTCTTAGCCTTAGGGACTGGGGTGGGCTTTTGACTCCAAATCGTGCATGATTGCCTCCTCTAAAAGACAAAGAAGACACATAATCTTCTTAAAAGGATTCATTGTATTAAAACGACATAATTATGGTATAAAGTCGGAGAACATAATTAAGAACCACATTGTGGATTATGCATGCTGACCTGTAGTCATCTTTTTCTAGGATTAAGAAATTAAGATTGTCATACTTTCATGTAGATATTGCACTCACTTCCTCCCCTTTATGGGGTACGTATATATATCATGATCTTCAAGTGTGAACTCTAGTAAACTTGTCCTCTCTTTTGTGGTGAAAAACCTAATCTTTTTGTTACACTTACACGCTCTCTAGAAGTAGGAGAGCGACCACTAATAAACAAATAAAAGTCTACATTAGTAGAGTATCAATTATGTGGGAGCACACCAAGAGTCCAAGACACGTATTATGGCAGCACCAACGTGGGCCTCTTGTGTCCATCCGATGCTTCATTTGTGGAATGCATAATCTCTTTTAGCAGTCCTATTATTGAATTTAATCAACAAACATGTGTCGTTTTAAGGGATTCGGCTAAATGGAATCCCCATTGCTCTTTCCGTATTAAACTAACCACCATGAAAACCTACACTTGGACGCCATGTCATCACAGTCTTGAGGGTTTTGATTAACTCGTCTTTCGAGAACTGACGAATAGTAATGCGACAATTGGGTGAACTCATGCCCACGTGGCCCTAGAAGCTCCTCGTCATCATGCCACTAAGAGTAAAGAAATGTGGTTAGAAGGGTTGGTAGGACACAAATTAAAGATACTCAAAAACCTATTAGATTATAAATAATCGTGCTTAATTATCATGCTCCCTATCTCCACTTTGACTCCACTTTAATCAATGTCTCCTCATGTCTTCTCATCCGTGAGGTAAAATCCAAAAGTTAGTGTCCTAGTTACTCATTTTTTGTCGTTACATCTCTATCATCCACCTTTCATGATCACTCGAGGTAAAAGTTTATATATTCTAATCTCTTTTGGGAAAAGATGGGGGGGGGGTGGGGGGGGGGGGACTTTGGAAACTTGAAGAAAATTTGATAGGTAAAAAGAGAATACTTTCGTTATTGCATTATATCAGTGCTATATTGGATAAGTTACCCCTCCTTTGCTCATATTACTTCATCACAATCAAGAAAATTAGTCTCCTCTCAGAATTTGGTTTCTCTCCCAAGAAACTGGACTTACGTACGTATTTTTGATCGTGCTTAAATTATTCCTTTCCCAGTGATTGATATGCAAATAAAACGAGAATTCTTGACACGTCTAGCTCTAGATGGCAACAGCTATTGATATATGATTGTCATGATACAATATGATATTCACGTCATAAACTCACAAAGCTGGTATTCTCTTTTGGCTATGAATTTCTCTCCTTTAAAATTAGATTATATATTAATATATTATCTAATTACTTGGACTAGCATGCACACACGTAACCATTAATGTGGAGGCCGGTGATGAACTTAATTTGTTCGAAAATGGGCTAATAAACTTTAAACACATTTCTATTTGAAAAGGTATCAATATGGGTTCCCTACCCTTTGTGATGTTATACATAATACAAGTGTACGAATCACATAGAACTCATCGGAGGAGGGAGGGGGGGGCGAACCGGGGCCATTGCCCCGGTTGGCTCCCCCCAAAATTTTTTTTTACTATGTGTTTTTTTTTTTTTTTTTTATTAGGTTTGCCCCCCTTGGGCAAATAAAAATTATGCTTGCCCCCTAGATGAATCAGCCCGCCCCCCGTAAAATTCAAGCAGCCCAATACCTCAAAATCAAATTAAAAGAATAAGCAGAAAGATATTTATTTATGTCAAAATTTGAAATCTTATATTAACTTGTCGACGTTGTCGTGAATTTTGCGATGAATATTTCATATATTTCTCCTGATTCCTGATAATCGTTGTGTGTTGTAATAATTGAAATAAATGTTTTCACTATTCTAGTACTGCATTTTTTTTGTTCTTTTGTCTTTTATGTTGGACTTTGTTGAGAATTTGGATATCGCAAATACTGAGAAAGGGGGTGGTGTCACCATCTTTACTTACTAGAGAATCATTGGTTATATCATTTTATTGTCACTATCAACATCTAATTTTAAATGTCTGACTTCTCTACAATTTATGAAAATCCAAAGTTGAAGTAAGACTCATTTTCATCTATCTTTTGTTTGTTTAGGTCTGATTTTTCATAGCCCATGAGATTAACTTGTTTTTAATTGTCTTTCTCTAAAGGTGGAACTTCTTTTCCATTGTAATTTGTGACGTTTGGATCAAGTTATAAATCTATTTCTTCAAAATTTTAGTCATTAATTTAGCCAGGTAATGGGCACTTTGAACTACGATTTTTCTGTTTTCTCATTTTGTAAGGGGAGTATAATAGTTATTTGGATGTTAAGATTGAACTTTTTGTCCAAATTTTTTTTCTATTATCATTTACCAAGTATGTATTTTCTCCTTGCAATTTCAGGTTATTTTATTATTGATAGAGATTCCACTCTTGAGAAGCCCGTGTTCAATAGTACTGTCACACTAAACAAATTATAGCAAGGGTGAGAAGCATTTTTATGCCATTGGAACTTGGATTCTTTTTGAACTTTGGATAATTTGGCTTCTTTTTCCAATATGCTTCGATTTGTTATTGTTTCTTTCAAGAATAATAGAAATACAGTAATTGTTTATTTTTCTCATTTATGTGTTATGTTTTCTTTTTACATATCCCAACAAATTCAGCAGGACTTATTTGAGCATAAGGCACATCCTTTCTGGCAACAAAAATAAGTACTTCATTCATGGAAGTAAAAAGTTATATTGCTGAAAATACTTTATTTCATTTATGTGTTTTGTTTTACAAAGAATATATATATATATATAAATACTTTTGTTTGTCTGATTAGTTGATGCTCTATTGGTGTCTTGAACAATAAGAATTTAATCTTTAATGTCACCTCTCAGTATCAGCAAATAGTACGGTACGTGTATTTCAATATTTTTAGTGTTTTTAGTCCTTAATTTTTTTTATTTATACTCTTAAGACATTTTTTTGCATTAAGTAGTAAAATTTTTTTTTGTCATTTTTTCTTAAAAGTTTGCCCCCCATTAATTGGGTTTCTGGCTCCGCCACTTGATAGAAGCACATGTTAAGTGTGTGTCTGACGATTTTCTTTGGAGTTAATTCTCAATGACAGGCATGGGATCCCAGAAAATTGGCTTTTAGGTTTGGTATTTTTCATATTAGCAGAAAAAGGTCAAGCAAACTTATGTGTGACCAGCGATAAGGTAACCCTCCAAAAGCTGGAATCTTGATCACTTGATAACGAAAGAATAGAGAATGAACCGTCTGTTCAATCACCATTAACGTCAACATAGGTGATCCCTTTTCCTCCCATGTGCTTAGCGCTTGTTTTTCTTCGTATTTGAGACCATCATTTTGGTCATGATGTGTAATATATATCTTTCTGAACCTTCTAGATTTCCTCTCCTCCTCTTGTTCATCCCACAACGCAGCTTCGTTTTCAGTCCCTCTCATTAGAAGAGTGGAACGTTATGCAATCAACACTTTACGTACATATATCAAGAAGAAATCTCTTTTCTCTCCAATCATTAACTCTAACTTAAACGACGTCTCTTTTCCTATATGCGGCTATTACAATCTGGTAGGTGAGTCATGGGCTCATAATCTACTAAGCACGTACGAACTTGTTAAATTTAGAAATTACCAAAACGCAGTCTCTATTCTTTCATAATTTATAGCTCGACTGCTATGCAAGAGAGCGTTCGTCGATGATCAATGCTTTTGGAACCCATAACATTCATGGCATGAGTGGCTGCAAGTATACCCATCATGTGATCTTGGTAAGCAAGGTGCAGAAACTGTGCATGCAACAGCAAGCTCAGTAGAATGCTGCTTCATTATTACAGAGCATCCTTCAGTACTGATTGCTACCAATGACTTCAACACTACTGCTATCTGCGTGCTAATAATGTTTTCGGGAATGAAAATTACAAAAAATTCAAATACATTTATGCATGCCTATTTGATTTTTGTGACTTTTTTTTATTAAAACCCTAATTTACATAGGCTTAGATTTGCTGAATTGACTAGTCAGCTCCCCTGATGGAACCCTTCCCAAAGGGAGGAGGTGCCAACTGAGCTATAGCTCACTGGCCCCCTTTCCCGCAGGTTTGATCCTGCTTTACCTAGAAAAAAAAAAGACTAGGCAGCTCATGCATGACGCAACTCGGAAGTTACTTTCCAATTGACTGATCAGTTCTTGGGTATCGACCACAGGACACGCAAGAAGGGAGAAAACAATCCAACCAATTAGTCGATCATGACCACAGACCCAACTCATGAAAAATGGGGCCCGTTTGGCACTTAAATAGTTCAACCTTTGAATTCAAAGGTCATCTTCTATAAGATTGGAAAAGAGGACGACTCGTTTTCTAAATGATATAATATATAACAAGGGATCGGAGTGATTCCCACGCTTCTCAACTTAAAGAATGTCCCAAACTCCAAACAAAATCTAGTCTCCAGAGTGTCCTTAAAGAATAATTTCCGTGGTATATTCATATTGAATGACTTGCTCTCGCTTAAAATCCCTTGACTCTATCAAAATCTCCCTCATAAGTCAATTTTGTGGTGTTCATGATATGTTTTGTTTGTCGGCCGAATATAATTCTTCAGGAATACCATGAGCTGCATATAGATTGGTTAGGTCTAAGTCCAACGACCAATGTAGGGAGATCATGCTGAGGGTTGGGTATACTTGAAAGTTGAAAGTTACATTCGTAGTGGTAGACATTTTTGCTTTCGCGTAAGAAAGTGGTGCAGTCAGGAAACGTTGAATATGGGCGGCATTGCGACTTTTGAGGAACTTCATTTTCCACGATGCATTATATGCACCCCACTAGAGAAAGGGTCAAACTTCTGAAATTCTAATACTAGCAAAGAGTACGCAGAGATAACTCCTGTTCAATCCTCCAACGCATACCTAGAGAAATCTAAAGACAGCTATTGGGCTAATACTTTTCATTTTTCTTTCCTTTTTGTGCTTTTTGGATCCCTGCTAATCAGTTCTAAGCCAAAAACCATGTTTAACCAAGACAAACGTTAAAGGTTTTTTTGTAGCAGTGATTACCCGAAAAAACATTAATTTATACATGCCTGGCCATTTTTGTGTATGTATTGTGTTTTTGCTCTTGTGGTCCGTTTGTGGTCCTAGTTGTTTTCCAGTCTTGTGGCTGTTGGTGGTTCCGGCTCTTGTGTCCTGTTATTATAGGGCCTTTTGGTCTATTTAGGTGTTTCACTGGCCTTTCGGTCGATTTTCTGCCTTGTATTTACTTCTCGGTTTTCAATAAATTATCTTTAACTAGAAAAAAAAAGTTTGCCTGCCATTGAGAGACCCATTGGCGAGCCCCTTGTCCCCAGAAGTTCAACAGCAAGAGGTCCTCGAGTTGAATACAGATCCCAACGGCTTAGTTTATTCATTAATATTCTGCGATGGCCCATAATTGCCTCGTTATCTTAATAAAGCTTGAATTGCTTTCTGGAGTACATGACTTCATGTTGGTATAGTATATCCAGCCTCAAGTTTCTTTCAACTTTTTGGTTAGAGTTCTGAGTGGAAGAAGGAAAAAAAAAATGAGAGAAGAACGTAGGGTATGTAAGATGCGAATCAGCCTGCCCACAACAAGACGAACATAAATCCACATTATTGTAATTGGCCAGCGGATACAGTGTTTCGCTTCTCTTTTGCCTTTTCCTCCATGTTAGCCCATGTGTTCACAAATTCACATGGGCATCGAACTGAAGCACGGCCAATAGAACTCTCTGCATGTGAAGATATTGCAGATGGCCCACTCTTTCTAATTGTGGATTATCTGGTTTCATCCTAGACGTTAATAGAATTATGTGCACAATCGTGCCAAACAAAAAAAAAAGTAAGAAAAATGAGTTTTGATTTTAAGGTCGGAAAGGGAAGGACTTGGACCTTTTTTGTGTAGAAAGGATTTCTATTAATCTCGTGATCCACGGGCTCCTCAGTGGGGACTTGAAGCAGCTTCCTGGAAGAGTTGTGTCAGAGTATTTAGTGGAGTCACCAGGTGATGTCTTGCTGGTCAAAAGGTAATATAATTATGGTTCCATGCTTTCCAATACAAGTAGACATATATATAGGCAAGAAATTCCCCTAGTAGACGCTTAGATTTGATTCCCACAAACTGGATTCATGAATGAAAATGTTAAATTCTATAAAAGAAAGTTAAAGTGGATGAGTATTTAGAACAGCTATTGCCATGTTACTCTGATACATGGTCTTGCTTCCAAATGAACTTCGGGTATTTGACATGACAATCTGGTGCAATAGGAGATGGAAGTCAAGGATTTGGTGCAGAATATGTGCTCTACTCTTTTGTGGCATGCTGCAAGAGCATAAGGTTAGTCAAGGACTCAATCTGAGCTTGCCATACTTTTATCAATGCTATGAGTACACCTAGACTAGCTGTTCTGGGGGAGAAGGGGTGAATTGCTCACAAGCAGTCCTTGAGGTGACATTTAGTCAACCCTTACTTTTTCTTGAATTTTAATCAACCTGTATAGGCTATGATAAGTTTCAAATTTAGTGATTGGAAGCAACATTGCATCAAAGAAGACAAAGGGTTAGTATGCATAACCAGAATAGAGCAAAATTACTTTCAGTCTCTATCTCACAAACTAAAATGTGCAGAAGGAACTAATGGTCTGAAAATAATTACTATCACCTTAGTTAGGTACCGAAAAGAAACATAGTTAATAGCTCTACTGTGTGCAGAGTGGATGATGGAATAGTCGAAAATAGATTCTCTAGTGTCCTAAACAACTATCTAGAAACAGAATCATGGTGTCTCGTCCATTGATAAAAACCTTCAGTTATAGTGCAGTTTGTGAAACATTGCTTGGTTTAGCTGCATCAGGAAACAGATTATATGTAAGTTAATATAGTGCTACACATTTAGTGAAAATATGAAGTACTTTCACATTGTTTACCTATTCAAACTGCGTTCCAATTACAAAGCTATGTTCTCAACAATAACTTGGCACACTAACCAAATTCTCTTCTTTTACACAACCTCCGAAATCATCTAAAGCCACCATGTCGATCCCAAATCTGCAGTGAGCACTCAGAGTCAAAGTTTAGATCCCTCAATGTCCGACTAGATTTTATAGGGCCTGGAAGACCTTTCAAGCTTGGAGAACTTTGCTGGTAACCACAAGTCTTGCCAATCCTACCACCGGCTGGTACTTCAGTAATTATCGAGGATATGAGAAACAGCTTATTCTTACATGGTGAATAGCTCTCAGAGCATGTATCGGAACTCCTAGGCCTTATTTTTGGTGAGCTCATAGATCTTTCTTTAGCTTTTGCAGATTCGGTAGCAGCCATCTAAGCTGGAACAACAGGAGAGCTTGACAATGAATTATGACCTCCAAGTGAAGACTGTCTTCTATGATGAAAGGATCTTCTGGGAACAGATAGAGGAGAATCCACTCCTTCAAAGTTAGTCTGTTCTTGAACATTTCTTAGCTTGAGTTGTCTTCTTCCATATCTCTCTCCTAGTCTTGGATATGAAGATGAAAATGTGTCGAGATCTTCAAGTTCTCTACTTATAGCGACTTGGGTATCCACCCATCGATCCAACCAGCACCTCCATCTTCCATTTCCCTTGTCTCGTTCTGATTCCATTGACTTCTGAAACATTTTTCAGGTTGAAAACTTAGTAGAAGAACCTAAATGGAGAAATATAAAACCATAAGATCTTAAAAGTCAAGGAGCTTGCCCGATGGCTAAATGAGTAATCCTGCATCCGTTCTCTCCTAATCATGGCCTCTTTCTTACTTGAAGACAACGGATCGGCCTCTTTCTTTGACAATATACTATCCCACCTTCCTTGACTGTTTGCGTCCATCTGAATTCATAATATTTTTGCCCACCCCAATTATTTCAGTCTCATTATCTAAAGAACAAACTAAGCACTTTAAGACAACTAAACAAACTAACCGAGGCCCTAAGGGTGCATGCAGAAAAAATGAGGTTCTTGAAAGAGAGGCATGGTAAATGGATTTTGTACATAAGAACTTGTTCACATTAAACTTAAATGAAGCATTCTATACCCCTATTATCCTGTCTCTCAAATTCTGTAAGTGTCTAGTGCCATCAGAATTAGAAGTGCCTTCTGCCGATTCGAATCCTCTTGTGCAGACCTGTGACTGGATATTCACTATGGACTGCAAGCACTTTAGGGTACTTATAGCTTGCCGTCTTACAGCTCTGCCTCGAATAATAGCTTGAAGCCTCACAATTCCCTTCAATGCCTGCAAAGCTTTCCTTGCCTGTAAAAGTCTCCAGCATAAGTTCGTCTAAGCCGGGTAGTTATTGAGAATTAAAAAAGATAAGTTGTGCGTCTATCTTCCTTCCTGTGACTACAAGAGTTAATAGTAGGCTGGTGAAAAAACCTAAACAGACTCAAAGGCTCTACAATAAGCCTAATGCAAAGATTTGGAAGCCAATCCGACCACAAGGGCTGGAGCCAAGAATAACCACAAGAGTTGCTAGACAACCACAACTCAACCACAAGGGCCAGGACACAATACAAACACAAACTGACCTAAGGGTCGAGAGACAATACAAACCAACCACAAAGGGCAGAGCACAGACTCTTCAAATACATCTTATTCCTATTACTTGGAGAACAAAAACGAAAAAAGAACTTTTTCTAGTACTAAGGTTCAGCTTGTTTCAGCAAGGAATCAATTATAACAAATTAAATGATCTAAAATGAGATAAGAGATAGAGAAAAAGAGTCGTTTAAACTTACAAGGTAACCCCGAAAGGCAGTTTGGATTTTAGTGGCAGCAAATTCATGGATTTCCTTCTCATACAGATAGATGGTTTGAGAGGTGTCAGCTAGGACCTTAATGACCGAAGAATCTTCTCTTCATTCTCACATTGATGGTCAGATTGAGAGTTTCCAGTGAAACGGACAACCTCAGCAGCAGCTTGAGCAGCAGCAACAGCCGCTTCAGCGGCAGCAGTGGTGGCAAGAGCCACGGCAAGAGCATGCTGGCTCTGTTCTTCCTCTGCCTCACCTACACTTCTTTCTTTGACCGATGACGGTGCAGGGAGTGAGGCTAGCCTTTCCTTCTTAAGCCTTCCCAATATCCATTTTCTTCTCTTCTCCTGATAATGGTAAAACCAATGAGGAACAGAATCAAAGAGCAAAACTTAACAAAAAGGCAAATCATTTTACCTTTTCTGGTTTCAATTTTGTTTCTCTGATAAAGAACCTCTTCACTATACTGAACCAGCTCTTCTTCGTAGGCATTGACGAACCAACAAATCACATTGATTTGAGAAGGTCCTGGCAGGTTTTGTAACTTTGTTGGCAGGGTGATTTCTGGCATTATATACATGCATCAGTTAAGAAAAAATGTTAAAAACTAAATGTATACAATGGATCAATAATAGAACAGGCCAGTCACAGACCTGATTTACAATAATCTGAACCTGTATTCCTGTCATTCGGCAGATCAGACCAGAATCACCGCCTCAACAAGGTTTAGTTCCTGGAAACTTGGATACTTCCACGAAATCCAGATAGATAGCCTTGCAGTCTGATCAACTATTGCTTATATTTTACGATACCAAAATCCAGAAAAAAGGGAATGTCAAGGGTCAGATGGAGAGAATTATTCTGGGAAAACTGATATCACAAACACCCAGAAGTTTGTTAAATTCATCAGTTAGAAAACAACGTATGCTGCTATGCGTGTTTTGTACATCTATCCAATCATTCACATTTTTCATGATGGGTTTCAACTGTTTAATATGTGGGGCCTTTTTAAGTACACGTTTCTTGGGAAGAGGCAGAGCCACTTTATAGTAATGGAGGCAACCTTTTAATGACAAAACGAGAATTCTTCAGTCTCATGGGTCCTCTCCTCTTTTTCCTACTTCACATTTTCTCAACTCCAACAGACATGTTCATGAATCATGTGTATGTTGGGAGCGAAATCACAGAACTGTCCTTCTCTTGTTCTATAGTTTGAGATTGAGGGCATATCATGCACTGGCAGCCAATTACTGAATGGCATGAACCCTTGGTACATAACAAGTTGCTTATTTCGGGCCTCCATTATTTTCATTCCCCTTCAATCTCTAATCTGCACTTGGTTTCACTATCTTGATCTCTGTTTGTTTCTCGAGAATGCCCAGTAAAAGTTGACTTGAATGTAACTAACGTATTGCAGATAAACTTGGCTGGTCCCTATCAATACCGTTTTGCTAAGATGCATGCACTTCCCACCTTTTGTGATTCGGTGGATCCAAGAATGTTACTCTACTCCATCCTTCTCTATTGCTTTGAATGGTGAACCATGTAGTTTTTTTAAGGGTAGTTGTGGTTTAAGACAAGGAGACCCTATGTCACCTTATCTTTTCTCTCTTGTTATGGAGGTTTTCTCAGGGCTAATGGAGGAGATGACTGCCAACAAAGGAATTCAAGTTCCATTGGAGATGCAAAAAAGTTGGACTCTCACACCTTTCCTTTGCGGATGACTTATTGGTTTTCTGCAAAGGCGATGTTGCCTCTCTCAAGTTGGTTAAAGACTATCTTTGCATGTTTTCCAATCAATCGGGTCTTTTTCCTAACCCGGCTAAGAGTCAAGTGTTTATGAGTGGAGTGGATTCCGCCACTAAAACTAATATCCTCAACCTTCTAGGGTTTGTTGAAGGTGCGCTCCCTGTTAGGTATCTTGGCATTCCGCTAATCTCCTCTAAGCTGAAACGTCTTGACTGCCGAAGTCTTGTGGATCGCATTACAACAAGAGTTCAGTCGTGGCTGAGCAAACACTTGTCATATGCTGGTCGTATCCAGCTGATCAGATCGGTTCTCTTCTCTATCCAATCATTCTGGTCAGTCATGGTGTTTCTCCCTAAAGGGGTCATTAATCAAGTTAATGCTATTTTAAGAGCCTTCCTTTGGAAGGGGAGCGAGCTAGGAAAAGGGGGTGTTAAAGTGGCTTGGAAAGAGGTTTGCCTTCCGAAGGAAGAGGGTGACTTAGGCTTGTGTGATGTTGCCACTTGGAACCGAGCATCCATGCTTAGCATCTCTGGAACTTGTTCAGGGACACTAATCAATCCATCTGGACCAACTGGGTGCGGTCCTATTTGCTTAGAGGTAGAAGCCTTTGGGAAGTCAAGCCTCCTGGAGTGTGTTATTGGAATTGGAAGAAGCTTCTTAGCTTGAGACTAATTGCTAGAGCTGGGTTTTGCATTCGGAATGACTCAGTAACATGGCAATACAACAGCTCTGGTCTCTTTTCTATCAAATCTGCCTATGAGGAGTTGAGGAAGCAGCGACCAAAAGTTCCTTGGCATAGGCTGGTTTGGGATAGGGGAGGCACCCCTAAATATTCCTTCATCTTATGGCTTGCTGTTAAAAATCGTCTTACAACCCAGGATAAGCTTCTTGGTATGGGCCTCATCCAAGCTATGAAGTGTGTTTTGTGTGGTGGCCCTGAAGAATCTGCAGACCATCTATTTTTCAATTGTCGATTTAAACATTACGAGGCAAGCCAGATCATGGGAACAAACTATTAGTTGGGCTTCTCTCAGCTTCAAAGGTAGTTCTCTTACTGCTATTATTAGAAGAACTCTTCTAGCTACATTGATTTACTCCGTGTGGAGAGAAAGGAATCAGAGGATGCATGGAGGGGGGAGCAGGAAGCTGGCCTCTATTCTGCAGGAAGTGAGTTGGTTGGTCCAAGCTCGCATTAATCTTCTACAAAATATTCCAGCGACTACTGCTAGCCTTGACATTGCTGCAAGATGGGGTATATCTGAGTTAGTTTTTAGGGGTGCCCGTATCGCTTAATGTGCTGCTGTATGTATATCTTAGTTGCTTTTAGTCTTGGTGTTTTGTGTATGTTCTGTATTGACCGAGTTAGGTGTTGCTTTCTGTTTTCTAGCTCTGGTGGGTGGTTCTTTTTTCCACCTGGTTTGTAAATGGTCTGTGACCTGTTTTAGGGGTCCTTCCCGTGTTGTTTGGTTGTTCATATCTATACTAGAATCGCTTGCTTACCCAAAAAAAAAAGATGCAGATCTTGGACATTGCCTTGAATTGCCTCTGATACTATTTCATTGCCAGCAAAAGTCAAAAGAATACTCGACAACTTAAAGAAACATATAGATAGAGACTGTTTCTAATGTCTCTGGACTTAAGTACAAGGACACAGTGTTCCACCCACATGCACAGAGAGAGAGAGAGATCAAAGCGCTATAATTGAGGGGAGTGGGGGATTCACAATGTGTGGAATAGATGAGAGACTGTGGATAAGAAAAACAAAGCAGCCTTGGGTTGTGAGAGGGCCCTAACCGATGAGTAGTTATAATACATTCTCATCTTCTGTAAAGGAATGAAAATAATTCTCTCTTGTGTGCCTCTGGCTGTTCTTGTGGCCCAATCGTATAGGGATCCACTTCACATGAGATAAAAGATCACAAACTCTTCACCTTTCCAAAAAGAATGCAAAATCTGCCCCTCTTGGAATGCCAGAATTGATTTGTTTAACGTTTTTTTAAAAAAATTTCAAAAATGGCTTTTTTTAACATTTCAATCTTTAATAAATTTTTCTACCCAATCATTGATCGTGAAAAATAATACAAAAATTAAAATAAAAAAATTTATAAAAACTCCTTTCACAAAAATCTTCTTTCGAAATATATGTCAAGAGAATATATTTTAAAAAATTTCAAAAACTTTTTTCTTTCAGAACATCTCTTTTTTAAGCCCCCACCATTCTAACAATTACCTAAAATGACATATCAAAAAAATTTCTTAATCATATTTTCAAAAACAGAGACATTATCTTTAACCTTGTCACGAATGTCATCTTTGCTCCATCCGGCCATAGATAATTCAAAAGCACCAAAGCCCATAGCCCAAGTGAAGTTTCATGAGCAGTGAGACCAGCCCTGTTATCTCCTAATCCAACACTGGAAAACTAAAGCCCAAAAATATCAAGGGCCCTTCTGATAGCTTAAGGCCCAAAATGAAGCCCACTCCACCGGGTAGGAATCAGGATGTGTCAAGAAAAAGGATAAATGCAAAATTGATCCATGTACTATAAGCAAAAATCGATTTAGTCTCTGTGATATGAAAAACATCGATTTAGTCCATGCGATTTCAGAAAGTGATAAAATTAGTCCTTGATAGAGGACAAATAATAAACGAAAATAGAATAATAGGGACTAAATCGATACTTTTCATATCACATGGACTAAATCGATTTTTGCGTGTAGTACAGGGACTGATTTTACATTTATCCCCGAGAAAAAAGAAAGAAAATAAGCACTATATTTTGATACCTTGAGTTAATATGCTTTGAATAAATCTATACATATTAGCAATTTAGCATTTCCCATAAGAGAAATAATAGTAGAGCTGACCAAATAAAAATTCTGAGATATCAAAATACCTTGAGTTTGCAATAGCACCGTCGCCGGCACAGTAGCAATGTCGGTACGCTCGCCAGTCAATACGGGTTAACTTTTTTCACAGCCCCTTACTGAAACCTTCGAACTCCCAACTCTCTCGGTCTCTCTCCCCCTGTTTCTCTGTAATCTACTTTAACCTCTGAAGCAAAAGGCGAATCTTGGTTCTTGCCCGTACAAGATTTGCTCCAATATGGTTACCGATTCTCGTTCTTTGTATTACTATTGTCTCTTTCTTATTGGATGAAAAGAAAGAGAGATTTGAGGAGGGGCTTCTTTTTTTCTTCTGGTGTAGTTGGATGTAATGGGGAATTGGAGAAATCGACCCGGACGTAGAATTTTCCGTCAACAACGAGCTGCATGGTCGCCCCCTAGAAAATTCGACCACGACCATCCTCCTGGTAACTCTGCTCCGTCATTCATTTGATCTTTATGCTCTTTACGTTTTAAGGTTCTGATCCTTTTAGTGAATTGGACTTTGTCTCCTGTAGAACGGCTGTGGGCCTTTGGCAATTGGAATAGTGCTTTTTTTTTATGCGTTTTGTCTGACTTTTCAGTTCCATTGCATACTTCTTCTGATTCATTTAGTGTTTCGTACTGAAGATTTCAACCCCTTTGGTGAATTAGGTTTTGTACTTTGGTTGAAATCGTTGACATAATTATTTCTCATTGATTCGTTTTATGTGAAATCTCATTTCCATTGCTGATTTCTTCTAATTCCTTGAATTATTTATTATATTGCCCTGTATCAAATTTTAGTATGTTCGTTATGAATTATAAATCTCTGTATTGAGGATAATGGATGTTGCATTCTTGTAAAGATTAGCAAGAGGGAAAGATAAAGTCTATATTCAGGTCGAATCAATTGAATCTCAGATTTAATGCCAATGAAGAGTGTTTGCTCTAATACAGAGATCAATATGTAGCTGTAGATTCCCTGTATTACTTCTATGCCCTCAGACTTCTTCTCTTTGTTTATTTTCTTTCAAATGCTAATAGTATTTTTGACTAATTACAGCCAATTGAGCTTAGAAAAAAAATTTCAGCTAATTGAAAGATATTATGTGTTGGAATAGGTAAGAGAATTTAGTTTTAATGGCTTGGCCGGTGGATGAACTTTTGGAATTTCTAATCGGAAGTCTTTGCGTATCTTGTATCTCAGTCTACTAGTTATTGGTGTTCTACATTTCTAATGAGAGTTCTTTGAAACTTTTTGTTAGATGGTTATGCGGTTCTTATGACTTCCCATGTATGCTGAACATGTGGTATGGGGTGTCATTGCCATATGGCTTTTCCTGAAAGTTAATTTTATTTGCTTGTGAAGAGAGCTGTGTTTTTCATGGGGTTTCTTTTCTTTTTTGTTTGCAATAAGTTCTCTGTTTATTTGGTTTAATTGGAGAGTTCTTGTCAGCATCAATACTGAGTGGTTTAATTAAATAATTTACTATTTATATTTCTCTCTCCCTCTTATAGAGTGGAAAGACGGTGTGCCTCTATGGGAGAAGCAATTCTGCACTTTGGTTGGATCAATACCATGGGGGAAGGTTGTGGATACCAAAATGTTTATCTCCTGCCATAATAATGTGGTCAGCTGGGATGATTCTGCTGGTGAAGAGGCATTTCAAAATGCAAAGAAACGTTTTTGGGCAAAGATCAATGGCGTCCACTGTGATATCTCTCTGCCTGATCCGGATATTTACATCGATGAAATTGATTGGAACCCTGACATTGATCCTGAACTTATTGAGGAATTGGATCGAGATTGGTTTGATCCGGATGACAAAGAAAGAAATGCAAAGGTGAGGCTTAAAAACGAAAGCACAAAACACTATGTGGCTCTGCATTCAGAAGGGCATGCTATGAACCAAGCACATGACGGCAATCCTGGGGAATGTAATAACATGCAGGAGAGTGGAACTTTGCAGAATAATCCACAGGGGTGGGACCAGTGGGAGAACAACACAAATGGTTGTAGAAATTTGGGTAAAGATTGCAATCCTTGGGAGCACGTCCTTACTCAAGGCAATAGAGCTATGATGGACAATGCTTGGGGAAATTGGGGAGATAAGTCATGGAGTTTTACCCAGGTAGGCAACCAAGCCAACCATTCGAGGGAGTGGGATGAAGGTGACAATCCTTTGGAGCATGGTTGTCAGGTTGTTGCCTCTATGAAGGATAGAGGATTTAGGAAGAAAGGTTGGGACTGGAACCTTCGGGAGTCAAAGAATTTTGAAAACGGTGACAATCCTTGGGAAAGCAGACATACTGCAAATACTGGAGCTTTAGATGATAGAGGGTGGAGGGATTGTGGGGGAAAAGCATGGGGTTGGAAACAGAGGGACAATGATTGTAATAATACTAATTATGAGTTTAAGCATCAAGAATTTGTAAGGACTGGTGGGGGTTGGGGAACGCGGGATAAGGGTTGCAGGAAGAGGGAAGTTTCTCATCCGCATATGATGGGTACCAAAAGCTCTAGATTTCAAGGCAATGGTAATCAAAGAGGACAATGCTGGAGGAGGGCGCAAACTAAGAAGACAGTCAGTTTTGCCCCCGAGTAGTCAGTGATCGAGGATAGGACTCCTACTAGCAAATTTGTCATTTGCATACAGTTTTGGCCATCGGAAATCTCTCCTTGGAGTTGGGAGAAACTGGTTTTCAACTTAAAATTTCTTGTATTGTTTCATACCGTACCAGCCAAGGGCTAGTGGAGTGGCAGTTGATTCGATGGTAGAGGGGATAAATTATGTCGAAATCCCTGAGTTGCACAAAGGTTAGGGGATTTCCATTGTAATTTGCTTTATTGCTTTACAAAGATAGTTACAGGTTACAGATATTTTGGGACCTTTTTCTAGCATAAATCGGATCCATATAAGACCAATGTGGCTTATGTTTCTTTTGATTGACCGAGTTGTGAGAGTTTTTGTACTCTTGCAATCACTCAAGCTATCTTGTGACACGGCAACTGATTGAGATCATCAAGAAGATTCCGCTCTTTCCCAATTCCATGTAGTTTTATCATAGCACTATTTCGTAGTTAGTGAGATTTCTCTAGGGAAAGGGACAAATTTACTTCCACGAAGCTCGTAGGCAAACTGTAGACGGCTTCTTGATAGTCAGAGTGCTTGAAAACATTCCCAAATACCTTCACAGCACTCCGATCTTAATGTTTTATTGCTTTCTTCACTACACTCTCTAATTTGGCTGGTAACGAGAATTCAAGTAAGAAGTGAAACGATGTCATATACTTCCCAGGAACATCATTCTGCCTGCAGCATGGTATCTGACCAAGGGCCCTCAATCATGCTTGGAACCGTGTAAAGTTGAATAAACAACCAGAAGAAAAGGCAATTGTTCATCTTTGTTTCAACTTCTACTACCTTGTCCTATTTGGAAGATGGAACCTCATAGATATACATTCCAAAATTGTTCTTAAAACAATGAGAACACTGGAAGTGGAAACTACAACAATTGATCTGTCACCTGGTGTATTTGGTCTCAAAAACAACATTATACAATATTCAGCTACAAGCATAAAATCTAGACTACCCTTTTGGGCCGGTTTCGAGTACGTTGAAGGGCAGGTTCCTTTTCAAACGGAATATTAATCTCCTTCTCCTTATCCTTCTCCTCATCCTCATCTTCATCTTCATCCTCCTCATCAGCTTCTCTGATTGCTTGATTGATTGCAAGCTGGTTGAAGAACAAGACAGGAATAATTATAGAAAACCATACTAAGTCTTTCGCACAGTGCATCTTCCTAATCACAAGAATTATTGGCACATGCTCCAAACGTGTTTGATTAAAGCGAGGATGATTATAAACAACATCAGACTACAGGGGCAGTACTGCAGCCGGTGCTGTAATCGAAAGATATTCTTGGCCCTATGGATTACTCCATCCACATATTCAGCCACCATAGAAGAATGTCACATTATAGAAAGATATAAATTACAAGAGCCTAGAATTAGAATCCGTCCCTAATGAAAACCAAAAAGTGTATGCACCAAAACAATGATCTTAAATCATATAACCTTTTTGCGGAAGAACTTTTTCAGAGAAAGCTATTAGTTCGGCTAATTCTGCATAGGCTATATAGCTGTCAGAATAGGCAAACCATATTTTTAAGAACAGATTTGGGATTTCTTGGAACACTTCTGTTCACTTGTAGATGTATTATGTTGAAAATCAATCATTTTTAGTTCATATACACCCACCACCACCCGAAAGCTACCATTTCCCTGTTAGACATCAATTTGAACGTAAAACCAATAAAGGAGCTCCAGAATCACCCAAAATACGCTATCTTGCCACAAACTTGATTATTAGACAAAAGGAACTACCTCACTGCTTAATTATCCAAACTCATCAATGATCCCACCTCCCCGTTAACAAGCGAGAGAGAGAATTAACATAAAAAGAGATATTTTCTCTGATAAATGACAATTTCAATATGCAGATGCACTTCGTTTTTTTTCTTTCTTTCTTCTATTCCTTTGGGCAAGTGCAAAATTCAAACATACAGCACAGCTTAAATTTCAAGACGCAAGTTTTCCCCATTCACTTTCTGGGCTAGCTAAGCCAAACCTCAAGCGTGCATTTCGATGGATATTTGCTGTAAACGCACTGCGGATTTTCATCAACTCCAGTATGCGTGGCAACAAAATTCGCCTTACTCATCCAAAACCTTCAACCCCACCCAAACCCACGTAAGTTCGTAACCCAGAAGAGTTACAAGCAACAAAACACGTAAAACTCAGAGAAAAAGGAATTCACAGAACGTCACGCACCTCCTGAAGAGAGTCTCTGTCGAGCTTATCAGCGATTCTGATGGAGGCAAAGATGGTGATAGCTACAAGAGATAATGGGAGGGCGAAAGCGAAGAGGTAACTGTTGGTGCTGGGCCCCGCGCGGGTCACCACCGTTGAGCCTCTGGCTCTGCGGCGGCTTGGATCTCCGGGAAGGAAAATTGCTGAGGGTTTGAATCCGAGCGGAGGCTTGAAGAAAGCACGCGTGGCCGTGGAAGGAAGTGAGTGTGTAGCGGACACGGAGTTGAAGATGAGGAGGTTCGCCATTGTTTTGAACCTGTTGGTGGTGGTAGGGGTGATAACCGACCAGTCGGTTCGGTTTTGCCCTCAAACCGTGGGCCGAACCGACTGGGTCGGTTTTTATTATTTTCCAACCGACGGCCGAACCGCCGGTTGGGAGAACCGACCGGGCCGACCAGGTTCGGGGGGTCGGCCCGGTTCGGTCGGTTGGGCCCAATATTGGGCCCAAAATTTTCACTTTTTTAAAAAGCCTAATTTAATAGCCCAAATTCATTTTAATCTATGTAAGCCCAACTTTACCATTCGTTCAGCCCATTCGGTGGCCCAAAAGTACAATTTTTTTCAAATGTTTCACATGATTTATGACCTATAATGCAAAATTTATGCTTCTTTGGGTTTTTGTAGCTATGCATGCATGACTCCTAATAAATAATAATTAACAGCAACATACTTACAAAACAAAATAAGAAAAAAATGGGCTATTTAACATCCAGCCCTTACAAGTTACAAGTATCAACTACCAAAAAAAAAAGAGAGAAATAAGCTACAAGTTAACGATTAACAACCAAAAAAAATTACAACAACCAAAAAAATTAAGTCTTGAACAAGGTTCAAATATTCCAACTTCCACATTTAATCATCAACTGCACGCTTCTCAGATGGCCCAAGGATCTCCACTGTTGAAAACAAATAGCAAATCAAAGCAATTTAAGTATACATAAATATAAATTATGATTAAACTAAATTATAATTAACTAAATAAATTAAAATACCTGCTTCTTCTTCATATTTCTCTACATTTTCCACTAACTCATAATCAACATTAGACTCAGCAATAGAGTCTTCCCCTATCCAATTTTGTGCACATATGAGGGCCTCCACTGTTCGAGGAGCCAATGAACTTCGATAAGAGTCTAGAACACGTCCTCCGGTGCTAAAAGCGGACTCAGAAGATACTGTGGAAATTGGGATAGCCATAACATCCCGTGCCATGCGAGCAAGAATAGGATACTTAGATGCATTGGACTTCCACCAATGTAAAATATTGAATTCTTCAGTTCTTGCCTCACGACCATCAGTCAAATACTGTTCCACCTCTGATTTTCCATCACCCGTAGATGTAGACTCTTCAAGCCTTTCAAGGATGCGAGCCAACTTCAATCGGCGAGTTTGATTACCCTCCCCAACCTTATGCGTTGGACGAGAAGCTTGAGGTGTTGGTTCAACAGTACCAAACTTATCAGTATACTCCGCACACAACCGATCAAACACATTCTTCACAAATGCGAACATGACATCCCCCTCTTCAGTCGGATAGTTTTGTTTGAACCAAAGCTCTAAAGTAGTCAGCTTATACCTTGGATCAAGCACCACAGCAACAAACAACAACATATTCATTTTCGAAGAGATCCCCCAATACTTATCATATTTTCTCTTCATACTTGTTGCCATATTTTTCAAAATATGATTACCACTTTCACACAAGTTAGAAATATTCTCTTGGATAATACAAATCTCTTGAAAGTAGATATTTGCAGTCACATATGAAGATCCTGAAAACTGTATAGTAGCCTCATAAAACAACTCCAAAAATTGAACAAATATCCTAACTTTCTCCCAATCCAACATCTCAGGAGGTCCCAATTGCAGTGAATCACTAGCACCTTCAGTGAAGTAGCTCCTATAATGAGGATCCTCATCATGGAGTCGGTCAAAGACCTTTTCATATTTCCCTGCTTTCTCCAACATCAGATAAGTAGAATTCCATCTTGTGGAAACATCAAGACACAACATAGTTTTACATTCTATGTTATCTTTTTCAGCGCATCTCTTAAACCTATCCATCCTAGCTGGAGAAGATCTCACATACCTCACTGCATTGCGCACCCTTATGATAGACTCATCATATTCTTTCAATCCCTCATTCACTACAAGGTTCAAAATATGGGCACAACACCTCATATGGAGAAATTGTTCATCAAGGGCAATGTTGGGTTTCAAGCGCCTCTTCAAAAATTCAAGTGCAACATCATTTGAAGACGCATTATCAACCGTAACAGTAAAAACCTTACTAGCAATACCCCACTCAAGAAGACATGCCTCAATATTCATCCCAAGTGTATCTCCTTTATGACTAGCAATTAAACAGAAGTTGATAATTCTCTTGTGCAATTTCCAATGATCATCAATAAAGTGTGCAGTGAGACACATGTAATTCAAGTTCTGATTAGAAGTCCAAGTGTCTGTAGTGAGACAAACTCTACTAGAAAGTGACTTCAAAGATTTTTTCAACTTTGCTTTCTCTACGTTGTAGATCTTGAAACAATCCCTAGCAACCGTCATACGAGATGGCATCTGAAATCTGGGTTCAAACTTCTTCAAAAGCCTCCTAAACCAACGACCCTCAACAACTCTAAATGGGTGTTCGTCACCAATAACACACTCAGCAATTGCTTGACGAAGGTCCTCAGCATTATACCTATGCATGATCATAGAACTAGAACTATTCCCTTCCCCCTCAGGTTTCTTTTCAAAGCTCAATGTGGGCTGATTCTTATCAGCCACCCCAAACCGATAAGGGTATTTTTTACACTGATTCTCCAAGTGAGTTATCATCGATGAAGTTCCATTTCTCTTAGAATGACAATAATATTGTCTTCCACAATAGTTACATGCAGCTTTAGGTGAATCAGCAGGCAAACCCTCAACCTTTGTAAAATGTTCCCATACTAATGAAGAATCTCTAGACTCTTTCCTTTTAGCAAAAGGTCGACTAGGAGCAGTATTAATACTAGGGTTATTGTCATCAAGATCAATATCCACCCTATCCAACTCATCTTTAGTATCAATCACAGTCTTCTGAGACTCATTATCAGGGGTACTTGTTGGAGTCTCTTCCATCTAGACCACATTAAAAATATAAACAACTAATTAACAAACAATCAGCAAATCACAAACCGTAATCAGCAAATCAACAAACAACATGTAATCAGCAATCATAGCAATCCGAATTCAACAAGAGGAAAAAGCTTTAGGATTTAGGATTGTATTAGTGGCTAATTTGGGGCTGCCAAAAAGTAAACTGTTTAAGGGTAGTATCCCTTAACTGAAATCCTAGGGATATATGAGCCAAAAACATGTATAAGAGCCAAGTCACAATTCCATTGTCCAAAAACATCTATAAGTTTGCCTATCAAGTTGTGCTTGGGGATGCACTCTTTAAACCACTTGACCTCCAGTAAAATGAGAAATACAAAATTAACTGACATGGTTCTCAAGCTTAAGAAGGAAATGGATGAGAATGAGATCGAGCCAAATGTGAACACTTACAGGGTTCTAATCTCAATGTATTGTGGGATGGGGCATTGGAACAATGCCTACAAGTTTTTCAGGGAGATGATTGAAGAGAAATGGTTTTTCAGTTATCTATTTTCCTTTTTTGTTTTGGTTTGGGACAAGAACTTTTGTTTTGCACGTCTTGTGGAAGGATTAACTACTGGGTTCAAATGTAGAATAGTTCTCCAAACCAAGGTTTGCATATATCCCGAAAGCAAAAGTAGAAGATTTTTTCAGGTGTCGCCATGGAATAGGAAGGGATGCAAAAGTAGAAGATTTTTTCATATGAAATGTCGAATTGATAAAAATTTGTACTTGCTCTTCCATGTTTAGGTAGGCGGGTACTGTATGTGCGTTTCATATTTCACAAACTACGATTGCTCAGACATGCGCAAGTCTCCAAGAGACTACAATATGGATAATAGTCATTAAAATGTGTAGACAAAGAATAAGTTTAATTGTCAAGAAATTCTCTGTGCTTGCAGTGTGCACGATACAATTTAAACAACAATGCTTCTAGTAAAGTCATCGCGAAGAGTACAAAATGCAGTTAATCTACGTGCGACCTTGCATATCAAACATCTCATTTGAGCTATGTTTATCATATTAATAAAATGAGAAATACGAAATGAGAACAAACAAACAACATAACAATCAGCCAATCACTGACCTAACCCTAAATTCATCCAAATCCACCATCAAATCAACCCTGACCTTCGATCTCCACAGAACCAACAGAATCCTAACTTCCAATCTCTAAAATAAACTAACACTAACTTAGTAAAATGAGAAATACGAAATACTAACCTGATTTGATTTTCTTCAACAGCAACACCCAAGCAAACTGAGCAAGTTCCTACTAATAAGAAAGCAGTCAATTTACAACAAAAACAATCCTAATGATCATCACAGATTCAAAATTCAAAATCTGTGTTAGTTTGAAACTTCAGAAACAGAATCGTTTACTCAAAATTATGTAAACCAAGTGTCCTAATTACTCATATCACATCAATACATAGCAAAGACATGATATTTATGATTCAATTAAGTTGCGGGTCTTTTTAATTTATAAACATAGCATCAATAGTGCATTATCCGTAAGATCCAATAATGTTTACTGCATAGAAAAGTGATATCCGTGCTATATTTTTAGTTTTTAGACTCCATGTGTAAATGTACCTTTCAACAGTGTGGAGGCAGGAGGCTGGACGAGCATAGAACACTGGAGGAAGCGGCAGTCGAAGGTCCTCAGCAGTGGCCGGTGGGAACTGCGGCACTAGGCGCTCAGACTTCAGAGAGAGAGAGAGAAAGAGAGGGAGATCGGCGTGGAGGAGCTGAGAGGTGAGAGAGAGTGTGTGTGAGAGAAAGAGAGAGGGAGTGAAGTGGGGAGTCGGGGATTGAGAGAGAGAAAAAGAGGGAGATCGGCGACTCGGTCTGGAGGAGCTGAGAGCCGAGAGATGAGGGAGTGTGTGTGAGAGAGATAGAGTTTTGAGGGGGGTGAGGCGGCGAGCTGTGGTGGGGGCGGCGGCGGTGGCGGCTAGGGTTTTGAGAGAGAGTGGAGTGGAATTTTGAGAGAGAGTGGAGTCGAGAGCGACGAGAGATAGGTAGGGCTGATCATTAAACGCACGGCATAAGGGCAGAGGGTGGGAAACGACGTCGTCCCCACCCCCACTAAAAAAAAAAAAACAAATGTCACAAATACCCCTCGGTTCGGTTCGGCCCACGGTTCTGGGAACCCATAACCGTGGGCCGAACCGACCCACTCGGTTCTTCAAATGTTTGGGCCGACAACCGAACCGGTGGTGGCCCAAAACCGACCGGCCCAGTCGGCCCAGTTCGGTTTGGGTCGGTCCGGTCGGTTCCGGCCCACATTTGATCAGCCCTAGGTGGTGGCCTAGTCGTGTTAGTGGATACTGGATACTATGGATAGCATCTCTCACATGTTCCACGGTCCAAAATATATGATTTTTTTTATAGGCAAATTATGATTGATTACAATGAAGAGGTGATTAAATAATCCAAAAAAAAAGGAGGGGATTTCACTTATTAATAAATTTTAAAAAATTATACTCATCTTTTTTACATAAAAACTCTCTTGAAAATGGTCCCAAATTTCAACTAAAATATGATCCTTTGGGGAAAATATCCAAAGTCGCTTCATTAAATTCTGAAGGATTACAAAGTTGCTGCAGAGCTAAAGTTGTATACAAATTCGACACCCAGAGAATCAGATAAGTTGTCCCACAACATTTATTTACGACAGATCACTCAACCAAAGTACATATTCTTAGCATCCAAACACTTGGACAACAATTGAGGCTCATGCCTTGTTCACGGAGGTGATGTGCTGCAATCTTGCAGCTTCTTATTTAACCCGAGTGTCATCATAGAGCCAACAACAACACAAAGCATAAAGGCTGCCAAGTGGAGAGACACAGCAGTGTCAAATAAGATCATCCGAAAAGAAACATAGAAGAAAGAACACCTAAGTCTAATGTAAGTGGTTGAGCCCAATATATGAGAATAATCATGAAAATGAGTATTACTGAATCCAAATCTGTAAACTTAAAACTTTTGAGTTCAGAAGTGTATTAACTTATCATATCAATTATCAAGGTCTCACTTGAATACTGATCTCTTGATTATTTACGTACGAGGTAATTTCTTGGTCAAGAGAGAAAAAGCTTACTATGTTTCAATAAAGCTTCTTTCTTCATGTTTGCTTCTTGCATGTGGAGAGGCGATGTACTTTTCTCCTGTTGGTGTTTTTAGTACATAAAAGCAAATTTAACTATATGAGAAAAATCATCTTCTGTAATAAGACTAATAAGACAAAGAAGGAATATCTAGCACGAGATTTATTGTGTTTGTTTGTGTCAGTGTAGGCGAGAGAGAGAGAGAGAGAGAGAGAGAGATGGTAGACCTGTTTGAGGTTGGCCGTTCTCGTGACCCGTTTCATGTGAATGAGTACAATATGCTCTATCCTTCTCCAATGTAGAAAAAGCAGCAGTGATTCTAAGGTACCATTTTGTCTTAAAACCCGTGATATGTGTGTGTATATATAGCCACGCTCGCCAATGCGCCAATTACTTTGATCACAGACTCTCTCCTTGCCTGCTGCCGTCTAATGCTCATTTTCTTGCTTTCTGCACTCAGAATCAGAATCCTAAGCATAAAGTTAATCAAATTAAGCACGAGCAAATGCAAATACAATCAACTAGTCCATTTCGTACATGATCAGAGATGCCACCTAAAAAAGCATACTTGTAAAAAAACCAGAATAGTCATTGTTAGTGGACGGATCATGGATGCCTAATCAATGGAATCAAAGAATACTGTTTGGAAGATTACTTCGTAAGTTATGATGCTTTTGTATAGAGATGAGTTTGAATAATTGGTACACCATACACAGATATAATAATTAAAGAACATCACGAAACACGAAGTTTCACAGCTTGAAAGAAAAGTTATTACAATCATCTTTTATGCTATAACTAAAATGATATTCGAAACTCCAACCTTTTGGTTCAAAGAAAGACTTCAGTGCAGAGTTTTAGAGTTAACTCAAGCTTCTTTCTTGAGATGATTAATTAATTCATAAGCAGACAACGTGTTTTGACAGTAGCCATGGCTGCAAATTTTCGTTTCCCAGGAGCAGACATAACTGCAGCAAAGCTGCAAACAAGAACTGCACATAAAACTTTTGGAACAACAAAAGTAAGAGCAACCTGCTAAAATCAGATCTTTGGACTATCAGCAAACCGAGAAAAAGCAACCGATACAAAAACTGGATCCCAAAACATCTGTTCACCAAAGATTCTGTTTAGGCAAAATATTACCTTCTAGTCGCAATCTTTGTCCAAGACTTTGTTTCATTGATTTATTCTTTCAGTTCTTCTCATTCCTTTTCTGATTTTCGTTTAAAACAGCACATAATGTGTCGAGATTTTCGGTTGGAACTTTGAACTACAACAATTGTACGAGGTTTACAAGACGGCAAACTCCATGCCTTTGGCTTTAGTCTCTCAATTCTGAGAACTTCATGCAGTTGGAAGCAGTGAGTGTTATTTTCCCAATACTAAGGGCAAGTATACCAACGAACAATTATACTATGGGCAAGTATAAATATCCTGCCATTTTATTTTTCGTGCTCAAATGGATAATACTACGTCTTCTTAGCAATCAAGTGACAATTAATTATCGCTCTAAGGAGGCTTGGCTCAGATGTCAGGTCCTCTAACTCTGAGTATCGTGAGAGGGGAAGCTCCAATATTTTTCCCCTGGTCAAGGTGAAGCTCGAATATTGGAACCTCAACATTTACAACCATTATTTGACCCTCATGTCTATGAAAAGATTGCTAGTAAACTATAGCTAAAATATAAGGGTAGATGCCGCTAGTTCAAACCCTATTATTTATAGTTGTGAACATTGGGAAGTTGGTCTATTAGTACTCTTTCGACTCTTCTTTCAGGATATATACTGAACACAGTTTGGTAGGTCTCAGAATTCATCGGTACCAAATTTTACAGTTAACAGTGATGGTTAATGGGCTCGTTCTCTCCCCAACATCACTGAATTTCTCTTAAGTACATAAACATCGAAAACCTAGTTCCCATCCCACCCCGGGTTGTCTCTGATTAGGGCGCACTTGGGGTTGTGTTGTGTAGATCAGGAGCATGGTCTCAGGTTTGATTCTGCCTGAGTATTATATCGCTGACTTTGTTGGGATGCTAGCTGTGGGCTGTCTAGTCTCCCTTGCTGTGCGTTAAGCCCGCCAGGCGCCAAGTGCAACCAGATTGGAGCAAGTCAGTCCGAGGATAGTGTAAAGAGGATACCGCGGATTTCTCTTGTTATCCAAAAAAAAAAACGAAATTCCATGGAAATGAAAATATAATGATAATTTAAGTATTTTCGTGTGTATGCAGCAACACTTGTAATTGTCATATCAAGTTATTTTCTCTGGAGGATTAGGACAGATACATCTTATCAGGACAGAAGTTCATGACCCAAGGAATCAGATAAATGCCCCCTCCAAAACTTCACACTGATAGATTGAAAGTGGATTCTCTCAGACAACAATATTACTAGCTTAGTAGAGATGGTTCAGTTGAAAGCTGCAAATTTGGTCCGTGCAATCAATTTCCTATTTTGGCTCGATATTTGAAGAGTCACGGCAGCATAAGAAATGGAGGCTGCATAATGGACAAAAGCAGAAGATTGTTTTAGCATAGAGAGTATAGTGCAAAATTATTGCAATATGGAAGGATCTGTTACTTGGAGTGACTGAAATTGGTTCTGGCTGGAGGGAATATCGTCCCATGTTTTTGGTGGATGATAAATTATACTGATTATGATGATCGTACGTTTTACCCAAGAATAAGCTTACCATCGATCCTGCCATGTTTTGTTATGCTCTTTATCAAATGCTGCCTCTGCTTGTTCCTCGTTAACATCTGTTGTCTTTGGTTGGCGATCTTTAGTAGAGCCTCTCTTCTCTTTCCGTGTTGTACGCGGAGTCTCTGTTGGGCGTTTGTCAGTGCGTAATTTGACATAGTCCAAGAGTTCCATGAATCATTTTTTGGAAAAGAAAGAAATGTTTATAGTGAAAGGATTTAAGAAGATGAAAAGGAATGCCAAGAACAACGGATATATTTGTTCTTCATGTGCATGTGCATGTGAACATGATGTATGGTTGGTAAGAGAGAGAGAGATTCAGAAGACCTGTTTCCGGCTGGTGGTTGTGACTTGCTGCATTTGCCTCTAAACCCTCTTCTCTTTCCTGCTGCCCGTGCTTGTTGCTTGCTACCTGCGACACTGAATGTTTCTCTCCATCCTGAGCCATTGTAGTCTGAAAAGCAGAACCAAAAACTCTGCTTGGCAAAGATGTGTGTTTATTGCAGTGAGCTGCTTGCCACTTTGAAGTGCATATATACACGCAACTGGGTGAAGGAACTTCAATGTGGGGTTCCTTACTTTGTCTAAGCCAATGTTCTTAGGTAGATCTTCGGACACGAGATAGAGAATAAAATATGCCAGCTCATGGCCCTTAGTCACATTGCAGATGCCCTAAGCACATGGCTAATCTTCACTTATACTAAACACTAGACGACCCAAGACTTCCACTGATGTAACAAGGACTTTACAACTCGATCCAATCATATGAATGGTTTTTTTTTGTAAGTATTCCAATCGTATGAATGGTAGACACCCTAAAGGGAATATTCCAATAGAAAATATTAGGAAAGACAAAATAATTATAGACGCTTTTATTAAAGAGAATCCAGATATGACAGTTTCTAGAATTGCACTACAGCTTCTGATTCTCCCCCCATTTCGTTTTTCCTTATTTATTTATTTATTTTATAATCACGAATGAGATTAGAATGCTAAACAGCATGAACACGAAGTTTCACCACTTAGAAAAAGATAAATGGAATGGAATGTGAAACTCCACTTGAAAGTGATTAAAATAGTCGGGTAACAAGGATCTTCATAAAATTATTCCGGGACAAGCCAAGCTAGACAGGTTGGGGAAAAACAGGGACTAAAATAAGAACAGAAGGAAGGCAACATCCGTTCTTTTATAAGATACTCTGACAAGCTTGAGTCTCTATTCAATTCTTATTATATACTCTTACTCTCAGATAAAAGGGTAGCAACCTTGCTCTATGTTTTCCTCTGCACTAAATAGGTGTGCTGCAAATAATATGTCTAGCAAAGCAAAACTTTCTCAATTCTTAGGGCTCTCCGTAAATAAAGCATACAAAACAACTCTGTATGAGCTCTGAAGTTGAAGAGATAAGTACAAACAGAGAAACTGAACTTTGATTGAACTTTAAAATAAGTACGGTGGAGGTCCTCTTAATTCCCACTTGCATGGCCCTCTAATGTGGGATCCAATAAGAAACAAGTTGGGGGGCAGTTTCAAGACATCAACAACAACATTTGCCCGAAATGTAAGGGCTTCTCAAAATATACATTGACATAGTGAACTTTCGAATTTCTATATGCAATACCAGACACCAAAGATTCCCAGTTGCACCCGAGTTGCTAACTCAAGGCTTGACCACAACATGCCTCGAAACCGTTCACATGGTGCATGGATGGCGGTCAGAAAGAATCAATAGAATCAAACACATGGAAACCAGGAACGGGGCTGCTTGCTGTTTCTTTTCTCTCCTTATTCTTCCCATACAAGTGATTAGACAGGATTGACAAACCACCTGAAGAGGGAGGGAGCAGAAGCAATTGTGCTAGAAGGCACATCACACTTCTACGATGGGGAGGTCATCGACCATTCCAGGGGGTGACAATGGTGGAACAGCTGCTTCATAAGAGGCAGCAGATTCAATATCCAAGACCCTCCTAACAGTGGCCTGATACTCTCTGCTTCTACCAATCTTCCTTGCAGGAAGGGATTCAGATGCAACAGCTTTAGATGAATTATCACTAGTAATGGTAGAAAAGAATTTGTCCTTTGAAAGTGTTGTTGGGGCAGATGCAATAACAGAGCTGAAGACACCGGACTCCCTTAAGCCTTGTATTATGGCCTGAAAAACATAACGAGAGAAAATATGGACAAATAAACAAAAAAGGGAACCCTGCTGCAAAAGAATCATACCATTTCATAATAATTTCAACAGAAAAACACATGGTGCCAGGGATTTTTGGTTTGAGTATGTTGGGAAGAAGAAAAACAAAGAAAAGGAACAGCATAAGCCCTTCCCAGGCGTTGCAGGCACCAATGGGACAAATTGGTCCCTCTCATTTGTTGCTAGGATCATCTTCTATTTCAAGAACCAAAAATTACTTCCAGTTTAAAAAGTATTCAATTTCTGTACTTATATTTTGACAAAATTTCATCATTAGATTAAAGAAATGGAACTAGTTTTCAAACCATATATCAATTCATCTCAGCACTTTTTTTTCTCTTTTAATTCCATATGCAATGAGTTTAGAAAACCTTCTGATTTACTTTTTTCTTGGGTAGCATTATCTTTATCTGTTTCTCTCTCTCTCTCTCTCTTTTGTAGTCCTTTCTCTTTTGATATTAAATCTTTCACCCACTTTACATTTCAAAAATCATGCTTACCATGGGAGCATATATGCGAGTTAAAATGCCCTTCCTCAGTAGTTTCATTTTTATATCTTTGTCACCCCATACAACATGTTCCCGATACCTAGAAGAACAGAAAGATCCAGAAAATATATCAATTCACACGCGAGGAAAAAAAAAAGTGGGTTCAAAATAAAAAGACAACATGATGCAGGAAAGAACAAAATGATTTTCGCCATTAAAAAAATATACCAGCTCAGCATTTCTTCCTCTGTTGCAGTTGAAGCAATTATGAATGCCTGGAAAGTAACACCTTCAGTTAGTACAATGAAGGAAAATTAGTAATGGTCATCAGACGGAAATACAATCCAAAAACAGGAACAATTAACTCATTTAGCATGGACTCGAGCTATAAGAGATCAAAATAAGCCAGCAGATTCCATGACGCAGGCCCGTTCTCAAAATTTACAACAGATCAACATCATAAGTAACAAACATAACTCAGGCTTTCATGATTAACTAGCAACCGCGCGTAATGGTCACTGCTACTACCCTGGTGAATCCAGCATTCCCCCACTGACTGCCTTCAATTTACAAATTAACCATTAAAAAGAGGTAAGCATCATCATTTTTCTTGAGCAATATCATTCATTTGAATCTGAGTTGTTACCCCATCTGTCCCCTTTTCCTCACAACAACTTCTACTAGGCTTCAAGAATTAGAAATAACCAAACTTTTGTTTGGTCTGTCTGCTCATCTTATTTAAGTCCTTGCAAGGCAGATAAGCACCTCATAGGGCTCACATGACTTCTCTATGTTGGACATGGAAAAACCATCTTCTTCAACTATAAATCTATTATTCCATAAAATGCATGTTGCATGCTCCATAATCCTGTTTTTGCTACTCATTGTCCTCATACGCTGATGCTACTAACAGAAGAAAAACAAGACACAGACTGAAAGAAATATCTATACTCACAGCTCTGTCGAAATCCAACATAAAGCATCTTTTGACATCCTCTTTCGTAGGCTTGCAGCCACATCGATCACGTCTAGAGGTCAAGTCTGAAAACTTGGCATATGTGTAGTGTAGAACAGCAGCTTCCTCCAATTTAATTTCACTAGGAATTACATGAGTAAAGTATTGACATTAGCAAGCCAATCATAAAGACACGGCTTCTTTCCCTCTTCCTTTATGAAATTAACTTACCTTGGGGTTTTCATATAATTGTGCCATCTGTGTGCACCATTGGGACGGAGATGATCTTGAATCCGAGCAGCTGATTTCCCATTTCCATAAGTCAAAAAGTAGTTTGGATTACCACGAGTTGATTCCTTGTACATTCCAAAATATGTGTCCTTTGGAAGATGGTCATAATTTCTCTTGAACATTGACACCTGTTTGCATACAACAACCAGACGTGTTAGACGCTAAGGTGCTTTGATATTTCCCATGTGGACACATCTTTAGAATTACATAGCAAGCAACTGAATTGGAGAACAAACATGGGTCCCATAATACATTACCAGTCAATAGTTTTTAATTAACATAATGCTGAAACATTAATCAATATAGTGAACATTTTAACAATCCTCATCTCTGCCAAAGCCTTGTCCCAGATACTTGAAACCGTATCAGAACACTGTTTGAATGTAACACACACACTGCCTTGATATATCTTCTGTCAAAACAGAAGTATCCGAGAAATGTGATAAAACTATGTCTCCAAGCAGAACAAGTGATCAAATTGACTTCGGCCTTCTAACTGTTGCATAATCCCCAATTCACGAGCATACCACGACAATGAACACGATATCATTTGCTATACAAGTCTAATATATTGGAAGGTAACGAAAAACATATACCTTGGTCTATCGACCTTTATTGTTCAATAATCAGATCTACTGAAACAAGTGAAAGCAAGGACAGTGAATGATATGTGAGATTTACCTCAGTAAAAGGTTCCTTAATATCCTCGCGTTCAACGCTGCTTTCCTAGGTTATACAAATATCACAATTAGTTATAATACAGGTAACAGATGCCATTCTCATGGTAGAATATAATACAGAAAAAATAATAAGACTAGCATGTTCAACATTACAAGATCCTTTACTGTATATTACCACTCCACACAATTCTAACAATTCTAAACCATTTCACTCACATAGTTTGGAAAGATAACCATATCCACATTTCCCGGCACATCAAGCAGCAATTGCCTCAAGGAATACTCACGAGCACCAGCTGGGTGTATTAACTCATCCGTGTCCAGATGAAGTATCCAGTCCATACCAGCATCCTTATGTTTCAATAGGCACAAGTGTATGTTGAGAAAGGCCAACTCGCATTGATTTATCATAAGTAAAAATGAAAATAGGTAAATGAGATACATAAGACTAATATGCTTCATACCCGTGCCATTATGATAGCCATCTCCATATTGAGAGATTGCTTCACAAACAGTTCATGATTGCATGGCTTGTAAAAGAAACTTGAAAGCCATGTCTCATTCCAAATCCGGCTGAAGGTACCACAAACAGCACACATTGAAGATCAGTATTATCGAAAAACAATATATCTTAGAAACAACTGAAGAGAGGCAATGCTCAGAAAAAAGAGAAATGAAGAGACAACAAAAGTGAAACGGAAACTAGTTATAGAAGTTGCTACGAAGTTACTGACATCAAATACAACAATAATGTTCCAGCGAGAACAAAGAAAGACAGGAGGCAAAAGATACACCTATAGAAAGGTCTTACGTGTCTAGAAAACTAACGGAATATAGAAAACACTAAGTATTACTAGACATAGAAAATTCCATAAAATACAAAGAAATTACATATGTCTAACTTTATCTTTCTGCTTCTAAGCTGTCCAGTCTTTGAGGACAGAAAACTGTACAGAATAATGTAAAAGGGGTACTCTAATAAGAGCTTCAAATAAAACATACTTTATGTAACCAGAAAAGTACATGTCAACAATACCTCCTAGCCTGTTTCTCCTCCAGATCTCTTGTTCTGTAAATCAATTTCACCCCCTGAGAAAGAAAAACAAAACATTCTTAAGAATGTTCACAAAATCAATGTAGAAAAACTCAATTTTAAAATAAGCAAAAGAGACATTTTCTTAAACAAAAGTCGAACAGTCAAGAGCAACGGACATTTATTGACTTACTGGTATAGCTTCCAGAACTTTAGACACATCTGGAGTTGCAGCTTTTCCTTCCACAAAAAGAAAAAACGTTGAGACTCCAATAACTTTGTGATAAAACATCCATGGCAAGATCTGTTCCAAGCCAGCTGATGTACTTGTTGTTATACATATCTGCAGATTCAGAAGCAAAACTGCAGAAAGTTAGTAACCACCCCTTAATTCAATCAACCATGTAATAAAAAGCCATTATCCACTTATTCACATAATGTAAAGGAACAGGGCCTCACATAGAATTCAAACTGTTACTTTAAGAAGTAGAACAAGTTACTCAGGAGCAACATTGTCTCCCAATACCAATTTGAAAGAGCAAAATCAGAGTAGATCAATCCAATAACCCATATCAGACAAATAAACGAACTATATATCTCCTGCTATCACAGAAACCAAACTTTTCATTAATCGTGGTTGAAGTTACCATATTGAGCCCTTCCCACCAAAAAAAAATAAAAATAAATCCCAGATTTAGCAAATTTCCAAGCTCACCAATTTCGCCAATAACCAACCGTTTTGGACATGGATCATAAAAAGCAGATTAGCTCCTACTCAACCAGGCATAATGCATTAATCAATTTGGTTGAGCCAAGTTCCAACAAGCATGAGAAGATAAAGCAAAAACTAAACACGGTCCCCATTTACTTAACCCTCAAAGTTGTGATCTGCAACCTTATAAATGGTTTGCCGTCAGTCGCACAAGTAAAAAACCTAACAACGAAATTAGCAGTAACCACTAAAATCCAGTCCACAGAAAGCTACACCTAGGATCAGATCAATCCCAAAATAAAAAATGTAACTCTAAATACAACTAAGAACCAAACTTTGCCTCAGAATCCGAGGGAAACAAAGTAAACCTCTGAATCAGATCAACCCCATCAGCCAAAATATCCCTCAGAGAAACATTGTCTTAGATTGGAGCAGAACTCAAAACTTTCCCAGAGCAACACTGAAATCCAAGCCACATAGTGCAAAGCGTAATTTAATAAAGAATCGAACCTTAGGTTTCAGATTGGACCCGTCGTCAAACTTCCAGCCCTGATAGTAGGGGAGGGAAGCGGAAGAGCTCCGTACAAGGTTGACGCAGTCGGAGGGCGAAGAGTGCTGGAGGTGGGCTGTGGGGGAGAGAGAGGAGGGATCCATGCCGGGGAACAAGTGCTGGGACCCAGGTGGGGCCCAGCGGGTGGTGGGGTCGGTGACACCGCCGCGCCATTGGAGGACAAAGGCCAAGGTAGCGAGGGTGAGAGGAAGCACGGTGAGGAGGAGGAGAAGCCTCGAGGTGAAGGAGTGGGAAGAGGAAGGTTGGTTGGGGCGGAGCAAGGCCGGGAAGTGCTGGTGGTTAGGCATGTTGAGCGACAGAGAGAGTTTGAAGCGGTAGTTTGAAGTCGAAGAAAAAAAGGAGCAGGCTGGATATGTCGGAAACTGAGTTATGTTTGTTTCATGTTTCAAGACGTTTTCCTCAATTTCAATACATTTTCACTCATTTTAATAATTTTTTACAAATTCCAACAACTTTTAACACACTTTTCACCAATTCCAAGACAATCTACACTATTTTCAAAAAAACATAAATACAAAAACATATTTCAAAACATAAATCAAACATAGCCCAAAGAGCAAAGTGGAGCTGAGTCTTTTTCTTTTTTTAATATATTTAATTCTTTTAGAATTATGTTGATATATTCCAACCAAAGTCAAATTATTTTAAATATTAAGGAAATTAAGGCCTTTGTATTCAAAAAGTTTTTGAAATTTTGAAAATACAAAAATCGAACATATTTTTTAACATTATCTAAAAACGACTGCAACACACATACTAATGAAGTTAACATCAGCTAAAAATACAAAAAATACAAAAAATCCCCACAAGACAATCTAACCGAACATCTCCTAACATTTTAGTATTTAAGTTTTGGGTATTTTTTTCATTTTGGTCTTTTATTTTCAAACTTCAAATTTTTAGTCTTTGAATTTTTTTTTTGACGAAAGCATCATGTCATCCATATGCTTAACGGAGCTCTTTAACACATCAGCAAATTTGTACCGGTCGACCGGTATATATTTTGAAATAGATCTGGTACGTGAGCGGTCGACCGGTACATGAAGAGGTCGACCGGTACATAAAGCTGTCGCCCAGTACATGAAGCGGTCAACCGGTACAAATTTACTAACGTGTCAGAGAGCTCCGTTAAGCATATGGACGTCAGACTGACTGATGTGTGTTTTTGTAAAAAAAAAAAACTCAATGACTAAAAATTTGAAGTTTGAAAGTGAAGGATTAAAATGAAAAAGTACCCAAAAATTAAGGCGGTTAATTTCCCTAAATATTATGTTTGGACAAATTATCAAAATTTGCTATTATTCTATTTATTTTTCTGCATATTGAAATATATTATGATTTTTCACACGTAAGAACTTAAATAGAAATTATTAAAATTTTGGAAATTAAATTGGTAACCATGTAAGTGATTAGGAGGGAAGATAAATATTGCAGCTGTTTGTTTTTTTTCTTGTTTAAAGGCATTCCTTTCTAGAGGGGTGCCTATTATCTGCTTTATTTGGAAAAAAAAAACAATTCAAAATTAACACAGAGGTTAAGCTGCACTCTTTTAATAGATCTAATGAAACCAGTCCATATCATTCTGCTCAAAAGGTCATTTGGAGGATCATTACTCTATGTGAATAGAAACTGTTTGTTATGACAGTAATTTTTTCTACTGTTTTTTTTTCTAGGCATGTAATATTTTCTACTTTTTAATACACAAATTGGGTAAAACAGTTTTGATTCCCAATCTACTATAATTGAAAATAATAGAGAGATAATAAAAATCTAAGGAAAATTGAAGAACTTACTCTAGGAAAATCTGCCCCCAACAAAACTTACCGATGTATTATTTTTGACACATTGAGCTCATAATGTTACACATCTTTTCACTTTTGATCCGTCCAAATTACCCATCAATTTAGACGGATTCCGTAAAAAATGTTACACATTGTCCCTCTTATTTTGGGGTATTTACACATTATTCCTTTTATTTATAGATTTTTATACATTGCACCCCACGTTTGGACGAAACATGTCTGAATTGACGGACAATTTGAGTACGAGCCATAATTGAAAAAATGTGTAACATTACGAGTTCAATGTGTCGAAATAATACATCAGTGTAAAATGTAAATGACCAAAAAAAATAAGGGATAAAATGTATTTAACTCCAAAATTATTTATCAGTAAAAAAAAGAAGAGAAAATCAAACTCTTCTCTCTCTTTGACTCTCGGAGTCGGAATAAAATATGGAAAACCTAAAACCTAACAGACCAAGGAAGCCACAAAATTTCCATTCTTTCTATCTCTCCCACCTCCCTCTGTGCTGTGGAATGCTTAAGCTTGTGGGCCAAAGAAGTGAGGGTTCCTTCGATAAATGCTTACTCTCCTACACAACTTCTCAGTCCCCTCTCTTCTGTTCATGTCTTCAATCGACGCCTCTCTCTCTTCTGCTCCTTCAGGGTCTCCTCGTAAAACCCTATTAGACTTTTTCCCCGTTGCTCTCGTTTCTTCTTCTATACAAAACCTCTCTTCTCTGAAATCGGAGTCTTATTTGACGGTTCCGTGTTCGGGTATTTGGTCTTCTGCTAAACACAATGAGTGATTCTAAGGTAGATTTTATTTGTCTTTTTGCTTAAGAGAAAGTGAATTTAATGTGGGTTTTGGAGTTTTGGTTTATGAGTGGTGTTGTTCGTTGGGTTTGCTTCAAAAAGAGAAGTTTTGATTAGCCGTGGTTTCGTTTATTATATTTGTTCGGATATAAGTTGAGTTTTTGCCATGTTTGAATTGTGGATTAGCTTATAATGGAAGGAAACTTGATGGGTTTCTAAGGTTTTGATCTTGGAAAATTTTGTTGGATTGGAAAGAGTAGGAATTTTCAGGTATCCATTGGTGGATTGGTTGTGGCCTGCATGCAATGTGTGCGTATGTTTGGTTTAGTTGCTGCTTGGGTTGTGTTGCTTGGGAAAGATTTAGGATTTGCCACTTCTTTTTTATTGGTTGTAAACATGCGAGTTTCCCAATTTTATCGGTCTTCTTGTTCAGCATTGATTTTCTTTGCGTACGATGCTATGATGGCACTCATAGTTCTCAGTAAGAGACAGAACTCATTACTTATTATTATTTTTACTGCTGCTCACGGTGGTTTTCTTTTACATGGAAGCTTTATCAGATGGCAGGTGATATATTAGATGTATTTAACTATGTTTTTTTTTCGGTATGATTCAAACATATATAGCTAGTATTTCAATGTCTCCTTTCTATACACTACCTGTTGGAATTTTTTATTATTTTGGATTTCTCGTTCTTCATTTTTTTTTCTTGGAATATGTTAAGTAACGAGCACGAGCAATAAGTAGATCTTGAATGCAGATTTAGTTTTCAGAATTATCTAAATCACAATTTTTCCATGATATACTCACCCTGCAATATTGCCTTGGTTAACTGGCTTCAACCCCTAAATAACCGGCAGGATGTGTGGTTAAATATGTAACGCTTGGTCATGTGCTGATTTGTTATGCAACTTCTGAAACTATTATGGCTATTAATTCTGCTTGACTGTCGGATTTTTGGTGGTTTTTGTTGACTCTTGAAGGTGTTAGTATTTGGGTCATTCAGCGAAGATGAAACCAAGTCATTGCTGCAAAAGAAGTTATCGGGGGATTCTGAAAAGGCGGTGGAGAAGAAAGAATTGAAATTTGGTTCGGTGAATTCTGTTAAACCTGTGGGTGGTCTTAATGGTGAATCAAGCAAACAGCTGGATTCTCCAAAAGGCCCAAATGGTGTTCTGTCCTCGGATATGCTTAAGAAGGATGATGAACGAAAGGATGCTAAAAGATCAAATGATCATTTTCCTGTAGTGCTTGGAACTCCCAAAGAAAATGGAAGTCTTGATGGTTCTACCTATGGCTCCCCTCTCATTAATGGCGTGGAAGAAGTGAACATAGATAGCATTGATTCTTCTTCACTGCATGCATCCCCGAATGAGAACGGTCCCTCAATTCAGTTTTCAAGTTTGAAATTGCATGACACAGAGCAGAATGGAGGTTTCACTGGTTCATCTGTGTTTGTTGCCAAAGATGACTTACGGAAGGCATCCCATTGGCCTGTTATGTCTTATGGAAACCTTTTACCTAGAGGTTTAATCAACTCAGGGAATTTGTGCTTTCTTAATGCCTCTCTACAGGCTCTCCTTTCCTGTTCTCCTTTTGTTCAGCTTCTGCAGGACTTGAGAACTCGCAACATCCCCAAGGTCTATTTTCTTCATGCTATGTGTTTGTGTTGATTTTGTCAGCCTTTAGCACTTTACTTTATTTAGTGGAACTGATTTTCAATCTTGATTAAAGTTGAATTAGACAAATACAAAGCATACTATATGCTTGAGTTGTTCATTTGGTGGCTAATATGCAATCACAAAATGTAGTCTCCATTCATACCTAATCTGTGCCCCTTTTGTACATTGATTTCTAGGTTGGCTATCCGACATTAACTGCATTTGCAGAATTCATTGCTGACTTTGGCATGCCAAATGGTTCAAGCTTAAAGAAAGATATGGCTATTCATGAGACCGGTAGGCCTTTTAGGCCAGTCATGTTTGAAGGGGTTCTCAAAAATTTTACTCCAGATATACCAAGTAGCATCTCAGGTAGACCAAGGTATGTTCTGGTTCTATGTCAATACTTGTACCTTTGCCTTGTTTGGCGCTCCATCTATGGAAGCTGGACTGGATAGAATTATCACTTCCATTTTTGGCACTACCATTCGGACTGGATACAAATGTTTCCTTGGATGTGTCACTCTTCCATGTGGGATATATATAATGATGCCACCAAGAGATAGTATGATTATATACGGCTGTTGGGGAGTCTATTTCCATCAATTTAGCTAAAAGCTACAGTTGGTCAACTTGAGGGCACTTATAGAGAGGTTAAGACTTATAAAGAGGTTAAGATTGCGACTTGAGTTCACCTATGAAGGGTCTTCTTCGATCGCTAAGAAGGGCTTGAATTCTTCGGTTAACTATGAAGGGTCTTCTTTGATCGCTAAGAAGGCGAAAAGCTATGGGCTTTTCTGATAGGGGTGGCACGGCTGCCTGCGTTTGGGTGGGTTTAGGGTTGAGGGAGGGTGGGGGTTCTTGGGTGTCTTGTTTGCTTGTGGGTTGAGGGTGCGTTTGTTTCTTGGGTGGGTAGGAGTTGTTGGTGTTCTTTGGGCCTTTGTGTTCCCTTAGTTGTTTAGTTTGCTTGTGTTAGGATTCTTCAGTATATTCTCTTGTACTGGTGACTCCGTTGTTGCGTGTTTTTAATAAAATTGACTTATAAAAAAAAAGAACATTTCAGCCGGTTGAAAATATATACAATTACAAAGTGCTGGTGTCCTTTGTGTAGCATCATTAAATGACTTGGATTGTGTAATGGGATCGCTTTACTGATAGATGATGGTGCAAGGACGTGGCCTGAAACGAACATGGCTATAAAATACATTACAAAAAGACAACTATTAAACAGAGTCTGCCCTCTCTGAATGGAAAGTTCTTTTTTCCCCTACCATCATCTTCTTTTTTGTTGGGTATATTTCCTTGAGCAATGTATTTTATTGTAGCGAATCAAACAGAATAACCAAATCCCTATCCATTGCGTTCTTGACCCTTTTGGCAATGTGTTGGCCTATAAATGGTAATGTGCCATGGAATATATTAATAAAAAAATGTAATGGTGTTAAAATATGGGGCCTTCTCAAGGCGTGCCAATCAGATAGCCAGTGATAGTGTGCCATGAAAAATATTAATGATTGATATGTGTTGGGTGTCACGTGACCATCTTCACACTTCCCGTGCTAGTTAGTATTCTCTCTCTGTCGTCTTCTTTTCTTTTTTTGCTTGACCATCTTTTATGTGTGAAACAACTTTCCAAAATGTTGCTTCTTGTGAGTGGCTATTGCTTTTGTTATGAATATCTTATTTCCTACCATGGTACTGTGAATATTTTATTGCTAGTAAGTTTATTTTACTGGAGAATGTCAGATTCGCAAGAGTGAAGTGAAAGGGTTTACTTGTTGGTAATCTTAGTTTTTGTTCTGCTGATATAGGAAGTATTTGTGTGAACCCAGGGGACAAAGGGAAAGAAGATGCCTATAAGACTTTAACAGTTGTTTGAATAGAAGCAGAAATTGTTTAGTAACTCTAGCTTGCTTAGCATCTATTTCTGTATTATGTAGGATTTTGTACATTTTGATACTTGTGATTAGTTTAAGTTGGTCTCTGGTGTTGTATTTTTCAGGCAGGAAGATGCTCAGGAGTTTCTGAGCTTCATCATGGACCGAATGCATGATGAGTTACTTAAACTTGAGGGGCAGTCTTCAAGCATTAGTGGAAACAAATCATCTCTGGTTTCATCTGCAGAGGACGATGAATGGGAGACAGTTGGCCGAAAGAACAAATCAGCAGTGACAAGAACTCAAAGTTTTGTCCAGTCAGAACTAAGTGATATATTTGGGGGACAGCTGAGAAGTCTGGTAAAGGCTAGAGGTAGGGAAGCTATGTAATTCATGCAAGTATAGTTGTTTTTTTCTTTTCCCCTTTTGGTTTTTAATTTTTTTTTCATGTTCAGGGTTGTGCTGGTTCTTTACCATTTTGACTGCTTCTAGTTTATATATGGAAATTATTTCCTGTCTTTTGTGCTTCAATTAGAAAGCCAGGATAACACGAAAGACTAGAGATTGTTCTATATGATATATTGCCTCTCTAGAATCTATTTGTGGGAAGTGACTGCCTAAGCCAATGCATAATCTGATGTGCTAGATTAGCATAAAACTACACGTGAAATGTCTCTATATGATATTTTCTATCTCTGTTAAGTGACTCACTCATAGTATGTTGATCACAAAAGCGAAATGATAATAAGGTGGTTTCTTTACCACGCCCCTTGTAAGGAAATATTTTTAATGACATTTCCTTGTTTTTTTTTTCTTTCCACATGATTATTGAACATGTACATTTATTGAGATGCTTTACCCTGGAAATGAACTCCATCTTCTGTGTCTATGAGATGTGAGTTTCCTTTGGAATTCGGACAAAAATATTTTGCCCTTTTGTGAGTCCTGGTTTTTATGCATTCTTTTTTTTTTCTTTGCATGGAGCAGGAAATAAAGCTTCTGCTACTGTTCAACCATTTCTCTTGCTGCACCTTGATATTTACCCTGAAGCCGTTCGTACTATTGAGGATGCTCTTCATTTGTTTTCGGTACCAGAATCTCTGGAGGGATACCGAACATCAACAACTGGGAAGGTAAATTCCCCCCTCGCCCCGTGTGCCTTTAGGTCATTTTTTGGGTATTGGTGCATTTGTGTATGACTTGTTGGAATGCTGTCTGCTGGTTGACATGCATTGTAACTGGCATAACTGAGAAAGAGAAAACACGTGCTATCTACATCCAAACTATTTGAAAATGATAAGACTTTTCTCTCTCTCCCTTCTTTCTCTCAGTGATACGCACGTAGATACTCACCAGGTGCTTTTTCTGTGTTAACAGGCTGGTGTTGTGACTGCCAGCAAATCTGTCAAGATACAGACTCTTTCAAAGATACTGGTATTACACCTGATGCGTTTTGGTTATGGAAGCCAAGGAAGCACAAAGTTGCATAAGCCTGTGCACTTTCCTCTTGAATTGGTTTTGGGTCGTGAACTGCTTGTTTCTTCATCAAATGAGGTGATGCTCCTATCATTATTATCATCAAACCGCGTTTCCCCTGTATCCAGTTTCTTTTGGGAACAAAATTATCGCCTTCTGCCTTCCAGCATTCTGTTTTAGGAAGCGATTTCTATAATCTAGCTCCTCTGTTGGTTCAATATTGGAGTTGCGAGACAAATCTTTAAGATAATTACAGGCTAAACAGTTTTTCTCTTTTTTTTCTTTGTACAGAGTCGAAGATATGAACTTGTAGCTACAGTAACTCATCATGGGAGGGAGCCATCAAAGGGGCATTATACAGCTGATGCTCGCTATCCCAGCGGTCAATGGCTACGGTTTGATGATGCCTCTGTCAGTGCCATTGGTGCAAGTAAGGTGTTGCATGACCAGGCATATGTCCTCTTCTACAAACAAGTATGGTAAGGTAACCAAGGAGTTTAATACGCATCCCTTTCCTTTTGAGAGGTCCTTCTCGTTAGTGTAATTTGTCGGAGAGGTTCGACATTTTACTGCTGATCAGCAAGACAGGCCCCGAAAGGATGAGGGCCTATTCGGTGAGGGCTGAGGAGTGCTTTGGATGTTTCCTCTATGAGGGTGGTTGAAGTGGTAATAGTTGTAACTATTCTTTTCTCTTGTAATCGTGTCATGCAGTTTTGGAGTCGTTGTAATGAAACATGTGTTGAAATCATTACCATATGGCTAAATTTACTAAATTCATAATATTATTCAGTCTCATTGTTCTCATCAAGATGGCCGTGCCTCCCCTGATTCACCGTTTCATATATTTTTGCAATACCAAAGATCACTACATTCTTGGGTACTGACTTGTGGAACTTGTACGTATCAAAGCACGGGTTTCATCAAGAACAAAAAAATGGTTTGTAAAGGAACAAATAGGTCCTTAGGTGTCGACCGAAATTCGAAACTGCCGTTGACATTGCTTGTTGGCACTTCATAAGATTTGTAAAAAAAAAATCTGCCAATGAGAACATGTCTACTCTCCTTCTTCTAATACAATACTCTCTTTCCCAGATGTTTCGGACTAGAAAAGGTTTATGCGTTTTCATCCTTTTTCCTTCGCTGAATTCTTCTGATTCCTGTTGGTAATTTTTTTGGTTCTCAAGGATTGATAAGATTTTAGATGAGTTAGGCAGGCGGCAAACCAATTTCAAGGGACATTCCCATTTCGAAAAAAGTTGAGTTTGGTCGGCTTAATTTTTAAATGTTCCTTTTTAGGCTGGTCCACGGTCTTCAAGAACCCTAAACTAAAAGATGGTGCGGTTTGGCTGAATCTTTGTTTAAGCTTTCTTCTTGTTGGTTGAGATGGCTACTTTGCTTCATTGATATATTGCCCCAAGAAATGCCTCCCGGCAAAAAGCAAAGGCTGGTCCAATTTAGAGGGCACTTGCTCTTTCTATAGCAAAAACATCTAAAATTATGCAGAATAAAAAAATTAGGAAAGCCCCACAACCAAGTTACAAACAGTTTGTAAATATGGTTTTCATGGGAGGGAAGCAACTTTCTATATTCTTCAGCTTCGTATAGTACCTTGCTTGCTTTCACATGAATCGTGACTATATATTTATTTTTTTTAAAGAAGAGGAGTAACTAGCGTAGCAACCCTCATTGGGAGTGATCACGAGAATTCTTCCACTGTAAAATATTCGGTTTGAGCCATAGCTACTGCTCAATGGATAAGTCTGTCACCACAACTCCAGCATGACCACTAGAGAGTATCAAGCTCATCTACTATGTCCAAGCTCAAGTTTTACTTTCGCGATTTCAACTTATGTCTATTCGAATTTTTAACCTTGGAGCTAGTGAATTTGGGTGGTATCAACTGGACTTTAACCGTGACTATATCAGTTGTTCTTTATCCCTTCTACCCTTTTGTGATCCAATACAGTAGATCCTGGTTCGCTTTTGCTGTTGCAACAAGTATAGAAAACGAATGCATGTTTATCAAAATCAGGACCAGCTGTTGAACTGAGGATACTGTTGGTACACCGCTTGCGGGTTCAGCAAGCTGAACTGCTTTGCTTGAACGAGGGGTTAAAGAACAAATCAAGTAATTTCTCCTTGTGAACATCTTGACGCAGTATCTTCCTTCAACCATTTGAACAAATTGCGGCCAAAGTAAGGAAAATTCATGGGTCTCTGCTAACTTATAATATCAAACCGACCATTCAACAAGAGGGTTAGTCAAGCATGTACCAGATTGATTTAGACCATTAAGAAAGTTCTCAAATTGTGGAAACATAGTTTAAGATGCTTTGGAAAAGCTGTCCCCACTTCCAAACAGTAGGTATAAACAATTCAGCCACTTGCGTGTTCCACAATGCTGATTTTCTGAGTGTTTCAAGTGCCTCGCTTTTGTGTTCCCTTCTGTGCACCTTCAACAACAAATCCACACTTCTTTGTTTTGTAAAGGGTAGATATGAGGAGGGCTTTCGATTCGATTACTTTGATCAATTTCTTCGACTTTTTTTTTTTTTTTTTTTTTCTAAGCAAACGTGAAATTCATTTCACAGGAAGAAATACATCAGTGCTGAATACAGCCAGTCTTACCAGACCGGATACAAAGATCAAGGGCAACAAACCCATAACAGCAACAACAATAGCCCGAATGGCATTACATCGAATGGTCATACAGACCATTTTCCAAATGGCCGTAAAGGCCTCTACAAGACGGACCAAGAGGCCCGTAGAGATTAAGCGAGTCCGAAGACCCGAGAATAACACCGTCGAAAAAGACGGTCTCCAAACCAACAACAACCGAGCCTGCAGAACAAACCACACCAGCACTACTGGACAACAAGGTCCAGGACAAAAAATGGCAAAGGAACAGGGGAACCACCACCAGGACACCACCACCGGTACAGTAGTCACCACATGCACCCTCCCACTACAACCTGCAGAAACAAACTTCACAACCACAAGAAAAACACAACAAAGCACACAAAAACAAAACAACGGGCCGTCCGGAACAGAGCCAAGAGACGAAATCCCGAGGGAAATCCCACATGCGCCCAACCAGGTCCACAAAAGGGGCGGCGCGTGTCCCTCATGCGCACGCGCGTAAGCGCGCGTGGGAGAGCACGCGCCGGCCGACGGAGCCCGAGCGGGGCTAGAACCGGTCGTCGGGAGCAGCAGAAACCAAACCTGCCGTGCGTGGCCACCAACCGACGCTGGAAGCGCCGGGATCTGAAGAGGAAGAGCGGCCAGGAGAGAGACCAAAAATGGGGAGGGGAAAAGGGAAGGAGAGAACGCAGGCCGGCCAGAAGGGAGGGGGGAGAGAGAGAGGGAGGAAGGGGACGGCGGGAGGAGAAGGATCTCCTCCCGCCGCTGGGCACAGTAAAGGTGGAGAGGGGTCACGAAGAGGGGAGAAAGTTCGGGAGAGAAAGTTCGGGTGTTTTGTTTCTAATTTCTTCTTCGACTTTTTAAACAGGGAAAAAACACTCATAGAAGACACATGCCTCCAGAGATCTTAGAGGCACAGAGAGAGAGAGAGAGAGAGAGAGAATATAAGGGAGGAAACGATTCTGTAGCATTTACCAATAAGCAAACTATCTGTCATATTGGTCTCTGGTTGTTAGAGCTTCATGGGATTTCTTAAGAACATCATAGCATTCTTTCCTACAAGTATTGGTGGGTTATCAGTGTCTGCTTGAAGCTAGCAATGCCATGTTCTTTTCTTAATGTTCATCCGTTTTAGCTGAAGTTTTGTACTATTAAGCATAGGTTTCCAATAAGATTAGGTTAATTATTCTGCACTAAACTACAAAAAGCTGCAACGGACTCATTTAACCAACAAATCATATAACTTATTCTCTTTTATTGATTCCTCAAACCCTAATTACAATTGAAAATAAATGGAAATTGGAAGGGGCCGAGAAAAAGGAAAAGGCAAAAACAACAACACAATCAAATATCACTCCACTTTATCATGTTCTTCACACTTTGGCCTATAACTTCTAAATAAAATCTCAAAGCCAAAAATCAACTAGTCCAAGATACATTAGGCTTCAACAGCCCCCTTTTTTTTCGCTCTTGATTCTCCACAAACTCTTCATGCGCTATGGAAAGGACGCAACTGCAAGACCCAATTTTGAAGCACTGCAGACACTGAAAAAAGGAACCAGTGCTCCATTAATCAAACATTGAAAGAATTTTCTAACACACAACGACAGAATTCCTCGTTGCATTTTCCGTTGGAGAGGTATCATCTCTTTCAGGAGAGCGCTTGGGAACCCACCAAACCCTTATGCTTTTATCGAGGCTTCCACTGTAGAGCATGAACCCACCACCAACATTACTAGGTGAGGCCTGCAAACACTTGACTGGACCTTGATGGCCACTTATGACCCCGACTTTGCTAAGCTTACCATAAGCCTCTCTTTTCCATATGCCAATACTTTTATCCGCAGAGCCACTGCACAAGATCTCACCCATTAGGCACATGCACAGAACAGCCATCTGATGTGCCTTGGTCTCATAAACTACCTTCCAAGTCGCAGAATTCCCACTCCCTTCCCACCCCATAACAAACCCATCGGATCCACCTCCATAAATCCATCTTCCATCGTCGGAAACTATCACTGTATTGAGGGAAACATCCTTATGACCCTCCAAAATTCCCTTCAAAGCGTGCGAACTCTTCCCCTCCTTTCCCCAAGCTTTAATCTTCCCATCCGCCGAAGCAGAATACAAGATCCCCTTGCTTGCCACCAACCCATTAATAGCATCATCATGCGCCTTGATAGATTCCAAGCACTTCAAATCTGATAGCCTCCACACCTTAAGGGTCTTATCCCACGACCCCGAGTAAATCAATCCGTTATGGACAGTCAAGCAAGAGATGCTATCGGCATGTTCAATCCACAACTTCTTGTGGTGTCGCCGAGTCTGGACATAATTGCTTTGCTTCATGAACTTCCCCAAATAGTCCTTAGTGGTTGGAAGGGTGTCAACAAGTCTGAATATATTCTCTGACCTTCTTGACACCTTCCAAACTCTAATCCTACTATCTTGATGAGCGGTAAAAACCTTGTTTCCCACCGTTACAAGCGCCTTCACTGAGCCATCTCCTTGTCCAAACTTTGTAAACAGCCTCAAATCAGGCTGCTGCCACACTATGATATCCTTGCCTTGTGATGCACTCAATATGAATTCTCCACACAAGGCCAAGGAGGAAACTGAGCCAATATGGCCTGAAAGAACCGCCAAAGACCGATACGAGCATGACCCAGAGACAGATAGGGAAGATAGTTGATACTTCACATCTTGGAGCTCGAAACGGCCGGAAGTTACAGGGCTATCATCGGTCTCACTGCAGGTGGTCTCGCTGCTGGCACTACTAGTACTGCTAGTGCATGCTGCTGCAGACAATAAGGGTGTCGAAGGTTTGGCTTCTGAAACTGCAGGATCCATTGTCGTAATCTGTTTTTCCACCCCCTTTTGTCTATGATGGAGAAGGGTCTGCCAGAAACAGAGGCAACAAATAGTGAAAGGGGAGCGGAGTTGTAAAGATAGGAATAAAGAGGGACATGGAATTCCTGTTGGAAAAGGATTTGGTGTAATATATTTAAAAGGGAGGGAGAGTGGGGGTTGCAACGGCTACTTTGACAAATAAGAAATTAATGTAAAGTGGGTTGAAGAGGGTCCACTTTGCCTTTGTGCCCTTTTCTATACCAATGACCTGGGGTTGGGGTTTTTCCACCATTGTCAATCACGCCTGGCATGTCTGTCTAGGACTCGCCTTCTGTGCCATATATACATGTATCATGGAAACATTCATCTGCCATATAATAAAAGCACAGTTTTTTTTCTTCTCTAGTAAATAATTATATTCATGGGTTCAAATATTACATTGGGATAAATATAAAATATTCGAAAATTATAGACTTTTGATCCGTAATATATAATTTATAAGTGTTTCACTTTATAACCGGCCAAATTTGATTATTACCATGGTATTCTTCCGTCATAAATGAGATTTTTTTTAATAAAATTTGAGTGCCGTCATTACTTTGAAAAAAGAAAAAGAAAAAAAATTATGTTCGTTCGGACTATCCTCAGGTTAAAAATCTTACGTTTAGTTTGATCCAATACCACCCTAAATATCAGATTATGCAATTAAATTTTGAAGCAATTATAGTATTAAGAATGCAATTAAATTTAAATTTTGAAGCAAAAACATTAAATTTGAGCAGCTAGCTCTTCAGTATTTTAATCTAATGTTCTAAAAGCTTTTAGGCCGTACAATGCATCATGCATGGAAGACTAGCTTTGATTATTCCCACCACTACGGTAAGATGATTACAATAAGACTACTAATTACGTATCTTGCAGTACTTTTCCCCACCAAATTAAAGGAAATTAAGTTGAAGGTGGTCGGCTACAAGAAATTAAATAATTAACCTCGAGTTTGGTTACATATAATAATAGCGTATAAAATTACATTAAATTAGTTCCTTTAATCTCAACTCTTTCCGCCCTAACTTCTCACGTGGAAGAACTGTGTTTCCCAAGACATCGGAGTGCAGAAGTTACCATATTGAATAAATTAATTAGATGCAATAAACAAAACCAGAAAAATTAGAAACATACCACTCTTTTCCTGTTTACTTTTAATCGTTTTTTGTTTGACTTTGAAGGGATAAATTAGACATATTTAAACTGCTTATCAAAAGGCATCAAAGGCTGACATTCATATTTGGAAATAATCAGACGGCCGAGAGGTGTATTGTTCCAGTTTTGTATGTCGATGTCGTAAGGTTCAATTCAATGCATGTCGGTGGTCAAAAGAAAGTGCGCGGGGGATACTTTACAATTCTTTGTCCGAAATTATAATGCAATTCAGGGAAAGATAGACATAATAAATGAACCTTATATTATTTAGTGTTGTTCATGCATGTGAAGTTTCGGGATGCTACATGAACGCTACAATTATTGTGATTTATCTTCCTCTTAATTGTATTATACAATTTGAGAAAGAAATTACAAAACATCCGGATCCATATATATGATTTATATATCAGTGCCTATGATTTATTAACACTAGTCAATTAATGATTTAACCTAGTCGAACCACTTAACAGAATAATTTTGGAAACGTTGTTTCCACAACCAGCCTTTAAAACACTTCATAATTATTAATGTTTATTTATAATTACTTTGCTAGATCCAATTACACAGATCTGATCAGACGGTAGGGGACTAAGCTTTGTCAATTTTGTGAAAATGAGGGTTCATGAACTGGTTACACAGTCTCTTCGAATTTGTTGGACTTGACAAAATGTACGCAGTAGCTGTCTTCTTAGCTTCCAAGTTGTTGTTGGGCTTGCTTTATCCCCTAGGCGACTAGGCGGTACATGTATGGTTGGCGGGTTTGGTGAGCTCTTCCAGAAGTATTTAACAAGGCATGCATGCATGCAAATTTCGACTTCGATTCGACTCAACAGTCTAAAGTTGCACTAAAGGTATAGAAATTAAGTTCAAGCGTGGCTTTTTCCAATTTGTACTTTGAAAATTAAGGATATCGTGTTCTTAGGAGTTGCAACTTGTCAAAGATGTTTCTTTTGACGTACATGAGAACTTAGAAAAAAAAAAGACGTACGTGAGAACAATATTATATACCCTTTTGGATCAGAAGGCTCAATTATTATTACTATTTTTTGCTTCAATATTCTGATTAGGCTTTGAATGGTTTGGATCGAACCAACCCAATAATTAAGACAATTTATTCAAGAATATTGGGTAAAACAAATTAAGCTGGGTCCAAGTAATTAGATATTGAGACTTTTGAATTAAAAGAAACTTTTCACGTGTTCATATATAAGAACCCCAATTGATCCTTTCAAGTTTAGATAAATTTCAGTCAGAATTATAATTAACCTTCTAATTACATGAAAAATAAATAAATTTGGACGCTCATAAACTCTTGATCACTAGTTAATACCAAAGGGTATTAATCCTTTACTATATAATCTACTAAAATTATAATAACTACTCTTGATCGACCAAAAGTCAACATTTGAAAAGGTTCGCCATCTAAATATATACAACTTTTTTAAAATAATAATCGTATAGCTGCTTAATTAGAAGGAAAAAAATTGTATCACATAACCTTTTGCCTTGCGCGCTTAAGTATTGGATCAATTAAAATTATTCCCATGAAGAATAAATTTTTTTATCTAAACTTGCGAGATCATGTTAATTTCCTAGATACAAATGACGTCTCTCTGTAGTTTCCAAAACTTCTATTTTCCTCTGGTTTTACTTTTCCACGAATAGGAGCTAGCTAGCTTGAGTAGTAATAATTTCCACACGCACATAGGTTTTAATGTATGTGAGTATGTATATATATATATATAAATTAAGATATTGTCGAGTATATATATTACGCTTTTGGATTTATATTTTATATTAAAATAATTATAATTAGCGGGTGCATTGAATAATATGTTATTCGTTCTAATTTGTTGATTAAAACCAATTTTATTCGTCTCAAGCTCCCATTTTAATAAAATTAGCGTTCGTTAATTTGAGCATTAATTGGGACCCCTAACCAAAATTGTTATTTTATTAATTAATATCTCTCTTGTCATTCATGTTGCCTATATAAAAGCTAGATTAAACGTTCAAACCATGATTATAATTCATTAATTAGCTTCCATGCAAGTAAGAAATTAAGTTTCTAAATTAGTATGAGCTGAAAATCGATGGCTACGAAATATAATAGAAAGTTTGTGATGGTGATCCCGATTGTGTTGCTTATGATCAGCCTTGTTCTCGCTGAGTACTACAAAAAAAACGGTCTATAGACCAAAAAAACGCTAGTATAGGTCATTATGGCCTATAGCAGCGGTTTTTTAGCGGCGATTATAGCTCCGTCGGCATAGATCTAACGCGACGTTTCGGGTGACCGCTGGTGAAGACCTCGGGTCTATAGTGGCGGTCGCAACCGCCGCTATAGGCCCAACCGCGATTGAGGGTTTTTTGGCACTAAAGGTCTGTAGCGGCGGTCGGTGAGGATGATAAAGGTTAGGGGGTGGAGGATAAGAAGAAGCAGGTGGAGGGAGATGGTCCGAGTGAGGAGGAGGAGGAGCCCACTGCGGTGTAGGCGAAAATGAAATGGGGGAAAATGAGCGGTTTGATAAAAATAGTAGCGGGGAGCGAAAAAGCGACTTTGCCGCGAAATGAAATTTTCGCTCCCACTTCTTTAATATTTTTTTATACTTCAATAATAGATATAAAAAATTATCTTTTATTTTTTCTTATTCTAATAGCTCTGACAATATAACATTTATTTTGTTATTACACACTAATTGATTGAATAAATTAAATTCACCATATTTTTTTTTAAAATAAATAATATGTCATAATTAATTAGTATTATATTACAAATTATTCAAATATAAACACAACTTATAAATATAATAATAAATAGTTTTTAAATTACTTAGATATAATCAATAAATATTCAATTACCATAATAACTATGACCAGATATTAAGTTATGTATTTTAATTGTATAAGCTAATTAATCTCATAATATCTTTTTGTTTGAAATTAAATAATATGTCATAATTAAATATTATTATATTACTAATTATTACAAATATATATGTTCATTATAAGCATATGATAATAGATGTCTAAACTACTTAGATTTAGTCAATAAAAATACAATTATCAGAACAATCATAGATATAACTTTCATAACATTATTTCTAATTCCACATAACAACTTCAATTTTCATTAATCTCCTTTTAATTCCATATTTTATTATGTAGGTCTCCTAAAATGTTTTTAAACACATGACAAAATAAAAATATGTATTAAAAGGAATAAAATAGTCTATAAAATATTTATTAACATTAAATAAAATATATTTTTAATTTTTTTTTTCAAATTATACCTATAGCAGCGGTTTTTTCAAAAACCGCTGCTAAAGGTGAACTCCACACCGCCGCTGTAGATACCTGATTTCTAGGAGCGTTTTGAACAAACGCTGCTACAGAGTGACCGCCGCTAAAAGGACCGCCGCTAAAGGTACTGACCGCCGCTATAGACCCCTTTTAGCAGCGTTTTTTGCAAAACGCTGCAAAAACACCCTTTAGCGGCGTTTTTAGCGACCACCGCAGACCTGTTTTTTTTTTTTTTTTTTGTAGTGGAGGTTCAAGCTAATGATTATAATGATCATGATGACACTTCTAGTGTTCCTCGGTTGCAGATTTAAATGGAGGCTATTTCACAAGGGCAATAAAGAAAGATGGACTTGCTCCGCAGCAAATTCAAGTTTATACTATTTTTAATTAATTATCTACACATGAAAAATATTTGTATTATTCAGGAACGTCACGTATTACTTGTAGTACTTTAAGTGTTGAATATTTGTGTGTTTTAAGCTCTATTGATTGGACTATATATGTTATACCCAATCTTATACATATGGAGTCATGATTATATATGTTTGAAGATTAATAAGTAACAGGATATTATGCTTAAATGTTTAGTGGGCTCGATCAAAAATTCTTCCTCAAAGTTTGACTATTTTTTTTTAAAGGGAAATCAATTAATTTCTAAGAGCAACCGAACAACCTCAAAGTTGTAAAGTTACCAGGAAGAAACAGGCTGGTTCACATGCAATCCGTTTACACCAGAATCATAACGCATATCTCTGCAACAATTCGCTCAATTCAAGGCCTGAATGCAAAGTGTCGCCTTTACACCTCCCTCTGAACCCCTATAAAGACCCCTCACTGTCCCGGCCTCAAAAACATCCAAAGAGAGAAAACTAAAGTGAGAGAACGCAGAGACAGAGAGAGAGATGACAATGTTCACTACTGATCTGTTGCTTTTGGCTGCCTTTGCCGTCGCTGGGATTCTATTTTCCAGTGACCACAACATGGTTGCCGCACAAGACTGCAAAGGTGACTTCCAGGGCTTGGTTACTCAATGTGCTATGTTCGTTCAAAAGAATGTGCCGAAGCAGGACCCGTCTCCAGCGTGCTGCAACGTTATCCACTCGGTGGACATCCCATGCGCTTGCAGCCATATCACCAAGGAGATTGAGAAGGTGATCGACATGGAGAAAGTGGTCTTTGTAGCAAAGTCCTGTGGCAGGCCACTCCCCACTGGGACCAAGTGTGGAAGTAAGAACATAATTAACCTTCTCTTTGGGACATAATTAGACTCTTTAAGATCCAACTGAACTTAATTATCCAAAGTTTATGGTGATGTTCGTTTTGAGAAAAAATGTAGGATTTTAGAGAAGTTGTGAATTTTTATGTTGAATAATATTTTTATTGATGTTTGTGTAAAGTGGAGAGAGGAATGATTTGATGTAATTATTTAATAAAAAAGTATTGGAGTTATGTGAAAAAGTATAGAGAGAGAAAATTTATGTTGAATAAAAAATTAAAAAGTTGTTGGAGATTGTGTAAAATGTATTGATTTTTGTGTTTGAATTCTGAATATGTTCGGTGGTAGAATTGTGAATATACTTAGAATCCTGAAAAAATGGTGAAAACGAACATACCCATATGTCTCCAATTGGGGGAGTAAATTTTGTTTGTTTTCTGTTGATCAAATGAGCTCTGAATCATTTATATCCATATGATTTTGCTTTCCAAGATTCTTATCAATTTGCTTCAGAATTCATCCGATTCCTCCATTAATTTTAATAATAACATTAGAAACTAGTTTTCAACATCATTTGCTTTTCTTGCTGCATTTATTGCAGGTTACACTGTTCCTCCGACCCATGTGGTACTGCGCACCTGAGATGAAAGAGAAGGACGTAACGGGTATATCAATATTTTCTTTCGTCTTTTGACTGATGCAAGTCCAAAACAAGAATCCGTTTGTTTATAAGTTATAACGGCATGTCTCCCTTATGCTTTGCCCTTCATTTGGTCCTAACAAAAACGAGTAATTATCTTCAGAAACAACGCGCTCGTTTCAATTGTTGAGGAATGCATTTCTTCATTTTAAACAAAATCCTTCCAAACAAAGAAATGGTTCTTGAACCTGGTTTTTGATTTATTATAGAGAACGAGGCTGTTTGAACATAGAGTATCAGTGTTAAAGAGGATTTTAAGGTTGCTCAGTGGTAATTAACGTTTGAAGTACCCTTTACTTGATGAAAGTATCCCATTATCATTAAATCATTTGGAAGTATTAAATTACAAATTACATCGCGCTAATGGTGGATTGAAAAGGTTTATAATATTCTATTAGAAAAACTTTATGAGATCTTATATAACTCATACAACAACAGAGATGATGCTTCTGTTCTGTCTCTTGCATTGATTGACAAGTGGATATGTCATGCACATTAGCTGAAATTTCTAGATGGCTGAAGTTTACCTACGTTGCTTAATATGGTTGGCTTAAAGGTTAAAAACGCTTAACTTTCTTCTTCATTTCTCAGTTTCCAAACGACAAAGCCTTATTATAATAGGCTTGGCCAAACTAAACGACATAGCGCGCTACCCACAAATTTGAAAGACCCCCAACAGAGGACCAGAGCGCCATTTCGCTCTTCTTCCTCTTCACATTGTTCGATCACTCCGAAAAGCTAAGAACTTGACAAGAAAACCTGACAATTAGGCCCCAAAATGGACAAGCAGAGGCGTGTGGTGGCGTGCCCCGAGAACGAGGGCGTCGCGGCGTACATGTGCAGCAAGAGGCAGGAACTGGCGGAGAAACCCAAAGGGATCTCCGAAAACGTTGACGCAACCCTTTCGAAGGCTTACTCCAATATCTGCAACTCCAAAACCCCAATCGAAACACTCAAAGACCTCTCTCAGATCAAGTAAAGTGTTCTGTTTGTTTCCACTGAAAAATAGCTCAACTTCTTGGGAACTCATTATGATAATGTGTGCATTTTTTCGAAAAGTTGGCGCTTTTGGGTTTTTGGTAAACGGAAAAATACGATATTTAGTTTCATTAAAAACGCTGCTTGTGTATGAATGCTCAATATCATTGAAAAGAAACGCATTTTTTGTCATCTGTTTTTTTGGTGTTCGTGGGGAATCTTGTAATTTGGGGGGGGGGGGGTTGGATTCTGGTTTTGTTTATTGGGTAGAAGTTATGAAATTTATGTTACTAGGTTTTGTTTGTTCCAGAGGCAAAATTTTCCTGGACTTTGAAGTTGAACTTTGATTTTATGATCTCACAAAGGCAATTCGAGAAACGTTATGGCATGTGATGCAAATAAGCCTTTCTATTGTACTTGTAAGTAGTAGAAAACAAAACAAACTGAGGGTTTAGTTTCACTATAGAAAGTTACTATCTTTAGTCAATGTGTGGTAAAATTATGAATTCTTTCACTTTAGTTGCGAAGAGTCAGTGGGGGGTGGAAAAAAGGTAGAAATATTTAGCTTGGAACTTTTGGGAAAGAAGATCGGAAGCACCTCTACCCAACAGAGCTCGGTGGAAGTATAAGTCTAATGGCTTTCTTACTTCTTTGGAACAAGAGCAGAACTACGTTTCAAAAGCTTTTTTTGGGTTCTTTCTGTTTCTGGTAATTTGCTTTTACTCTATTTATCTAGTCTTTCAGTGGAATGACTCAGATTTTGTTATAGGGGTGTGGGAAAATGGATTCTAAGACTTATGCAAGGCTTTTTTGAGACTAGTTCAGGCAGTTCTGAACCAGAAGACCTGACAAAAGAAGGTACTTTTGCCTATGCCGATTTTCCAACTTTGATTCTTCTCTGAAAGGCTAAGTCAAGTATCCTTTGTTCCGATATTCATGCAGAAGCGCATTGATATATTAGATTTTAATGTTAACATTTAGGTAAGAAAAAAAAGGGAACCAAACGCTATGTACCGCAAAAGAATTCTGTTGCATATGCGTTGTTGATTGCCCTCTACAGGTAAACTGGATAATACTTTACTCTCCTTTGTCGGTTTCTTGACATAACCAAGAGAGGCAATAATACCTTATCTTAGGGGGACTGCAACTGGGAATGAATTTATGCGTAAACACGAGCTAATTGATGCAGCTGAAGGAAGTGGGCTATCTCGGGTGCCAATTGCGTATGTTAATTCATCTTATCAATTTTCTGATTTTGTTTCTGAGTTACTCTTAGTGTTTTTTTGGAAGGTGCAATTGATATTTTGGAGACCTCCCTTGTTTTTAGGCCAGAAAAGGGAAAAGGGAAACCAGGGCAATTTGGAAGTTCTCCAAAAGATTGGTATAGTGGGTGGAACTGCATGAAGACTTTAATAAGCAAGGGATTAGTTGTGAAGTCGAGTTGCCCTGCAAAGTAAGGCTATTGATTGCAAATTTCCTATTTGCTTTCAGTGTATCTTTCTTCTGATAGCAGATGGCATCTATCTTGTGTAGAAGCCTTTGCGTATATTAGTCGTTTAGAAGTGATGTGGTAGGGACGTTTTTCTCAAGTGAAATGCTGATGCACCTATAACAACTGTCAAAGATTTCGGGCATGACAGGCATTATTGTTGTAGTACGTTCCTGTTAAAATGATGTGCCTTCATTATTTAACAAAAAAGCAACTTCCGTGAGATCAGATTTGTCATCGTAATTAGATTTCTATGAGCTCTTGAAATGATAAACAATTGTGCTACGTATTGGACTTATGAGGATGTCTACTAAGATTTATTCTTTGTACTACTAGTAGATTTCCTCTCTCCTCCCCCCTCTCCTCCCAAAAAAAATAAAAAATAAAACAACCTTGTAGACGGCAGGAACTGGCATATCCTAAAATGCCAACTTAAAAGCTGACGTTTGACTCTTGGATCACAACCTTGGTCCAGAATTCTGCCTATATGTACAGTTGCGGGTTGTTATTTTATGCAGGCACCAATTCCCTCTTTTATTTTGCAGGTACATGCTAACTCAAGAAGGTCAAGACGTAGCACGCGACTGTCTCATGAGATCTGGTTTGACTGATCCAGCAGAGAGCTTGGCTAATGCAGAAGGCTTTTCTGATCAGGGTGCACATGGTATGCCGGATCTGGATTTTGCTTGTCCTGACATGGATAAAGAAGTGACATCGACATCAATGGGTTTGAGTAGACAAAAGAAATCGATTGATGTTCCTATGGAATCACTTGACAGGGTACATGATGAAATTGCTTCTTAAATTATTAAATTGTACTCGCTGGTTAAATGATCTGGTCTAGGAAGCTATCTCCACTTTCAGTCTTTTTTCTTTTTCGTTTTTACTCATACATGATGAAATTGCTTCGTAAAAATTTTATTTGTACTGTATGGTTAAATGATTATGCTTTCTCTACCCTTCTTACCCTGAAAAAGAAGGGGCACATATTCTTCATAAATTTTTTCCCGAAACCTGTGGCCTTAGTTTGCTCTGTTGACTGCGGGTCATTCCAATCTGATTAAGAATTTTGTTGTCCATGTATTCTATCTTATTGTGAAATTGGGGTAAGATTTGCAAGAAAGGACCTACAGTTTTACATGGTAGAAGAGAAAAGAAGACTTAAATTTTAAAGGACCAACATGATGTCAATTAATAATTGAATTTGATGGATTGATATGCCTGCAACTAGAATAACTAAGATAAATCATTAGTTTCCTATCAGTCAAACTGTGGATGGAATTGTTGGATCCCTTGCTTGAGTAGGACAAGGAACTCAGCATGATCTCCTTCATTGTCGTGGAATTTTAGCTCTAGGTGGGTGATACTTTTTTTTTTTCCTTTTTTAATTGGATTTTCTACTCTACACATAAGTTTGTCCCCATTAGATACTAAACTACTTTGTATTGAAGCATTGTATCACCTTATGCATTCACACTGATTCTGACAAAAATTTATATCTGATTTTCCATCCTGTTATTTGGAGTATGATTCACTTGTGGTTGATGGATAGATGCAAATACTAACACCTGCTCCAAATATGTTACCTCCTTCTCGTCCTTGTCCTTCGTTTTATTGCACTTTTGATATTTTTGGAATACTTTGGAAGATCACCTTTATTCCTTGTTTTTCTCGCAGCATTTTAGGTGTTGGCTTGTTTTATTTTGTTATATCTGTTTCATTTGATTTCATGTTTGAATTTATGTTTTCTTGTTCAAATACTCCTTACTGTAGTTTATGCGCTTGGGATACTCTAAGGAACAAGTTCTTGTTGCTTTCACTGAAGTTTCGGAGAGTTCCCAGAAGAAGGAGATCTCATCACTCTGGCCAGCAGTTTTGTGTCGTCTTCGAGAGGATCAAGTTTACGGTTTGCTTTCTGAGTCCCAGTCTGTAGTAGAGATTTCTCATCCAGCATCAAGCACTCTCACTAACCCAAATGTTTATATAATAATGGATGATACCCAGTGTTTTACTTTAAATTTAATCCCCATGTAAATTGCTCAGGTCAAGGAGATGTTGGAAGTATCAGTAGACTGGCGGACCATTCTCATGATGCTGGACATAGGCCAGACTTCTATTCTACTAGTTCTGCACCAAAGTCTTTTACCTTGAGAGCTTGCTCATCAGTTGTATGTATAAACAAATGAGTACTTTCTTTGCAAACATCTTACTTCTGTGTCTCAGATAGTTATGACGACTTCTCAAATGTTGCATCTGGATTATTCCATGTAATAAGTAAAATAAATTATACTGTAAAATAGGACTGCAAAATTAATTTGGTGATGTTTGATCTTAATGTTTGTAATGACCATTTAGGTTTTTTTTTGGTCATTTCTTGCTAAGTATTATACCGTAAAATAGGACTGCAACATTAATTTTCTGATACTATTTGTATGGAGTTTCACCTTGAAATGAGCAATGGTTAAACACATGGCAGTGAATTGCTTATATGTAACCACATGTGGAGCAAGTAGTGTGCTCAAACAAAACGGATTACCCAGATCCAAATTTTTACTTCCCCTTGTACTTGCAAAAGTTTTCTTTCCTTGAAGATGTGAAATTCTAATTATCCTATGTTCATTGCCCTTATGGATTTCCTAGTGTGGTCCTGTGCAGAAGTCAAGGATTGATGGTCTGGAAGCAAATATGAATATTTTAAGCATGCCACCTGTGAGCTTTGGAGAGAGATTTGAGGATGTATATGAAGTGATTTTGATATTGGATGATCGAGAGCAGTTCGCCACTCAGGGGTTAGTGAACTTGGTGCTTTGGGGAAACTTGTTATGCTGCTTGGAATTGATTATTCTTTGTTCTTTAGCCATTAAAGTTAAAACTTTTTAAAGCCCGTCTACATAAGATGGGGATGTTTGTAATGACTGATTATGCTAATATATATGTGGTTTTTAGTTCGCGGTCTAGGAGAATTATCGAGAATATTTGTAGTCAATTCAGAATCAAAATAGAGGTAAGTTATCTTCATTTGAGTATTTATTACTTCACGATGCTTTGGTTCTGTTTTATTTGTCATTGTTGTGTATGTATGAACTCCATTTCAGGATTTCCCAAAGTTGTGTTGTGACTTTGGGCTACATCTTTAGTCACTATTTGTTAGTTCCAGTCTCTTTTTGGTTTTTTGGAAACAGATCTTCAGATTCTGTCTGGCATCTTTCTTTCCATTTCATGCTAACACTGACATACCTATTAGCTCTTCTGCAGGTTAGACGGTTACCAGTTGGAGATGGAATCTGGATAGCACGCCATAGATATATTGACAGCGAATATGTGCTTGATTTTATTGTTGAGAGGAAGAATGTAGCTGATTTACGCTGTTCCATCAGGGATAATCGATATAAGGATCAAAAATTAAGGCTTCTGGTATTTCAAATATCTCAATGCTGTGTATTTATTTCTGGGAAGTCATCAGCACTTGTTATTTCTGTTCTTGAATGTTGCACTCACAAGCTTTGTGGATTTTGAAAATACTCTGCTGATAAAACATATAATGATCTCTGAATTTGTGGTAGCAATGCAAAAATTCCAATATTTTTAGAACACCAAAATTCTGTATTTGTGGTCTGTTATTGGCATATTTATGACTAAAGCATTTGTAGTTCTATTCTTTTCTAGGTTTAGACTGTGCAATATATATGGATGATGTCTTGAATTTGTGTATGTTTTTAAGCATACTTCGCTCCATAGCTGGAGAAAATAATTTGTTATTTTTTTTCTCAAAATATTTGAAAGTTAGACGAGAGCATGTAATACAGGTACAGTAGAAGACGTGATATAAAATTTCTTCTTCCAATCTTTTATCTATGCAGTTTCCTCCTGCAGAAGTACAACAGTCAGAGAATATATGCTGGGGCATATACAACAATTTTTCTGACAGTACAATACTCTCATATAAGGGCATAAGATGAAAATTTGCATATGTGTGTGTGTATGTCTAGAAAGACTTGTTCATGCACATAAACAATATGCCATGAGGGATATTTTGAGATAACCCAGGAGTTTTGGAAAATATAATTTTTTTATTTTTCTTTTTTGAGGAAAATGCATCAGATATATTGGGATCTTTGATAACTTTGAAGGTTGGCAAAGATGTGAAAAATGTTAATTGTCTAATAAGGAGAGGAGATACGTAGAAAAAATAATAATAAGGAGAGGAGATTTTGAAAGCCCTAGGCTTTAAATAAGAAGTATAGCTGGCATCACCTATATTTATTTTAAAGATACCTGCTCTTCTTACATCTATCAGGTTCTTTTGTTTAAATCTATGTCTGGTGGAGAAATTGTTTTATAAATTATTCCATCTCATCTTCAGCTTATTGTTGTTATTGAGTTCATACCATCCTGACATTTTCCGGTGTTAATTTGCCTATATAAAGAGGTGTGGGCTTAAGAAGCTGATATATCTTGTGGAGGGAGATCCCAATTCTTCCGAAGCTGCCGAAAGCATCAAAACAGCGTAAGCCATTTTGTAAAATAATTTCTAACAGCCAAATTCTTTCTACCAGAAAATATCTGCATGCGTGCATCTGTGTATAAATTCATTTGAACTGCATTGAGTATATGGCACAAACCCAAAAAGAAAATAGCACAAACCCATTTCCCCCAATCCTTTTTTTAGTTGTGTCAATGATGTTGGAGAATTACTTTCGAATCTGTCTCTTCAACTTTTATTGCCCTATGCCTTGCAGTTGTTTTACGACAGAGATTCTGGAGGGATTTGATGTGCAGAGAACGACTGGTTTGGCTGATACTCTAAAGAAGTATGGTCACCTTACCCAAGCAATATCTCACTACTACAAATCGGTGTTGCCTGAGGACCATACTGAAGGCACCAGAGTGTGTCCTCCTTTTGATGAATTTGTCAAAAGGTGCCAAGACCTGGATAAAATGACAGTCAGTGACGTATTTGCCATTCAGCTCATGCAGGTATGGAAAAGTTTTTATGCAGAGGCAAACACCTGCCAATGTCTTAACCGGTCATCTGACCCAATTAGTTGGCTCTAATTTTCCCAGTTTATGAGCTATGGCTATTGACTTTTGCAATATGACTTCAGTTATACTTTTGGTGTTGCCCTTAAATTTTGATCTATCTTTGTCTGGATGGGTTCTTGTCCTTGATGTGTTGGACGTGGAACCTTTAATTTGTTCCGAGTTTTAGGAGTAAAACGCCAGAGAAAAACAGTGAATGTGGTTTACAACAGTCAAAGAAGTGGTTTGTGAATCGAGAAGTCTACAACCCCTGCTCAATATGTGCCTTGAATTTAAATAAAGTACTTGACTTTTCTGCTACAATCAGGTGAATAAGCATTCTCTTTTGGATCTGTACAAGCAGGTCCCACAGGTTACAGAGGAGGTTGCCATTGCTGTTTTGGATCTGTACCCGACCCTTCTCTCTCTTGCCCGTGCCTACTCTTTTCTTGTAAGTAAAATTTTTCCCATGATTCAAACTATATGAGCAAGTTGATAAGCATTTTTTGAAAGAGTAGGTGAGGTGGGAAAGTTTGTAAGCAAAACAAACTTAGAAAAAAACTATTGGCAGCTCATACTATTCACGGATTGGTAAAAGGAAGGATGACTCTTTTTCCCTCTCGATTAGTAAGTTATCAATACACCAAATGGGCCTTAAAAATATGGTCTGCCTCATCATACTTAAGGAGAGGAGGAGGTGCCATCTGAGCTAGACCTCATTGGCAAAGGAATAGACAATGCGTGTAGGATCATAGATACACAAGTGAGAATACAGTTGTCTGTTACAGACAAGCAGAAAAGGTTGAGATTATTTCTTCAGTGAAAACTAGAGGAGACAAACTTAGAGACATGTTTAGTAGAAAAAAAATCTTTTTCTGTGATCTCTTCAAGTCTTCCAATTTTGGTTCCTTTAGATGTCTGCCACGAGAAGGGGATGGGTTGGGTTTCTAGTGTCAGTTTCGATGGTCCAATCTTTTAGTCAAAATTGTGTGCTGACGTCGAGCGCATCATCTTTAACCTTGTATGCTAGTTTGATTTGTATTCATCTCATTGATATACCACTGAAGGATAGGACGATGTCTCGATATTTTTATTGGTATGTGTTACATGCCTTAGGAGAACTCACCCCCAAAAGCTAGCTCTAGAGGGAAGGGAGCCTAAGGCATATAAACCCCACATTGGCATCCCATACTACCAATGTGGGACGGATCCCATACTCCCCAAATGGTCCATAACATTCCACCACGCTCCGCAGTCCCGGCGCCCACGCGGGCTGGCTGTGCACTAGGTTTTTCCTAGTCCCGGGCTAACACTGCAATACCGACGTCACCCCCCGCGCCGCACGATTGCAACTCGGAAGAGTGGTGTAGGCTCCGATACCATTTGTTACATGCCTTAGGAGAACTCACCCCCAAAAGCTAGCTCTAGAGGGAAGGGAGCCTAAGGCATATAAACCCCACATTGGACCATTTGGGGAGTATGGGATCCGTCCCACATTGGTAGTATGGGATGCCAATGTGGGGTTTATATGCCTTAGGCTCCCTTCCCTCTAGAGCTAGCTTTTGGGGGTGAGTTCTCCTAAGGCATGTAACAGTATGCTGCTGAAGGATAGGACCATGTTATTTCCTTTGACAAACCTGCTTAAGTGGGACCATAGTGATATCCAAGTTTGGAACTTCGAGTTGTGTTTATAAAAATTTGCTAGTTGTTTGGGTCAGTGGAATGGGCTTCTGGAAGCATAGGAGGTTACCCTCCTGTATTGTTGTTATTAGAGGTTCTAGTGCGACATGTACTATTGTACTACTTTTAAATGCAGAGAAGAAAACAATTCTAATCCTTTTCTTTTAATTGTTGTATGTACAATGTTGACCTTAGTATTTGGAAGTGTATTTTTTTCTTTTTCAATAGACTTCTCTCCTAAAAAAAACTCTCCTTGGTAGCTATTGGGGCATGTGTAGAAGGTTCTCCATATGTTTATGGAGCAGAGATGCCCATCCAGTGGTTTTGGGGTGGTTGACAACACACTCTACTCTCTGGTGGCCTCTAACTGGCTGAAGAATAGCTCCTGGTGTGGTTGGTTCTAGAAGTACTAATTGCTTATTCATTTTGTTATTCATGTTTCTTCTTTTGATTAACTTCACTCTCTTTTCTTTGCTTTGCTTATGTGTCCTCAAGGATTGTAGTCACCAAACAGAGAGCTTTATGGTAATTGTTCCCTTAATCAGCTGATATTGGCTTCAATTATCTGTTTTTGAATAGGAGGGGGACACAAATGCACAAGAGGAGATGCTTAGGAGGCAGAGTAAAGATGTGATCAATGCAGTTGCTAGTAGGAATATTTTCCAGTTAGTTTGGGGCAACCAAGTGTCGTAAGTCCCCTCAAGTAAACAGGGATTCCTACCTCCTGAAGCTTGCATTTTGTGAAAGCAAAAGCAATCTGCTACATTGGTTACTGTAAATCTTTGGGAAAAAGAGACCAGGCATTTTATTTGAAAAGAAACCTGCAGAGTAAAGCTGCTGCCTACTGGGAAAATTCTTGCTGGGGAGGAGATACTCAATCTATCTTACCTCCTCTCCCCCTTCCCTCTCTCTCTCGAGGGAGGACCTTTCTATTTTATTATGCGGAAGCTGTCCTCAACATTTATTGTGATTGAGTCCACAAACTGCAAAAACAAAGGAAAAAGGCTAAGGCAACCAGAGGAATATATAAAGATCATTTTCTCTTTCTTTGGGTTTTCTTTATAGTAATTCTCAACTCTTCTAAGATCAAAAATAAATTTTTGTTAAGATTCTGTGCTGCATTAAAAGAAAATGATGCTAAGTTTAAACGTGACTTATCAATCATTAACTTCAAAATTATCATGGATTCTTTCATAATAGTATCAATTTCAGACTTCTGCAATACAAACGCAGTGTATGATCAATTACCTTTTAGCAACATATTGTCTTCCAAATAACATTTAGATGGTTTTTTTTCCACATAAATGTTTGATCATTTTCACACAGTTCTCTCAAATTGTTAAACAGCCTTGTCCCCATCCCCACTTGAAGAAACTTTCTGGATCACCCGCTACATTGCATGCCTAATCAAATTTGTGTGTAGTTATTCCCTTGCATGTTTTTAAGGTGGATGCACTGACCTCCCAATATAACTCTGTCGCGGTCACATTGACTCTTACATAGCCAAATTCAGAAATCCTCACTAAACTCCAGCTATTTGTCTGTTGATAAGCAAGAACAAGTAAATTTTCTGGAAGTTTATTTATCAAACATCAAGTGTAAATATTTGCACGGGGATAAGGAGAAATGCTCACATTGGTGAAGTTGTCCAAGGTGAAGCCAGCCATACCAATATTTGCTTGCACAGGGGCACTGTACTTGGTGTTGTTAAATGTGTCAATCCCATTTGCATCTTTTGTAGGCATGGCCAAGCATTGTCCTTGGTAAACGGCGCAAGTTCTCTCATAATTATGAACATGACCAAATAGAGCCAGATCAACCTAGTTCACATTCCCAAAATTAAATATTAGAGAGCAGCAAAAGATCATGACCAGCTTGATGATCCTAAGCCAGCCAAGTACTTTACCTTGTACTGAAGAAGTAGTGATTCTACAGCAACAACAAATAGCGGATCAACACTGGTGAACGGATTTGAAGAGGTATACATTGGTCTGTGCCTGCAGTCATTGAATGTTATGCTTCACTATAACTTCAGCAAACTAGAAGATATCTTCAATTATAGTATTATATCTATCACACAATTTAAAGGCGCATGCAGCATTTAAACTTCTATCGGAAAAACTTAAGGAAAAGTGACCAAAATATAGTCTAGACTAGCTATTACAGGTTAAGGATATTGATCGATCCGACCATTCAGTTTTACTATACTCACCCCATAAAAATCAACCATGGAGTTTTTGATCGATTAACCGAAGCCATGTCTGCCGCCATCCAATTATACTGCATTAATTCAGTTTGCCCGTGATATTAGTAAGAGAAAAAAGTGATATTAAATCATATAATAGAGAGACCCATTAAAAGACTTAGGAAAATATATAGCTTAAGAGATGAGCTTCCTTATAGCAAATTAATTACCTGCTCGGATCCCACTGACCAATCATGCTCTGTTGAAATTACTGTAAAGTGAACACTAGCTTGTTCTATCGAATACCATGGTTTATCCGTCGCTGGGGTTGGCATTTGGAAATAAGTCTCGTAAGCAACTCCACATTCTCCACCTGAATCAGGAGTTACATATACTGAACCAGAGCCTGCATAGTCCCTGAAAAAAAAAAGAGATCGAGGAAGGATTAAAAGAGGAGAGATAACATAGCTGTGATTAATCCTGTATGTATTTGAACGCTTAGCAAATCAATTTGAGAATGGATACAAATCGTAACAAAGAGCTATTTAGTGCTCTTGGTGAGCCAAAAAAGGAAATTGGGCGTAGAATATGTTCTTGGGAGAGAGAGTTTTGATGATTGGTATGTTAAACTGATCACAAAGGAAAGTTCCAGACCTATCGCTCTTACATACATACGCAATTTTAGCTTAATCACTAAATCATCACAAAGTGTAATTCCTCGACCATTATTTAGACTCAAAAAACCAAAAAAATTGAAAAGGATTGGAGTTCTTAAAATGAAGAGATACATTACCTCTCATGATTTTCATTCCAGTTTGCTTGTAGTTAATTACAGGTATTGCATTATTTACCCAAAAAAGAAAACTTACCTCTCGTGATTTCCAATCGCAGTCATGTAAGAAACTTTGGAAGCCACCGGTTTGATAAGTGAAAGGAAGAAGTCCCACTCAACTAAGAAGCCTGTTGCGTAGCTTATATCTCCAATATGGAAGATGGAATCCACTTTTACAGAATTCACTTGGGCAGTCACGGCATTAATCACTGAGATAGATCCCGGCTATATGAGTCAAGAAACGATAAAAAGGTCTCAGTTAGTATGTAGCAATACTATAGGTTGTACTTTCTTCAATATGGTTCACTTGCGCATGCAACATATATACATGGTATCTGAGTCTTTTTTCTCACTTATATGCAATTATATGCATCCTACCTGAATGTAGTGTTCGACTGAAGAATCAAAAGGAGCCTTTCCCATGTCACCATATGCAATAAAATACAGTTGATCCGATCCTCCAGCAGGTGGAGTCCGAAATTCAATTTCATCACTCCAGCCATAAGAATTACTGCATTTTATTTAAATAATGTTACTTCTATGAAAATAAATCAAGTTTGAACATATTGTGGACCGTTAGCTCATTGACAATTAGAAGTTTTGGAATGCCCTATATATATAAACAAGGAGATGCTATACCTTCCATATCTGTAGAAGAAGGTGCTTGAAGGCTGAAGTCCTGTCATTACTGCTGAATGAATGAATCCTGGATCATGCCATCCGAAGTCTGCAGCTGGACTTGGTAGAGCTGAATCTATAATCAGTTTGATAATTGTAGTGAGAGATCTAAGTAAAAGGTGTATAATTGTAGATAAAACTAGAAGGGAGAACTAATGTTAGCTTTTCTTTTTCCAAGTTCGCTTGATGTAACAAACCGTTGACACAAAAAAAATTCTATGGAGAAGTGAATAATAATAATATGGACGTAAGAACTCACTGGTGCACATATCAGCCTGTGTAAAGGTTCTGACAACTGAAGTTTGTGACATGCCCTTGCCATATTGCACTTGTTGAGGTGCCCCATTTCCACTGACCCAGGTTAATCTCATCTGCAGTACCATCAATCGACACGATATTAATTAATGTAGTGTTATACGATCTTTGGCTACTAATCAAGTTAGATTGTCTCTTTATATCGGACTAAGTTTGTCATATGGGTTGAACCAAATTAGCAATAACGGCAAGGACTTCATAAACAAACAATTAAAAAAGGTTGATTTGCTACTTACTGATGTCCCAGATGAATCTATGCTTGAGAGATGTCCATTGAGTGGCATGTTTGGATTAGCAAAAGTCAGAGGGCTGGACCTAGTTAGAATACAAGGTGTGTCGAATCCACCCGTGAAGAAGACAAATTCAATGTCGGTTCTTATGTTAACAACCTGGAATGTTATGGAACCGTTGCACGTGGACACAATGCAGTTGCCAAACAGATCATATTCTTGGCATTGCTTGTTTTTGCAACTGAGATAGTTGGGATCATTGCTCACGTACTGGGCCTGCAATTTTCAGTATCAATGTATTAGAATATATGGATGTCAGTTTCACGCATACTGTGTCAACAGAGTTAAGTACTATTGTTTGAGTGCCGATCGAGAAAGTCTTTTGTGATAATTTCGTACGTCTTTACTTAAGGAAACCTCAAACACGGGTTTAAACAAAACATCAATTATTTAATGGAGTTATTTGGATAATCAACTAGATGCATGTGAAAGGCCACACGGAATGTGTTTTCCGAGATGAAATGATTTTTTTAGATGGTATATAAGGCCATGGGCTCATGTCTTTTTGTTCTCGTTTTCGTTTGGACTAGTACTCGATCTTACTTGAAACAAATCAATAGCCACAGGCTCTTGTGTGATTCTGAGATTAGTATCATGTTTACCTTGACAGGATAGTGGCAGAGTAGAGGAAGTTCGCTAAGATCACCAGTTTGTGCATAAAGAAGCCCACTTAATGGACAACTTTCAACGCTGCATATGCAAGAAAATGGAACCAAACAAGGGAAGAAGAAAAAAGAATGTTGAGCTTGATAATCTATAGAATGTTACTGAGAAAGATAGATATAATTTTTTAATGTTGAATCTTACTTAGAATTAGCAGGTGAAATCATGGCGACCCAATCACGGCCTGAGGGATTCAAGACTCCGGTAACAGTGACATGGAGATATTCTTCATCTGAAAGGCTGGAATCTGGACTAACATCAATTTGGAGAAAAGGGCTTGGGTTGGGGCACTCGATCAAAGTTCTTCTGTTTAACAGCCGGAATTCTGATGTTGCAGTGTGATTTTGGTGCATGGCAGTGGAGTTGCGGTATAAAGGATGCAAGGACCATGACAAAGAAGGAGAAGTAGAACAAAGAATGAAAATGAGTAACATGGTGAAGAGTCTGAAAACCCAAGAAGATTTGCAAGGTTCCATGAGAAAATTACGAGGAGAAAACATGACATGAAGCATAGAGCTACAGAGGATTATATAGATGATCTTAAGGTTGGGAAACAATGGGATAACGTTCGAATATATATGGAAAATACAGCAAAGGATGACTGGGTAGGGAGCTTGATTTATTGCATTGATACTACTGAGGTTAGTAACTGCCCCTTTTTTGGTCGAGAGTTCCTTCCGTGAAATTTATTTTTCTTTTTACCTTCGACTTATTTTTAGAAACTTCCCACAAATTCACCTCTTAGTATGTTCCCGTCTCTCTTTCTTCCTCACTAGCTGACTACTTTTTTTTTTAGTAGTTACTCTTAGCACCCTATCCGCTGGGACACAACACTAATCGCAGTCATTTCACAGTAGTTATGAAAGAGTACTCGATCGTATAAACCTACTTTTACAGGTGAAGATAAGATTGGATCTCAGGACATTAATATGGGCAGTTATCTGAACTAACTTGGTTAGCATACTGAGGGTACTGATTAATGCTGCACCAATAATCTGCAAGACTAAATTCGAGACATCACATCCTTGTCCGTCAGAGGGGAGGTCCTATGGGATGCAGCAAAAACGACACATGAACTGTTCATCATTTAGTGTCATAGCTAAAGCCCTTATGATTAGTATGATGGGCAAGGAATTGTGAACCACCCCTTTTGTTGGATAGAGATCCCAGAGTAAACTACCACACTAACAGAGCTAAAGCCTTCATGTCTATCTATAACCTTTCTAGATTGCGTTTTTCTTCTTTGGGTGGGGAATGACTTGCGAGATAAATTTCCGGAGACTTCGGCTCAAAGTCTTTTGCAGCTTCATGGCAGCTTGCGATGTGTATCGATGCTCTCTTGTCACTAATAATGTATGTGAGTCTTAAGAACTTAGTAGCGTAGAGGCGGTAGCTAGTAGTCTGATCAGTTTAGCTAACATATGATTACATATTTGTATGAAGAATCTGTATTTGATCATACTAGGATGTCTGACTTTCCTATAAGAGAATTAGATTTATCTGTTGGACTGTTACAATATAATTCCAAACTTTCGCATTGCAGCATTTGTTTAGCTTGTAAAGTACAGCTTTTTTTTTACTGTGGATGGCCAATTTTATATACAGTGAAGGAGATGCAGAGGTAAGGCTATGAATAAGTTGATCAGGAACACTTCAGTTTCACACACGTACTTATATATGCAGTTCACATTTTTTTTAATTATTGATGTTAAAACTTTTTAGAGACGTGGTATAATATCAATGAATATTATTTTACATGGTCATGCAGTGAGCTTGTATTGATTTTCTATGCCTTTGAAAATTTTTGTTATGTCTCTTAGTTTCATGATTTCTGTGTTGGTTCCTTGTTTCCTTTCTTATTTGCCTCTCCCTTTGATCTAGTTTTGGATGATTGTGCTTTGGCTATGCCTATACTTATCTTATATTTGATATGTAGTTCTTATGTAGGTTGATTCTTATTTTGATGCATTTTGTTTTCCTTTGTCCATTCATAACAAAAGGGGGAAAAGATATTATAATGTTTATCTACCTCAAGGGGAGTATAGATCAAGGGGGAGCAATAGATTAAATGAGATCAAATTTGTTACTGTAGTTCATTTGTTATTGATCTAACTTCAGTTCTTCATAATTGTTTGTTCTCTATGCTTTCACTTGATCTTTGAGATTGTGTTTTCAGGTAACAGATTCAAAGACTCTTGAACTTGTGTTTTAGGTCATAAGGTTGTTTTTCAAGTAAATAGGTCCTTGTTTTGGTTATTAGCAAAGATCTATGTCTTGTTTATTTTATATATGTGGATTTTATTAGGGAATTGCCAATTGAGGAGTTTGTAGTGTCTTTTTGTATTGGCAAAATTTTGTGTCAAAACATGTCCTTATCGAGTTGTAAATTTCTCTCCTTTGCAGTTCAAGAGTTTGCCAAGATGGTTTGTTTCAATGTTACAGAGACTTCGTGCACGTTTGACTGACGCTCGAGCGAACAATGGAGAATTCAGACAGAGACTTCACGTTCGACTGACGCTCGACTCACAATTGAGCGAACCATGCAGAATTAAGACATAGACTTCACGTTTGACTGACGCTCGACCGAATCCCGACGAATTTCAAAAAATCATGATTTTCTAGACTTTCAAATTTGGAGAAATCTGCTAGGTTTCAAAAATGACGAAAGTTTTTAAAAGAGTCCTCTATGGAGCTTAACCGTGTCTCCTTTGTTGAGAAAAAACCCTAAGAGTTTTGTGCCTCAAGATTGATTTGAATTTTCTCAATTTCTCAATTATCTTGTTGCGGAAGGAGTACTGAAAAATAAGAGTGTTCGTGAGAAATTGTTAAGAAGAACCTCAGAGTGAGTCTAAGCAGAGACTCTTAGATTATTAAATTAGGGTTGTCACAGTCAAGCAACTGGGGTTGCCAATGTATCGATCACCATTGTAAGGTTTTACTTCTTAGTGAATTTTTGGTGGTTGCTAGCCCGAAGTAGTTTTTCCTTTAAAAGGTAATTCAAAGGTTTTCACTTCGTCAATCAAATTCTTGCCTCTTTGTGTGATTGAAGTTTGTTTTAATTTTCTGCTGTATATTTTATTAATTGAGTTATTATTCATACAGATCTAGACAAAAAGATTTTAGGACTTGTTCTAAAGTTGTTATTGATTTTTTAAATAAGTGTTAATAGGGTTTAAACAAGATTTTTCAATTTGTGAGACATCTACAAATTTGCCACTTGGGTTCTTAGTTATGCGGAACTGTCCTCAATTTTCTTGTGGCTGCATTCACAAACTGGAAGATTGATGAAAACGGGTGATATAACTTCTAAATGTTCAAAAATTAAAGTAATAATGTCAAGGTACCCACCCACCCTGCCCAACGCCTACCAGGGCCCACTCCTGCCGTCTCCTTACACCTTTATGCCCCCATTCACTCATCCTCTTGTTTTTTCTAACCAGAATCCATACCTATATATATATTGATCTTTATCACTCTGGGAGGAGTCCAAGCCACATTAGGATTAGTAGCATTCTTCACATTCCAAGCCCTGAGATGTTCATAGGAGACTCAATACGGGAATGGATTCAGTGCGAAGAGTGGTAAGGGACGGCTGAAAATTCATTTTTCAGCCATCCAACGGTGGTGAATGCCTTCGCACCGAATCCGCTCCCGACTCAATACACCTGTGCCGAGAACTTACAGACATCCAAGGGAGCCTTGCCATGAGCTACCCTATTTCGTTGAAACCAAATAAGATCAACCATATTAACTGGTTAGTACTGGTCTTAATTTCTCATGTGGAGGTCATATTTTAGGCGTTGGACCAGTGAGTCAATTCCAATCAGCACAGCATGTCTCTAAGGACCCCTCGACTGGTCAAATTTTCGAAAGAGCTCAGCATTCAGATCATGCACTTACAAGGGCCTCATTTGCCAGTTTTCGAGCCTATATAAATTGTCTTCTTCCTTTTTTTTTTGTGGGGCGTGGATTGCTTCCCAATCCTGCATACAAAGAGAGAAAGTCTTCCACTAGAAGTAGATCAGAGCCATCATTTGAGCCTGAGGTTCTCTTCGATCATATACATACTGACAATATATAGTGCATGCCATGGAGTGGCAAGAGAACCAACATAAAGGAAGGTTTACATTTCGATTACTCCATTATCTATTTGGGACCTATGGGCCTTTTGGTAGATAGAAGTTGAATATCCAAACTTTATTCTCTTACACATTATTGTAAGATTAAGGAGTATTAGTATAGTATCTCCAAAGATGGACACATTCAGTCTAATGAAGTACAACTTATTTGACTTATCAATGTCGATAATCCGGTTGTTTATTGAATCGATGAAAAAGGCTACACGGGGGGAACCACTGGTACACTCAGTAACAAACTCTCTTCCTTGAGTTATTGGTGGTTCAACATAAGATCAACACTCAGTATCATCAATCAAAAAGCTAGTACACTTAGTAACAAAAAAGAGCCCAATGTCTCGAGCTCCTATTATTTTTTGCGCCAAGAGAGATGAAAGTTTTATTTGCGAAGAAATGTTGCGCATTTTTAAGAGAGATCTTTTGGAAGATTCTTGGCTGGTATGGATCGACTACAATATCTCTCTTCCTCTGCCCTCTATTTATTGGAGGGCTTTAGCTATTTGGTGATGCGGAAGCTATCCTCAACATTTCTTGTATTAGAGTTCACAAACTGAAAAAATAGAGATAAAGGTTGAGAAAAACATGCGCACGCATGCACAAAAATGGCCGAAGTCCATATTTGTATCTAATGCTTAAGAATTTCATGCTTGAGTTAGAAAGAATAATACTAGACCAAAGGCGAGACAACTTATTGTCTTTCGAAATGTGTCGAGTTTCACATTGGAAAGCTAAAACATGAAGGTGATTTTTGGGTGATAAGTCTGACATAAATGTTTATGAATCTTAACAATTCTCATATAACTAAACAGCCTACGTTTGGAACCCCCATCAAAACATTTCCTGTTCAACAACCACATGAGTGAAACACGTGAGAGAAATTTGCACTTAAAGTTTAGAGTGGCGCACACTAACCTCGAAATATAGCTCGGTAGTTGTTGCCCTCACTTTGGCATAACCAAATTCAGATATCCTGACTAAGCTCCAGCTATTCGACTGTTGATGAACAACAAAAGGTAAATTCTATGTACATTAGCTAAAAAAGAAAGTGCAATTAGTACATTTACCAAGTATATGATTGTATGTGTATGTTCGGTAAGGGGGGAATGGCTTACATCAGTTGTGAAGCCGTCCAAGGCAAAGCCAGCCATGCCAACAATTGCCTGAACAGGGGCATTGTAATTGCTATTGTTGAACGTATCAATCCCATTTTCATCTTTTGTAGGCATAGCCAAGCATTCTCCTTGATAAACAGCACAAGTTCTCTCATAATTATGTACATGACCAAACAAAGCCAGATCGACCTAATTCATGTTTCAAACATTAGATATTAGAAAGAAAAACAAGTCTGAAAATGTCTAGCTTGCAGTATCTAACAGTCGAAATTTGAGTTTACTTGATATTGAAGCAGTAATGGTTCCACTGCACAAACAAAGAAAGGATCAACACTCGTGTCCGTGTTTTCAGAAGTATACATAGGCCTGTGCCTGCAATTGAGCAACATATACATCATTACAATTGTACAGCTTAGAATGAACCTTTGTCATGCATGTATCATTAACAGTATTTGAAGGCAACAATTGAAAGCCTATTAGACTATCTATGGAAAAGTAAAATGAAAGCTGGTTATTCGTTTAGCTTTTCCATTAATGCTTTGGATGTGTTAAGTTACTCACCCCATAAAAACCAACCATGGAGTTATTGATCGATCAACTGAAGCCATGTCTGCCGCCATCCAGTTATACTATTTATTGCAGTAAGCCCATACAATAAGTTAAGAGAAAAGGCAATAAAAATAAATAAATAATAGAGCAATTGATTGATAAATGGCCTTTCAGCTAATTTTACCTGCTCAGAATCAACTGACCAATCATGCTCAGTTGAAATTATTGTGAAGTGAACACTTCCTTGTTCTATTGAATACCATGGCCTATCCATTGCTGAGGTTGGCATTTGAAAATAGCTCTCATACGCAACTCCACATTCCCCACCTGAATCTGGAGTTATGTATACTGATCCAGAGTTTATATAGTCTCTGCACCAAGAAGGATAACCATATATATATACACATTGTTTGGCTAGATCTGCTTCATAAATAATTTGAGATTTGGGAGATGTTTGAGGAACTTACCTCTCATGGTTTCCAATTGCTGTCATGTAAGGGATTTGGGAAGCCACAGGATTGATGAGGTCAAGGAAATATTCCCATTCTACTAAAAAACCTGTTGCATAGCTAATATCTCCAATATGGAAGATGGAATTGACATTTCCAGAATTCACTTCATCGGCCACAGCATTAATCACCGAAATAGATCCCGGCTACACGAGTCACAAATGAAAACCATCTCTCCTCAGTGACTAGAAGTAATATAGCTTGTACTTTCATCAATATGGTGCACTTGCTCTTGCAACTTGGCATCTGTAAAGTATAGTAGTAATGTACGAAGAATTAGATGCATCCTACCTGAATGTAGTGTTCGACTGAAGAATCAAAAGGAGCCTTGCCCATGTCACCGTATGTAATAAAAGTAACTTCATCTGATCCTCCAGCAGGTGGAGTACGAAATTGGATTTGATTACTCCATCCAACCGAATCACTGCATTAATTGAATCACTTTATGTAAATAAAATAACTCAAATTTGATAATCAGAGATAGCTACACGATTACTTGAGGCCATAAATAATAGCTGAGTTCGTAGCTACTTGCTATAGGTATGGAACATACACCATATCTTGGTTCAGAATGCAGGGAATTACCCAAACGGTTAAAATAAGTCATGCAAAGATCTTTAATCAAATTCATTGTCCAGGTCAATAGACTCAATATGAATAACTTTAATTATATTATGCATTAAAAGACTTCCGCATGATGAATACCTTCCATAGCTGTAGGAGAAGGTGCTTCAAGGCTGGAGTCCAGTCATGACTGCTGTGTGGATGAATCCTGGATCATGCCACCCGAAGTCTGCTGCTGGACTTGGTAGATCTGAAGCTGTAATCATTTATAGTGACAAGGTAAAATATAAGTAGAAGATGGAGAATCATAGAGTGAAGTACAAGTGAAAATTAAAATTGACCAATGTAAAGTTAAGCTGTCATGGGACGAAGGAACTCACTGCACATATCAGCCTGTGTGAATGTAGTCACAACCGAAGTTTGTGACATGCCATCTCCATATTCCACTTGTTGAGGTGCGTCATCCCCACTAACCCATGTTAATCTCATCTGCAGCGCCAATCACGATATTTATATTTTAGAATAAAGCAACATCTATCTTATTACCTTACAACTAAAGCAACAGGCGTGGATACTTCACCGTAGACGGAAGGAAACAAAAACAAAAATCTGCAGAGGCTTACTGATGTCCCAGAGGAATCTACGCTTGAGAGATGTCCATACAGTGGCAAGTTGGGATTAACAAAACTTAGAGGGTTTGTTGTAGTTAGAATGCAAGGTGTGGCGAATCCACCAGTGAAGAACACAAATTCAATGTTGGTCCTTATGTTGACCACATGAAATGTTATGGAACCACTGCACGTGGACACAATGCAGTTGTCAAACAGATCATATAGCTGGCATTCCGTGGTCGCACAACTGAGATAGTTTGGATCATTGCTCACGTACTGCGCCTGCAATTTTTTTTTTTGTAGAAATACATATTAATTCGTGTTGGTGTTAGATGACAAGAATCTCACGATTCAACAATATCGGACAATTAGTTAAATTTTGTTTGAATGCCGAGAATATATACAAGCCAATCATGCATGTGATCATAGTCTGCATTAATGAGATCAGAAACCATAAATAAAAACGTGCTTAAACGTCAACTGGCTAGCTATTTGAACGATATTTGAGACAATCAGCCATTGCATGTGAAAAGCGACAAAGTTTTCTTGTGACGAAATCATGCAATGTTACATCTCATAAGCCCAGGCAAGCTCTGTTTTTACTTTTATTTTTCATTTTCTTTAAGTACTGTATATTTCATCTCACATTTTCTTTTGAACAGGATTAATACTGAATCTTAGTCACCCAAAAGAGGAAACTATTAAATCTTTACTCTGCTTATAAAACATTTTTATTAATACTTGTTGTGACTAGCCGATCGATATAATCGAGCTTGCCTCATGCTTCTAGAATTAACTTATAATATTAATGCTTTCAATTTCGAGGAACTCATATTTATATATGGCTAATTAATAACTTTCTTCCTAAATTAATATTTATTCAAGTGCTTATATTAGTATTTTTTTTCTATGCGAGTTTATATTAGTATTTACCTTCACAGGATATTGGCATAAAAGAGGAAGATCACTAGTGTCACCAGTTTGTAAATAATAAGCCTCACTTGTAGGACAATCTGTGATGCTGCATGTACATTATATCATAGAAGCAATTAGACAAACCAAGTTTGTAATAGATGAGTCAAAAGATCATATACAACATAAAACAAATAATAATTGAGTTTAAAGATTGGTTACTTACTCTGCCGTAGAAGGTGAAATCATAGCAACCCAATCACTACTATCCGGAAGTAAAACTCCACTAACCGTAACCGTGAGATATAATGAATCTGACATAGAGTTGTCCGGACTAACACTAATTTGGAGAAAAGGGTTTGGATCAGGACATGAGAGCAACTTCCTTCTATTCACTACACGAAACTCCGATATAGCAGTGTAATTCTGATGCTCAGCTAGAGACACCGCAGTAAAAGGATGCAACGTCGATGAAGCTGAAGAATAAGCAAGATTAATGGTAATGAGTGAGAACAAAAATAGTTTGAGGAACCAAGAAGCTGAAGGTGAGGCCCCCATTAGAGGAGCAAGGGATAATAGAGCAAAGGAAGCTGGCACAGAGTTATTTGAAAGTTCTTGCTGTAAGGAAGAGGATATGTTATGCTTCTTGGTTTCTCTTTGCCATCTTATAAAGCAGGGAAAATTACTAGGGATACTAGATAGGCCAATACTAGATAGGGGAAGTTTGCTTTAGTTAATTAGTGACATTGTCAGTGAGGTTGGTACTAGGGATACGGTAATTCTATATATATATATGTGTGTGTGTGTGTGTGTGTATTTTCTAAGTACTCTTTTGTTCATTGTGGAGTGTGATCTTGATGTGCGCCTTGAACCTTGTTTCTGACTCATTCTCTTTATCACCTCAGATCGCTATTTTCCACTGATCAAAGCTTTATCCAAAACTCTCACATTCAAATAATTGACAGGGACTCAGGGAGTGTACAGTTTTGATTTTTTTTTTCTATTGATAATTCCTATCGGCTATCACAGGCACACTAAACATGTATATGGAATTATCTAAATATATACCTATTTATTGCCCAGGAAAAATCATGCCCTCTCTCTCTTTTCTTTTTCTTTTGTTTTTAAGTGTTTTGTTACTGTTTTCTAAGCTTCATTCGTGTATATAGCATTCATCTTGTCTTTGACTTTAAAATTGGCCTGGTAAACATCCAGGCAAGAGCTGATCTCTCTCTGGATCTCGTCCTCGAATAATAATACTTTGGTTTTCTAGAGCATGGAATTATTTTCAAATTAGATGGTTAAATCCAAGTTTTGTTCATAAGAGTGTATATATATATATATATAACACAACTATATATAAAATACAATGAATTAAAAAAATTTTAAAAAAACTTGCTGAAAACAATAAATGCTGAAATGAAAAAAAAATAAAAACCAGCTGGTACTGTTTTAGAAATTCGATTATATTATTTTTCCGTATAAAGTGTGAGGTTGCTGGTATTACACACTTTTTTTAATATTGTTGCTCTTTCAAATTGATTATATTAATTAGCAGATAATTTAGCATGAATATTCTTCTCCACGCGCTTAATTAGGTTCTTGCAAAAATCATTGAAGTCCCGAAAGGAATACACATATGCAGCCATTAAAGTCACACACACATATATATACTACAAATCTCTTTATTAATACACTCGAATTGTCTTTTACCTTTTATTGGAATATATTATATGGAACGGAGTACTTACCGTACGTACACATCAGGGCATATATATATCCTTTTATGAATTTATATCTCCTAAACATTCTTAGAATATTCTTTTATGCATAGTACCTATAATAGACAAACAATCTCTCCAATTACTGAGTTGAATTGAGATCCTCTATCCAAATTAGAGTAAACAATTCCTTTAAGAAATTGCAAATAATTTTTGTCTCTCTCATTTAATAAAATTAAAATAGATTTCTTTTGAGCTCATATTAGTGTAATCCACCTCAAGTTGCCTCAATGGTTGAGGAGAATTAGAGGCCACCGTAGTTTGAACTGTGGGCTGTTCCAGCATAGTCAGGATTTGCCATTACGTTAAACCCATTAATTCTACATATTGTTGTTGGCTGCATAAATCAAATTGAATTAGATTTATATATTATATGCTTTTTCTTGGCCACAAGATATTGTAAACCTTGTTGTGAAGATAGTTGAGACCAAAAATAATACTCTGTTTTCATTAGTTTATCGACTTATTGAGTTGACATTGATCTTACTAGTTGCGACTGCAACCGTTGAAATAGTGTTTTATGCGATGAAGATCATCAATCATCAAGAGTGATTTGCGTAATAGGATGAGAGATGACTGGTTGAATGATTGCATGATAGTGTACAACGAGCAAGAAGTTTTTAAAACTATTGAGAACGAAGTCATTTTACAACATTTTCAGAAGATGCAAAATCGTAGGATAAAATTGTCACCTTTCAGTTATAGTACATAGTACGGTACATATATTCTAATATTTTTAATGCTCCTAGTCCTTAATTTTCGACATTGTAACTCTAAGACAATTTTTTACATTAGGAAAGACAATTTTTTTCTTGTCATTTCGCCTTTAAAAGTTCGACCGCCTTAGATTTCAATCCTGGTTACACCACTGGAGACGGCTGTAGCTGAAAAGACATGTAGGAGAAGCTGGTACTGATGAGATGAGTCGCGGCCTCTAGGAGTCAACAAAAACACCAGGATCTAGCCTCCTCTTCAAGAAAAAACGGAAAAACAAGACAAAGGAGAGGGGACGGGAGGAGCCGGAGCTCCTTCCACCGCTGAAAATTTAAGTAAGGATGGGAGAGGCTGGGCGGGTGGTCTTAATTTGAGTGTTCTACAGAGAAGTCAGAACCTCTATCTCTCTGACATAAAGGGTTGTTTATAGTCTACAGTGTGCCTGATGTATTTGGAAAACCTTTCTTCCATTCTTCTCTGTCCAGCAATTTACTTCACCAAAGAGAGGGAGAAAATAAAACAGATATTCTCTTTTGGTCATGGATCGAACACTCGAGTCTTATTTCCCACGATACTACAGCTTGTCATTTTACACATAGGGATCACCCTTGCCCTTATCTTCTACTAGATCCAGAGTTCGAGCACGGTATGAAGTATAGAGATCATGCGATAGATGGAAGAGAAACACACGGGTTGAGAATTCAAATGTAGCTGACAGAGCATTCATATATCCATATGATTTCAGTATTTTTCACGGCAGTAATATATCTGTGGCAACCATGGGTCAGTACAAGAGAGTACTCATATTTTTTAAAAATAAATAAACTTCACAAAAAAAAGGCACAATTGAGTAGCGATAGAAGTAAACAAGACACGATCGGAAGTGAGTTAATGACTGAAAGCAGGGGAAAAAAGAGTGGCCCTGGCTCATCCATTGCCATGCTAACTGCTAAGCCAGCATCAAGCTCGAATGCCATACAGAAACATTGTACTCAACAGTGGCATCTCCTGTGTTTGGATCAAGCCAAACTGTATGTGCCAATGCATAGCCACGAGCATGCCTGAAAAGCCCGCTACCTCCGACAATAGGCATTTCTCTGACGTCATTGAACACTGGATTTCTCCCAAGAATGCTAATGCTACTTCCGTTGTACATACCTTCAATGAAAGCTAAGTTCATAACCATAAGCAGTGCAATCTCACTTTGACAAGCGATGGCATATAATCCCTGAGCTCTTCCAACAAGTTTTGATGTGGGCGTAGGCCCTTCGGTGAGTGCATCATCAATCATCATTGTTGTCCCGAAGTTGGTAATGGTACTGTCTGTTTGCCCTGCAATTCTGATAGCACTTGGGTGTTTGCCACTGAGGATGTCATGGAAGTAGAAGTGGAGGCGGCTCATTTTTTCTTCGTGTTTTATTGCTATGGCTTCAGTGATTTCCTCGATGAAAGCTCCACTGATGGTACTCAGCGAGGCTGAGAAGATTGTGGAATAAAGAGTGATGAGAGTGAGGAAACAAGCCATTTGGGGGTCTGAGTATGTTTTAGTGGACGAAAAATACAACTCTACTATGCGTCCATTAGTTTTTAGTATCGTTACCATTTTATAGGCTGGGAAAGGGTCGAATCTGCATTCTTTCCATTATAAAATGTGAGAAGAGCTTTTCAAAAAGGACTGGCCTGGTTGATGCATCTTCAAGAAACCATTATTTGCCTTTTGTTTGCATCATCAATCATCATTGTGGTCCCGAAGTTGGTAATGGTACTGTCTGTTTGCCCTGCAATTCTGATAGCACTTGGGTGTTTGCCACTGAGGATGTCATGGAAGTAGAAGTGGAGGCGGCTCATTTTTTCTTCGTGTTTTATTGCTATGGCTTCAGTGATTTCCTCGATGAAAGCTCCACTGATGGTACTCAGCGAGGCTGAGAAGATTGTGGAATAAAGAGTGATGAGAGTGAGGAAACAAGCCATTTGGGGGTCTGAGTATGTTTTAGTGGACGAAAAATACAACTCTACTATGCGTCCATTAGTTTTTAGTATCGTTACCATTTTATAGGCTGGGAAAGGGTCGAATCTGCATTCTTTCCATTATAAAATGTGAGAAGAGCTTTTCAAAAAGGACTGGCCTGGTTGATGCATCTTCAAGAAACCATTATTTGCCTTTTGTTTGCATCATCAATCATCATTGTGGTCCCGAAGTTGGTAATGGTACTGTCTGTTTGCCCTGCAATTCTGATAGCACTTGGGTGTTTGCCACTGAGGATGTCATGGAAGTAGAAGTGGAGGCGGCTCATTTTTTCTTCGTGTTTTATTGCTATGGCTTCAGTGATTTCCTCGATGAAAGCTCCACTGATGGTACTCAGCGAGGCTGAGAAGATTGTGGAATAAAGAGTGATGAGAGTGAGGAAACAAGCCATTTGGGGGTCTGAGTATGTTTTAGTGGACGAAAAATACAGCTCTACTATGCATCAATTAGTATTTAGTATCGTTACCATTTTATATGGGGTCGGTTATTGTATTAGTGAGGTTATCGTGTGAGTGTGTGAGTGGATAAGTGAGATTAGAAGTTGAGAAATCTAATGGCTGAAAAAATGTCACGTCATTTAATGAAACCGGGTCGGTTTCACGGGTCGGGTTCATTAAATGACGTGACATTTTTTCAGCCATTAGATTTCTCAACTTCTAATCTCACCCGTCCACTCACACACTCACACAATAACTTTTGCCAAAACGTGAGAAGAGCTTTTCAAAAAGGACTGGCCTGGTTGATGCATCTTCAAGAAACCATTATTTGCCTTTTGTTTGCCTATTTCTACTGGTTGGTAGAGTAGGTTTGAAGTAAAGATGATCACACTTGCAAGAATAAATTTAATACCGCTCTTCCTCCCTTCGCCCTCAGAAACCCTCATAAAGTTCACAAATCTGGCATTAAGTGCCTAAGTCTGGTTATTTTCTTCAAACTCGAGGCAATAAATTACAGTGGCTCAGAGGGAGAAAAAGAAAAATGGAACAGATGGGAGAGTTCATTACAAAGCCTCGAAGTGCTCAACGAAATTGCTGTAATAGGAATTTCAAAAGAACTTTCTTACTTTCTATCCCAGTAGGCTAGGCAGATTTCCATATAGCACTGTGATTACATTTTCGGTAGAAATCAATTCCATGAATAGGTTATGTATCAATGGAAATAATTTGTAAACTATGCAGACACTGTCTCTGAGTGGTTCAAGTTTTACGACTGATATAATGTTATACTGGAGACTATTTTCTCGCTTTCAGTGCTGCGCTTTTTGACTGCGAGTATACAAACAAGAATCTTTCAATTAGAGATCAGAGCCGCATACAGAAGCTGATTCCAAGTGTCAGGAAGCCCAGCAACACACCAATGGGTGCAGTCCATGCCCTTGAATGCATTGTAAGAGCTAGGATGTGCATCTTTTCTGAGTTGCGAGAGAGCCGTCATGTTTAGCAAATGAACAGGTTTCTGTATTGTGGCCAAGACATCGTTCACTACATATGCTGCTTGTGGCAATCCACTTGGGTACGTTGACCCGCTAAATGGCTATGTCTCCTTTGAGCAGTCTTCACTCCTGGCTCATCCCAGTCCTTGCCACTAGTTTGACACAACCAAAAAACGACAGTAGACATGCAGTCATGGAATATATTACCAGTTTGATACTTTGGGGCAAGAAAAGAGAAAAGATAAGGCATGTGCTTAGCCCCATTATTAATTAATCTTCTTGAGTTCAAAATATAGAAGAAAAGGAAAATAAAATAAAAAGGTAACTTACTTGTAATGGGAAGGAGAAATTCCTTGGAAAAGTACTTGCGTTTTTGTTGGATCAACATCTCTATCAACCCACTTGGCCCAAGTAGTCAGAGCTTTGCGAAAAGCATCCATCCGATCCATGTCCTAGAGAACCGTGTTCACATCTTCAATATAATCCCATCTGCAATTAAACAGAGAAAGGCCGCAGAAAGCTCATGTTTAAAGTCACATTCTTTGTAGCTTGTTATTCTCATGAAAGTAACATAATATGCTTGACTTCATGGAGCTCATACGGCTGCGTAGGTCCTCTACGGTACCACCAAAACCAAGTGTTAAAAACTAGCACATCTATATCTTTCCAGACGTCGCCATTCTTCAGGGAATCAAGCTTTAGAACTCGACCAACTTGTTCTTCTTCGATGTCTACCAAGTAGTGGGAGTTAAAAAGCATGACCGAAACTCCATAGTCCTATAAAGTTGAGTCCAATTCAAGGGCAAGTGAGGCAAATGGAAATGTGTGGTAGGTATACCATAGTTCACTTATCTGGGAGGTCGTGATAGAAAGCGACTCATTGCTCTGCTCTATGGTTTTGGAATTAGGCACAGCTGCATGAAGCAAGCACATTAGAGATTGCCACTGGTTGAGACTGACGGAGTCCCCGATAAACATGATCTTCTTGCCCTGGAGCCTCCGTAAAAAATCTTGACCATCAAATCTGCAATGTTTTCCCACATTCCAGTGGGGCAACTTTCGTTACACAAATCCCAAAAAACACCCCAAAAAAGGGTAATATATATGTGTGTGTGTCCGTCTGTTATACTTATTGACACGTCTTGAAGAAAGAACATCAGAAGATCAATGGCTGTAAAGTTTGAAAAAAAAAAGAAGTCAAGGTTCACAAGATTGCACACACTATAATATCCTAGATGTTCATAGATGGTCTAATGCTGAAAATATACATGGCAGAATCTACCCCAATGCATAATTGCATATGAAAATAATTTCTCCAAACAAATGTGTATTATAAAGAGAGGGGGGGGGAACCGATGAAACTGTGATTCTACTAGAGAGATTTTAATGCCTCCAAAAGGTTAAATGGGGGGGGGGGGGGAGCTTTGCAAAAAGATGGTGCAAAGTTTCTCTGAAAAGGGCAAAAGTAAAGAAAAGGTCAAAAAGTACAGCGCCCGACGAGAAAAATACACTCTGCTTTTGCAAAAGTCACCAAACCTTTTACAAGAATGTTGATAAATACGCGGCAGGCTATGGAGAGAACACGAACAACTAGTTTGGTTTTTTCTTTTAGATTGGGGTGTTTGTTTGTGGAAATTTCGGGGAATATTCTCGAAATTTTGAAAATCTTTACTTTATTGAGATTTATTGGGGTTTGTGAAAAGTAGAGTGTGTGTGTAAAAGTTAAAAATTTTGCAGTGTGTTTGTTTTGTTGGAAATTTTGAACTCCAAAATTTTGGAGAAATAAACACCCCCTTTGTCTGGGGACTCATGCCCAAGAGGAGAACAGAGTGACATAACACGCGCGCAGACTATATAAGTGCAAACAGAGAGACAGAGAGAGAGAGACAGAGACAGAGGAAGAGTACCTGGGTAAGTCACATTGCTTGGGCTGCCATCTATATTTGAGGTAGAAATCATCAGGCCGACCGTACTTTTGGCAGTAGAACTCCTTTCGGATGTGAGGGCAAGATTGAGAGTCGTACAGAGGGTACGAAACGTCGAACACCCAATTCCCTTCGTACAAGTTACAGTTCCTCTGCTGTTTTCTCCCCTTCACATTCTGTATATTTTTCGCAGAGTTCGCTAAACAAAGACATGTGTAAATCACAAAGAAGGTAACAAGGACGGAGCAAGATCTCTGAGTTCCAAAACCCATCTTTTCTTTCTGCTGAAAGAGACCGAGAGAGTGAGACAGAGATGAGAATCAATATATATACATACAAGAGAGAACGAGAGCCGCAAACAGAGAATCTTTCTAGTTGGTTGATACGTAAAAAAGGTTATAATTTCTCTAGATAATATTTTGAATTTTTTTAAAAAATTTTGTAGTTTTCATCACTGGTGATTAACATCTTAAGACAAGACTCTCAAAGTTACCTTAAAAATCTCCCGTAAACAGAGGCAAAGCACTAGTGCCTAGTGGCATGTATGAAAAGTTTCCGATTCAGCTCTTGCTATTTAAGAATGACGAATGTAATTAATGATGCCTTCCTTTTCGGTCACATTATTTGCCATCTTCATGTTTATTGTTGCAGAGCCGGAGATGGTCCAGACTCCAGAGGTCCCTTCTTAGAAGGGGATAACATAGAACCACTCTTATAGGATCCCAGCAGATTGCTGGATGCTGGCTAGATTAGTCAAACAACGTGATGCATGATCCATGTTTTAGATCCGTAGGTCCTTTAGGTGATCTTCACATGTACCACATGACTTACACCTCAACTTCAAGACATATTATAATGTTTTATCGTTGGCATCATTCCTGCACGTCTGTCTCCAAGAAACAGAGAAATCTGCAATGTGATACTGATCTCATTCCCTCCTGCAAACAGAATCCAGATTAATTATAAGGGGATCCAACACACTGAAATTTTCTTTCTCTGTTCAGCTTTGTTGAAGCTGTTGTTTTACTTCATAGACTTGCCTTCTGTCTCGGGTAGTCAAATATATCAATTTACATAATGCACAAACCAAAATTGCAGACTAAATTTATTGATGTCAGAGAGGAATTTCTACAGGATCTTGGGCTGTGAAAGCCTCGCATCGAGGAGATTTTCATTGACTCTTATGCCATAATAAGTGAGGTCATCAAATCATAAAGGAGCAGTCGAATCTATTATCTATATCAAGAAGGAAAGCTTTTGAATGGTTTTTCCTGTTACGTAGAAGAAGAAGAAGAAAAAAAAAATGGTTTTTCCTGTTGTTTCTCTGTGGAAATCAATCTGGTAAGATTTTGGATTTCACAAGAAAAACATTTCCATCCGTGTTTTTCTGTCGGTATTTTCATTCCAAAGTTTGAGATCCTAAATCATTATAGCTTAGTAGACAGAGATTGGCTCTATCTACGCCTAATTAAGATCATAATTCCATCCATCTCCTATTCATTTACTTCAACCTTCAGTTAAAAGACTCTTCTGTGTTGTGATGCCACTTCTTCTGAGAAAATATAATAATTAGAAGAAAATACACTTTGCACTCCCAAGTATGGAGTAGTGACAATTTGCACCCCATCTTTTAATTTAGTGACATTAAATCCCTCAAGTTTCGATTTTCGACGATTTGCACCATTCCATTAAATTTGACCATTAAAACTAACGGAAACAGATAAAAAGACGAAAAGATGTTTTATGCTTTGTTGGCTAACCCAGGAAAAAAAAAGTATTTTTCCTATTTTCCATTAGTTTTAATGGTCCAATTTAACGCGAGGATGCAAATCACCGAAAATCGAAACTCAAGAGGCTCAATGTTACGAAATCGAAAGATTAGTTACAAAGTGTTAGTACTCACAGAGCTACAAAGTATACTTTTCCATAATAATTAAATAATGAACTTGCAATCACAAGAGGTAGTTCTATTTGGGATAAAAGTTATCTCTAATTTGCTTGCTCATATTAAATGGTCCAATTCGGGGAGAGATAAACGCAGCATACGAGTTCCACATTAGAATCCACACTGCCCAATAATTAATACGGATAATATTGAATAGTGTAGGACCCATATGTAGTATGTATTTCTCTCTGAATTGGACCATCCAATTCAGACAACAAATTAATAAGGATCATGGTTGTTGCATTTGATATTGCTCACCCTAATATCATATCGTGGACAGCAAAGCACAGTGACCCTTCAATATCATTTCTTGGACATCAAAGCACCCACTGGACAACATAAATGATGGGAGAAGCCTTCTCTTATGGTCCGGTTTCAAAGTCCAGAGAACACAACTGTCAATACCGTTTCACATAACATTATTAGAGGGGCTACTTCCTCTAAAAAGTAGAGGGAACATTCATGTTGATCCCTCCTAGTAACCTATCCCAGCCATCAATTTGATCCCCTACTGTTAGGGAATAATCTGGATTGGCTTTACTTCATATGTAATAGAGTTTTAATTCCTGAGATATCAAGGTATTATGAAGCTTCTACGAAGACTTGAAGATAGCAGTAAAAACTGAGTTTTTCCTCAGAAATGTCAAGTCAGATGCAAGTCAGACAGAATCACGATTTGAAGCACTACGATAACATAATTTAGTTAGACTGCTTCTAACTAATTAAAGGACGCCAAGAAGACCCTAAAGGCCTCGAAACTTCCACCATTTATTCTGTTATGACCTCAACATATAACCCCATTATTTTATTATGATTTTAGAACTTAGAAAAATCCAGAAATCGTGCCTTCAACGTGAAATCTTCTCCAGAGACTTTCTGCCATTTTTCTGAGTCATTGTTGTATGAACTAAGGATAAAGCCTTGATATCTATCCCCTCTCTTTAGGTTCTTAGTTCCATATTTGATCACCATTGTTTTTTTTTCCTAAAAGAAGTTCGAGATCTTCGGAGGTTGCTGAAAATCTTGAAGGTTCAAGTGTTGTTCATGAAGTTATTGTTATTGTGAGTTCACAATGGAGGACGACAAGGTATGGACAACGAGGTAAAAGTTCTTAGCTTTTTGAATGGATGAGAAGTTCTCAATCCCTGCTATGAAGTAATCACCTTGTATTTTGAGTTTGAAAAGCTAGTGAAATCTTTCCCCGGCCTTAGGGCCCGTAGAGTTTTTGTCTCTTGGAATTTGTTTCCAAGAGATTTTCTCTTCGTAACCAAAGAGCAGTGTCTTTATGTGGTGATTGATTGGTTTACTTTATTCTTGATTAATTGTTAATAATCGTTAAACAACGAGCTGATAATTGTTAGGTGTTCTTGGCTATAAAGAATCTTAGATATAGATTTTGATTTACATGATTTATATTCCGCTTTGATAAATTGTGTTGTAGTACTTTTCATATTGAAATTACTGATCTGTTATTGTGTTGTTTGTGCAGAAATTTTAGTTAAGTTTAAAAAGTTAAAAAAAAAAGTTTTAGAACCTATTCACCCCGTTTAGGTTCGGAAACGGGTTCGGCTAGTGTTTGTTTTGAGTCTTAAATTGTTTTGTTCAATTACGAACATTAGCCTAAAATTCTTTGGCCACTATCCGCTAAGAAAAATAATATCTTTATCTGCTTAATAACTCTTGGTTTACTGAAATTTCAAGGAAAACTCATATATTTATGGCCTACCACTCATGTTTCTCAACAGGTATGTAACATCTCGAGTCCGGAAGACGAGAATTAATGAGAAAAAAAATTATATAAGGCTAAGTCTCACATGTCTTTACTGTGCAGAACGAGATAGAATTAGGTCTTATAATAATTTTACATATGCAAAGTGATCTTCTACAATTTTATGAAGCTCAAAAATATAAAAGGAGCCTATTTAAACAAAAGGGAAATTGACATTTTAGTCCCTAAGTTTTGTACACTTTTTTATTTTAGTCCTTGAATTTCAACTTTCAAATTTTTAGTCCTTGAGTTTTTTTGTTTTGACGAAATGGTCCTTCCGTCAGTCTGTCGTCCATATACTTAACGACACATGTAGCGGTCGACCGGGTATATGTGTAAAAAGTGAGCGGTCGACCTCTTCATGTAGCGGTCGACCGGGTCAAAATTACTGACGTGTCAGAGAGCTCCGTTAAGTATATGGACGACAGGCTGACATAAGGATCATTTTGTCAAACAACGAAAACTCAAAGACTAAAAATTTGAAAGTTAAAACTCAAGGACTAAAATTAAAAAGCACCCAAAACCTAGGGACTAAATAGTGAATTTCCCTAAACAAAAAATCCCGCAGATTGGTACTACAAAATAGTAAGTAGTGTTTCAAGAAATCCAATAAAAAAATTATATCTTAAATCTAGGAACCCATAGTAGTTTGAGCTCCATGAGTTTTCTTTTCTAAAGCAACTAAAAACTAATAGGTGCCAGGCTCCTATTCATACATAATGCAATTTAAATAAAAATAATTATGACCGAAAGAGAAGTCTATGACTCTATAAGCAACCTATTTTATTAGGACTGTATATATAAAATTATTTTTATTTATAAGTGGGAAAAAATTACAAAGAGAAGGCGCACAACATAAACGGACCATAACGGCCGACTACAATACAATAGGGGCAAACAGCCGATTACAACACAGAAAAAGGCCCAAAGGTCCATAAACGGGCCAAACGGCCCAATAACTGACAGATATTAGTCTATTACTAGCCCCTTCACTGTTGGGAACCTCTGTCATTTGGCCCCTTAACTGGTCAGAATGTTGTTTTGGAGGAGGAAAAAATCGGGCTTTGTACCACGTAGATAATAGAACCAATAGAACCACCAAAGAGAGACAAGACAGAGAGTCAGAGAAAGCGAGAGATTTCCTAGTCTGATTTTATTGGAATCATCCAAAAGCTTTCAACCAAGCAAGAGGATTTCTGGTAATCCAAGCAAAATGGTCCTTTTTTTCTTTTTAATTTCTTCGTAGATCTTGTTAATGGAATAGCTCTTTCTTTTATCTCGCTTGGAACATTCTTTTGCTAATTTTTTTTTTCCATATGCGCCGTAGGGGAAATTATACACACTTGAATGTTGGTTTTCATCAAAATCTCAAACTTTTCCCCAGTCTATATCCGGGGTTTGATGTCAGATGTTGGTTTTCGTAGGAAAGTGTTGATTTTTTTATATTGTTTGCGTCCCTCGTATAGTAGTATGTTTCTGCACTATTTTTGGGCATTCTACCTGTTCGATGGAATGGCATAGTGCCCACAGTTTTGATTTTGTCTGTGTCATAAGTTTCAGACCTGTTATGCCTGTTCGTTAGTGATATTTTCTGTGGCTTAAATCTCTACTTTGAACAGCACCACGGTACAGGTGGGATTTGTGTATAGGTTGGTTTAACTTTGGCAGCTCTCTTGTTTAATTCATGGGTAGTCGCGCATGCCAATTTATGGTTTCCAATGAAATTGTCTTCTGAAATCAGATTTGCTATTGGTGCTTTAAAAGTTTGTGATTGCGTTTATGCTTGAGGTACTAACTATTGAGATAATTCTGTGATGACAATCCTGGTGTTGCTCTGAGTGGTTCCGTCATTGGTATGTTTGACTTACATTATGCTGGTTCCTGTATTATGTGGTTATGGTTGCACAGATGGAGGGAAGTTTTGCTGAAGAGCTTTATTCGGAAACTTTGAAGTTATCGAAGATAGAATTGGGTCCTGCTTCTTCTTCAATTGCCATTACTGGAGAAAGGGATTTTCATGGTATGGATATTAATTTGATTGATCTGTTTTGCAATGAATGTTCAAAATTGTAAGTGTCAGTTGTTAATTGCATTTCATTTTCGTGGAACAAAAGGGATATATAACCAGCGGACTAAATGGAACTTCTATCCAGCATAAGAACGGGGTAATCGTGAGCTTATTGGATGAAATCCTTTATAAGAGAAAAGAATAGTTGCTTGGTTTAGCTCTTCCTGTTTTCGGTTTCCTTTTTATATATTTTTACTTTTTTCAGAAATTTTAAGGATTGGCGATTAAGATTATTATTGTTAGCATCTAATGGAGGGTTATTAAGTTCAGGTGGAACCTTGAATTCATTTGTGTGTTGCACCCTGGCAGTGAGCAGCCTTCTTTGTCAGCCAAGACCTTATCAAAACGAGACCTAACAATGATCTGAAGTCTTGCAACTTTAATGTGTCTTCATAATTCTTATGGATTGGATCTTGAAATTGAGTACTTCGTAGCAATCCATCTGGTTTCTCTTGTGATTTTAGGTTTTGACGGGAATGACTTGCAGCATGAAGGTGGATCTATATGGGACAGTTCAGGTGAGGAATTGGATGAGTCATCTGAATTGGACAGAGAGTGGCAGAGGAGACGTGACCAACATCATACAGTAATTAGACAATTTACAGATGGTTTTCCTTGTCTATTTCCTTATCCTTCCCCTGCATAAGCATTTATTTTTAATTCATGTGAATTTGTCAGCATGGCTATCGGGAAGGTGTCTCCGCTGGGAAAGAAACTTCTGCACAAGAAGGATTTAATATTGGCTTCAGGCAATCAGTTTTGGTTGGGTACAACTGGGGTGTTGTCAGAGGTGTTACTAGGTAAAACCAGAGGAAGGGGAGGGGTCGGGAAAGCTAAATTTGACTTTTGTCCACATTGCAGAAAATTATCGAGTACTTGAGATTGCTGCTGACTTAATAACTTTCCTTTTCTTTTTGGTATCTGCAACCAAATACACAGTGCATTGGCATCCCTTCCAGAGGGGTTGAAAGAAAGGTTAATTGAAACACAAGAAAGAAGAAACAAATTCAGGAGCTTGTATGAATCTGTTCATTCTCTTTCAACAGGGGATGTCCTTAGGTTATTTAATGATGATATCGTGGCAAAGGAAGGTGGGAAACAAAGTGAAGATGCTGAGGCTAGTTCTCATGTAGCATGCTTGCAAGAGCAAAGTTCAGGCTCTAGTCATCTAGAAAATTACATTGGACAGCTCCAATCATTTCTTTCAGAATCTCCTGCGCTCAGAGTAGATTTTCCTGTAGACAAGTAGATGATGTTGTATGCCTTGTACGGCAGATATAAGTCTTTTTTTTTTTTCATTTTTGCTATAACAATTACAAACTGTGAGGAGGATCCTCTACAATCTTACTGTTAGGAAATATATGAATGTTTACATAACCTTGAATTACAATGCTCACACTCCAGTTAGCCACGTTGTGAGCGACTATGTGTAGAATTAAATTGAGTTCTTTCTTTTCATTTTAGTCAATGAAAAGAAAGAACTCATTTTGCAGCATTATTGTAGAATTTGTTTTATTGAAGAAATCTGGTCAATTTTAATCGTTATAAATGGTGGTCATACTAGATGTTCAAGCAATTACCATAGTATTGATGTGCCCATGAGTAAGACTCTTGAAGATGAGTCAGGGAGTGTATGAATGGAAACATGGAGATGAGAAAAGCAGTTGGTCAGAATAAACTTGACCGATAATCATTAGATAATATTACACAAGCCACAGATCACTCAAGTCTAGAGGAAGTACCCCTTTTAACAACAAAAGATCGGTTTGTAACGTACGAAGAAATTAAACACCATAATTTTTTAGTGTCATTACGTACAAATATTGAAGCAGAAACTACAATTTCAGCCGCAGTTCTTAGGAGAAAACAGCACCACTGTCAGCAGTTCAATCTCCATTCAACCTTCTCCTGTCACTGGATCAGGAATTTTTCTCTCTGCAAATCTTGAACGGGATTGGAACTAGAAGTTGGCCGCAGAACCTGTAGTTTACTCATTAAACGACAGGCCTCTTCGTTATCACCTGCAGAGATTACAAGTAGATTCTGATATACTAGTTGAAGCCAATAATCACAGGATAGTAATTAGTGATGAAGAATGTTATAGAAAATGGAGTTTCTATGTTTTACCTGAGTAACTACCATCAGCTGCAGGCTTGCATGGGTCTTCCATGAACAAAGTTTGTTGGACGACTCCTCGAATTGGTTTCACATTTGGATGCCGGTAAGACTGTCTCGAAAGCTTCAACAAGTAGCGCCACCTTCCTCTTCCTAGCGGGAGCAAGTTTGGTAACGGCCTTTTGAAGGTGGTAATCAAGCATCCACTCCTCTGCGTTTTTCCTTTCATCCATCATTTGGTGCCTCAGATCAACCTTTTCTGAATCTGGATCCGGGACTAAAGGCAGATAGTTTGGTTCTCGTGGGTTGAATTTCCTCAATTCCTCCTCATCCTCGATACGCCTCTTGCTTCTACTTGAACTTGAGATGTTGGAACTCTTTGCTTCACTTGTCTCTTTCTCCAAGTTCTGGTCCACAAAATCCCTGGAGCTCTCAGAGCGCCCATGAGACAGATCATTTTGAGTCTCATCGGTAGAGCTATCATCATCAATCTCTTCCCCTGAATCCAACTTCTCAGCTGTGTTGTCAGGCTGGCAAGCTAAAGTCGTTTTCTGGCATTTGTTCTCTTCAACCTCAGTACCGACTTGGTCTGCTTCAGAATAACACCATGAGAAATCAGAAGCTTGGATTCCACCCAATATCTTGGCATCATCCACTTGCTTTGTCTCTTCTATTCCATCTCCATCATGCTGGTTAGTTATATGCATCTCCTTATCGTTTGAAGCTTCATCCATTGCTTTGCGAGTGCCATTGGTTTCATTATCTCCAAATTGAGGATCGCTTGCGAGGATCAGATTCTCTGCTTCAAAAACCCTGTTCTTCTCTTGACTGTCCTTGCTGGTTGCTCTTGGTTCCACAATTGACTCTTCCATTGAAGCTGACGGGATCTCGGTTCTGATTAACGTTGTCTCTGATTGTTGATTTGCTTCTGCAGCAGTTTTTGAGTCCTCAAATGTGTCTTTAGTTGAAGAAAGTTGGTTGCAATTCAAGCTCTCCGACGCTTGGCTAGATTCCTGAACATTGGAGTTCTGGAGGCCATTTAGTTCAGAATCAACATCATCAGATCGTAATTCAGAGCATGCATTCTCCTCTTCAAAGAGTTCTTCCTGCACATCATCCATAATCACTTCCTTGCAGCTGCTAACGATGTCATCAGACATGATCACATATCCATCGTAGAAATCATGATTTTTTTCTAATGGACACCCAAACTCTTCATCAAATCCATTATCAGTCCTGACTGAATAATCGGCTTCACTATCGAGACGATTATTGTGTAATGGACACCCAAACTCCACATCAAATTCACTATCAGTTCTGACTGAATAATCGGTTTCGCTAGTCATCTCTGAGGCAGTAAGATGCCCCTCCTCCCATTCCATATCAATAGCCTCAGAACCGATCCATTCCCCTTCAAAATCACTGGCGGTGCAGAAGCTCCCCATGGTTTTTTTTTCTTGGGCCAAGATAGGTAGGAAGTCTCCATTTGCATCTTCTACTTGTTCTCCTGGAAACCTCTCTACGGTATCTATTTCAGTAGTAGCAACATCACCATATTGGTCAAGCGTTTCTGCAAACTCCACCTCAGATTTCGCTGATTGATCAGACACGCTCTCTGCAACTTCTTGGCTGCCCATGTGTTCTGCCATTGCTTCATCACCCCAATCAATTGAATACTTGGTATGATTCTGATCCTCAACCTCTCCAGCAGCATCAATTGTGTCCTCTTTTTCTCCATGTGTCCCTTTTCCCATTGCTTCAGAGTCGGTGTCCTTACATTTGATGTAGATTTCAATGAAAAAATCTTCGCCTCCATCTTGTAACAAAGGAGGCTTCGCCAAGTTAACAATATCCGATTCCACGAGTGCAGACTTGTCATCAACGATCAACTTTGGAGTTTCAATTTCTTCCGTTCTTTCACTCGACCGCTTTGCTCTTCTTGGGGTTAGAGCTTCCATTTTCATACTCTTCTGGGTCTTCACTAAACGTCTCCTTGCAGACAAGAAGCACTTCAACGGCGGCAGATGAGAGTGGCGATGACCGTTGAGAGAACAGTATGTATAGGGGCAAACCTTCGTGACTGAATTTCCTTCAGATTCAGTTGCCCCAGGACTAAGCATGAGGTATGCTGGAAACTTCGAGTCCTTCTGAGTCGAAGAACAGGTCGATCTCTGTGCATCTATATCTTCGCAAAGAACAACTCTGGAAGACTTTTTAGCCGAAGCTCTTGCCGGCTTGAAACTGGGGGTCTTTGTTAAAGTCCTCACCAGTTTCAGACTAGATGTCCTTGTTAAACTTCTTTCTGGTATGTTACCAGAACCAGAGCCATGTTTTGAATGGCTACAGCTTCTTCTATTCAGATTCTTTCGTCCTGAACTAGTTTGAGCATTCCGAAGACTCACCTGAGACTTATCCTTCCTTGCATCAAAACAGCTGGTGGACTTCATATAATTTGGCGATCCATCAGATGCTTTGATCACAGGCTGCTGCTTCTGTGAGACTGCTGCAGTTGCCGGAACACCTACAGCCAGTGGCTTTCCAGGCTGCGTTATGGTCCTTCTAATAGGTGATGATGTCAATCTCTCAATATCTGAAAGCTTGATTGATCTTGACTTCTTCATCTTCTTCTTCAAATCAGCTCCTCTGTTTTTGCCATCGTGGGATTGAGAAGAAGATGGTTTGAGGTTTGCCAACAGCTTGTCGTATTTAACATGATCAGCTTGGATTCCAAGCTTGTTGGGTACCTTTCTTTGGACCATTTTCAAAGGAAAACCTGCAGGATAAACATAGGGAGATGAATTTTGCAGAAGGTGTTGTCTTCCCTTTGGCCAATATGCAATTCAGGCTCAAGAAGAAAGGTAGGTTTCTTGTGGGTTGCCTTGATATGAAACTTGCACGGGGCAAGAAAGCGAATTCTTGAAACCCAAACAACAACAAGAAGAAAAAGATTCTCCTTCTCGGTTTGGTTTCATTTGGTTAGCAGTGGGTGGCCTTTTTGTTGATTTTCAACTGTGACTTTGAAGATGAATTTGAATAAGGCTGAGATAAGTGTTTGATGTTGACCTGCACTAACAGGTCTGTTTAGGGCCCTTTGTTTTAGGCATTTTCTGTAATTGAATCATCTCAATTGTGACAAGAGAATTCAACATTTGGCACTTTCTTATTCCCTATATCTTAAGGCATTGTATACCCTAACCCACTATGTATACCCCATTGACAGAAACACCCCCACAATCTTCACACCAATTTGTGGTGGATAAATACAAAATGTAAAATTTGAGTGTCTATTTTAGGCCAAATTGGGTTCTCCAATTTTAAATGTCCTAATGTTTATGTACAATAAAAATTCTTCTTAATTAGGGCAGTTGAGAGAATGAAAGAAGGGCAGTTATATTCAATTGTCAGTAGTTATATTGGTAGGTACTTTAATGGCAATAGGCTTCGATGAGCCCAAGGGGTTTACTAATTTGTACTGATTTTTTTTTTAAAAAAAAATCTCATAGCTGAACTGCAACCAATTAAACATTTGTTAATTGCACAAACAACCAATAGGAATTGTACATCTATAAACTAAGGGCTCGGATTTGCTGCAGTTCGGTCACCCGAACTGCAGCAAATCCTACTGCAGGACCCACGCCCGCCCGAACTGTGCAATATTGTTCGGGCCCTCTCACACACTGCAGCGAATCCGCTGCAGTTTGGTCACACTGCGGCGGAGACGCGCCTATAAACTAAACACCTCTAATTAGGTGCAGCCTCAGTTGGTGACTAAAGGGTATACAGAGTGGAAAATTTTTCTTCGTATTATTTAGGGGCTATGTAGAATGGGGAACACCCAGTAATAAAGATTGGGCGGTTGCGTATCATTTGCTTAAGAAAACAAGATCCAGATTGGGCGGTAGCGCTTTACAAAAGACGGGGCAGTGGTCGGCGATAGTGGGCTGCCCGTGGGTCCTACTCCGGGCCTAAGGTCCATTTTATACAGACGCTCCTCCCCCTTCTCGTTCTCCAACGAAAAGCATCATGCCACAGAAAATATGAAAAAAAAAAAAAAATGGGCCCACTGTTCGGACATTCCAGTGTTCCGCCATCCAACGCCTATTATTAATTCTGTTTTTTGGGCAGAATAACGCCTATTCTTAATTTAAAATAATTATAAAAAAGGTCGAAAAATAAAGAGAGAGAGAAAGACTTCTAATATGTTTATAAATCCAAAACTTCGGCTGCGTTTGCGTCCTAAAATTTTACACACTCTAAAATTTTAACACAATAAAAAATTACAATATAATCTCTTTCTCCCCCATCAAATCACTACTATTCACTACAAAAAATATAAAAAATTACCTATCTCTTCACTTTTTCACTAAACCCAATATCTAAAATTTTAACAACACTAAAATTTTACAACACACCCGAACATTTTGGAGGGTTGCTACGTGGACCTTAGAATATTGTTCACAAGTCAATAAGAAAAGTGAATTAGGTTAACTTATCTTATATTAATGATAATGCTCTAAAAAAAACATAATTAAGTACAAACCAACCTAGTGAATCACGCAATTAGTTATCTTGCTTGGTCGAAAAGTCAGATCAGACATTGAATTAATCTGTATTACGTCTGTGGATTAAAATTTGAATTAAAAACAATCGTGCGTTTCTATGACATGATTGCCTTACTTGTATAACGGAGGAATCAAAAATTTTCATTGGTAACCCCCAAGGGCGATAGTTCGGTGGTTAGGAAGGACATCCTCTTTGGGGCTCAACGTACCAAGATCGAGTCTCAAGGTGTGGGATGAATTTTCCTCCTGCTTGGCGAATTCTTGACTTATCTGCTCCCTAGTTTGTGAGGTCGGTCCAGTCGGCCATAGTTTGTACTTAAGAGTTGGGCCAAAAGGGTCCAACTTTGAGGGATTTCCACGTTATTAAAAAAAATCATTGGTAAGGTAAATTAGCAAATAATCTGATTTATTCTCATAAAATATAAATATGTATGGGATAATTTACAGTAGCACGCAAAGAAACCCTCTGAATTAAAATAAAATACAACAAGTATTATCCAAAAGAAAAGAAAAATGAACTCCTACTACACGTGTGCAAATATTTTAATAGTCCTTACTTATTAAAAAAAAAGCAGAAAATATATGCCATAGAATTTGGTCTCTTTTCTCTTTTATATATAACTGTCTTTTAGCAGGCGTGCACTTTATCAGTGGACGTTTTTTGAACTTTCTCTTTTGTATTTCTTTTTTCTTTTTATACTTAATTTCTCTATGGGTGAGTGATCTTGAAGTGATCTATTACTTTTTTTCATTCGTAATTACCAAGGAACTCTTCCCTTTCTCGATGAATATCATTAAGCTGGATCGGGTCCCATCCATAAGAACCAAAAGGATCTGCTGATCTCCAAACTTGTGTAGAGTGGGATGATGATAATTAACCGCCCCATGCATCGAATTGAATCAAGTCCAATTAATCATGCATGACGTTTACAGCACGAAATTAGAGATAAAGAAATCATAAATACCAATATATAATATGTACTATCATCTTTTATAATGGAGCGTGCAGGTGTGGACACCACTAGCAGTTCGCACGCTAGCAGGAATAATGCTGTGCTGTACGTATATAACATATAGCAGTTTTGAAACCAGGGATGGTTAAGAAAGATGCAGATGTGAATGAGTTTGGCCTCTTTTGAACGAATGGCTAACAGCACTTTGTGCAAGTTGTCATGGTACCACGTGAGCTGCAAATGGAAAGACAGCTCTCCAATTCCTCGTTTGTCGGACGGACGTACATCCTATTACTGCCAAATTCTCCCAAGATAAAAAGTATGCACTTTCCATTGTCTTGCTCCCCATATGATCCATGCATGAGAGAGAGAGAGAGAGCGCAAAACTTTGATATTGAAGGTTTATTAATGGTGCATCAGCATGTAAATCAAGGTGGGGAATCTGAAAATATAAGTATGAAGGTGATAACTAAGTTTGGGTGGTTTCAACTTTCATGTATTTATCTTGGAAAGAGCTCAAGTAGTTCTACAAAATGAATACTAAATAGGCAGTTGTGATACTGCAAATCTCACTTCTGAGTCATGAAGAGAAATAATTAGTATAGATTGTCTTCATATCTATTTCCTTCTCTTCACCCCTATAGTTCAACCTTGAACCTAGCACTTCTTTAAGTCATTATCAATAGTATCAGAGTGGGCCTAGTAATTATCAATGTGGACTTGATGAACCTTGATTAGAACGTCAAGAATTTAAGGAGGAGAGATTGTGATGTCCCAAATTTCACTTGGAGTGGGTGCAGAGAAGGAATTAGAGATGAAATCAAGTCTCACATTGAGACCTTATTAGGTTAAATTGAGTTTTATAATGATTCTAAGAGCATCAAGAGCAATCTTGATTAGTCCTTTCAAAGTTAAAGCGTAAATGTGACTAACTCACGCTAATTATCTTGGATAGTTACAACTTTTAATTCTAACAAATAAATAGAACTCAACAAGAAAGGCTGTCGTCAATGTTCTCTGCCCTTTGGGTTAATTTTCACCATTAACCTGCTGTTCTCAATACTGTTAACTCTCCTCAAATTCCAAGCGGCTCTCTGTCATTAAATTGCTACGAGACGAAGCAAGAAAGCTTTCTAATGTCTGATGAAGCTTCGAATTCTGCCAATTATAGGCAATGCCAATCCGAGCAAGAGGTCCTTGGTGTTTTGGATATACTAATTCATGATTCTGAGATGATAGTTAACTTAATAGTTGACTAATGAAACATCAAGTTTACCTAAAAGCATTGATATGTGGGCCTCATGTCCCAAGAAATAAGGCACATCATGCCTGTACTTTATCAAAAGAAAAAGATTTTAAAGTGACCAACTTAATTAGGTCTGTTAAAGACAAGGATCTCATTGGGAATCTGCTTTTTGTTTGGTGTAAGAGAAATTAAATCCCAAGAAACTTTTCTGCAACACCATGTAACAAAAACATATATACCTTCTTTCATGGAAACTAATAAGCACTGGTTCCCCTTATAGGTGATAGGTTTGCACCAGAAACCCCACCTTGCCATTCAGAATCCACCAAATTATGTTCTTCTGGCCAAAAACGGATTTGTAAAACATCATGAATCTTTGGGATTCTATATAGATCATTGCAACAAGACATGATTAAAGAGAAGTTCCACATGATCTTGCAAGACAATTGATTAAACATGCATGAAGATCATAATGATATTAGTAATCGGCAAGAATTAAGTAACAATTAACACATTCATTAAAATTATTTGGAGATAAGTTGAAGTGAGTTGCTTTCATGAGTCGCCTCGATTGGTAAGTATGTATGTTCTCTACCTTATTGGTCTAGATTCGAATTTCTGGACTTATCTAATAATTGGGATCCTGACTTAAACTGCCGGCCACCTCAATACTAGCTAATCCATGCTCACTTTCTTTTTCTTTTTGGTAGTCAAGAAAACAACTGGAATTATTATTAATTAATAATATTTTATCAATCAATACCTTGCTGAGAATAAAAAATATAAGTTCATACCTTGCTAAAAAAATAAAATACCAAATTTTACCTTGATCGGAGGATGAAAATATCAAATTAGTATTGTTAGAGAATATGATTTAAATAATATAATCTTAATCTTTCTATTAGTTTAAACTTTTAGGATGAATAGTAGATTTATATAGTATCAGAGTCAAGGTCTCAAGTTCAAGATCTGACTCCACACTCTAATGTAATTTTAATTAAATATTGCAGGTGTTAACTTTTAAAATGAGTGGTAGATTCACAAGATTTTGCTTTCAAAAAATGAAAAATAACAAAAAAAATTAGTACTTTACTCATAAATAAGTAGAACTAATTAACTTGCCTCCAAAATAAAAGATGGCAATTACTAATTTGCTCACACACATAAAAAAGGGCCTTTTTTATTTTCTCGTTCATTTTTTTTAATATTGGTTATTGGCATTTACTCGTGCTCTCGCATTGCTTCCCAAGTCTCAAAAACAAAGGATTGATCTAATGGGTCTTTGGACCCGGTTTGAGTTATGTATCTGGGGCGCCTGAGCCCGAATTGGATCTGTACACAAGTGCAATGAGAAGTGGGCATTGATTGCTCCGTAATATCTACAGAATTGTAAGTCAACCTGCTACTCAGGGTTGGTATGTGTGGTAAAATTTTTGATATTGGGTTTAGTGTTGGTATTGAGTTTAGTGAAAAAGTGAAGAGAGAGGTAATAGTTTATAGTTTTTGTAATTTTTTATATTTTTTTATGGGAGAGAGAGAGATTATATTGGAGTATTTTATTAGGAGAGAGATAAAATTTTGGGAAAAATTTTACATGCAAACGCAGCCTCAGATGTGTCCAATCTTCCCGACTTTTGATGCTGGATAATTAGCAGAGTTGGTGAGATCACACAGATTGGCTTTCCATTTTTGCAGCATTCCCCAAATCCTTTTGATTCATTATTTTATGCCATTATTAACGGAGTAAGTAGGAATGCTTATCGAAGGCCAAATGATGGGCAGGGGCAGAAGGCTTTTGTGTTTTCCAAACAATATGACATTCCACCACCAAATATCATGACTGTTTACTTTCTTTTTCCTGTGTTTAGCTGAATCAAAGAATTTACACTGTTAATTATTACCTCCCTGTTCATACCTGTTGTCAACAGCATATTTTGAAAGGAGATTTTGTTTTTCTTAGGCTTGAAAGGAGAACTTAAAAGTGTCTTTTTTTTTTTCCTTTGTTTCCTCCAGGAAAGATCTTAAAAACAGAAGCAGCAGAACAGGAAAGAGGGAGTAGTAAGAGATATTCACTAGACTCAATCAAACTTATTGATTAAGGGTCATCAGTCTCCTGGTCATTATACCAAATCTTTTAACACTTAACCCCATCATCAATTTCAAGTGGAGAAACAATTCTTTGCATCTAAAGTCCTTTACTATTGACCAAATCCCGCGGAATCAGCCACTCAAAGGAGAAGCGCGAGCTGCTAGATTGGCTTTTACTCTTGCAGAAGATTGTGCAGTAGAGGAGACCATTATGGAAGGAGATTCACTGTTGGTTGTTAATCAGGTCAATCAGGAGGATAGATGCCCGGAATGGATAATAGAAGGCGAGGTGGCTACTATGAAAGCGATGCTCCGTTCCCACCCCAATTGGGGGATTCAGTGGGTTCCGCGTGAAGCTAACACTCTGGCGCATAACTTAGCGCAATGGGGAAAGGAGTACAATGTTTGTGGGCATGTTCGGGTTGAGACTGTGCCAGACAATATCATCCTCTGTGATGACTATGCTGGGGATAGCAGAGTGGTCGCATAGTTTCCATGTTATGTAGCAAAAAAAAAAACAGATCAACTTTCTCGACTTTTCCATCATTTTTTTGTCTGGAGCATAGCCGAACCCAAAGTTTGAGGGTTAGCTCCTTGCCCCTTTTTGTCAGCTCTACCTGACAAGCACACTGTCATGGGAAGGATAGTGTAAGGCTAGTATATTGCCCGTTCTCCAGAGACATACGAATTTACTGTACATGTTTAACAAAATTCTCACCCGTATATAAATGTACTACAGGTGGATAGATGCTCATAGAGATCCATGGAAACATTTCTTTTTGCTAAATCATGATTCCCTGTTAAAAAAGATATATACAATTCCAAGATAAGTAGTTTGTAGACATTCCCTCCTAGTTTGTAAACATACTTTCCATTCACATTTTCTTCTGTACAACAATAAGTACTAAGGCAAAAATGGGAGAAACCAGAAAAATAATATATGGGATAACTTGATTCACAGCAGCACCCTCTTGAATCTCAACTTCTTTTAGGGGATAGTTAGATTTATTATCAACAAACGCTTCAAAGAAATTCTGGTAACCTGTGGTCTTTGGAGAAAAAAGTGTGCTTGTTGTGAACTTCATCATGTCCATGGCCTGTAAGAGTTTTATTTTGACAAGGACTGTCAGAAAGAAACAGGAAAAAGTATAATATATAAGCAACATATCTTGTTGAGAAAGACCAATTCTAGAAAACCCCCCACAACATACATAGAACCTTTCCGCATTGGTGTTGGCAAACGTATATTGGAAACCTCTACCTTGTCATAATCAGGGGAACAGAATGCCCACGTTTAGGCATCGACAGATAATTACAGATCATATTGATTGAGGCTTCCCTGTTAGATATAAACCTTTCAAGTAACATTGAGTCATCACCCATAAATACAGACACTATATCGTTCAGAACCGTTAACTGAAAGCCTTTGATAAGAACCGTTACCTGAAAGCTGAACATGAAATGTCGTGCTTTCTTGCATACTTGAGCATTTGGGTGGGACTGAAGGTTCTCATACATTATTCGTGCCTCATTTGGCCTGTCAATCAATATAACTGTTTAATAATCATCGAGTAAGTGAAGAACAGAAAGCTAATATCTCCCAGCACTTTGCCCTTGCTGGTCAAGAGATTAACATACCATCTAACAGCTTTAGTATCATGGCAGGTTAAGGGATGTCATGAGAGTTCTCTACTGATGCTAAATTCTCAAAGGACAAATATACCTATTGAGGGAGTCCTGACAAATAGACCACTGCAAAGCAGCTAAACCATGAAGCTCACTCTGCGAAATTTATATGCACAAACCAAAGAAAAAAACACTCAGACACTGTCACTCTAAAAGAAACCAATTATGAGAAAAACCAGAGAGGTAAAGGACTCAAATTCATAACCTGCTGAATTTTTTTTAACTTTCATCTAAAGTATATGAAGAGCTAGAATTGATTTTGTATTATAACATACAAATGATGCAATATCTAAAAAAACTCCCCCAAATATCTAGGCAAGGAGGTGAGAAAAGAAACCTTTCTCAATATGTGGCAGGAAGATAAAGAAGAGCTAGTAAAGATTAACTGGAAGTTCCCAGTTCCCAGGTTGGAACACTTATTTTATTTGTTTTCTGCTGTGATTCAAAAATTCACTAAGAAAAGGTACAAGGAGGAAACACCACCTAGGGGAATGGAAAGAGACAAAAAAGTAGAGGAAAATAAGAACCAGAAAAGAAGAGAGAATGATGCATAAAGATATAAAAGGAACTACAAAAGCCATAAAATTCTTAGCCATTGATATTTCCAACAGTCTAGAACCTACCCAAGTCCACCTCGGCATACCACTGCTAGACATATAAGGTCAAGCATGCCGGTCCTTTCCATTCGACAATGATCATTTCAAACCATCTACTTCCAGTCTTTTCCAGTTTTCCAACAATAGCAAGGATGTTTCTTGATCACAACTTGCCTGACCCCCAGCATAACAGATGGAAACTTGATTGCGATAATCAAGTTTCTGATATCTCTCTGTCAGGATTATGAGTAAATTCCAGTATGGTTTCTATACTTTACTTTAGAGTGATGCGAGCAATCATACCACCGGTTCACGGAACATGTTTCTCTCATGCTAACTAATGAAATTACTCTGATAATTCATACTTCTCCATAAGAGTATTGGCTACAGCACCCACAGAGAAACTTCACTTGGCTTATATCACATATTAAGTCGCACCTTCTTGTGAAAATATAGAGGGAATGAGGTTTCATATCAAAAGCATAAGTTACTCAAATAGTTTAAACAGCATATTACCTGGAATGTTAACTTATCCATAACCTTTTCATAATATGGTAATGCTTCCTTGAGCTTTCCAAGATTCATTAATGAATCTCCATCCTTCAATGCCTGCAAACATAACCGGTACACAGGAATGACAAGGCATTGTAGATCTCAATTATAAAATATCTGATTAAAAGAAGCATTTAAAGGCAGGTAAAGGAACTACATAATAAAATTGCAAGGGTGAAACCAAAACACTAGTTAACATGGGTCGGAGGCTGCTACTTCTCTCAAACTAAAAATAAGCTATTTTCCAACCATATTTCGAAGCAAACTTTATTCCACATCAGAGGTTACACTGTTTGAATTTTCCCCATATTTGCTAAATTTTTTTCACAAGAAATTTGCTGACCTGGCTCTGATTTTTTTGGTTTGGGGGAGGGAGGGAGGGAGGGAATTCGATATAATGTTGACGAGCAGAGAGGTAGCACGGACAATGATGTTGAGATAACGAAGAAGGGAATTATCTTGGTTATTTATATGCCATTGTAAAAACAGATGATGCTTAATATTGCCAAAATTTAAGACGACAAACTTAATATAATGTCTTACTCAGTATTCTTGTGATTCTAGTGTGCATCTACTGTAAGTTCTGATTGTAGACTTCTGGAGTGACATTTTTAGTATCTATCATTTTGTAATGAACTGAATCGTATTAACGATATCAAGCCTTCAAAGTCAAGACTACAACAATATCATAACTGATGCCTCTGGCAGCACTTAGAGCACCACCACCAAGATACTCAATCGTCATGTGATGAACTGAATCATATTGGCAATATCAAGCCCTTCAAAGTCGGGACTACATTATCATAAACCTCCAGTACCACTTAGAGCACCGCCACCAAGATACCATTGACAGCTCATCGCAACCAACCTGCTAAACCTGAAAGCTCTACTACTTAACCAGTAGCATCGCCATTGATAAGTACCAACACCAAGTCGATAACTCGACTTCCGGCACTCTCATCAACTACAACTTCTTTAAATTAGATTTTGACACTTTATTATTGTTCAACACCACCACAATCATGTTATTGTCTAACACTACCACACACAAGCCATTGTAACTGCCAACACCACAACAGAACCTTTATCAACTTGTGACTTCCACAATAACAATTCATGCTAAAATGTCATGCTGTTGACACGCCATCTGAACCACCAAGGTAAGCTCCTCAAATTTTATTTTAAATATCAAATATGGCTCTAAATTGAATTCCAATACAGCGACAAACCACACAGTGATTGACACATCCAAACAGAGGATAACTTTTGCACTTAATTACTAGTTTAAGACTTTCTTGGACTAAGATCGATCACAGCAAAAAACAATTCCAATTCCTCACTCTGAACACAATTTTTGTATATAAGAGCACACTCTTAATGTTTTAGAAGTTGACAACTTTAATAGTAGCATACCTCCTGGCATTCAGATTTTAACTTTGGGTCAAGTTTTAAGCCAATTTTGTTCTTGTAGGCAGCAAGTAATTCTCTTGTATGTGCTTCTTTAGCGGCTTTCTCTTCAGTTGTTTCAAGCACCTCCCCAGGGCGTACAACTCTTCCACCGCCAAACTGACCAAGAAAATAGGAAATCTTCAAAAAGAAAAAAAAAACTAAATAACACAAGTCCCCATCATCCCAAAACTATCATGAATTGACACTAAGGCAATGCATATTGCTTTAGACCAAAAGATGGCACATATGATGATTATTCAACCAATTTGTTACTATGTGAGATCATGAGCCAACAGAATTCAGGTAGGGGATTGAATCGGTCATAGATACTGTACAAATAAAGAACTTAAGAATGTCTCTACTTTTTTCTCTTTTTCCTTTTTTACAAGTTTTAAAAGATAAAAGATTTCTTCAGGAAATCCAGTTTACATATAGGCATGAAGAATGATTATGCACGTTTGTGCACATCATTTATGTAACACAAGCAGTTTCCTCAAGAATATAAAATTATGAAGCTTAGAGCCCTAGCTGGTATAAAAAATCAGAAGCCAACAGAACCAAGAGACTAAGTCATGATTATAACAAGTGCTAGATTTGGGAAACAAATGAAATTTGACTGTCATTAACAACTTGACAGCTTAAACAGGTCTGAGAAACAACGGTACCAGTTCTTCATATTCCCCTTTTCTTCCCCTTTCTTTCCTTTTTCACTTGACTTATTATCAGCTTGATTATAAGACTAAGAAACCTGAAGAAGAAGTTCCAAACCAATATGATTTACGTAAATCTATCAGCTCACCGTTCTAACATCAGTTCTGACAGCAGTTACAGTAACTAGTTTATGAGGATATTTCCAGGTCTTGAGAAATGTTGACTAAAATACGTACACCAACCTTCGGCTTGTCAAACATATATCAACTCACTCCTGTAACATCAGTCCTCATGTCAATTACCATACCGTTTTTGAGATATTTCCAGGTCTAGGAAAGACTCCCCATGAGGAAACCTTAGGCTTGTAGAGATCTGAATCATATTCCTGAGGCAGCTTGGGTTTTGATGAGGCTGTGTCTTCAAACTCGCCGGTATCTCCAACAATCAACTCCACCTCGGGCAAGTCCCCTTCTGGGAAAGGATCTGCAGCAGGAACAAGCCCCGGTGGCAGTCCCCTGCTTCTCTTCTTATCCCCAAAGTCAAGCCCCACAAAATCAATGCTTGAAATGGATAGTTCCCCCTTCTTAACCGTTTTCTCTGCAACCCCCTCCCCCCCTATTTCCCCCATTTCCTCTCTTCAATCCTTAAAACAAATATAAAGAACTAAATTTAGCTCAAATCACCCATCCAAATAGGTCATTTAAAACAACAAAAAAATTCAATAAACATTTCCAACTTGCAATCATCCACGAATCATACAAGATCAATAACGCCAGTTTCTGCTCTAAGAAAATGAATAAAATTTACAAACCAATTTGGTACGATTAGAATTCGATCCTATGGAAAGCTAATCTCGTCACACAGGCTCTACAGAACTATTGTACCTGTGGCACTACAACCGCTAATAATTGCAAGCTATTACAAACCATAGGCTTTCCAAAGCCATAGTCTGCAACCACAACCGCTGCACTCCATTTGAGTAGCCAATATCTTCAGCACCACCATCTTCGGTTCCTGTGTCACCACTGCGACACCTTCAGTTTCACTTCCACTCACAATAGACACAAGCATCTTCCCCACATCTGCTAGCTTAGAATCACAATTTGATCTGTCAAGTGCCAGGTCCAACATCTAAACATAATAAAACCACAACCACAAATATTTCCCAAAAATAAGAAGTGCCCAATTTTATTACAAACTACACTTCTGTTTCAAATTGCAAAAGCCGTAATCAAAAAACAATGTCCAGTATTCAGGTCCAATCTACTACAAATGAGATCCAAATCAACTTCTATTGGGAACTTACCGAACCACTCCTATGAAGAAAAAAAAACACTGCCTATGAAGAAGTCCACACTTAACATGCCTCCAACATCCACTAAAGCAAGGCAGACACCCTCTTGAATCTCATTCATCATCTGAAGACTCGCAGTGAGTGATTTGAGCTAGTGAAACCCCCATCAACCATGAGATTAGCCCCACTAACATACCTTGCTTCATCACTTGCTAAGAACAGCAAAGCATTAGCCACATCGTCAGTTGTCAATTCCACACCCTGCAAGTTGGCATTTCTCCCAACATAAGCACGAAAACCGGCCATGGCATCCTCAGTTCTCTCCTCCTCTGGCAAGTGAGCTAAAGCCAAGCCTGTTAGAACTGCATATGGAGAAACACAATTGACACGTATCCCATGTAGTCCCAGCTCAGCTGCAACGCTCTTGGTGAGCCCTAAAACAGCATGCTTGGATCCTGTGTAAGCATGTGGGCCTATACCCCCCATGGCACTTGAAACACTGCATAGAGAAATTATTGAGCCCTTCTTTAAGGGGATCAAAATCCGAGCTGCATGTTTCATTCCAAGGAAGACTCCCTTCACATTTATATCAAATACCTTCTCAAAGTCTGATATGTCTGCATTGCGGATATCACGACATGGTGAGCCTGACAACCCAGCATTGTTGACCATGATATCAAGTGTACCATATTTACTGACTGTGAAATCAACTGCACGGCAGACATCATCTTCTTTGGTAACATCACAATGGAGATAACAGGTGTTTGGTTCACCACCAAGGGTATCACACACATGCTGGCCAAGGTTATCCTGCACGTCAACTATACAAACTTTTGCACCATGCTTGTAGAAAAGGCGCACAATGCTTTCTCCAATACCAGAGGCACCACCGGTGACCAATGCCACTTTCCCCAATAATCTGAGAGAGAAGGGGGGGGGGGACACAATGAAGGGATTATATCCTATAAGCAATATACTGCAATATGTTATAATAGGTTGAAAAATATATCTATTAAGAGCACTAATATGGTAGATATCATTAAGTTGATCTGATATCCTACAGAACACTCATTTCCAGCACATCATAAGATGAAGTGCAACATCCCAAGACCATTGTGGTAAAATCTGCACCCATAATGAGGATATCATGAAGTTGATCTGACATCCCACAAAACACTCATTTCCAGCATATCATAAGATGAAATTCAACATTCCAAGATCATTGTGGTATATTCTGGAGCATTATTGCATTCTTGCGATGGCAATCGTTATTTTCAAGTGCAAAATACAACTTAGGTTGTGTCCCAAAACACAAAAAGGTTTAGTCAAAACTCCACTCTCTTGAACTGCACAATCAAATGGAGGCAGCCGAATAATCAGGTACTATAAATTCATGATAGGACCTTGGTCTTATAACTTGTACATAGTTGTAAAAGATTTTAGACGCAGAGGGGATTGCGGAATAATGGAATTGATGAATATAGTGGGATCAAATTTGGGCTAAAATAATTTGGTGGTAAGCAATGTCAGTGAAGAATACAAACTGGGTGGGGAGGTGGAAGGAACTAATGCAAACATTGAAATATTCGATCAAAATCTGACTAAGAAGAGGAAAATTATTACACTGTCCCACCCCGAAACAATAACCATGATAATCCATACATGTACGTCCATACATGTTACTAGTGAACTATTTTTATTCAACCCGAACAGATTGATGCACAAAAATAAGCATTTGGACAATTCCTAATTTTGGCTTAACTCAAGCATTTGGCAAATCTCTCTCTCTCTCTCTCTCTCTCGCCCCCCACCCAAAAAAAAATTAGGCATCCTGTTACCAGCATCCAGTCACTCTTCCAGTTCACAAACTAAAAAGTTCGCTCAGTATGAGATCAAAATCAAGGTTTTAAGGCTACTACTACGAGAAGGGTGAACCTGAAGAAGTGATTGTCCACCATTGGATTTAGTCGAAACCCAGATGTAAAACCAAAACCAGTAACGAAACCGTAATCCGTTTGATAGTAAAAGCAAAAGCTGCAGTTAGAAATCGAAGACAAGAACAAAGAAACCAAAGAAAGAACGAATAAAATTGCATATTAATCTGTACCCACGAAAGCATCACAGAAAAAGTTAAACTGCAAAAATTGAAGCAGAAGACAAACGTTGATATGTTGTGGATTACCTTTGGGTTGGAAGTGAAGCCTCACCAGAGTTGGCTGTGGACATTATCAACTTCTCTCTCCCTCTCTTGACTTTTTTTTTTCTTGGTTAAGTATCCGCTCAGACTCACGCTTTACTCTCCGCAATTTCTAGTACTCTCCGCAATTTCTAATGCTCTCTTTTGTCTGTCATCTTCCCCCCACTTTTTTTTTTCTTTCTTTTTTTACTCAACATGAAAAGAACTTCATCGAGGGCTAACTCTGCCAAAGCAGTCAGTCATTACAATCTACAACATACTGCGGTACAACAGCCAAAGGAATATCCCCCAATATATGCTTCATTCCTTGAACCCCACTTTGTCTTTTGCTTTCTTTGCTCTAATTCTTGGTTGTTTCGGTCATACGGACGTTTTGATTTTTTCTTCTAAAGGTTCCTTTTTGAGTGGTGGTTTGTGTAAAAGTTAATAAAAAAAATTAATTTTTATTAGATTTCATAAAAAATTCTAGAAAATATAAATTAATGTAATTATTTAATAAAAAAGAATTTGAGTTAGGTGAAAAGTATGAAAAGTGAATATTTGTTATAAATTTTTTAAAAAAAATATATCGGAGTTTGTGTAGAAAGTTGTTGGAGATTATGTAAAATGTATTGATGTTTTGTGTATGATTTTTTGAGATTTTGGAGGTTCGTTTTATATATTTATTGAATTTTATTGTATTCTATAATACTTTTGTAAACGAACATGCCCTATATGTTTGGTGTTTAACTTTTCTTCCATGAACTCGGAAAAAGTAATAATTAAAAGGATAAATACATTCTACATCTTTTAAATATTTTGCACCACAATAATTATTATTGTATTTTTAGGAAAATAAAATAGTAATTTTCAATATGAAAAAAAATAATTACAATTAAAATTATTTAAAAAGTTTAATATAGAATATAAAATATCTGAAATTAATAATTAATTAATGTAACGTGACAAAATTAATATTGAATGCAAAATATCTGTAATTTTTGCAAAAGTATTCTAGGCTATAAATTACAAAGCTAATATCTAAAATCTCAAAAACTTCTATACAAACGTGATACCTTTAACACAAACTCTTACAACTTTTAACACAAATTCTAATACTTTTTTTTTAAAAAATCTAACAAACATTCTATCTCCATTATTTTAAACTAAACTCCAATATTTTTTATTAAAAAACTATATCAAATTATCTATCTTTACATCTTTTTACAAATTTCAATAAAAATTATATATTTTTAAAACTTTTAATTATTTTATATACAGAAAAACATAAAAGTCTCATTTATATAAATATTTACAATTTTATCAAAATTTTAAAAATCTTAATTTTTTATAAAACAATCATCTCCGGACACCGCCCAAAAAAAAACCTGATCGGTCCAGCCCATATGAAAAACAACCCCTAATTAAATTTTTGCTTTGGGTAAAAAGAGCCCGCATCTCTGACCCGTTGTCATTGTGCCGTTGGGCCACCGCCTCTCAGATTGTCTAATTGAGAAGAAAAAAAAAAAAACCCCACTGCCACTGAAAGTCACCATGGAAACGAGAAGAAACCCTTGCTTTCTAGTGAAGGGTTTGTCGTTCTTTTCCAGTTGGAACCCCGTTCAAACACTCTCTTTTGAAGATTCCACCTTTTATTTCTGAAACTCTAATTCGTCCCTCTTCACATACTACAAGAACCCAAATTTTTTGGCTTGGAGAAACCTAAATTTCCGAACTAAATTCCTTTTTTTGACCCCCGTATTAGTGTTAGACTTAGTTATTAACAATGACTAAAGTATACGGCACCGGTGTGTACGATTTCAAGCGGCACCGAGTGGCGGAGTACCCGGTGGAGCAGCTAGCTGAGAAGCCAGTGGAGGCGAAGCCCGGCACAGCGCTCCCGAGCACGATAACCCTGTCCGAGATTCAGCGGGACCGGCTTACTAAGATAGCAGTGGATAATTGGTCAATAGCCAGTGGTGTCACGAAGCCCGAGAAGCTATTCGACCCCGAGCTGGTCAAGGAGATATACGAGACGGAGCTGCTGGTGAAAGGCGGGAGAAAGCCTGTTCCGTTGCAGAGGGTGATGATCTTGGAGGTCAGTCAGTATCTGGAGAACTATCTCTGGCCGAATTTCGACCCCGAAATGGCGACGTTTGAGCACGTGATGTCGATGATAATTATGGTTAATGAGAAGGTAAGCTTTTCAGTATTATTTGTCTTTTTGGCTGCTGGCGAATTGTAGGAAAATAAATCCACCGAAAAATATTGGTTTTTCAAATGTAAAGGAAGATAATTGTCGGGGTAAATTAATCATATACTCTTGTTGTTTCTATGATAAAAGAAAAAATAGTAAAGCGTACTCTTTATGTTGGTGGAATCGCTGCTTTTCCCTTTTGTGACAGTGGGGATTGAACGAAATTGCAAGCTATGGTGAGCTTACAGGATTACATTTTTGAACTTGCAGTTTCGAGAGAATGTGGCAGCTTGGGCATGCTTTTATGATCGGAAAGATGTGTTCCAGCAATTCATTGAGAGCGTTCTTCGGCTGAAGGAGGTTTGAACTTTAATTCCAGGGGAACGTCAATATGTACAGAATAGGCATTTAGGCTTCCGGAATATTGCATGACTAGTACAATACGTATACGTAAGCGTGGGTGTTTGTGTATACTATGTTTGTTGGTCTATAAAATTGGTTCAAAATAGGTTGCCTCACAAATGGATTGTACTTCATGTGGGCCACTGGCGTCCAACATCACATCCATAAAGCTGTGTAACATGGTATAATGCTTGATTTCCCTCAACAATGTACCTAGCATAAGAAAGATATCTAGTGGATGAGCCTCTGGGGGAACTTTGATCTCACACTTTCACTCTGAACTTTCACTTGATGTTGGTGACCCCAACTTAGATGAACTTTTAGTATTGACAATGTTGCTTGTATTCAAGTTATTTGATGCTTAACTAGCAAAAAAAAATGTTATTTGATGCTTGATTCAATTGCTTAACCTTTTAGTTAAACCCCAACATCTCTTTTCTGTACATCATCTCCATCTTGTTGGTCAAGGGCTGGATGTCTTTACTGTTGCAGTGATTCTTTTTTATAATTAGTAAGTACATAGTTTGTTTCCCTTTTCCAGCAGCCCCTACCAACTGAGGGGAGTTCTTGAAAGCTTCATTTAGTGCTTCTTTAGTTTTTAATTTCTTTCACTGGCATAGTATTGGTCGATATTGTCCTTTTTGTAATCAGTTGCTTTTCTGCACGGTTAGGTGCTTCTGCAGGATAGATTTCGGATTTTCTTCTATCACCATGAACTTGGGTTCTTTCGTTAGTATGTGGACTCATAACCAAGTATATCTCTTCCAGTGTTTAAATGGGTAGTGGTTGTGAACTAGCATACGCATTGTTCACAGGGAATATTCAAGCTGATATCTGTCTTACAGTGTATCAAATTCCAAAGGTGGTTATGGATTTGGCTTGTTGAAAGAACTTTGCATTTTCTTTGTGGGAACTTGGGTTGACCTTTTCATCTGATTATGTGATAAACTTGTATAACCCGTGACATCTGATGAATCTCATATATTTCGTTTGTAATTGTAGGGAAGAGAATTGAGCATAGCGGAGAAGACAAATTACTTGGTTTTCATGATCAATGCCTTTCAGGTATTCTAGCCTCCGAATATATGCTTTGTCAATACATTTAGATGTTAGAAACAAAGACTATTTGGTGGGTTCCATGTGCACTATCCTTCTCACTTTATGTGTTAACTATCAATCTTGTACTTCATCTCGCGATAAGTTATCATATATTAGATTCGGTCATTTGAGCTATGAAATATTACCTGTTCTTTGTGTAAATTAGTGAAGGGCAGTCTTTGAAGACTGATGTTCTAACTGCTCACGGCAAAGAAGTAAACTCCAAACACTTGTATAAAACATACCTGTGGGCGATTGTTTGGAGCTGCATGAGATATACTACTCAAATGATTAGAAGTAATCTAAGGACTTCTAAATTCAAGTCCACCCTAGAGACACTCATGATTATTATGTGCTCAGTGTATTTGACATACACATGCCTGCCTGCGTTTATACACATACTAGCGTACATGTACATGCATGGGTTCTTCATCTTTGTCTGCTAATTTATTGTAAAACTTTGTGTAATAGAGTTTGGAGGATGAGGTTGTCAGTGAGACGGTGTTGAGATTAGCAAGTTTACAATCATGGCACAGTTTGTCATACGGTCGTTTTCAGGTATGACTGTAACCTTTATCTTGAACCTATTTCCATAGTAGGTGGAATGGATTTGTATGTGCGCACTGTGACTTGATATATTTTCTTGCCTCTGTAGATGGAGCTTTGTCTTAATACGGAGTTGATTAAAAAATGGAAAAGAATGATAAAGAGGGAGGCTAAGGAGGCAACAAAGCAAGGAGAGATTTTTGACCCCTCAACTAAGCTTGAAGTGAAATTCTTGAGAAGTCTTATTGAAGAATTTCTGGAGGTTTTATCGTGCAAAATTAAGTAGTTTTTTTTATTAGCTATAATTTTCATTCCACTAGGTGTTTATGGTTAAGCTTGTCAATTGTATCAGGTACTTGATTCACAGGTTTTACCCCAGCAGATGTGCATCAATGAAGGTGATGTAGTAATAGATGCTAATGGTGTGACGCTGGTTGATGATGCTTCTGTTTTGTACTGTGAGAGGTTTATGGAATTTCTTATTGATCTCTTGAGCCAACTGCCAACAAGGAGGTAAAGATGCACCCTGCAAATAATTACTTGTCTTTTTGTTTTCCCAATGCTGTGTGTGAGTGTGTCCCCTTGTGTTCAAGTTTTGAGCAGCTAACATGGATGCCCTCATATGAGTGATTGCTAATATGTTTTTAGTCAACTGAGTTTGCTGTTCTAATCTATAACACACTTTACCTTGGTTTCTATGTTTTTCAAGTTGGGCTCATTGTTTTTTCTTTCTTCCTCCGAATATGTGGAAAACACTCTTATTATCCAAAAAGAAAATTGCACAAACTCTTTCCTGTTCTCCACATTATTGTGACATTGGTTTCTCTTTCTGTCGAATATTCTTAGGTGTCTTAGTTTCTGCTGATATCTTAAAATGCTTTGGTCAATGGATTTCTCATTCTTTTTTTCTTTATATAAAATCGATTAATTTCCTTTCTTTTTATGCCAATAAAGGTACCTAAGACCTCTTGTTGCTGATGTAGCTGTGGTTGCCAAATGTCATTTAAGTGCTCTCTATAGACATGAGAAGGGAAAACTCTTCGCACAACTGGTTGACTTGTTGCAATTCTATGAGAAATTTGAGATTAATGATCATGTTGGGACACAACTGACGGATGATGAGGTGCTCCAGTTTCATTATGACCGGTTCCAATCTTTTCAGCTTCTTGCCTTTAAAAAGATCCCCAAGGTTAGTTTCTAAGCAGAAATTTGTAATTTGTTTGATTTTACAAAGTTCCTTTTTGTTAATAAATGTGAGGAACAGTTCTTCCCCTTAAATAAATTTTAAATTTGGTATGTGTCTTGCTTTTAGTTGCGAGAGGTTGCATTGTCTAACATTGGTGCCATCCACAAGCGTGCTGATCTCTCTAAGAAGTTGTCTGTGCTTTCCCCTGAAGAGTTGAAGGATTTGGTTTGCTGTAAGGTTTGTAAGCGGATGAATGAATCCTTATTGGTTTTTGTAGGTTTTTTCAGTTTTGGACTAATTATCTTTGTATGGAGTTTACGACAGTTGTTTTTTCTTGCTTTTGGTGTAAGGCCTTTACTGATAAGTTGGTTAGTCTTTGATTAGTCTGCCGACTGATAAGTTGGTTATAATGTTGATTATCTGTACTAAATTCAGTTCCTTGCTTAGGGAGTTTTTTGAAAGTGGGTAAGTAGGATGAAAAATTGTTTGGAAGAAATTTTAGGTTGCTGTTTTATGGGTTTTATGTAAGTTATTTTGGGGTTTGGGGAAGTGGATCAATAGGTGAAACAAACAAAATTGAATATAATAGGTGAAATAAATAAAAAAAATCCGAACAACAAAAATAGGGAGCTCTGCCCTGTTGCACTTTCAATGTGGGGTGGCCACGCTGTGGGGTTTCGTGATTCATCTTGTGAGCCTCCGCGGCACAACATACGGCCTTCAGGCCCACCCCACAGGGTATCACAATCAATCTCACGGCAAATCATGGTCACCATGTAGGATCTTGTGATCACCCTGCTAGGTCAAGGACACCCCTCAGGGCCTTGAGCTACCACTTCGTCCCCGTCATCCTGGTGTGGCCTCAGACCTCCCTTGAGGCATGTATGTTTTTTGTTTTATTTAAATGCACTTTTTTTAGAGAAAGCTGGAGCTACTGAGCTGTTATTCTCGGGAACCAGGGAAAATTTGTTCGAGGGAGTCTAATGAAGAGAAAATTGGATCTCTTAACTTGTTTGGGAACCAAAACTGAGAGAGAAAATTTCTTCAAGAATGGAGTAAATCGTCCCTTCCCAAACATGCCTTATTATTCTTTGCAATATTTCTGGAGCAATTCTGGTACACTGACCATTGTCATTTGGCTTGTTTATTTTTATTTAGTTGATACTTGTAGTGACTTGAAATCTTCAATCACAAGACCATTTTGGCTGTAAAATTTATCTTTCATTTACTCTCCCTTCTCCTGCTCACCTCTTGCATGTGTGGATATAAACATATTGTTGTAGAGTGTGGTACTTTGGAAGTAATACTGTAGCTAACATTCTTCTGCTTTATGCAGCTCAAACTGATCTCGGAGGAAGATCCCTGGTCAGAAAGGGTTGATTTTCTTATTGAAGTCATGGTCTCCTTTTTTGAGAAACAACAGTCTCAAAAAGAAGCCATAAATGCTCTGCCACTTTACCCAAATGAGCAGATTATGTGGGATGAAAGCCTTGTACCGAGCATAAATTACTCGGGTGATGGTTGCCTAGCTCTTCCTAAACTGAACCTGCAATTCTTGACACTTCATGATTATCTTCTAAGAAATTTCAATCTGTTCCGTCTTGAATCAACGTATGAGATTCGTGAGGATATTCAGGAAGCAGTACCCCATCTCCTTGCCTACATTAATAGAGAAGGAGAAACTGCTTTTCGTGGTTGGTCAAGAATGGCTGTGCCAGTTAAAGAATTTAAGATCGCTGAGGTAAAGCAGCCAAACATTGGAGAAGTCAAGCCATCGTCTGTTACTGCAGAAGTCACTTTTAGTATTTCCAGTTATAAAGCACAAATAAGATCGGAATGGAACGCCCTTAAAGAGCATGATGTTCTATTTTTACTCTCTATTCGCCCTTCATTTGAGCCTCTTAGTGCTGAAGAAGCCTCCAAGGCAAATGTGCCACAGAGGCTTGGCCTTCAATATGTGAGGGGATGTGAGATTATTGAGATCCGTGATGAGGATGGAACTCTCATGAATGATTTCACAGGAAGAATTAAACGAGATGAGTGGAAGCCGCCAAAAGGGGAACTGAGAACTGTAACTGTTGCTTTAGATACAGCACAATACCACATGGATGTGAATAATATTGCAGAGAAAGGGGCAGAAGATGTCTATGGTACATTCAATGTGTTGATGAGAAGGAAGCCTAAAGAAAACAACTTCAAAGCAATTTTAGAGTCTATAAGAGATCTTATGAATGAGTATTGCATTGTACCTGACTGGCTGCACAATATATTTTTGGGCTATGGGAATCCTTCAGCAGCACAATGGACTAATATGCCTGATCTTTTGGATACGGTAGATTTCAAAGATACTTTTCTTGATGCAGACCATTTGATGAAGAGCTTTCCAGATTATCAGGTTACTGTTTTTCTGGTTTACTTTTGATGTGCTGAGATTATTATTATGGTCTTTAGAAATACAGCTAGATATTATTGGTGCTTTTTGTATTTGAATACCAGATAGTTGCATTGTGAAGAATTCATGTGAGATAGAGATTACCTTTCCTTCTGTTCTTTTAGGTCTGTGTCGTAAATCCAGATGGCAGTGAAAACTTGCATCCAAGGCCACCTTTTCGAATTACGCTTCCCAGGATGCTGAAAGGTGGTAGTCATGCGCTCCCTGGGAATAAGATGTCTGCTGAATCAACTGCAAATGATGTCAACACATTGGATGCTGGTTGTGAAAAAGAAAAACTCGTTGTTGAGACATATACTCCTCCTGACCCAGGTCCTTATCCACAAGATCAACCAAAACAGAACTCAATCAGATTTACACCTACGCAGGTGTTATGCAACTCTTTTCAATTGCCACGGTTATTTTCTCATTTGTGTTTGATCTTCACAGACTTTTTTTTTTTAATTATAAGTTGTGATGCTCTTGATCCCTTTGACTATTGCTTTTACTCCTACATCAAATTCTACTTTTAGCAGTGTCTTATCTCAGTTACGTATGATCAGATTCATGAATTAAAGTTTGAATATCTTTTGAATGAAGTTTGATTGTGACATTTGCTTGTTGACTAGATCGTCCAACGGGCCTTAAATGTGACTTGTGTTTTTTCTTTTAATCTTTGAAGTTTGCAATCACCAAATAAAAAGGGTCCCTTTGTTTTTATTTAATTGGTGAACATATAGTCATAGTGTGACTGCACTGTAATTGGTGAACATATAGTCATAGAAAGGTTCTGATTAGATCGATGGTAGAATCTAATGAAGATGATTATATGGGAATAGATTTCAATTCAAATCCCTGTGCATCATGAGTCGAAAGGAACACTGGTCAAGAATACTCAACCATAGAAGGCTTGAGATGAGGAAACTAGTTAAAATATCTATCCCATGAGTGTTCATCTTACAAAAAAGAGAAATAAAAGGTATGAAAGGATGAGATGGACTAAAATTTATTCTGAGGCATTAATTTGCAGTCTTTTTGTTGACTTGTATTGATAAGATGGACGAGAACTTAGTTGATAGTGGAACTAATTTGTTTGACTACACGAACACTATCAGAATGTAAAGACTCCTAGTCTGAAGTTCTCTTGCTTTTTATTATTTATGTCTTTTTTTCATGAGCATCTGATAATATAATCTTGATGCGTTCTGGTATAAATGGCGAGTTATATTAATGGTTATGTGGTACGACACTTTTTTGGATCCTCAAATCTATATTTCAAAGGTCAACTTTAATTCATGTAGTTTTGTGAATAAACTAGTGCTGGTGCAAATCCTTTGGAAATTTTGTAAGCACTGAATTAAATATGCAACTGGAGTTTAGTCTTTGTGTTTCAATATTTTGCTTCTGGATCCTTCCCATTTAGGTACTGGTATCTGTGTGAATATCACTCATCTATTTTTTCTGAGTCTACTCATTTTGAAAGGAACAAACATCAAATGAATCTCAGATATGTTACAGTGTCTTTAAATACTTCTAATCTTTTGTGCTGCACAGATTGGAGCAATCATCTCTGGTATTCAGCCTGGACTGACTATGGTTGTGGGTCCACCTGGTACGGGAAAGACTGATACAGCTGTGCAAATCCTGAATGTGCTTTATCACAATTGCCCTTCTCAGCGAACTCTAATAATTACTCATTCAAATCAGGCTCTGAATGACCTTTTCGAGAAGATAATGCAGGTGTGGATGGATTATCACTTTGGGATAATGACATCCTTCTGTCCTTTCGTTTTTAAAATGATTCTGTTTGTGCAGTAATTAAGTTGTAGTTCGTACAGTTCATTTTGCTTCTTGTAGGATTAATGCGTATTTCTGTTGATTGTTCAGAGGGATGTACCTGCACGCTATCTTCTTCGACTTGGTCAAGGTGAGCAAGAGCTAGCTACTGATCTTGACTTTAGCAGGCAAGGCCGTGTAAATGCTATGCTTGTTCGTCGACTGGAATTGCTTAGTGAGGTGGAAAGGCTGGCAAGATCTCTCCAACTTCCTGAGGATGTTGGTTATACTTGTGAAACGGCTGGATACTTTTGGCTGCTTCATGTATACTCACGCTGGGAACAATTCCTGGCCGCTTGTGCTGAGAACAAAGATAAACCAGCTTTTATTAAAGACCGCTTCCCATTCAAGGAATTTTTCTCCAACACGCCACACCAGGTTTTTACAGGTGAGTCATTTGAGAAAGACATGAGAGCAGCTAAGGGTTGCTTTCGCCATTTCAAGACTATGTTTCAAGAGCTTGAAGAGTGTAGGGCATTTGAATTGCTCAAGTCAACAGCTGACCGAGCAAATTATCTGATGACCAAGCAGGCAAAGATTGTAGCAATGACTTGCACTCATGCAGCTCTAAAGAGGAAAGATTTTCTTCAGTTAGGTTTCAAGTATGACAACTTGTTGATGGAAGAAAGTGCCCAGATATTGGAGATTGAGACCTTTATCCCCATGTTGCTTCAGAGGCAAGAAGATGGTTATGCACGGCTTAAACGCTGCATTTTGATTGGTGATCATCACCAGTTGCCTCCAGTTGTGAAGAATATGGCTTTCCAAAAGTACAGTCACATGGATCAGAGCCTATTTACAAGGTTTGTTCGGCTGGGCATTCCTTATATTGAGCTAAATGCCCAGGGTAGAGCTAGGCCAAGTATTGCCAAACTCTACAACTGGAGGTACAGGGACTTGGGAGATCTTCCTTATGTGAAAGAGGAGGCAATCTTCCATAGAGCAAATTCTGGATTCTCATATGATTATCAGTTAATTGATGTGCCTGATTATCAAGGGAGAGGAGAGACTGCTCCTTCTCCCTGGTTCTATCAGAACGAGGGAGAAGCTGAATATGTTGTCAGTGTTTATATGTACATGCGTTTGCTAGGTTACCCTGCTAATAAGATATCCATCTTGACAACTTACAATGGGCAGAAACTTTTGATCCGCGATGTCATCAATAGAAGATGTCTTCCATATGACTTCATTGGTCCACCCAGCAAGGTAAACTACTAGCTTACCCTATTATGATAGAACTTTCAGACGACTCAGCCAATAACAAGTCAGGTGGATTTTTCCTCTTAAGGTTTCGCTTATTAAATTTCCTGGGTGCATGTTAAATCTGGTTAATAAACCCTAACCATCCGTTGAAATTTTGAATGGATTGATGTTGCCTAGCTTAGATAGTGAAATTTACAACAACCTTTTTGGAGGCGGCAAGATGGAGATCTGGCAGTATCCATTATAGGGCCTCCTAATCCCTTGGCCTGTGTAGCACCAAGGAGGACCATGCAAAGCAATTATTTATTGCATCATTCCTCTAAATCTCTAACATTAGTAGGGCCAGAATTTGACATCACATTAATTACTGTTTTCACTAATTTTTGTCTGCAGGTTACCACTGTTGATAAGTTTCAAGGTCAGCAAAACGATTTTATATTGCTGTCTCTTGTTCGCACTCGCTTCGTTGGTCACCTACGTGATGTTAGAAGATTGGTTGTTGCAATGTCGCGTGCCCGACTTGGTCTTTATGTGTTTTGTCGCCGTTCTCTGTTTGAGCAATGCTATGAGTTGCAGCCTACATTTCAACTTCTGCTTCAGAGACCTGATCACCTTGCCCTTAATTTGAATGAGATCACACCATATACAGAACGGCCTGTGGAAGATACTGGACCTACCCATCTTGTCAGTGGTGTTGAAGAAATTGCAAGCATTTTTAACTGGAGGTGGCAGGTATGCCTCTCTTCGTCTCATGATAAACTTCTCTGCTCATTAATGCACGATCAGGGGCATCAATTAGGAAGAATCGTTCTTTTTGTGAAGAAGATTCATTTTAACTTATATGATTCACTGATTTCTGAAGTTGAGACAATCAAACTTGATGACAGGAGCAATACATGAGACGCCAACCTGATACTGTCATGGACCACTCGGTTGCATATGACGGGCAAAATGGTCAACAAAATTCAACACCCCTGTATTATTCCAGGGACACTGATATAATTGCAGCTGCCAACGGTGCAGAAAAGGAGGAGCCTCATGAAAGCAACATAGAAGAGGATACAGAGGTGGAGGGGCTTAGAAGTGGTCAAAACGGGGATGTGCCACTTGTGAATGCAAGTGTGGAGGTAGTGGATAAAGACAGTAGATATGATGAGACTGATCAGCAACCTGAAAGCAATTCAAATGACGGAGGCACAATGGAAGAGTAGTCTAGTTAACAGTGCTCCTCACAAGTGCTGTCTCCCCCCCCCCCCCCAGCATTTTTAGACGCATAAATGACCTGGAGATTTAGCTTTATGTCAATTGATGCCAACAAGCGAAGTCTTCGGGTAACTGAACTCTTAACCCACTCTGAGCAACCTACTTAACACTTACATTGGATTCAAAACTTACATCTGAGGTTCCAATATTCGACTCTTAAGAGCAGTCTGAGACTCCATCTGGTAGGAATAGAAGACCCGTTCTGCTGTACACTGCCAAATTTGTAGAAAATGTGCCTCTTCGGCTGTCCTCTGCGGTCTGGGCGAAACATCCTGTGTACCCAATGTTAATTGGAAGTAAAACGTCACTTCATTTCGGGATTACCCTATTTGCGTTCACAATCCCCCCCCCCCCCCCCCCTTTTATAGTGTTTAAAAATATCATTGCGCACTTGCATTATTAGCTGAATTTTATTGCTCAGACCTTTCCTTCGATTGGTCTTGTGCTAATCACTTGTGTAGTGATTGGGTCCAGCTAAAAACGGATTCCTCCTGCCGGCATGAAACTTGTGCACATAAAGGCTTTAGGTAACTTCAAAAATGATGCTTCAAGGGCTACATTATCCATCTTGGGAAGCTATTTGTAGGCCTAGGGAAGTGGGCTGTGGGGGCCTTGGGACTGAGGCGTTTTTATGGTTTGAATCGCACCCTAATATTAAAATTGGGCTGAGGCTCTGGCTGCTAAGTACCTTAAAGGCAATACTCTTTTGAAAGCTCCAGCTCCTCAAGGAAGGTCGTGGATGTGGCAGGGCATCTTTGTAACCAGGGAGATTCTCAGAACTGATTTCAGCTATGTTGTTAATAATGGCTGTAAGATTAAAATCTGGGAAGACCCATGGCTTCCAAATATGTCCTATTTTAGGGCTACAGTTAGTTAATAAACTTAATTCTACTTTATTTTCAATAAATTAGCTAATGGAGAGGTTGTCTTTTGGTGTTGTGGTAGGTTACAAAATTGAAGGGTTATAGTCTTTTAATATTTGTTTTCCATCCGGAGGAATCTCAGGTTAGTCAACTTTGGACGAAGTTCTCAGGCCGTAAGGCAGATTTTTACAAGAGAAGACAATTGGAGGCTTATCAGTGTTGCAAAATGATCAGCTCAATCGAATATCGTGGGTTCTAATATTATGCCTTTTATTCCCTCGTAAGGACATTATCGTAGATTGGCTTATAGAATAAAAATTCCATGGTCACAATGGCCCGGAGAAAATGTCCTTAGAAGATGTCGATGCTCTAGTTGTCCTGAATCTCTGCTTTCCACTCGCAGTATGCCCTGAATCTGGCCAAGGGAAGTGGGGCTAAGTGCAGTTCTTAAAATAAAAATTATCAATAGAAAACAAAATTCTCTTTTAACAAAGAAATATTCTGGCCAAGGGAAGGCTGCAGAGTTTTATCTCTGGGCAGGGGACTCCCAACACATATGAGTAGATGGGAGATTTCTGGCTGTTGGTAGAAATTCTTCTTTTTCCTTTTATTCGGATATTGAGTATGTTTGTTTACCGAAATTTTGGAGAATATTCTCAAAATAGGTTCTTTTGAATATTGAAGTTTATTGGAGTTTGTGAAATGTTTGAAGTGGATGTGTAAAAGTTGAAAATTTTGAAATATGTTTGTTTTGTTAGAAATTTTGGGCAAACAAACATGTCCAATTGTAAAACTCTCTGTCGACTCCTACCAATTTGTCCCGCTAGATGTAGATGTCATATTGAAAGAAGAAAAATACCTAGATTCCCTAATGGCAACTAGTAAACATGAAAAAGATCCACATTCAAAAGTATATTTCTAATATGAAAAAGATCAGGTACCAAAAGTTTGCCAATGGACGAGTTTGCAGTTCCATATAGAGAATCAAAAAATAGACCAATGGAACTAATGAGGGTCTATATTCCCAGTCATGGTGTACAACACGTATCTAATCAGAGAAACTAGGAGGCAATTAGGAGCAACCAATGTCGTCTTCTCTTATAGCTGATATATCCTGATTTGACTGCTGCTGTTTACTGCATGCAGCAGCATATTTGATGTGAAAAATCAAAAGCTAATTCAGCTCACAGTGGAATTCCAAAAAAAGATATCTCTGGCACCTCTGGACTCTTCTCTTATAGCTGATATATCCTGATTCGACTGCTGTTGTTTACTGCATGCAGCAGCATATTTGATGTGAAAAATCAAAAGCTAATTCAGCTTTTACAGTGGAATTCCAAAAAAAGATATCTCTGGCACCTATGGACTGAAGTTAAACCAAAATGGATGCTCAGTCAATTGCTTTGCAGATGAAGATCTCTTACTGCCCTGGTCATCCCAGTTCGACTACTTCTAGAATACAGGATTTCGTGAAGCCATTCATCAGAAATGGGCTCGAAGAAGAAAAACTGTTTCCCATTATGATCAGTATCATAGTTCAAATGATGCTTTACATTGTACAATGGCAACGAGATGCCTCTCGACCTTTTACTGTGAATGGGCGAGAAAAATGAATCATATTGATATAAATGATTCAGAGCTCACTTGAACTTCACAAAGTCGCTACCTGATACGCAGGATTAGATATCCATTGCCTTAACATCAATTGCAAAGGACTTGTCTCTCTCAATGACCAATGTCAGGAAGAAAAGTGTGTTAGAGTCTCACATTGATTAGGGACCATTTAATCTTGTGCTTCATATACCTGTTGGGCCACCTCTTCCCATTGTCAATTGGTATTGGGATGAAACTTGACATGGTATCAGAGACAACTATTTCTGGGATTGGCCCACTTGTTTGTGTTCCCCATTGTTGTCCAGGTGCATGAACCATGTTCATTCGGCCTGCACGTGAGGGGGAGTGTTAGAGTCCCACATTGATTAGAGACCATTTAATCTTGTGCTTCATAAACCTGTTGGACCACCTCTTCCCATTGTCAATTGGTATTGGGATGAAACTTGACAAAGTGAATTGTCCTAGCAAGCTTCTGTGAAAGATATTAAGAGAGTGAATTGTCCTAGCAAGCTTCTATGAAAGATATTAAGAGAGAATTCAGAGACTTGTAATCCTTTACTTAGAGAATTTTTACTTGAAGAAAACTCAAGAACTCACATCTTTTCGAACAACTGATTCACTCTGCTCAAAAGCACATACCAAAAGACAAACATGATAAGAAGATCTTCAATTGCCATATGATGAAATGGAGAACAACAGTGGAAGGTTGCTCAAAAGATAACAGATCAAATACGCCTGCCTCTGCTTCCTATACTTATAATCCGATGGCTCATTAATTTTCGAAAATCTGGTATTATGAAAAATGCACCATAAGATTAAGGAGACAGAAAGACCCCATAGGGCGATAGCTCAGTGGTTGGGAGAGACATCCTCTTTGGGCTCGACGTACCAAGTTCGAATTTCGAGGGTGTGGGATGAATTTTCCTGCTCCTGGACGAGTTCTTGACTTATCTGCTCCCTGTGTTGTGGGGTCGGTCCAGTGGGACGTGGTGTGTACTTCATAGTTGGGCCAAACGAATCCGACTTTGAGGGATTTCCAGGTTATAAAAAAAAAAATTTAAGGAGACAGAAGGATAGAAAAGAGCTAGACAAAAAATATCAATGAACGAAAATGCTAAAAAAGCACATGTATAGAAGATTGCGAACCAGAATTGAGTGGAATTTACTAAAACATAGGTGGGGGAAAAGAGCACAAACCTTAGGGTTCACTTAGCAGGACAAATTGTTACGGTAGTCCAATCTCTAGGGCCCGTACAGTAGCAAGAAAGTGCGGCCTCTTGCTAGACGCTTAGCTTTTGAATCCATTTTCCATCAATCTTTATGTTGGGGACGTGAGCAGTCTTGAGCCATTCGTTTCCTCTTTTCCTTTTCCACTGTCTCTCCAGCAAAGGACATCTTCTGATTTCTATAAGTGAAAGGGAGGCTGGCAAGCCCTCTTCTGGCATGTGCTCGAGCTTTTCGCAGGAATACAAATACAATTTTCCAAGAGAGGTGAGATGTTGAAACTCATTCTTGTAAAGAGATTTCGGGTATGTTTGTTTAAGTTTTCAAAAATTTCTCATTCTTGTAAATACAATTTTCCAATATATTTTTACTAATCCTAATAATTTTTTCATCAATTTCAATACCTCTTCATCAATCTCAATAACTTTTTACAAATTTTAACAACTTTTAACTAATTTTTCACCAATCCCAAGCTACACTGCTTCCAAAAAAACAAAAAAAAAAAAACAAAAACCGTCTTGACATAGCCTTCAAATCCCGAAACTCAGAGATGCGAAGGTCGATCAAACCGGTGGGCAGCAAACCCGCCTCTGGGAACGATTCCACACCTTCACATTTGCCACAGATTCCAAACCTTGTAAGAGAGGAGAGGTTTTGCAAACCCCACCCTATCCGGTTGGCAAATAGTTTGTCGCAATTCAAGACGTAAAGTGAATTCAGATTGGAAGGCAATCCGCCATCTGGAAACTTCATTTGTGCACAACCATCTATCTGCAAAGTTAAAAGTGAGGGAAGGAATCGGTGCATTTCGTCAGGCAGTGACGTCAGACTCTCACAACCAACGACCACTAGCGATGTAACATTGGGGGCACGCAATCCTCCTTTTGGAAATGATACAAATTTCTCGCACCGCCTGATTTCTATCTTTTGAAATAACCAGATCACGTTCATGTTGTTGTGGAACTGTAAGACATTCCAGATTGCCACACCTCTCAATTGATAAATCCTTAAGCTTTGGGAATAATTCCAGTGGAAAGGACCTCAGGGAATCACAACTCTCATGCAACGACAACGTTTCGAGTGACGAAAAGTCTATCTCTTGGCTGCTCCAACTTCGGAGAATCATCGATCCTTACAGATTTTAGTGCCAAAAGTAGACGGGCGCGTCTCCGCTGCAGTTCGGTCTTGCTGCAGTTTGTGAGAGCAGTGTGGGTCCCGCCCGGGACTCACGCCACCCGAACAGTGGGGACCCACGTCCCTCTCTTACATACTGCAGCAGGATTTGTTGCAATTCGAGTGAAGAGGACACAAGTGACGTGCAAAATTTAATTTGTAGCTCTTGAAGAGGACTGTTGGAGTCCATAATTCCCTCCAGGGACGACACTTCATTCACAATACTAACTCCTCAACAAATCATCACTTTTCATTCTAAATAAATATAACAAATTCATTTAAATCATCTCTCTCTTTACTTTTTCACCAACTTCAACGCCCTAACAATTTTACAATCAAACACCACCTCTAACAAAAAAATTCCATCACCCTCCACACATGTAGTGATAGAGACATGCATACTACAGTTGAATCACGGAACTGGAAAAAGCCTTAATAGGTTGTCGTCTCTTAACCAAGAGTCAATCAAGTTCTGTAGGAGCTAAAGGCCCAAACCGGCTTAAGTTCCAACAGGTTCCTTTGGCCCATATATTGAGTGAATGGAAAGTTTAGTTTCTATGCACGAACTGAATCTTCCCAAAAAAGAAACAGCAGACATTTTTTCCTCTCCCAATAATAGGTAAGATATACTATTGTCTTCAACATAATCACCCTCCAAATAAGAATGTACTGCTGCTATTTCACTACAACGATTACAACAACTTATTCAGATGAAAATGCTTTCTATTTCACTAAAACAAATTGATCTTTTTTCCTTGATAGTGTATATATAGACAAGAAATGTCCAAAGAACAACCAGAAGGAATTTTGCCCTTCCCCATACCAGCTTCCTAATGGTAAAACTTCATAATCTAGCCAGGTCATGGCTCTACACTCACCTTTTACTCTTATGTAGTCCGAGGAGAATATGAGTATTTAAGCAGTATCTACAAGAAATTTCCGAGAAACACAATTACAGGCTGATCTAGCTTTACACCTGATGGATCATCTCAAAAGTAACTAGACTGGACCTGCAGGAGGTCAAGTTGGGCCAATAATTTTGCAATCGTTGGTTTTAATCTGGGATCACCATACTGGGCTAAATCGATAAGCACCACCTGAGCAGATTCCCCATATGACATTCTGTACTCATCAACCCTTAAAATCCTCTCCAATATCCATAGTGCTTTCTCTTGAGCCTTAAAGGTCCCTGATTCTAAAACTTTAATAATTGATTGAATGCCCGACATTCTGGCTATGCAATTGCATCCATTCTCCCAAATTTCATCTTGCAAGAGGGTTGCAAGGGCACCAAGGACAGCTTCATCTGCTTGCCTATCGTCACCTTCCAATATTTGGATCAGTGCAGAAATAGCACCTGCTTTGACCAAACAAAATGTGCTGTTAACGAAGCAGTATCCATCATGAACTTCACAATATGCTTCTACAGGAGGAGGAATACACAACCACCTTGACTTCCTGGATTTTCTAAGAGATAGTGTATTCTGTGATAACTGGCCTAATGAGGTTGCAGCTCTGCATTTCGCCACTGGTGATTCACTTGAGAGCAACTTCACAAGCAAAGGCATCACCCCATGTTCCACTGAGAGAAGCTGTAATCTCTTATCAGAAGGATTGGTGAACCTAATTAATACACCTGCAACACTCTCCACTAATAGGCATGCTGTGGATGTTGAAGTTGCATTGGAATTCATAACGGAGATCAAGAGTGGCAGCAAATTCTCCCTCTTGAGTACATCTGTCGCTTTTTTATCACTAAGGGGAAGATTGCTAAGTATGCCAATTGCTGCAGCTTTTTCATACTCGGATGTTGATGATGAGATAATATCAATAATGCTATGAATATGGGTTTCTCCAAGCTGTTCAGTTAACTCTTCTGGAAAATCTTTAGAGAGAGTGTAGATCAAATTTAAGGTACCACTCCTAATTTTTGTGTTCTTTTCCTTCAGGAAGGGTAGGAGTAGCTGAATTGCACCATTTTCCTTCATTTTCCTTCTGACTTTGGCAGCAGTTGAATGGGCAGCAATGCTGTTTAGTGCTTGCAAGAGATGGCACTGGATTACTGGACTTGAAAGATTTAAAAGGGAGAGCACCTGCTGAGCCACATCTTGATTAACAAGAATAGATTCTGACTGAGCGATTATTGCAATAATTGCTGATGCTGGCTCCCGAAGAGTCATGAGCACAGAAGTCACAGAGAAAAGGAGCTGGAGCAGAGGCACCACTATGCCTGAACTAATCAAGCGCTGAACATTTTCAGTCAAGATGCATAAATTTTGCAATGCACTTAAAGCTGATAGTTTAGACTCGAGTTTCCCTGCATTAAACATGTGGACAAGGGGGTCAATTGCCCCATCTTCTCCAAGGGAAGCTCTGTACTGATCTGTGAGCTCCATCCTTGAGAGTGCTGTTGCCATGAGAATCTTACTCATGTCCGAACCTGCAAATGCTTGCACAATTACAAAGGCTTAATCAGAGAAATTGAACATTTTCTAATTTCCAGAGTGGAAAAGCAATATCATTTATGATCTCTAAAGACAAAAATTGCTATAATTCAGATAGTGTGTTTAGGAACTCAAAGCACCTCCTACCTCTCAGTCTTGAAAGGTGAACAATGAATTGAAGTTTACATATTGTATGCAAGCATATTGTGATACTTTGGTGTATTAAAAAAAGACTGCTAAACACGAGGCTTGAAAGCCAGATCCATGTCAATCCTTTTATATTGGCAGATGCGAGCGGCAAGATGGGGAGGGAGGTGAGTTTTTGGAAAAGTAGATCTTCAATTGGCTTACGATGAGTGAACTTCATGTTTATCCACCTCCTTGATCCTCTAATAGTTAAAATGAACCAACTTTTTTCAGTCTAAGCTAGGATTGAAACCACATCTGAACCCAACTGTGATTGTGCATTTTCAAGTTAAATGTATTCTTTGCCAAAAGGTTACCAAATCAATTGACCTGATGTTTGCTTATCAATTGATGTCACTTTTTCGAGAATGGGAGAGAAAGAAGACCCTCCACTCAAATCAAAGATATGTCATGTCTGGTACCTCAATGCCATAATGATGAGAGAGATGTAGCATCAGAGGTTACACCAACTTTTTGTGACACAAGGCATTAAGCTATTCTAGAATTTACTGCAGTTAGCTCATTGCCGAACCTTAATTTAAACTGAACTAAGATAGCATGCAAAACTGAAAAACTAAACTAGCCCTTTCAAGCACACAAAGAAAGGGATTTATAATCACCTTCCTTTAGATACTGCACCAGTGGCTTGAAGTAACCGGCCTCTGCCATATGAAGTGCATTCTGAGTGTTGCTAGAAAGAGCATTTAGCAACTTCCCTGCATTGCGAGAAGCAACAGGGTCATCTCCATTTAGAATGGCAACCAGCATAACAATACACCCTTGAATTCTGCCCATCCGCCGCCTAACTGCTATGAGATCTGAGAGATCTAACAATAGCCCCACGGCTTCCCTCCGCTCGTCCACATCCCGTGTCAAAGACTTCACCAGCATTGACAAATATCCAGCATCTGCCATCTTCTCCTGTAATACCTCACTTAATTAGATAGATAACAAGTTTGCAAGTTTTATATTCCAATCCGAAAGTCTATGGAAATCGAACAGAACAGTAGCTTAATATATGACGTACCTTGTTGTCAGGACCTTCCAAAGCCAGTCTTCTTAGCACATGAATTGTAGCTAACCTGTTGTCCGGCTTGCTTGAGCCTAAACGATTAAACAAAATTGTGATGATTCCTTCATCAACGATCAATTCATTAGTTACATTCCCATTCCCAATCAACTCATTCAATCCCAGAACCGCATATCTAAATTCCTCATCATTACCACACTTAAGTTTCAACGCAACCTCAACAATATCAAGAGTAACCATCTCCTCAATTATTTCTCCCTCCACCTTCAACTCACTAACAAATTCTGATCCCCGGCTTGAAGTTGGACTCGAATTGGAACTAAACCTCGCATTCATCAAGTCTTTATGTAGCTCCCCAATCTTTTCTTTAAAATCTGTAGATTGTTCAAGACAAGCAAAGAGCAGAAGGCCTATCGACCACCCAAGATTATGAATGACTTCCTCAACATGCTTGACTGATGTACTTGAGTTAGGACTTTGTATTAGGGACTTTGAGCGTTTAAGCTCTCCCTCAAGGGATTCCACAGCCTTTCGGATTGTTGGCCTTTCAATGAAATTATCATTGTCCCGTAGGTCGCTGAGAATTGGAGAAAATTTTTCAACAAGCAGAGCAAATTGAGCGAAAGTCTCTCTTTCCGTATCCGAGTCTTTTGACATTGAGACAACCTCGTCGGCCAACGCTATTAGCTCCAAAGTGAGCTCTGAAAAGCTTCTACCATCAATAATTTCCATTCCTTTATGTAGCAGATGAGGAAAAACTGACCAAAAGGATATGACGGTTTAGATATTAAATAAGAAAAAGTCTGTTTGCGTGAACAAAACAGAGAAAAGCAAAGAAGAAGAAGAAGAAGAAATTAACGCAAGGACAAAGTTTGCGAAGAAAACAAAGGGAAGTGAGAGACGGAGGAGAGTCAGACAGAGAGAAGGATCTAAGAACAAGAAGAAATTACACAGAAGGAAAAGAACATATAAAGAGCGTATATATGGACAAAGAACGGGTAGTATGAAACGCAGGGATAGAAACAATCAGATACCCAACGAGACACAGAGGAGAGAGAGAGAAAAGAAAGTATACGAAGCAACTGAACCTGCAGAGCAAATGCAAGAACGACCGTGTGACTGACTGACTGACTTGAGACTCCGAAAACTGTATATAGCCCTCTACGTATTAGACCCGAAAACAGAAGAAAAGAATCAAATCAAAGCCAAAGCAAATACCAAGACCAGTACTCGTTCTCGTTCTCGTTCTTGTTCCTATTCTTGTTCTCGTTGAGTCAGAGAGATATGAATAGAGAGAGAGAGAGAGAGAGATGTAGCAGCGTTGAGGGGGGTGGTTGGAGTTTTGCAGTTTGTAAACATATGGAGAAGGATATATGGCGAGTCAATGTCACACTCGGCTCTGACCGTTACGTTAACACGTATAATAATACTAATAAAAAATCTTCTTCTTCTTCGTCCTCTTCTTCAGCCATTTCAACGAGGGACGACGAAGTCAAACTCTGCGTTCCTCCCTCTCTCTCTCTCTCTCTCTATACTCTATTTCCCTTGGCCCTCTGTTCTTTTTATCGTTTCCCCTGGCATGTTCATATTCAAAGAAGCTCGATGCCGGTTGGTTTTGAAAAAAATTGTTAAATTTTAAAAATAACCTGACGACGATTTAGGTGATATTTGAATTTTATTAATGTGTATAAAAAATATAATATTAAATTATATTAGTATGTATAGAAGAATATTAAGGGTATAAATATAATATTAAATAAATTCAAAAAATATATTTTATTACAAAAAGTTAAATTATTTACTTATTTTCCAAGGCAAAACGTTCACCATGCACTTCTAGAGCTGTGACGCTTCTTTCTTGGAAAAGTTTATCCGGGAAAATATTTGCATGTTTGAAACGATTAAAGATAGATTTATAAACGTGCACAAATTGTTTTTCATATAGAGATAAAAAAATATCTGTCATGAGCTAATCCCTAATAGCAATAAATAGATTCGATTATTCCTACCCCATATCAGATTCAAATGTAAATTGGCTTCGACCCTCAGGAAGTTACTATAAGACATTATTGTCTTGTCTTCGGTTATTATTGTTATACAACTTATTTTCTAGAGTTCGATTCTCAGCATGTTACAAAAAAAAAATTTAAAATGAAGAGGGGAGAGAAATAATAATAAGAGATAAAAGATTTTAAGTTGTTCGGTTTAGAAGACATATATTCACTGTAAAAGCTCATTATGACTGTATTTTGTATATAAATGCATACAGAGTACAAGTTAAAAGTCTCTATTTACAGAGACAATACAAAACATGATAGAAAAATATTCCTACATTTAAACTTAGATCTCTACATATAAACTTGGATATTTGAAATTGGATAACGATATCATATTTAAACTTGATATCGTGATAACAACAATATCATATCAAATCTTATTAATTTGATTATAATATTATTTCTAATGCTTACTTAAGATTCACATGTTATATTTATCTGCGTTATAATTGCATAGTGCACAAAAAATTATAAAGAATTGTAATAGTAGAAAAAAGTGAACCACACGTATGATAAGTTTGGAGGTATTTGATTGTGTTGCAAGTACGGTAACATTTTGGTACTTAATCAATCAATAACATAACGACCCATGGCCATGGAAATGAGTATATAAGTAATAAATTCATACAAGTAAGACTTCCAAGGCACATAACATCTTGATAGAAACTATACATTATAATCTCGCTGTTCTAACGCCTAAATCTCAAGAGAAAATTTAAGAAAAGAAGAGTACTAATTGCGAACTAATATCTGTTATCCTGTATGTAACGCTACTGATCAGAAGAGAGGAAGTTGGGTCGCTTGAATTCAGTAAGCAGCCAAACCAGTTACGCTTCGCCAACGTCTTCCTCTCATGTACTTCTGCCACGTACCACCAAAGGTAGCAAGTGGCAATCTCTCTGTCTCTCTCGCTCTCTCTTGGTCTTGCTCTCTGGTTTTAGACATTTCTGTTCTCTGACTCTCACTCTCTTGTGTGTTTCTTTGCGTGTGAGAATGAACCCTCACAGCCTGCTTGCTTCGGCCCGGCCGCCATTAACATTGGCTTGGCCTTCATAGTTCTCTCCCTCTTTTCCGTCTTAAAGAAACAGCCTTCCACCGCTCCCATATACTATGCTCGTAGTCTCGCGAGACGCCACTATGTTCACTTCGATGACTCTCTCACTTTCCGTCGCTTCCTCCCTTCGGTGTCATGGATTTCACGCGCTTTTCGCGTCACAGAAGATGAAATCCTCGAAACCAGCGGCCTCGGCGCTCTTGTCAATATCAGACTCTTTAAATTTGGGTCCGTCTTTAAGTTCCTCTCCTTCTTCATGTGAACTCTCAGTTAGTACTGCATGGTTGTTATTAGGATATTACGATGGTAGTGGGTATGTTACGGGTTGAAGTTTGTATTACATTAATATTAAGATACCGTCGTTATAGTGCTTGCCATTATTGTGTACTTATTGGGATTACGGTGATATTGTGTTATACATAACCTAATGACTACAGGGGCTTCCTAGTTAAGGATGAAACCACAATGACCCATATTTATTGAAAGGAATTGAACCGAAATTCTAGTCCGGGAAATTCCATTTTGCACAGAACACAAGGCTCTTGGCTGTTGTGTCGATCACTTCTTCTCTAAACATCATCCATATACTTACCATTCTCATCAAATGGTATATGATGGAAGAGATGTTTAGGTGTTATTGGTAAGGTTTGAACAGTTGAGACTGCTAATTCTTAAAATGTCCTCATTGCAAGGGGTGTCACCTTTGAATTGAGTAGTGATTGGTTAGGTCACAATTTGTCTTCACTATTCCATGAGCTCTATATCTCCCTTATTGCAGATCTCTGGTTTCCATCAATGATCGTCACTAATTTATTTATACTTAACCATAGTTTTGTCAATGCATATGAGGCTAAAAGGATTTCTCAACTTCTGAGTAACAATGATCGATGGATACAGCCATTGTTTGTTTCGTGGAAACAATACATAAATTGTTTTGGATGTAGTTGGAGACCCTTACAGCCCTTCACAGTGTAAATAGCAGTTAATGTTTTTTATGAGAAAACAATTGGCTTGGAGGCGTATGCGAGAGACTTTTTAACCTTAACTTTCATGTGCTCTCCTCCCTTATTATGAGCGCACACTGCTGGACAATGAGTGCCAGCTGGAAGAGCGAAGAGAAAGGGGGAGCGCGTTAACTTACGTCATAGGGGTAGCGGCATATTGTACTAGATCCGTAACCTATAGCATCATGAGTAGAGCTAGCAGTAGCTTATCTAGGATACCTTCATTATGGATTAACTAGCACAAGTAGCTGCTACAGTAGCTTATCTAGGATACCCCAGTAGTTGCATGAGAGCTTTCTCTATTTAAGAATAAAACATTGAAACGTATTTGGGTCCCTTAGAATATGCCACAATGTTTTACTAATTTTGTACTTCAATTCGAGCCTTTTAGATGAAATGAAAGAAGTGACTACAAGCTTAAATTGATGGTAACACAAAAAATGGTGCAGTGTCTCACGATGAACATCAATGTTGTAATTAGTGTGTCTGCTTGAATTTTGCAAGACGATTCCGTCTTTTAAAATTCCCTTTTATAGAGTTCTGTGAATATTCTAATTATCATATGCCCACATGAGATATCCTTCCTTTAGTTTTATCTTTTTACCGTGGACACCTCTGACAGATATTGCAAAATGCAGGGACAGGCAGAATCTATTGCAAGAAAGATAGAGGACTTGAGAGAGAGGCCCACGGCTATGAAAACTAAGAGAGAACAGTTGCTCTTGGATGCATTCGGAGAAGATGCTGTGAAGATATCCTTGGAAGAGGATAGGCTTTAAGTATTTTGTGAAAAGATACGCCAGCTCCAGCACGAGATTGTAATTAAGCAAAAGGTAATTATGTTCATGGTAAATTTACTCCAGCAATGGTGACGTGGGAATTGTAATTGGTCTGAACATTTGTGTAGTGGTTGCTTCAATTTCTTTTTTCATATGGGATTTTGAGCTCTTCTTTTTACCGTGAAACTACTAGGAAAACATATTTGTTATGTACTGTTGAGCTAGATACTCAACTCTTGTTACACAACTTACCTAGGTTGTCAACTTTTCTGTTTGATCCATCGGGGATTTGCATGTCATCTCAAATTCTTTTTGCCACACCTACACGATCAAGTGTTCTGCATGAATTAGTATTGAAACTTTGCCCTCGCTATGTATTTCCATTTTCTTTTATTTCTTTCTTTTCCCCCTTAAAAAATTTAACTTCATTGCCAACATCCTTTGCTTAACTTATGTTCAGCCGAAAGTCCCTCCAGGTCTAGCATCAATTGATTTGGCCTTGCATGCTGGATCTGAAATCACTAACTGTCATTCTCCGGGTCCTTTCTAGCTTTGGTGGCTGAATCAATAGTTGATCTTTCAGTAACAGGAGAGTTTAGAAAATTCGAATGGATCCATAATCAATTATCTTAAACAGTTGGAGGATGTCTCTTTATAGCCATATTGAAAATACTCATGCAAGTTGCTTAGTATACCTCCGAGGTCTAGAGGCAACGGAGATAGTTTTGGGACGATTTACATTTTTTACTTTTCTGAATGTACATTGGATTCACATGTCCTAAGTCCTTCCATTTTTATAGGAGTTACTTGTTGCCTTTGTTATATTCAAGACTCGTCGTTGTGCTGCACTAGCTGCCCAATCTCAGCAGCACTCACATCCACTTCTATGGATTACTGAAATGGCTCTAGAACCAAAGGATGTATCCTGGAGGAATTTGACGATTCCCTATAAAATACTGCTGCTTTAAAATTGGGGTTGTTCTTTTGGCATCGCTTCTTACAATATTTTTTGCTATCCCAGTCACTGCAGTTCAAGGAATTGCCAAATTTGAGAAACTAAGGAAATGGTTTCCTCCAGCCGTGGCTATACAGTTGATGTAAGGACTCTGTTCTTGCTCTGCTCCTTTTTAAAAGACAGTTGATGTAAGAACTCTTTTTTTGCTTGCTTCTGCTGGGGATAATTTTGAAGAATCTTATGTGCTTATATATAAGACCTCACTCCTTTCTGTAGACAAATAACTTGATAAGTACTGTGGAATTTTCATGCTTCACTATGTGAATGACCAAACAAGATCAGAATCTAATCAGAACAGTTCGCGAACCTTTGAGAAATTTATTAGGAGTTGATGCAAATATCAGGGATACGTCTCTGTTGCTTGACACAAAACAGAGGTCCATTGGAAAACTTTAAGATTGACCTTTTCATTCAATTTTGGAAGTTTTTTTTTCAGCTTTTGCGCTAATTTTATTTTTAAACTACTTGGATCTCATTGCCATGTATTTTATATGGAAATTGGCACAAGTATAGCTGAGGAGAATTCTTGAACGTTTCATTTGGTGCTGACCTGATGAGAAAAAAAAACTATTGCTTCAAGATGAGCCGGTATTTATGAACTACTTTATTCTCTCATACACATCACTCTCGTGCATGTGCAAACACTTTCTGTCTCTTGCAAGCCGTCTTTTTTTTTTTTTTTCAATTACTCAACTTCTCCTAATAGTTTCCCTCTTTACTTAAAACTCTCTACTCCCTCATGTTTTGATCTATTGAACTTTTTTTCCTTTTATATCCAATCTGCTATTCCACTTTCCTTGTCAACCCTCTTTTTTCTCCAGTACATTATGTCTTCCTGTAGTTATTGACATGCTAGGGAAATTGAAGAAAAGTGAAAAGAGATAAAAAATATGGCATCTCATTCTTGTAAACATTAGCATAAACTACAAGTATTACTGATTTGGTTGGCATCCCATTTCCTTTCATATTTAGATATGAAATTTTCATTTGGGTATGAGTGTGGGATTTAATTATATTTGCTTCCTTTGGAATTGAATAAATACCCTTTGGCTCTTCTAACACATAAATTATTTGTCATACCAGGATTAAGCTCTATCTTGACAGGGTATCTTCCTAGTGTCATTCTCAAAGGTTTTATATACATTGTCCCCCCCTATGCAATGTTTGGGATGGCTAAATTAGCAGGTTGTGTTTCAAAGAGCAAGGAAGAGATCAAATCCTGCAACATGGTTTTCTACTTTCTTGTGGGAAATGTTTTCTTCTTGAGCGTGTTATCAGGGTCCTTACTTGATGAAATTGGAGAATCTTTTACCCACCCCTAGGTTTTTCCTAGTCATCTTGCTAGTGCTGTCTCTGCTCAAGTAAGCTTGGTTAAACTTCATTTGTGTTGTTGGCATATAATAAAACTTTTCCTTTCATCACTTCCGAAACTGTGATACGAAGGGAGTATCTAACATGAACAAACAGCTAAGGATTTCCAAATTTTCTTCACAACTGTATTGATATACTTTTATAACAGAATTATTCATATAGGCATTTCAGCTAGTATGTTGTGTTTCAGGCAGATTTCTTCATGGCATACATCTTAACAGATGGGCTTTCAGGGTTTTTCTTTGGAGATTCTTCAGCCTGGCTTACTCTTTTGGGATGTTATAAAATCACGTACAGTTGGCCGTGGAGGGGAGAAAAATCCTTATCTTTATTCACTTCCCTACTTTAGAATAATTCCCACTGTCTGCTTGTCAGTACTGATGGGTACAGTATATGCAGTTGTCGCACCATTGCTGCTCCCATTTATTATTGGCTACTTCTGTCTAGGCTACATTGTTTTTGTCAATCAGGTTGGATTTCTTACCTTCCTCATATCTATCACGTGTATTATATTTACATCTAACCAGCGGCTTCTGTTGACTAGTGTTTCACCTCTGGCTTTATTATAATTCTAACTGTGTCAAGTTGATTTCCAAACCTAAGGGAACATTGATGAGGAAAGAAAGGAAGGAGGGAGATTTCGTTAAAAAAAGGAAGGAATGAGATTTTGTTAACTTTTATCTTAGTCTTTCACACTTCATCTGAACTTGCTCAGTGATAGTAAACATCCTTTAGGCCCGTTTATTCTGCAGTGGATTATCTACCAGCTCATAAAAGGGGGAAAAAAACATTAATCTACCATAAGATGAAAAATGAAGTCAAGATATTGCTCTTTTTGGTACTTATAACCAATATGTTCTTGTTCATGAAAAAAAAAAATTCATCAAGGCAAATGCACGTATTTCTGCTACATGCATGAGTTATATCCTAAATTTTCTTAACTCGAAATATATATTTACCTATTAAGCAATAGGATTCTCTTTCTGTGACAAGGGCAATTATGGTCTTTTAAATTTCAGGTGCCACTCTCGTATATTTTGTTACTGTTTTTTTTTAAATTTACTTCACTCCTTGTTCTGCGTACTGTAAGAACATAAAAAATAACTGTTTTCTCCTTTATGTTACTGACATTTTGTTGTCAAAAATTCTGCTTAAACATTCCATGACACAATTCCAATTGTTTGCTACAGTAATAGAATATCGTACAGAGTTCTTTGTTATGTAATAATCATTTTAGTTTGAGCTCAGTCGATCTTTTTCCGCCCTTCCATATATGGAACTGCTAATCCCTGTTTTCCGTCGTTGCAAATTCATGATCGTATACACCTAGAAAGGCTATAAGTTTCTGTTATTAACAATGTTATCTCCAACTTCTGAATTTTTAAAAGATGGATAATAATGAAAACTTTTGCAGATTAAAGATGTGTACGAAACCGTGTATGAGACATGCAGACAATACTGGCCATACGTTCATTTTTATATTCTCATTACAATAGCTCTAATGTAAATTACCATTATTGGTATTTTTGGACTGAAGTCGAAGCCAGATGCATCCATATCAACAGTTCCACTACTCTTGTTTACTCTGATGTTTAATGAGTACTGCAAGAAACGGTTTCTTCCTACTTTCCAGCGTTACTCTATCCAGGTATATCACTTATAATGCTTATCCCACACCACTTGGCCGAGAATTCATTATTGTTATTTGTGGTTCCTTCTAATCTAAGCTTTTCATGTCAGTAGTATGGATTTTGTCCATCTACCTCCAGCAATAACTTGGCAAAAATTGCATAGTCTCCTAAATCTTAATTGCCATTGAGAGAGCATAATTTCCTCTCCTTTAGGTGTATCTTAAATTTTGCACCTTGTGCGTCAATTAAACTGCTCAAGATGTTGTACACTGATTTTTCCTGATCCTGAAAGGAATGTGGCTTATTCCTTAATGAAGAAATGATTGCATAGTATATATCAGTGATATGGTACACTCGTGAGGTTTAGGGCCATAACTTGATCATATGGATTTGTTCTTTGTCAGAATGCTGTTGAAAACGATGAGCTTGATGAGAAGAGCGGTCAGATAGAAGATAACTATGAAAATGAGGTCAATGCATATCGCTCACCTTGTTTGCAGCCTGTAAACTTCCTGGAATCAGAATCAAGCATGACACATCCATTGGTTTCTTAAAGAAGTGGATTTCGAAGAGAGGAAAAGTGCTAAAAACTGGAAAGGTGCTTTGGCATCCTTGTCGTCTTAGTTCTCACTCGTTTATTTAGTCTCTGTTCTTCTGAACTACTCAGTACTTGGGCAAATTCTTCTCTACAAGATGTTGACTTATTGGATCACCCAATATTTGTGTAGGATCTAGTTCTCTGTCCTTGAAACCAACAAGCAATTCCACACTAATATTCCTCTGTACATTAGTGCTTATTGAAATAAGTGAGAGTACTAAAACATTGCCTACAACTTTGTCCTAACAAGTTTTGCAGAAAACTGCAGACACTACAAAAAAAGGCCTTTAGCGGCGGTTGTTAAAAATGCCGCTAAAGGGTGTCTTTCACAGTATCTGTGTACAACCGCTACTATAGACAAACTGCTGCTATAAGTACCCTTTAGCGACGTTTTTTTTAAAACGTTGTTAATCACTTAAACCTATAGCAGCGGTCACATTGACAGCCGCTATCTCTAACGCCTTTAGAGGCATTTTTCCACAAACGCCGCTAAGGATGAAATGTTTAGCAGCATTTTTTCAAAAAATGTCGCTAAAGGCTGAAGCTATAGCGACGGTCACGGTATAATTGCTAGCAACATTTAAAAAAAAAAAACGCTGGTAAAGGGTTGGTATCTATAGCTACAAACGCCATGGTCACATAAATGACAAGGAGTCAACCAAAAAAAGGAAGGTTCCACTTCCTAGCCAAGGTCATATTTGCATAGCTTGGGAGGACCTCCTAGAACAAGCATGGTCTATCCTTGACATTGGACATAATCTCGTTAAACACCTCCACCAATTTGCGTTTCACCTCCACCAACTTGCGTTTCCTTCTTTGATACATTCTTTTTTTGTGCTCCCTCCGAATCACATAGACGGCGGAAGCAAGGGTGAGTTTCCCAACTCGAGCATACAAGGATGTGCCTTTCAGACAGTGAGCAGCCCATGAGATCCTATCTCTCCAGCTCCCTCTGGTCACGGGGGAAGCCACACCTGTCACATAAAAGAATCCAAAGTCTCCTCGAGAAAGGGCAATAAAAAAATAGGTGGTTACAGTCTTCGGCGTTAGCATCACATAGGGTACATTAGACCTCAATAACTATCCCAAAATTCTTCAACTGATTATGCGTGTAGAGCTTCTCACGAATAGCTAACCATAAAATGAATGAGAACCTCGGTATATTTTCTTTGAACCACAACAGATGGTACCACTCCACAGGTTGCTGAGGTGTTCTAAAAATCTGCAAGGCGCATGCGACAGTAAAACAACCACTAGATGAGGGAGACCATCTAACAAGATCATCTCTAGATTGGCACGACTGAAAATTGGGAGGAGTTTCAGTAGCCACATCAAGCCAAAATAATGGAGGTCTGTTTGAAGACCAACACCATTGGTTACCATTAATGACATCTGCAACTCTAGCATTGATGCCAAGTTCAGAATTGAGGATAGATGCCCAGGAGATTTGCCGGGAAAGGGGTCCAGGGGTATGCCAGTTGTCAAACCATATGGAGGTGGCAGCCCCATTTCCAATCACACTTTTAAAATTATCTCTCAGCGTTAAGATTTTTCGCCAGCACCAAGTTCTATTTCCAGGGATCTTGATGTCTCATAAAAACCTGTCACGAATCAGGTTCGCCTTAATCCACTTTGACCGCACCGAATCGCCATCATCAGTGAGGATGTGCCATAAATGTAGAAAGAACTAGAAAGAAAAGGTGACAGCTCGGTGTAAGCTGTACTATGGAACATTTGACATTAACTTAATTCTGTTTTCAATTGCCAACATATTAATGTAGGAAAAGAACGAGAAGTGAAAGATCCAAAAAAACTCATGTTTGCCCACTGAAAATTCCACAAAACGAAACATTGTGCTCATGATCACCAAACGTGACTTCTTAAACAAGAAGAGAAATGGAGAGAAAATCAGTCACGAATTTCCCTTATCATATTGCATTAGGGTTGTAGAGAAGAAAGCTAAATCATATCTGTTTGGCCTACGATGTGTATGGGGAACCGAAAAAATACAATTAAAAAAAAGAGAGAATGTCCGTATGTTGCCAGCCTGTTAGGACGATATATATTTTGGTGTAGCTAGAATGAAATCCTGATTAGCTTTCAGCGGGAAAAAGCGTCTGGCAAAGATGTGCATGGGAGGTGATCGATGATTCATTGCTTCATGAGCATAGCTTTTGCGCAGGGGAAATATGTCGTGTTATAAGTTAATGCATGATCTTTGCCTTCTTTGACACCTAAAATGGTATTGGAAAACACGACACGAGTACGAGTACTTGAATCCCACATCTAATTGTAAACAGTGGTTGATATAACATAACATGACTTTTTAGTGCTATGTTTGGATGGTCAAAATATTTTTTTGTCGATTTTTTTAATTAAAGGTAGTGTAAATTTTATTAGTGTTTGGGAAAAAATTGTTATGTTTGTGAAAAATGTGTTGGAATTTGTAAAAAGCAGTTGAAATTTGTGAAAAAATGGTCACAAATTAAAACTTTGTGATGTGCTTTCCTCCTTAGAATTCCAAGTGGCCCTCCTTAGAATTCCAAGTGGCAGGAGAAATGGCCCAGCATGGGTGGATGATAATAGTTGGTTGTAGAAGTGGAAGCTATGCAATTAGGGGAAGCATTAAGGAACACCAGCTTCTAGTAGTTTGATAGTAGACATACATCCATTATAACAGCAGCATCATATGAATAATACAAATAAATAACCATGATCTTCTACTTCGACCCAATCTTCATTCTGTTCACTTTATTATCGACAACATGAATAGTAACCTAATCCTTTTGTACTTCTAAGGAATAGGTTTCTTGATGATTGGCTCAGGAATTGGAAAAGGGGGCAGAAGTGGCTTCTTGAGAATTGGAATTGGAGGGGGAAGTGGTTTCTCGAAAATGGGTAGTGGCTTTTTGAAGACCGGAATTGGAGGCAAAGGCTTCTTGAAGAATGGGAGAGGTTCCTTTGGTGGAAGCGGTTTCTTTAAAAATGGAATAGGGGGCGGAAGGGGCTTCTTGAAGAATGGGAGAGGTTCCTTTGGTGGGAGCGGTTTCTTTAAAAATGGAATAGGGGGCGGAAGGGGCTTCTTGAAGAATGGGAGAGGTTCCTTTGGTGGGAGCGGTTTCTTTAAAAATGGAATAGGTGGTGGAAGGGGCTTCTTGAAGAATGGGAGAGGTTCCTTTGGTGGGAGCGGTTTCTTTAAAACTGGAATAGGTGGTGGAAGGGGCTTCTTGAAGAATGGGAGAGGTTCCTTTGGTGGAAGTGGTTTCTTTAAAACTGGAATAGGTGGTGGAAGTGGCTTCTTGAAAATTGGAACTTTTGGTGGAAGAAATGGCTTTTTAAAGTCTGGAGTAGGAGGTAGAAGTGGCTTTTTGAAAGCTGGAATTGGAGGAAGCGGCTTCTTAAATGGAAACGGCTTCTTAAAAATTGGGATTTTCGGTGGAAATGGCTTTTTGACAATGGGAATTGGTGGTAGAAGTGGCTTCTTTAAAACTGGAATTGGTGGAAGCGGTTTCTTGAAAATAGGAACTTTTGGTGGAACTGGAAATGGCTTCTTGACAATTGGAATTGGATGAGGTAGCTTCTTCAGAGGTGGAAATATTGGTTTCTTAAATGGTGGAAATGGTTTCTTGAATTTCTCTTCTTGGTCGAGATCAGCTGTCACTTTCAACTCTTCAGTTAATTGAGACTTCCCAGCATTGGTTACACCGAGCTCTGCACAAAAAAAGTGAAAGATCAGGGGTGAGAGTCATTGAAAATTATTTCGTGGAACAGAAGAGGAATGACGCATATATATACAAGGTTATTAAAGCAAATGTCAATGTTTATAAACATCAGGTGAGTACTATACAATAGGCATCTGCTGTACCTGAAGTGGCGTCGCCATTGCAGCTCACAGCTAGAAAAAAGAACACCAAGAAGCCCAGAAGAGTCCCTGGGCAAGCAGATTTCGTCCGCATAGTGAACCTTCCTTGTACCACCCTAGCTATGCTAGGACAAAGGAACTGATCAACCAGGACACAGATGGTACCTTTAAGATCAGCTTCTGCTATCAAGTTTACAATTTTTGTTTCGAGGCTTGAGTGACATTGAGACCCTTAGACCTTCTTATATTAGTGTACTTAGCTAGTGAAGACAAAGCTGATTACGCGGTGGTTCACCTACGCTGCAGTTATTAAAGGCTCATGCATGATTCGAATATATCGACCAGATACGTGAAGGGGAAAATGCAATGACTGAGGTCGCCGACTTTGCTGCTCAGATGCCATTTTCTTCATTGAATGAGCATCGATCCCCAACCATATATGTTCAGCCAAGCTGCATAGGGCAAGGTTTATTAATTCTCACTTCCGGTCTACTTCTTTAGGCGACGTACACTTAGTCAGTTAGTTGCATTAATGGCACTTTAAATTACATGCTATGGACCATATATATATTGCTTTCGCCAGATCAGATGGTGAAGATAATTAATGGAAAATGATTAATTAATGAGGCGTCGTACCTAGAAAACAAATGGACTCAGATCTCTCTCACATACATCGATCGCCATTTCAAGTGACGTTAATTATGTCATCATCTATATTAATACTCCTCTCACCGCTACACGTCCACTCCTATGAATTTTCTTGCATATCAGGTCATTTGTACAATGCAAACATCATCATGTGCATGCACGAGGAAGATTTCCTAAGTGGGGCCTATTGCATCATGCCATGGTCCCAGTACGTAGGAGCCAGACCTAAGTGAACGGCATAAGAAATATATCGGGCTTATGATTATAATATCAGATGAATATAAGCTCCAACAAGTTGATGATATCCATCTGTATCGGACAAACCTTGAAGAGATTCATAACATCATTCCTATCAAATTATCGACTGAAATAAACTACATATATATCAGGAATCGTATTATATTACAGTAGTATTGATCATGCCAACTAAGAGTACGTCGGAGCAGTATGTGATACGCCGGCGATCTTGTGAAGAGTATAGGCTGTAATCATATGAGCTGCAAACAGGTGCATGCGTAGGGCCTAATAATTTAAGCTTACAGCGCCGCCCAATGAAATCGTATGACTTTGTACTGAGGATGGTGACCATATATATATATATATGCCGAAGAAACTGTTGACATTATACTTTCTCTGCAAGGTCATCATCAAGGAAGACATTTGTTGCACGTACCCATCTAAAAACCTACTAGTCCTGGACAGCTGCAAATGAATTAATGATCTTCTATATGTATGACAAGCAACGTCCCATTACTGCAAGAGGTTTATTGCAACTTTTATATGTTCAATCAAATTAATCCATATATTAAGAAGAAAATTAACGTACGTGGACTACACCCTACCTGCATCCTACATATTTTTAAAATATGACAGAAGAACCTGGAGCACTATAGCCTCACAAAATGATGAGTGAGCTGATATATATATTGATTAGCAAGTTTAGGAAATGGAAGGTTGCTTAGGTTTCGAGGAAGTGTAATAGTTTGGCACACTCTCTAGCTGAGTGGGCTTCTCGCTTTGGTTTTGTTGGTTTTTTTATAGTTCTGTTATTCCCGAGTATATCCGAAACTGTGACATTCATCTTTGCGTTTTGTTAATTTTTAAATTTGGTTATGAAATCTTACTTAGCAAAAAAAAGTAGCAAGAGCGGAACATGTTATGATCATTACATTAGGAGGGTTGAGACGAGGAGTAGTAGAGGACTAAGAAATAGTGTATGTGTCAAAAAAACATGTGGATAAAATTTTTATGTTCCAGGGCATGCTTGATCATATTTGATCGACAAAAACTTCAAATAATGATTCGAGAAAAACAGCTGAGTACTTTTGAACATGTTATTAAATTTCTCAAAGTTGGGAATTTAGTAGGATCTTCTACGGACTCTACTAGGAACAACTAGTCCTCCCGGCCCCAGCCATAATAAACATGAACTAGATGGCATAGGTGCTAATCTGGCCCTAAACGCTATGTTCCGATAAAGCAGCTTGTTAGATCGACTCTGTGTCATCGGAGAAGGTTCGTATGTATATAAAAATTATTTATATACTCGATCAGTATCCTTTTGCTGGAAACCACCTCTATGTACCCCTCTTTCGCTAGTACTGGCGTGGACGCTCTTCTGGGGAAACTGGATCGTACTGAATCTACTGATGCTCGATCGGTCACCTCATCACCCAATGAATAGAATTACCGTCCACTGAGTGGACTCGGGTTAGGAATATGGACCTTTAGGTCCGATTATGTACTGCCCTTGAGGCCGTTTGAGTAGCCGTAGGTTTGAGGCCTTTAATTAAGGCCTGGTTGTTTGTGGCGCTTTCGGCCTTAATTAAAGGAATAGGTACGACTGTACGAGGTCAGATCTAATATTGGCTGATCGATCGATGGAGTCTGTACCCTCTCTTGTGTTCTATTTGAATTCTCAGGTTTTGAGTTGATTGCTCTCCTACAATCTAGACATTCGAGAAGAGTCTCAATGGCACATTGCATATCTTCCGCAAATTAATGTGTTCTTTGTCTTCTATTCATCTTCATCTTTTAAGGACCCGTTTTTGCTTGGGAGATCTTTTGGGTACTACAAATTAATAATACAGCTTTCAGAGGAGAAAAAGGTCTTAAGAAATGCATGGCCGGGACTCCCATGGTTCATAGGTCTTACTGTAAGACATGTGTAAGGTGAAATATTTTGCTTTCCCAACCAAAATATCAGTTTAATTTTATGCATTTGGTGCCCAAACCAAAACGACCATCATCGATGCTACTCTTTGGAATATGGAGTATTAGCAACAGGCTAGGAGTAATCCTGCTAAAAAGTGATGTAACATGATCATCGAATGTATTTTAAATTTCACGGATTAAGGCAGTGTTTGTATATATAAAGTTGTATGTATGATCATTAAGACCTCACTTTGACCCAAGATAAATTTTATTGGCCTATTAGCTAAGACTCGATGAATAAAACCTTGATCGCGCGCAAAAATGAAATTATTGGCAATTTTGGTAGGCATAATTCACTTTCTAATTACAAATAGCGGCCATAAATTACTAACAATATGACCATATATAATTGTTTGTACAGTACAGATACATCACACTCGTTCTCTCTTTCCACTCTTAATTGTTCTCACTTTATTACAGCAGGGAAACTAAAGCAGCCATTAATGCCTCTAAGGAATAGGTTTCTTGATGATTGGTTTGTCAACTGGAAAAGGGGGAAGAAGTGACTTCTTTAGAATTGGAATGGGAGGGGAAGTGGTTTCTTGACAATGGGCAGATGCGGAGGAATTGGTTTTTTGAAAACTGGAATTGGAGGCTATCCAAAAGTCATCGAACTTGCTTTACAGGCATACGCTGGCATGCCTACGCACCTACTCCGAAAACAGAAAACTGTTTTCGGAAATAATATCCGAACGCACTCCCGGCTTCTTGAAAAATGGTTTCTTAGGGGGGAGTGGTTTCTTAAAAACAGGGACTGGTGGAATAATTGGCTTCTCAAAATCTGGAACGGGTGGTTGAAGTGGCTTTTTGAAAACTGGGATTGGTGGTGGCAATGGCTTCTTCAAAACCGGAATCGGAGGTGGAAGTGGCTTCTTGAAAATTGGAAGCTTTGGAGGAAGTGGCTTCTTAAAACATGGAATTGAGGGTGGAAGTAGCTTTTTAAAAAGTGATGCAGGCGGTGGAAATTGTTAGTCTTATATATCTGTTGGGCCACATCTTTTCATTGCCAAGTGGTTTTGGGATGAAACTTGACATAGTATCATAACAAATTATTTATGGGTTTAGCCCACTTGTTTGTGTTCCTCATTGTTGTTCACGTGCATGGATCATGTTCATTCGGCCTACACGTGAGTGAGAGTGTTAGAGTCTCATATATCTGTTGGGTTACATCTTCTGATTGGCAATTGGTTTTTGGATGAAACTTGACATGGTATCGGAGCCAAGGTCCCAAGTTCGAGACCTGACTTCGCACTCTACCACTCATCCCAAAAGCTTAAGCTGATAGGAAGAGGAAGATTTTATTATTTAAATTATATTCTCTAACAGAAATGATTTTCTTGAATGGTGGAATTAAAGGTTTCTTGAATGGTGGAACTACTGGTTTCTTGAATGGTGGAAAAGGTTTCTTGAATTTCTTTTCTTGATCGAGATCTGCAGCCACTTTAAACTCTTCATTTTGAGGCTTTCCATCATTGGTTACACCAAGCCCTGCACAAAAGAAGTGCACAACATCTGCTGGATCAGCCATTCGAAATAAAAATGATGGATGCATGGAGCAGTGGTAATGATATCATATATATGCAGGAATTCTGAAATCAAATATCATGCGGCTACTCCTTCCAAGCATCTGCGAGCCTTGTTTCAGATGCCAAGACCATTGAAAAACTGGCAACTCGTGGCTGCAACTTGAAAATGTTTAGAAAAAACACATGGGAAGCAAACAAAACAGCTAACATCCTTGTTGTGTAATAAGAAACCTAATGTACCTGAAGTAGTCTCGCCATAGCAGCTCACTGCAAGCAAGAAGCATACCAAGAAGCTCAGAAAAGCCCCTTGAAAAATGGCCGTAGTCCACATAGTGCACCCTCCTATACCACTCTCTTGTAGCTCAAGAGTCCACGCTAGAAGCTCTTGCTGCACCAATTACGGGCTTTTACGGTATGACATTAGGGACCATTTGGTTAAGGAGAAAGCTGGATAGTGACAGTACCCGCCGAATTTGTAGCTCAGATGCCATTTTTCTGCATTGAATGAGCTTCCCCCTAACCACGTGCGTTCTAGCTTGTGTTGATTGTCTTCTTTTCGATCGCCTTTATTGTCCGTAAATTTGTTCCCTGCCAAGTAAAGATCAGAAAGGTATAACTTTGACATTGTCTTGTACCAGTTGAGGCATGCACAGCTGCGGTTTACTTGAGAATCGAGATGGTACGTCATGGAGGCTTCATTAATATAAGATACTGTCAGGCTTCAATGAGGCTTCAGACAAAAATAATAATTAAACAAAAAAAATTGAAAAGATTTACTGAACTAGAAAAAATATAAACTATTTTTTTCAAATATTTAATAATTTAAATAATAGCACGTTTGAGATAAATAATAGATGTTAATTTTTTTTTTTTTTAAATCGGGGGTGGATTTTTAAGGAAACAAGTGATAGGCCCAACTGGTCAATCTGGACCAAAAGGAGGGTGGGCCAAACTTTTGATACACCAATGCTAATCGATGAAGGTGTCCAAACCATTTATAATTGGATCTGGATCGAGTTAATTCAATCTGGTATTATAAGTCATATCGGACTCTTACCCGATCCAGTGACGCCCAAATTCCAGACCCAATTCCCTCTACCACGCGCCTAGAAAACATCCTACCACGAGTGTGTTTTCACGCTCCTCCTACCTCAAGTACTTACCGTCCTCTAGTTCGAACCCCAGCCACCGCACTGACGCACTCCACCCTGTAAAGACCAGCAACGACGCCGTTCCTCGGCATCTGTAGGTCTTCTATCTCAAGCTTTTAGTTATATATTTAAACCATTTTTGGTTAAAGATGAGTTTTTTATTTGAAGACGATAAAATAGCAAAAGAGCGTGCTTTACTTTCTTAGAAAAAAGAAAGTCTCTTTATTCAAATTTGTTTCCCCTCAAGGCCTCAATCCGTTTTACGTATCTTTTTTTTTTGCTAAGTAAATCCTTTTTACGTATCACTTCGACATGCAATGGCATAAATAGGTGTGTAGTTGAGACAAATATATAACATGGTATATATTTATCTCAATGATCTATCTATATGTTTCTTTTTTAATATGGATTATGTGTATATTCCTACCTAATGGTGTCATAGGTTGATTGGGGTTTTCTAACTAATGGGTTTTCTTTTTCTTTTTTTGTTCAATTACGGTCTCTGTAGGTGAACTTTCTTGCTGTCAGAGTATCCCAGTATATGCAGTGACGAATTTTGGTCCTTTTCTTCTCCATGAAATTTGTGAGTTCCTTTTTGGAGAATTAACGCTGTTACGCTGATATACATGTTTCTGGTGTTATTGTGTTTGTGTGTGTGTGTTTGTCATTGTTCTGTTTTGGGACATTAATTAGTTTCATTTGGACGTGTGTGTATAAAGCTTCTATTTTTAGGGATTAATTAAGTTTGAATTTTGCAGACCTGTTTGAGCAAGGGTAGGGGTTTCCATTTACCACCATGCCACATACTCAATGTTTTCGGGTTTAGGATCTTATTTGATTGCCCGTTGGACCTTACAGCTCTTGCAATATTTTCTCCTGTTCCTTCTGGTTGCCATACTCGTTGTCTAGACTCTAGTACTTTGGATTCAGAATATGTGACTCGGAAGAGGCAGAAGATCGAAAAGCCTCTTGATGGAGATGATTTGATCTATGGAGTACCTTGGTACAAAACGGTTAAGAGTTTGCACCTCTGGAATGTTTCTTTCATTGATGCTGTACTAATTTCAAGTCCAATGGGTATGCTAGGATTACCCTTTCTCTCCCGGCTGAAGGGCTTTTCTGCTAAGGTATGAAATAATAAGGTCCTAATAGTAATTTAGCCTCTCCCATAAGATAGATAAAATGTTAAGTCATTTTGGTTGGTGAATTTTCCAGATATATGTGACTGAAGTAACAGCTAGACTCGGGCAGCTTATGATGGAGGATCTTGTTTCAATGCACATGGAGTTCAGGCAGTTCTATGGCCCTGAGGAGTCTACTTTCCCTTCCTGGATGAACCAGGAAGAGCTTGATCTGCGGCCATCTGCTCTGAGAGAAGTGGTTTTAGGTAAAGATGGGGCTGAGCTGGGTAGTTGGATGCCCTTGTACAGGTAACTGATGCTTCGTTTGATACACTATGGAGTTGTTTCTTGATTGAATTCTTGCAGTTGTATACTTTCTGCATGTTGTCTTGAACTACTTATTCTGTACACGTAACTAGAGCCAAGCCATTGCTAAGCCAAGCGTGTTTTGGAGCATAAGAACTCTTTCATCACTATATGTGAAGGGAAACTAAGATTTTGCTCTGAAAGGAAACTCATGCTATCAGAGAAATTTGCTTTGTTGGGCTGTATTTATGAACTGCAGCCCAACAAAGCATATATCTAAGGAGGGGGTTGTCCATGAGATCTTTTGCCCTGATTATAGGATGCAGTCAGTTAGGAAATCTGCTCATTGTAAGATTGTTTCTCTACTTGTTGTTTTTGACCTCATTTTGTGTTATTGTGATAAAATCTGAGAACATTTAGCCTTCTGGCAATCATATTTCTAGGGTTGCTTTCCGTGATTAAGTTGGCCTGGTAAAGCTACTTTTTCTAGTTATGGTTTATGCTCTATATAACCTATTGCAAGATATATCATCAAGCCGCTTCCTTAGGAAAATGTTTTTTCTGAAGTGCATCATGCTGCATTGAGGAGCAAGAGCAAAGTGGACATGATCGTTAGGATAGATCAGTGCATTTCGTGTTCTTAACTATCAATCAAAGTCAAAATAGCAAATTCCTGTATTTGAGGATGTAATAAGTGGAACTTCTCAGTGCAGCTGACGTGAAGGACTGCTTGCGCAAGGTTCAGACACTTAGGTATGCCGAAGAGGCCTGCTACAACGGGACATTGGTTATGAAGGCTTTCAGCTCTGGTTTGGAAATAGGCGCTTGTAATTGGTCTATACACAGTCCCAAAAGAGACATTGCGGTTATTTCACGCTCTATCTTTGCTCCTGCTCATGCAATGAGTTTTAATTACCACGCTCTTCAAGGGAATGATATCATACTATATTCAGATTTATCATCCATGGATGCCATGGAAGATGTTGAGGATGATGATGATTACTCCGTCCTTTCTACTAGCGGTTTGTCAGCTCTCAGGTATTCTCACTTTGCATGATTTTACCAGTGTCCTTGTGAGGTTCTATGCATTTCTTTTGGCGCCGTAATTTGGCTCTTATTCTTTTGGATTTTCGATTTGACCAAATGTGCTTTCGCCTTCTACATCCTGAAATGGCAACACTGAAACTTTCTGCCTTCTTTTATGAACTTCAGTAGCGCTGACAATAACATTTGGGAGGAGTCCACCAAATCCATACTTAGCACTGATGACAATTTAGAAGAAAGGGAGAAACTCTCTTATCTATGCGCCTGCATGACAGATTCTCTTAAAGTCGGTGGTTCTGTCCTTATCACCATCAATCGTCTTGGAACCCTTCTGCAACTTTTGGAGCAGATATCAGATTCTCTAGAATCTTCTTCTCTGAAGGTAGCTAATTACTCTATTTTCTCCTTTGGTCATCACATTTTGGTTCGTTCAACTTGATTTCCTCATCATTTAGTATTAACTCCTAATTTGGTCAATTTAGTCGCTATATTTTTTTCTTAGTAATCAATGTAACCTTTCTGTCTAAATCTGTTGACAGTATACCATTCATTAGTCTCATGATCATAGTTCCTGAGACAAAAACAATGTATAGAGGGACAAATTTGACCAAATTGAGACATCAGCCAATGAATTTACTCTAGACTTAAAGTTGGGGGTGTAATTGGCCTTTTTTGTTGTTAATGGTTCAGCACTGGACGGTTCCTGATGAGGTAATATGTTGTGGTGCCTCTTGATTTTTGTTTCAAACTAACCCCGAAATCGGAACAGTTTGGTCCAGGTGTATTGGTGAGGCCTAAATAATCAAATCTCATTGGGTTACATTTGGCTTAGGTGATGTGTAGTTGGCAAAACGTTGGGTTCATCCTTTTCTGTAAACTGTGCTTTTGCCTTGCTGTGCATCAATCACATGCAAACTTAATGCATGGACTTCTTTGTAACCAACAAAATGAATCTTGGAGGGTTTCCAAGTGCCTATCACATTGGGCTTTGCCAGACGGCCTTCTCGTGCTGGGGCATAATGCAGCTATTATTCAGTCTAGTTCACTCGGAGACACCCTTAACTATAGAATCATTTGACAGAACTAACAAGATGTTTAGATGATCCATCTTGCTTATGCTGCTTACGCGGCGTGCTTTCTGCATGTTGTTGACAAAAGAAGTTATTTGCAGCAAAAAAAAAGCAATAAGTGAATTTACTTCATAGATATAATCATTCAATCGAGAGACATACAGTGTGAAAAACTGATAAAGCCATGGCATATAGTTTAGTGGCACATGCTTGTTAACTTAATCAGATTAATGCTGCCTACTTATCAGATTACTTGATCCATGTTTAGGTTCCTATGTATGTTATCTCCTCTGTAGCTGAAGAACTACTGGCATATGCCAATGCCATTCCAGAATGGCTGTGTGAAGAGCGGCAAGAAAAGGTAAAACATATTTAGGCCTAATGGCTCCAGCTTGTGTGGAGTTTTTCTTGATGTCCGTCATTCTAGAGTTAGATGTGATACTTATTTATCTTGATTGGTGTTGTAGCTCTTTTCAGGAGACCCCTTATTTGCACATGTCAAGCTCATAAAGGATAACAAGCTTCATATTTTTCCTTCAGTTCATTCGCCAAAGCTTTTGTGAGTCTTGCCCTCTAATTCTTATTTAAATGCTTGAAGCTAACTCCCTTGCATGCATTGTCAAATTTTTTCAATGACATCATGATCAATGTGTATGAAATTTTTGTTTGAACTATATTTATATTCACTCCCCAATCAAAATGGTTGACAATTAGTTTATATTGATAAGTGCAGCACTTAGAGCTATTATGAGAAACACTGGAGTAGCCTGATTTTTTGTAAGAGACTTTTAGTATCCAAATATAGTTTACTTATCAAAAAAGAAGTATCCAAATATAGTTCCTTGAGCTGTTAGTTGAATTTTATTTGAAACCAAGACACAAATGTCATTGCTGGAGGTTTGTGATAACATCCCCCCAAAAACCCCATTGAAAACTTGTTTTCTAAATTGAAAAGGCACGAAGTAGGGTATCCTCCCTGATAAAACCCAAGGTTAGAGAAAATTCGACTGACCTGCCGCTACCCCCTTCAGCCTAGCCATCTGTCCTTTTTGCAGTTCTCTTTTTTTTTTCCCTTACTTTTCGTTCTCTTATTGGTGATGATTTCTCTGCTTATGGAACATTTATGACACACCATTAGGGTTGCAACCCATCAACACTAAAAAATGATCAACTTTGGCATTATCTGCCAACTTGTACTGTATGCCATCTCCGTGCACTACTTGAAACTGACATCTTGAATATAGAACTAATTGGCAGGAACCATGCATTGTATTCTGTCCTCACTGGAGTCTGCGGCTTGGTCCAGCTGTTCATTTGCTTCATCATTGGTTGGGGGATCCAAATTCTTTGCTTGTTCTAGAGGTGATAATATACGGTGTATTTCAGTGACTTGCGTGCTTTCATATCAAGTTGTAGTTGACTGATACATCTCAATTACACAATATGCAGAGTGGACTAGATGCAGAGCTGGCGCTGCTGCCTTTCCAGCCAATGGAAATAAAAGTTCTTCAATGCTCATTTCTCTCCGGAATAAAGTAAGGATTACATTTTGTCACACTATATTTGTGCTTGTTGATGAGTAAGACATAATTTTTCTGGAATACCCTCAATTTTCAGCTCTTATTGTTTCCTCTCTCATGCCCTCTCCCTCTCTGTCATTCCCTCATATGTGTGTATTCTTTTTTTCAATGAAACTCTCAAACCAATAAGCCTACAAGGCAATAAGCACTAACGTTGGGTGCATAAGTGCCACCTGAGGCATCAACTATAAGTGAAAGATATATGTTCCTCAGGATTGAGGCATCAACTTACAACCCTGCTGAACTTAACTATTGGTTTCAATGGTACTACTTCGTTTTCATTTGTCTCGGTTTTTTTTTGTAGGTTGCGAAAAGTTATGCCTTTGTTGAATATATTGCAGCCAAAAATAACTTTGGTACTCTTTTCTACTTGTTGTATTATACCTATATTTTCGGATTAGTTACATTTTTTCAACATAAAATTTTGGTCATGTGCAATGTATCCACTAAAATACAAAATGTTGCAATCAATTCCCTCATTCAAATGGGTTTGCATTGAAAGGAGGATTTATAGATCACAGCTTATGATGTAACCCTAGCTATTCACCCAAAACCTCATCAACCAAATCCTCACCACAATCTGTTGTTATTCCTATCCATATATATCAGACCAATCCCCAAGTTCAACCCAAACATCATCTTCACTCATGACCCAATATCACCAAGATAAGTGCACAACATGGTTAAACCAAAACCAAACCAATATCTCTCATGATTAGGTAGGACTTGGATACTCTGGCTTATTCAGATGAGGAACTTAGTGGGTATTAGGGGAAGCAAATTGAATTTTGGGGGGTTTTATTGTCAATGGTCCTTAGATTTGCTTGTTGATGAAGTGTGCAACCATAACAATAGTTTTTTTTCGTGATTCGGGGGATTTGTATAAGAGGGGAAGGGGATGTAAAACTCTAGGGGACAAGGATGAAGGTATCACTGACGGCTTGGGCAAGTTTGAAATAGTTTGGGAATATATGTTGAGGGGTAAAGCAGTCATTTGGCATGGACTGCAGGTCATGTGATGTGCAAGTCATCTCATCTGTGTAATAGTTGCTTTTGACTCCAATATAAACAGTATTCGGACCTGGCAAATCAATTTGAAATAAGGGAGTTGATTGAAAATTTTTGTAGTTAGGTTATTTTAGAATTGAAGAAGTGCCATTAACCCTACATTTTCTTATTCCATCTGAGATTTTATTTTATGATATAATCAGACCTGTCCTTTCATGTTTTCCTTGGTTGTAGTTACCTGATGATTTGAGGCAGCTGATCAGATTTACAAAAGTGAATTCGTTCTTGGTCTTTCACTATTCTGAAAATGAAACATTACGCATACCAAGCTTGAAGGACAGCTCCGAATTAGAAATTTCAACAGACTTGGCTTTCCAGTTCCAGTGGAGAAAGTTAAAGAATGAGGATATGAATATCACGCGATTAAAGGGAGAGCTCTATGTAGATCATGGCAGGCATCGGTTGCTCTCTGGAATCGAGCCTGCAAAGTTTGCCAAAAGTAGGCCACTTCTTCATTGGGGTTCACCTGATTTGGAAATACTTCTGAATATGTTATCGAAGATGGGCATTAATGCATCTGTTGAACAAGGCTTGTCTATTGGTGGATCAGAGAAAGCTTGTGTAGTTCACGTTCATGAGCCCAAGAAGGCTTTGATTGAAATAGGAACAACAGGTACTGTTATTAGTGCTGCTGATGAAAATCTGGCCTCCCGCATTTTTGAAGCCATAGATAGTAGTTTGGATGGCATTTAAAAGAAGAACAGAATTCTTTTCTTTTCTTTTCTTTTTTGTGAAGAAAAAAGGAAAAGAGAATGAGGGTGATTTTCTTTGTTGACTGGTGATTTTCTTTGTTGACTGTCTATGACTCCTTGGCCTTGCACACAAGGGTTCTCACTTGTAAATTGTTGTTCATCAGTAAAACGACATGTTTACCATTCTTGCTTGCTACTGTCTCTTTTCTGAGGTTGTGACTCAAGGCGGATTTGAGTTTGTCTTGGAGCCATGAATAATCAAAAGAGTTGCATGCTTAGCAAGTCCATATACGTCACATACGTCCATGACACTTAATTGGTCAATTATTTTGAGGGAGGCATTATTGTTAAATCTAGATTATAGCTTGGTTTCCAACTTTTTGAGGGCTTATTCATGATTTCATTTCCTCCCCTTTCGGATGATTCCTTGGAGTTTGGCTTGTTCCCAATGCAATAAAGGATAACTCTGTAGCCATATAAACAAGGAAAATTGTATATGATAGACGAATTTTGTAGGGCATGCTTGACCAAAAATGAGCAAGCTGATGAGATGCATTGATAATGTTCGAAAATATTTGTAGTATGTGAAAACAAAGCTGATGAGATGCAATTTTTTTGGGGGGGAAGGACAAAGGTACGTCTGAATTTTATTAGAGAAGTCTCACTTATGGCAGGGAAATATTGTGGTAACAATCAAACTTGGCCGGCTACAAATGAAACCCCTAAAGCCAAGCTGATGAGATGCATTGATAATCTTGTAGTATGTGAAAAACATTAATCTAATATAATGTTCGAACATATTGTCACCAGTAACATTGCCATTGATGGGAGTGTCATGGCCCAGTAGTGTCTGTCCAACATGGAGGAAGCAAGAAATAGGGGACCCGTAGTAACTCATTTCCCACCTCATCAGTGAACAGGTAGATTTCTCCCCAAGTGACACCATCATTGAAAATGCCAACTAATGGAAAAACACTTTTCCCAAGTGACCCCAGTTGTTTCAACCATGTAGTCATACAACCAAATTCGGAATGACGATATTCTCCATTCAATTTCCCATGAAAGAATAAGAGAGGAAAAACCTGGCAGACTGGCAGAGGCATGTACAAAACAATCAGGCGAGCTCTTAAGTTTCAATATCTGCAGGCAACACGCCAATTACAAATTTTATTCCAATGGCGCCAATAAGCAATCCAAGGTCACTGATGAATCAAAGCAAGGATGGGGAATAGGTAGAATGATTCATATTCTTGCTCCAAGCAAAGTCATCAAGAAGTTTTTGTAGTCTCCTGATGTGTCGCCAATAACTGCATTGTCAAGGCTTGTATTGTACATGTTATAGTACTCCCCTCTGATTTTCATTGTGTCAATTTCAGCTCGAGTTACGATTGCTCTTGTTAGAGAATCTTCATCCGTCCCAAGCCCAATAATGGAACTTCCAATTACCTGGTGACAGTTCAAGAAACATGGAACAGTAGTTAAAGATGACTGCAAACACCAAAATGGTTCTACTTTCTTCATAACAAGAAATTAAAGGTTAACATTGGATACAGATCCAAAGAATCAAAGTGTTGTAAATCAAAATTCCGATCCAACTCCTATGGAAGTTCGAAAGATCATGTTCCACTTCAATGACTATTAACGACCAAGTGGGTTCAGAGACAAGGAAAGTACAACCAGGTTAAAAGAAGAAAAATGCACCACTTAAGAAGTCAAGTTATTCTGAAGTTGCCGCCAAGGAACTTCATTTCACCTTTTCATGTTAATGAAGGAACATTAAAATGTGTGATCTGTTATGCAAGCTGCACAATTTTTGCCAAATGAACATGAACCAAATTGGAATTATTCTCACCCATTTGCTTCCTCAGAAGCAGGCACCAAAATCAGTATCTCAGTTTTGTTTGATCCAAAAAATAAAGGGGGAATATCGGCTCCACCATACTATGCTTCTTATCAGGTCTTAAACCCATGCAGATGGAGATAGAAGTAAAAGTTGCCAGTCCGCCAGCTAAATTTACTTCCACGAGTGGTTTGAGAGTCAAAGGTAAGGCCATGCCATGACTGGTGGATGTACTTTCTCTTATGACAAGATCAACCAAGCCTAACTGGTCGCTAGATCATGATTACACTGGTTAAGTTTGAGGGACTTTAGCAACTGAATTCATCCACATTACAAAACCCGCAAGGAGAGAAGGGATAAATCTCAAAGAAATTGATTTAGTCTACACATTCTGTCCACCTAATGTTCATACTCAAGGAGTTTTCAGCCAACCACCGCTAAATTTAAGTCAAATAAAAACCTAGGTATGAGAAACAATACAACTTCGTTGGAACGGAGGAAAGAATTTACCTCAGCAAAATGCTTCTCAGGGGAGTCAATGCACCAAATTATTATTTTCAAAAGAGACTCCAAATCCCCATTCCCACAACTCTTGATATCCTGTTAAAAAACTCATGAATGATATTCCCGAAGTAATAAAATTACCAATATTTATTCATAACCAAATCGAAAACCTCAACCTTGTCAATTGTGCTTCCATAGGTTTGCTTATAACAGTCATAAGTTGCTTTGAGCTGAAAGACATTCCTTGTGCAGAGTATCCAAACAACACCATCACAATCTAATTTCTTTGTTCTGATGGCTTCATGCAGTGTAACTGCCTCTGATTTAGCAATCACCATGTCCACCACTTCTCTATCATACCTGTAGGAGCCAACTAGACCCACAAGAAGCTGCAAAAAACCCATGTGGTTCAGATTTCAATATCCAAATGACTGCATGGACGCAAATTCCCCAGTAATAAGCTAAGTAGACTGACTTGAGCACTAGAGCTGCGTATACATTACGGAATGTTTGGCATAGTCCATATAATACGATGCGCCAGGCACATTTTGTGACACTAGTCAGTTTAGTAAGTTGATGCTTTACCAACTTAAACTTATGCTGATCCTAATAGACAACTATTTTCTGTCAATGTTTGCTTCTTTTGTTTATGCCTTCGGGTTGCTTTACCTTTCTGAGTGGCATGTCAACATTAGATGTGATATCCTCTTCAAGTGAGCAATCAAAGAGAGAACAGTAGGCCTGCCTGACTGCCATCAGATGGTGAGGAGATGATGCACATGAGACCTCAATTATCACTTCTAAGTGTTTGGTCCCTTTCTTCTTTTTCTTCAATGCATCCCTTGCCAGTTTAGCATCTCTTTCTGGAGGATCTTGTGCCCACAAAATCACTGCTTTCTGTTACACATCGGAAACCTGAATGATTACATGTGAACATATGGGGACTACATGTAGGAGAGTGATAGTTAATAGAATGCAGCATTCCAGTTGGAGTGGATAGGTGATTCAATATTGAGCATAAGAGCCATTTCTAAAATATTGTCTAGATGGAAGCCTATATAAATAAGACTTACAGCTATGTAGTCAGATTAACTTTCCAGTCTAGAATAGGTCAAACAAATTCTGGTGCCATTGTCGATTATGTTTACTTTTAGAAATCAAAAACTTATAAATGTCTGAGTTATAGATTGAAAAAAAGAACGAAAAGAAAAGAAAACCAACCCTTTAGTTTCTTATTTCTATAAGTCAACTACGAGATGACCTATCGATGATTTATAATTGTTACTAACTTATTTACCAATTGGAACTGAAAAATGGAAGTCCAATTAAAGCAAGGAGATCATTCCATATAATACACGTAAATAGAAAATAGATGGGCATATAACGTGATTTTGTTTCTTAATCTACTGATTTTCAACAATCAGCATTCACTCTAAACATGTTTGCATATAAGATCTCTGATTTCCATCAAAGACCTGCCTACAGTCATAGGCATCACAACAAAGAGAAGATCACTAAATTCTGAAATATATTGTTTTCAATTTAGTTATTCATATACGTTCTAATGTCAGATTTTTTTTAAGTGCTTTGCTCGTATTATGATAATCAGGACCTAAAGAGTGACATAAGACATACTCCAAAATCACCAGAGAGTTCGGAATGGAGACAATCAATGAGTGATTGATTGTAAAGCTGCTGATATCTGTCCTTAATTCTTCTCCTTTGGTTTGCATTCCTGCACCCCAGTATCCGTATTACAGCCTTCTCATCCGTTCCCAATCCTAGATTTAATTGCAAACACACAGCAAGAACCATGTATTGTAAGACGAAAAATACAGCAACAGTCAATCTATCACTCATGAACAAACACATTCATCAGAACATAACGAAAATTTTAGATTAATATAGTAATAGCTACAAAGATCTTAAAAACTTGGAAGGAATGCTAGGAAATCTATAAAGGAAATAGAAAAGAACTGATGAATGGATGATAATATAATTAAAACTAACTACCCATGGACAGAAATTCAACGAACAGAGGGGACAATAAACATATTCATTGTGGAATTTCAAAATTCAATTTCTGTCTACGTTATGTTTAACCAGAGAATCAAACATAAATAATTAGCATGTCATTGCTGGGAAAACATCAAAGGATACAGGAACAAACTGGAAAGAAAGTTGGCACGCATAAAATAGACCTACTGACCATATTGTTAATTACCGTAAACATAACTTAAATAGAATCGCAAGAATATGATAACTCGATTTCAGTAATCCCATATATAATCGAAAGTACAATATCTGAGAACCCAGAAACAGAAATAGGAAAAGAGACTTCAAGACCATTTCATCAACGACACAAAAATTTCAAATACAGAAACTTTTAGACGAAGGTAATCGAATTTCAATCCGAACCCTCTCTGATAACTGCAACGAATGAACGCACACACATAAACATACAGCGAACATGTTGAAATGAAAACGAAGGGTGCCCGAGAATGATATAACAGCAGATGAAGTTCAGGGCAATCAGTAACCCACGCACACTGACACAGAGACACACCATCAAAAGATTTCTTGAGTCGCTCACAGTCTTCGTCTGCAGAAGGAACCACATCCGGCACTCTCAGCGTAGCCATTTTCCCTCCGCTGTCTTGAGTTCTCCGCAAAGCAGATTCAGTGAACTCAACTCCGTAAAGAAAACAAATTGGCTTTTTCGTTTTAAGTATGGGACTGAAAGGTTATCTAAGCAAGCGTGTTTGTTCTTTGGCTGTCTTTGGTTCTTTTTTCTTAGCTCTGTTTCCTCTTTGTCAGTTGGTTTCCCTCCTCCTCGGGCTCAAACCACGCTGGAATAAAGAACTGCTAAGTCTATATTTTGATGAGACGAAAATGCCCTCCTTTATATTTATAGAAGTTTTGAGGGGTCAATTATATATTCTTACGTTAGGGTGTCTCAGGTGATAACTGATAAGTCCCTCGTCTTTACGTACTTTATAACTTGCCCCTTCATATTCATGATATTTCTCCTCGGAGTACTACTTTCTGGTCTATTTCTATGAATATCTATCCTTTTTCACTATTTCTCAATTCAACACCACGTCATAAACTTCGCTAGATATACGTAACATCCAACATAAAACATAACAGCCTTAAATTGATCGCTGTAATTTCCAACAACTATGCTCTGTTTTTGTTTTTGTTTTTTGTTTTTGCTTTCTTATGCTCAAGAATTAAAGCTGACCTACCAATTAAAGACTAACAGAGAAGATCAGCAAAGCGATCCTTCCAACTCATCAGTTGTTATGATAGATGGTAGCCTCGATAGGACATATAATAAGCAGAATACCAAGATCTGAGCTGTACCTGGACACCACTGCATGGATCTTCCTGTATGGACCTACTAATTTATGCAGATACTCATCTCATGAACAAACAATTAACCAGATGGTCAGAGAGCCCACAAGGATTGTCTTTTTCTCGTGATTTTCGCACATTCAAATCATGGCCGCGTAGTTTTATCTGGGATGGGAAGCATAAAGATCCATTCATGTTCAAATTGCAAAGGTAATAATACTTGGGTTCATTAAAAGCAAACACCGCCCAGCAGCTAGCTCCTGGCCTCCACAGGATTCTCACAGACTTTTGTTAATAACCCACTTAGTGATCATGCTTACAAAAACTTATTAATTATATGTGTATCCGAGCTTCAATGAGCTGCCTAACAAATCACGTCAACTTAAATATCAGTAGCTTGTTTAAATTTTTATATATATACATATATTTTTATAATTAAAGGACATGTACTTGCTTCATATATATGCATCATTTTCTTTGAAAAATGCGATTTCAATCTTGAGGAGCCAAGTCTCCTCTTATGCTGGAGTTCTTTTAAGAGTCTCTTGGAGAATCATATCATGTTAATTAGTGGGTTGCACGTACTAGAAACCTACTTGGCTAAATTAATCAACAGCAAAGTGCAATTCTACTACTTAATCTTCTGAGAACTATATATCCACCAAATTTAGTTTTGAGGTAGTGGATATATACGTGCTGAGCATGAGCGAGTAACGAGACATTGCTTCTATTAGTTTGATCGGAACTCCAGCACATGGATAATATGCCCCACATATGATCAGATAGCAAGAACAAAAATGATAGCCCATATCAGATAACAGCCTCGTACGTGTGTTCGACAACTCAATTCTGTGAGCTGGTGACTGGCACATGTCCATATGAGTTTGCCTCACTGAGATCAGAGTCAATGGCCGTAATGTATTACTTAGAGGGCAAGCACTAGCTGGCTGCTTGAACCCCCATATATAATTGATAATATTCAATACCAGTAGTCGCTCTAAAGTAGTATGTTCGTACGTATCAAACGACGACGTCTTATCATATGGCTCTAACCATAACATATGGTTCATATATAATATGAACAATATATAATAATTGCCATCCAATACCCACCCAATGTCTAAGAGGAAATGATGAAGTTGTGGATAAGTAGAATCTTTCTTTCAATTAATATATACAAGTTACACGTGCTATATAGACTTGGAAGGAGAAATCAAGAACGTCAAAACAATTAATTAATAGAGGGAGATTATATATATATGTATTTTAAAGATCAAAAAATATATATTAGATTTGATATTTGGACCCCAGCTTTTATTATATGGCCTGTATTCATCACGATCTTTATTACATAAGAGTTTTCTAGTTATGGTATGATTGATTGGTGGGGTTGGGGCACATTGGTAGTAATCAAATGTTGGTAGGTTAAAATAATGAATTGTGACAAATCCTGGGATGTCTACCATATACACCAGAATGTAGGGGCAACAAAGCAAGAATTTGAAAATGCCATTAATAAGTAATTAAAGGTGCTAAACGAATACCTCCTCTAATTAAGTCAGAATTTTAACTCTCTCATTTACTAATTTCTTATGGAAACATCACCCACCATTATTAATGAAATTTAACCATTTAAAACCGCTTATATAATTCTTCTGTTTCTCTGTTAATTAGAACTGTTGTGTGTGTTTGTTTTTGGGTAATCAAGAAGAAAATGATTATTTTCACTATTTTCTATTTACCAAATAAAAGTATTCCAAATTTGGATTAAGAAACATTAAAAAAAATTACAGCAAATTCATTTTGGAATTCATAAAATTAATCTGGTTCTAATTTTAAATTAATTACATGGTTCAGATTTTAATTTACCAGTTCAATATTTACTGGATTTAGAAGAGCATTAATTTTCCCCTCAATCATTAAATTCTAAATTCTGTTTTCCTATTCCTATTATTATATATCTCGGTAATCTTTTAGATACCCAATATGCCCCTCTAACAGTTGATCAAAGACGAAATTGACCTTTCTGGTTAGCTTATATAAAAGTTTGCCATGGCCGGGAAGATCTCCACCCTCATTTCACAATTCCAAAACAAAGAATGGCTCAAGCTTGTGAATTGGAAACTCTCAACAAGGCCTTCTCAGGTTCTTTGCTTCCCTCCCTTTTCACTAAAGTTATTTATACTTCACCTTTCTTGAAACCCAAAAAAAAATTACTTTAAGAACATGTCAAAGGGGTTTTCTTTTTACTTGAAGTTTATGGCATAAGGTGGAATCAAAGTTGTAGACATCTTCCTGCATACTTTTCTCCATATACTTTTCCACATTGCTCGCTCTCAGAACATTTCTATTCACTTTTTCCTTTGTAGGCCAATATGCTGCTGCATATATATCATCTACTCTTTCTGTCACTAAATTTACTCCAACAGCAAAACAACCGCCTCTGTGCTCAATTCTATGTCTCACAGCAAACCCTCCCCTTCCCCAACCCTTCTCTATGATTGTTGTGGTCCTAGCTTATAGTGTCAGATCACATTGTATCTTCATTGTCTTTCTTTGCTCTTTCCTTCAGGATCTTATATATATGTTCCTATCTCGGTTAGGAAATTCCATTTCCTCCTTAATTTAAAGTGAGCATCAGTTCTGTTAGTAACAATTGGAATGTTGTAACCTTAAGCAGGACATGGAATCCACGAGCAGGCATTGATATCAATATTGGGGAAGTGGGAGCCTGAGGAAAGGAAATCCTTCCGGAAGGGAAATCCCCACTTCTTCAAAGAGGATGAACGTAATTTCGAGCGGTGGGATGATCACTATGTCAAGCTTCTCAAGCGCGAATTCATGCGTTTTAAGGTACCACTTGAGCTGATCCTCTTACAGCTTCAGATAAGCACTGACCTGGGGACTGTCTTAATTAGCATGAGCTCCTTTGACTTCTTGAGTAGTGGATGTTCTTCTCTTAATCTAATGTAACAACTATATATATAATCTGATTTTGCAGATGCTTTATGATAGTTATACTATAAGTTCTTAGAATCTTAATGATTTTACATTAAGTGAATTAGAATCGACCAAGTATTATACAACTGACGTGGCATGTGCATCACTTGAAAATAATCAGAACGCTGTGGTGCTTTGGACCATGCATCCATGGGAGAGGGATGCTCGGCTGGTAAAGGAGGCCTTAGAGGAGGGTCCGCAGTCGTATGGTATTATCGTAGAGGTTGCATGCACCAGGTCAGCTGAGGAGCTATTGGGAGCAAGGAGGGCCTACCATTCCCTCTTTGACCACTCAATCGAGGAAGATGTTGCCCACCACATCAACAGCAATGAACGCAAGGTGTGTAATTTTAACCGGAAGTTTAATCGGTGAAATAATCCGCCATTATTTGGATCTCCAATCATCGAATTAAGTCAGAAGGGAAATTCATATCTTCTTTCAACTCATGGAGGTTCATTCAATGACCAGCTTGAAACTTTGAGGCTCGAGCTTTTTATCCATCTTGATCCAGTTTGTTCATGAAGTACTGTTTAATTTGTGTATAATTGTACAAATCAGTCACTGATGGATTCATTCGTCAACCACTATGTAGCCATTTTTCATTTGAGAACATGAGACCAAAACCATATGCATAACATGCATTCTGTGATCTCGTTTTCCTACCAAGCAAGTATTTAATGGCTCATCCATTTCGGGCTATATTGGACTCATTTGAAATTTAGAACAAGGAACTGTTGGCTTCAAACTTTTAGGCCTAAGATTATAGGTTGAAAGCTAGGCTGAAAAAGAGACCAAACCCAAGTCCCATCATGTTAGTTTGAGCTTCAAAAAAGAGAATGATATGAAAAGATGAAGGGAAAGAAAAAAGGCTTATGACTAGTTATTTTGTTCTTTGTAACAGCTCTTGGTTGCACTTGTTAGCGCCTACAGGTACGAAGGAACAAAGGTTAAGGACGATGCAGCAAAATCTGAGGCCAAAGAACTTCATAATGCCATTAAAAATGCTGATAAGAGGAAGCCCATCGAGGATGATGAGGTAGTAAGGATACTAACAACAAGGAGCAAGCCCCATCTTCAAGCAATATATAAGCACTACAAGGAGATCTCAGGCAAGAACATCGATGAGGTATGGGATGAAGAAGACCATTGAAGACAACAGACAATACTAATGACAATCTAATTAAGCACTTCTTTAATCACAACATGTTCATTGAAAGGCTTAACTTTTGTTTAGGACCTCGATGCGGATTTGCTATTGAAAGAGACAGTGCAGTGTATATGCACTCCTCCAAAATACTTTAGCAAGGTAACATGAAGCCATAATCAGATTACAATGATATCCAATTTGTTATTTGTATTCACATTTTTTAATTAACATGTACATCTTTTAAAAGGTCCTGGACACGACACTGGAAAAGGATGTGGATAAGATGACCAAAAAAGCACTGACTCGAGTGATTGTAACTCGAGCTGACACAGATATGAAGGAGATCAAAGAGGAGTACAATAAACAATATGGAGTTTCTTTGTCTGAGAAAATTGAAGACACATCCAATGGGAACTATAAGGATTTCTTGCTCACTTTGATTGCAAGAGGTGGCTAATGGGAAATATGAGCATTCAAATCTGGCTAGTACTTGGTCATTATAATGTCTTCTCTGATTTGGTTGTTGATCTTCTTCAATTTGAGGCATGTTTTCTTGCGCTATATAAAACCTTTCTTTTGTGTTTGGTTCATTTCCCATTTGATTCAGTAAGGCTGGTAGAAATCTTCAAATATCATTCATCCACTAGTTTTTTAAACTACGCATATTAAACCCTACCTAATTGAGATCTAACAGCCGGATGTGATGATCCTTCCGCATACCAAGTTGCCACCACATCAGACAATCTGGCTACCAAGGGCGTGGTGTTAAGTCAAGAGTTCAGACCGTCGAATGAATTATGGCCTGGTGGGAGGATCGGCTTGGGTGTTTGGTAGTCTGCGAGAAAGTTGAAAAAGAAAAGGAAACATATAGCTTAGTGGATATCACATGATCTCTCGTTTCTTTGTGTTTCCGTTGCTTCTCCCTTTCTCCCCTCGAGGACGTCGTACTTCCTCCCATACTCTGTTTTACCCCTGCTTTTGGTCGTACCCATTAATTATTGGTCATCAATTTAGAAAAAAAAAAAATCGCTTTTAGCCATTAAACTATCAAGTTAAATAGTGTCAAACTACCAATCTTGACACGTTGAGCCTACAAACTACCAAAATTTATCAATTTGCGCTCTTAAAAAAATTCAACCATCAAAATCGTATCACGTATGTTATAAATGGGCCACGTAACACGATTTTGACCGTTAGAATTTAGTTCAAGGCGCAATGTTATTAATTGTGGAAGTTTGAGGATTCAATGTGTCAAAATTGATAATTTTGAGTCCTATTTAAAATTTGCTCGGTAGTTCGAGGACTCAAAATGACTTTATCTCAAAAAAAAAATGGAAGAATGTGTCAAAATTTGGGATAAAATTCTCCCAGTATGTCTTTACTCTTTGATGATGCCAAAATATTCAAATATGGTGATTATGCTTCACTTGGATTTGTATAAACTCGGTTCCTTGAGAGCCCTCTGGTTTAGTTTGTTTCGTGGGTGATTCGAATAATTTCTCATTGATGTCTAGATCATAGATCCAATTATTATCAGACGTAAATAATAGAAATGCTCTTGGCAACCACCAACTCATTATAAAAACACTCACTGAAAGGTAAGACATACATAGTCACGCTCCATAGAAACTCAAGACAAGACAAGGGAAAATAAAGACACCCAGAAACAGAGTCCAACTGAGAAAAACAGCATTCATAAGTAAATTCTAAAAGCACCCATAGGATAGAATCCTTAATCTTCCTTCCCAAGCAAAGTAAGGAGGAAGGCCTTGTAATCCCCTGTAGTTTCCTTGGCCACTGCATGATCAAGGGAAATACTGTTCCTCTGCAGGTAAAGCTCCTTGATGCCCCTCAGGTCCCTCTCTGCCCTCGTGACAATAACCCGAGTGAGTGCATCCTCGTCGCTGCCAACCCCTTTGATTGCATTGCGCAGTACCTAGCGTATAGCCAAAAAATGCTCCTATAGTGAGTTAATTTGTGAGTGAAAATGTAAGGAAAAAAATTATAAATTCTATGAAAATTTTCACCTTTTCAAAGTACTTCTTTGGATCACTAATGCACCGAATGACAGTACGCAAAGCCTTCTGAATCTCGTTAAGTTTATCACCCAACATGTTCTGGAAAAAGAATAAAAACGAAAACAGCGGGTAATAGAACAGAACAACTTAAATTGGTGGTTGAAACGTAGAGGTTCCTTCTCTTTAAGTTTTGTTGTTTTGTGAGGATTAATCTTAACAATCGACAGAGCTTGATTAACCGGCTTTATGAGGTACTAATAGTGCACACAAACCACTAGCAGCAGTACAAATTAGTTTCTTCAACCATTTTCTTACAAGTCTGCTGTGTCAAACTTCCAAAAGAGAAGACAGTATGTGTACCTTAGTGATGGAAGTGCCATGCTCATCTCTGTAGCGGTTAAAAGATGCGATGAGCTGAGTCTTGCTCCTTGTAGTGAGGATCCTGATAACTTCTTCATAATCCGATTCTTTGTCTTTGATAGCATGGTGAAGAATATCAGCTTCAGTTTTTGCTTGTCTCTCATTTAGCTCTTGGCCATCATACCGATAAGCAGAGACCAGGCCAACCAAGAGCTGCAAAAATGACCAGAAACCACCAAGACCCTCAGAATTATTCAACATAAGAATTTATCAATATTAGAACAACTACAAAAATTCAAGAGCTGGCTATATTATATACATGCCTTGCGCAAATCGCCCGAGGTATGGGCAGCCACATCTTCTTCCAAGGACCGCTTGTAGCGATTATGGTAGGCTCTTCTCACCCCCAAGAGCTCTTCAGGACAGTGGATGCATGAAATTTCGATGATAACATGGTAATTGGTCTCAGCTTTCCTAAGGGCTACATTAGCCAAAACAGCATCTCTGTCAAATGGATCCAATATCCACCGGTACACCGCTTTCTTTGTTCACAAAGATTGAATTTGTTTAGACAACATAAAAACAATTAGTACAAACCAGAAGGAAAATGTTCTATTGGGACATTCACAGAGTGAAAACTCATCCAACCCCCGAGAAAATGACCTTTGTGACTACAATATTCGTTCCAAGGTTCTACGAATCATGTGAAATAGATCTTATGTTTAAGCCTAATTGACTAGAAACAGCAATTCACTGTTTACCCAAAATTTTTGTTTAGGTAGAGAAGTGAACGACGATAATAACGATTGCCTAACCTCTAAGTCGCCTGAGAGCTCGGACTCGAGACGCTTGATGAGATCCTCCTGATAAAGGTCCTCATAGGCTTGCCTTATTTGCTTCCTTTGAACGGCATTTCTATGTCCGAGTACAGAGATCACACCCTTCTCATTAGTTCCCCATCCTAACAAGTTCAACAAAAGAGGACAAGATAAAAAGTAATGTTATTAGTTCTTTTCTTAGTTATTTGCATCAATCCAGATTACAAAGGGAAAATTAAAACAAATGAAGAAATATGGAATGGTTCAAATGTTCCACAGATTTAAACCACGACTTAACATCACATGTCAACACTAATCTCAGTCCTCAGAAAGAAATAAAGACTGGTATGTAATGACTTCTTAAAATCAAGAAGATGCATGGAAAAAAAAATGAAAGAATGGACAATTTTTAACCTTCACAAGCCTTTCGGAGAGCTTCTGCGTCTTCATGAGCAGAAGTATGTTCAGGAACAATAATGGTAGCCATTTTTTAGCTTCTCAATCTTTCTCAAGCTAAGACTGCTGATCTGAAGGAGATTTCCTCATGACAGTACTACTTATACTGTTATATGCTCTTAGGCTACCCTATATGTTTGATTTCAGAACCCACTAAGAAATTTCTTTCCACCAGACCTTGTTTAACTTAAGAGATAAGTATCCATTAAATGACATCCTAAATTAGGTATTCCTACTGATACGGTATTCGATATGGTTTGGCTGGCTGTGATTCTTATATAATTAATGTCTTCTATCTTGGCTTTTTCTGATAGGGTAATTTCTGGTTTTCCTTGGCAGTACAGAAACGTTCTCTCCTATAAATGGGCATAGATTAATTGAGTATCTGACTCTCTATGAACCAATATTAATGCTTTACCACAGATGCGACGTACACATAGCACAACTATTTGTTGTCGATATTATGACTAACCAGTTGGCACTAATCATAAATAACAACACAATTACTTCTGAGGCAAATCAAGCGAGGCGCCCCACTATTCATCTTGTAATTGTTCAATAACATGTGTTGGACTGTTGAGTTGTCATTCCTTCCAAAATCAATTGGTGTCAGGAAAATGTCACTCATATCTTTTATGGCATTTGACATCGTATTAAGTAAGCATGTTCTAAGAGCGCTCGCAGGGAACGGCATTGTGAAACTACAACAACATGAATAGCACTAGGGGCATATGATAAAGTACTGAAATTCACTAAATATGTCAGCAATGTCATCTGAGAACTAAGTGATGCAGAATGCAATTATAGAGTTTTAGATTTATCAAACTAGACGAGAGTTCAGGAAAGACAAACCAAAAGAAGGGACAAACAATAACTCCTTTGTTTCCCTCCTTTGTTTCTTTCTTCTGTGTTTACAATTAGGGACTGGTCAATATGGTCATGACCTCTTATGTCATGCAAATAACAAGACCGTTCATGGATTGAAGAACTAGGGAATCTTATTTTATAGTATTCAAGCACGGAATTAAGGCAACATATCACTTTCTGGCTCGTATTTTGTTTTAATCCGATGAGTGCATGCAAAGATAAGTAGAAGCCATTACAACAAAAAAAGAGCTGTTAGAGAATCTCAATTGATAAATCCTCCTCTATAGATCAGACAAGGGTCTTCATCGAGATAGTTTAATCTTGAGATGATCCACATAGACTTATCTCCAATATCCAATTAATATTGATTAAAGAAAAAAAAGGTTAAATGAGGATGTGCCGACTCATGAACTCAGTGTTTCTCTCTGTCATTTTACCTTCTTGATGAGTAAGCATGTCCGGCCCAAAACCATTGACCTCTATTAAGAGATGATGATCGCATTAAGAAGAACCAAAAGACGTAAAGAGTAGAAGAATATGACTGCAGATTAACCCATTCGATATATATGGAGGCACATTGTAATTTGTAAGTAATTAAAGAACGTGAAAATGGAGTACTTTACATGCAGATCCATGCATATGTATTAAGAATAATACCTTTGCAAGCCTTTTGGAGAGCTTCAGCGTCTTCAACAGGAGAAAAGTGGTCAGGGGTAATGAGGGTAGCCATTGTTAAGCTCTTGAACTTCTAATCTAGAGATGATGATATATGTGAAGGAGACCCTCCCAATGGCCATACTATTTATAAATCCTCTTCAGCATCAAAATTAACGCCTGCTCACGTTATTCATGTTTGGAGTACTTACTTTTTCTGAGCATGTTTGGACGTTACTTCTATGTGAAGAACAGACATGCACTGATCAGAATCTCTTTCTCGCGCGACCAGTGCCACCAATTATTATCTTAAAAGAAAAAAAAAAGAAACGGCAAAAGAAAATAAAACAAAGGCCAGGAAATAAAACAAAGGATAAAAAAAATGTTTTCCACTGTGTTGTAGCTAGTCTGATCATATATATATATAATATAATAATATATTGGCAGTATGTGTTTGCATGCATGTCAGGATGTGACGAGATTTTCGCGCAAAATCTCTTTCTCTACCTTTTTTCTCTTTTTTAACTTCAATATTTTTCAAAGAAAAGTACTATATGGTAATCTTTAGCTTATCTTAGTCGGTGCCTATACTATCTCAGTCTATTTTTTATATTGCTCAAAATCCAAAATAATCTATGCATTCACAAGGGATACACAGCGTATTATATCCTCTGCATGGGACAGCTTTTCTGTATATCTGTTTTGTTTACAAATGTCTAAACCTCGTAGTAAGATTCGCTCGGTACGATGAATTTAAATCTAATTAGCATCTCTAATTAAAAACAAAACCCGTACTTAACATGATCCGACACTCTTTGGCGCTGGTCCTATTCACACAGCAGTAGTAGTTAACTGGACAGGTAGATTGGCTAATTACATTTAGTTACGTATATCAACAACTCCACAGGTGGAACAATCAATGTTGTGAAGCCACCAGAGCCTTGTTTTCTCCACCACCAGTAAACGAGGAAAAGGAAAATCTAGGGTATGTTCGTTTTCACCATTTTTTCAGGATTCTAAGTATATTCACAATTCTACCACCGAACATATTCAGAATTCAAACACAAAAATCAATACATTTTACACAATCTCCAACAACTTTTTAATTTTTTATTCAACATAAATTTTCTCTCTCTATACTTTTTCACATAACTCCAATACTTTTTTATTAAACAATTACATCAAATCATTTCTCTCTCCATTTTACACAAACACCAATAAAACACTATTCAACATAAAAATTCACAACTTCTCTAAAATCCTACATTTTTTCTCAAAACGAACATCACCTAGATCAACCTTAAAAAGACAATTAGGTGGACTAAGTAAGACCTCCCGGCCCACTGTCTACTGTCTTGTGCAAAACCACGTACTTTATGAATCACAAAATCAAAAGTATATTTGAACACAATCCGAAAACTTTAGCAATTATTTTTCTCTGAACTGTTCTTCACCTACTTTCGAATTAGGTCGATCTAATCAGGGTTTATAACAAGTGTCGTCTCTTATAACCGAGGCAGCTGGAGCTTGCTGTGTCATCAGTACAGCTTCACCAAAAAACTACATATTATATATATATATATATAATATGTCCGGCCTGTTTGTCTTCTTATATATGCTGTCAACACAACAGGAGAAAGCAAAAGTAAAGAAATACCATTAGGAAGACGTCACATAAATCAGTGACATGAAAATTCACCAATTAGGCTTGCTTTTGTTGTACCTATATATGTAGATGGAATATATTAAATATTGATGCTAAATATGGCTAGCTCTAGAAGATCATCATTCTGAACTTAAGATTTTAAAAGGTTTCATTAATTAATTCTTATGCTTGAGGTCACAATGAATTAGCACTATAATATTGTATTGCTTTTCAACCCAATACCTGATCAATGTATTAATGGGTCAGAAATGTCATGACCATATGCACAGTCGTTTAGTAACAGAAGATATCATCAGGAGTTCACAAAAAGCCATTTTATAATTTACAAAAGTCTAAGCTGCAGGCCGGCCTGAGCCTGAAGTTGCTGTGGACATATTACGGACAATAAGACTGCGGTCAGTGGGTTCACGTTCTGGAATCAGATTTTGACAGGCTACAGAAACTGGCTTTCTCCCGAGTCCTGATCGACTACAGGAACGTGGAATTGGCTTTCGGGTTAAGCAGTAAAAAGTTGTTTTATATTGTAGATTGCATTCCCGCCCACAACAATGATTCCATGGCCCAATGGATAAGGCGCTGGTCTACGGAACCAGAGATTCTGGGTTCGATCCCCAGTGGAGTCGTTTTCTGCTTTTGAGAAGAAGTTTTCCTGCACTTGTGAACGGCCCATAAACAAGGTTGTGTTTGTGTTGAAAAATTTTTGGTATCGAGTTTTGTGTTGGTATTGGGTTTAGTGAAAAAGTGAAGAGAGAGATAATTTTTTATATTTTTTTTATAGGAGATAGAAATTATATTGTAATATTTTATTGTAAGTTGGTGAAAAATATTATGATATTTTCAAACAGTGGGCTTTTTTTTTCCTCCCCATCGGACCATCACTTTGTTTGTACAAGAGAATGTTATCATTTGAAATAACACAAAAAGTTATATAGGCTTTGCTAGCTCTACGTAATATGACCTTTGTGTTTTAAAACTTTGGTCAAATAAAATAATTATAAAATAATATTTTTTTATTACAATAAAATTCATTCAAATAATCTATTTATTAATTTTTATATTTCAAAATTTTAACTACTCACAAATTTTAACAAACAAACATCAGGTTTAATGTCTTAAATTCAGTTTAATAATAAAGAACTCGCAACTGTTGATAAAGAATTGAGCATGGACAAACTTCCAAAAATAAAAATTAGATTTAAAAATTAGCTGAATAAGGAAAATAAATCATGTTATTCGAACATAATATAAATATAACCAATACAAAAAGGATAAAAACAAAATTGATATACAAAAAAATCAAAATAGTCCTCATGATAAGAAAATCATAAAATTAGTCTATGTGATTTCAGAAAGGAATAAAATCAGTCCCTCATGACCAACTATAAACGAAAATAGAATCACATGAACTGATTTTATATTTATTCCTAAATAAATTATTAGGTTAAATGCATGTCATGCCCCTGTGGTATGCGGTAATAGCAAATATGCCCTTGAGGTAAACAAAGTCTTTTTCATACCCCTGAGGTAAACATTTAGGAGCAAATATGTCCTTCCGTTATGTGCCGTTTAAAACACTAACGGTGAATGCTGACGTGTCAAAATTAGACACGTCAGCACCAATCATAAATCGACACGTGACATTTTTGAAAAAAAAAAAAGTGGGGGTGAACCCCATCGAGCGGCGAAGGGAGCCCCCGTTGCGGCTCGCGCCGCGACCCTCGGCTCCCCTGCTCAGGGGTGGCCCGATCTGGGCTCCCCCATTGCTGGGGTGGCACCCTGCCGGCCACCCCTGAGCAGGGGAGCCGCGGCAGCGAAGGAGCCCAAATCTGGGCTCCCTTCGACGCTCGATGGGGTTCTCCCCCACTTTTTTTTTTCGAAAATGTCACGTGTCGATTTATGATTGGTGCTGACGTGTTTAATTTTGACACGTTAGCATTCACCGTTAATGTTTCAAACGACACATAACGGAAGGACATATTTGCTCCTGAATGTTTACCTCAGGAGTATGAAAATGAAATTGTTTACCTCATGGACATATTTACTATTAGCGCATACCACAGGGGCATGAGATGCATTTAACCCTAAATTATTTTATATTATCTAGAAAAAAAATTAAAATCGAATCACCAATAGGACAGACCCGCCAGAGTCTAGAATGTCAAAAGCGTGCTCCACGTGGGCGCATTTATCTAATTAATTAATCAAGAAATAACCGTTCTGTCCAAAAAAAAGAGAGACGATACGCTCAACCGAAAGGCTGTGGTCCACTCCGGCCCAATTGAAAGGGACGTATGAAACGATGTCCACCACGAACTAGATCCACCAACGGGGCCCACCACCAAATGAAACACAAATGACAGTCACGAAATAAACTTCCCTAAAATGAAATTGAAATCTACCTCCAGCCAATGACGTTCGAGCATTAGATCGTTAACTCCTAGCCACAAGCTCAGATACGCCCGTACACGTGTCGCTCGAAACGCCTAACTCCTCCCCAACTCCACCAATCCCATACTATACGTGATGTCACGTGCACTTGAACCCCACCCCACCCTACTCTGGAAAACTCCTTCCTGTGTGTTTGAACGACGAGAACTTCTCCGACAACAACATCAACACACGTACAGAAAAAAACACAAAAACCTCTTCGCATGTTGTTTTTGGTCGCGGAGTTTGATGCTATCTCTGTAGGCCTTACTTGTAATATCGGCAAATGTGCGAGTCAATCTACGTGCCAGGCTATGAATTGGGTTTCTACATAGAGATTCGCTCTGAGTTTTTCAGAGATGTTTGATTGGAACGATGAAGAGGTAACTAAACTCCGTTTTTATGCTATTATTTTTCTTCTCCCCCCCCCCCTGAATATCCAATTTTTATTAATTAGTTTTAGTTATTTTATTTGTTGAAATATGCGTATGTAATTACGTGAGCTTTTTTGGGTGTGAAATGATTGAACTTTGGTAGATATGGTTTCATGGTGTGAGTTTAAGATGATTATAGGTGCATGAGAATTCGAGCTAAAGTTGTGAACTTGCTTTCCGGGTATGTTTAGGTTTCTCTGTTCTTGTTGTGGGATGATTTTTCTTTTTTCCTTTGCAATTCGTGAATATGTGTCGTAGTGTTGAAGTATCATAGATATGGCAATTGAATCCTGAATTATGTCGATCTTGTTATGTTAAGGAATTAAACACAGCTATGCTCCATGTAGTTTTAACATCCTCTTCTCTGCTGCTGAAAATTTTGACTATTAATAACCAAGGAAAAGAGAAACAATCAGAAAAAAAAACTCCAACGCATTTCTTTTCATTATAAATTTTTCCATATATATTCGTATTTTGGACTAAAGAAATCCACTTAGATGTTCAATATGCTATTAGAGAGAGAATGTCGGAATCCAAAAATTTAGGTGGTGCTTTTTCTTGAACAGACGGAATATGGGTAATATCCTTAACGTATAGGGAATGATGAAAAACTCGAAGTGGAGCTGTCTGTCATCTCTGTTGGAAATAGAACGTCAATTTCAGGAGCTTAAAATAGTCATCTGTCTGCTTTAGGTTTGAATAGTACTTAGAATGCAAAAAATAGGAGTTGAAGTTAGTTTGTATCATGTAGGGAAGAGTTCTTTGGAGTTAAAGCTACATGAAGAAACAAGGATTGGGCTGAACTGGACAAACTGTATTTCTAAAGAGTGATATTCCAATGAAAAGGCTTATAGTTATCCAGAAAAAGATATCCAATATGGATTAGTGCTCCAGGGAGAGTCATAAAGTAGGTATTGAGCTGGGGTGTTTATGATTTATCTGAAAGATTAAAGTGCTTGTTAAGCTTTGGAGGAGATAAGACTTAAAAGGAGCTTGTAACTTTCTAGTAAACTGTACAGCTTGTTAAAGCAAAGGCATGGAATCAAATCCCCCATTCATCAGAATACAGAGTTCATGGGAAGGACACCCACTGTCCTGTAATGAGGAAGATGAAAGGAAGAATCCTGGTTATCTTGTCTTTTCTTAAAAATTTGCAGCTTGGGTTGACTCAGTGCGCTTTTAATTTCCAGATCCTTTTGTTTTAGCAGTGAATAACAAGTAATGGTTTAGTGGCATGAGTCGAGTTGTTTTAGTCATCTTGTGTGCAAAGGGATTGTCAGGATGGCTGCTTCCTATATTCTCAGATTGTGGACTTTCAACTGTTGAATGATTCCCAATTGTACTCGTGATTCATGCCATGGGGTTTTTTTCAGCAATTTTTTGAAGGGCTGTAATATATGTTGAAGGTTGACTTTTTTTGATAATGATATTGGATGAAGTTTTGGAAATTGATAGCATATTTATGGGACTACCCCTAAGAGGTGTGTGATTTGCCTCAGGAAAGAAGAATCAGCTAATCAGAAATTTATTTTCTCATCCTTTTAGTTCAGGCTTTTGGTCCCATTATTGCATGAAAGTATGGATTTATGTGGTTTTCTGACAAAGGGTTTCTGGTCTTCCCTCTGTCAGAGTTCATTGCCAGTTATATAGAACAGGGATTATGTAGCAGCGGTATTTCGTACTCAATTTGAAGCAGATTTTCTTTGCCCTGTAGGGATGGAAAAATTCTAGACGAGGTGGTCTATCTGTGTTCTACACCACCGCTTGTTTGTATCTCCTAGATTTAGTACATGGTTTTTTTTGTTTTTATGCTACTGTTCCACAAAGAGGAAAAAAAATCATGTTTAAGATTGCAAGGGAAAGAGGGACAAGGATAGTCTTCTAAGTTATTATATTCTAGGCTATGATAGGGGGATTTTTTTTAATGATTCACAGATATATATATATAGATGTAAGACATGGGCCATCAAAATGAATTTAAACAACACCTTATTTGGGTGGGTCTTGGTTCATCTGTTTTTTGGGTTTCAAATCATTTCCAGATTTCATGGACATCCTAAATTCAGAACAGCATCATTCTCCTCGTATGTTCATCCATTTAATTTACCAAGTAGGGGGTCTTACAGAGTTAGCCTTTGGAAATTCATTAGCAAAGAGTGGGATGTTATCAGCATCCATATCAGGTTTTTGGTGGGCAGCGGGGTAAGGATCAGTTTTTGGAATGATTGGTGGTGTGGCGATAAGCCCTTATCTTTGGGTTTTCCGGTTGTTTGCTCGTTGTCTAGGTGTAAGGAGGCTATGGGGGCAGAGTGTTTGGTGGAGCGTCCTGGTCATGTGGTGTGGGATGTCCCTCTTGTTAGATCTGCCAATGATTGGGAGATGGGAGATTTTTCAGCCTTCTTTTCCCTCTTGTATGGTTCGGTGCTCAGAAGAGAAGTAGACGATAAAGTGTGTTGGATTGGGTCCAAAAATGGTGTTTTCTCGATTAAGTCTATGTACAATTCTCTTGCGTGTGGGAATAGCTTGTCTTTCCCTTGGAAAGGGGTGTGGAGATCGAAATGCCCTATGAGGGTTTCTTTCTTCGTTTGGGAGGCTATGCATGGGAGAATCTTCACTACCGATAATCTTTGGAGAAAAGGTGTTATCATTGCAGAATGATATTTTCTTTGATGCAATGATGGGGAGTCGGTGGATCATTTGCTTCTTCGTTGTTCTGTGGTGCGTGTACTGTGGAATCATGTTTTCTCTATAACGAAGTTCTATTGGGTGATGCCTGAGAAGGTGTTGGATGTGTTGTGGAGTTGGAATAGGAAGTTTTCTATCCCGATTGCTAAGACCATTTGGAGAACGATTCCTTCATGCATTTGGTGGTGTCTTTGGAGGGAGTGCAACAATAGATGTTTCTTTGTCTTTGGTGAACTTGCAAGGGTTTTTGTTTCTTTCTCTTTTCTATTAGGCTAACGCGGTGTTAGGCTGCCTTTTTGTTGATTTCGATGACTTCCTTAGTTTTGTAGTTTGTTTGGACTAAGCGTCTTCGGTATAGTCCTTTGTATTGTTTTCGTTTTTTTCTAATAAGATTGGCTTACATATCAACAAAAAAATTATTTTGGGTTCCCTTTTGTATTCATCCAATATCCTTGGATTGGTATTTGGTCCCTACAAAAAAGTCCTATGTACTTGGGTTATGCCTTCTTGTCTCGTAGTGCTTTTAAACAAATTCACTAAGGAAAAAGAGAGAGGATAAAGAAAGACCGAGAACCCAAAGGTAAATTTTTGGAAAAGTTTTTATGAAGGTTTCCAAATCATGATGAAATTATGAGGTTATTAATGTTTGCCTTTTGTTACAGATAAAATTCCATACAACACACGCCTCTGCTATTCCTTATCCTTCATACCGTCTAGTGCAAAAAAAAACTGATTTTTCTGTTTTAACTACTATCTTCTGAAGTTCTTTGGTTTTCGCAGGCTCTTCAGGTTATACCTCTCGAGTTAATCTAAAATTTGTGTTCCATACCTTATCTACATCCTTTGTGGCTAATTTTTGAGTGCTCAATCCTCTCACACCTTGCTAAAAATTGCTCGTACTTCCAAAAAGCTTAAAAAGTGCTCCTTCAGGCAGTGTATAATTTCTAAGTTTCAACCTTGACTTTTTGAAAGGTTTTTGTGATTTCTGTCTGTGAAAAGATTGACCACTTAGGTGGTATTTGCATCCCAAATTTTGGCCTAATAAACTAACTATAAAATCATCTCTTTCTCCCCATCAAATCATCTCTTTCCATTATAATAAAAATAAAAAATTCATTCAAATTATCTCTCTTTACTTTTTCCCCAACTCTCACAAACCCAAAATTTGGTTTGCAAACACCATCTAAAGATGAGTGCTGATTTTTCAAATTGCCAATTGAAAAATTGAGGTTCATGTTTGAGTTATGGTTCATATTCAAGTTCTTGTTGAGGTCAACTACCTGAGAAAAGTAATAATTTGAGAGACTTTTATGATACTTAATCAGAAGCAATAAACATGTAAAATGCCACAGAGCCTCTGCAAACAAACTTTTCTCTTCTATAAGAATGCCCCCAATGAAATTATCTGCTGATAGAGACCAAAGTTGAAAGATGTCACTATTACATAATAGCGATGCTTAAAGCTACTTCAAATCAATTTTTGACGCTAGTGTCTGGGATATATTGAAAACTACATTTGTCACAGAAAAAATGGGGTCATCATGAAAATGGGTACCATCATTCCCATTTCATCCTAAAAGGTTGACATTGCCACTCAAAAAAAAAAGTTGACATTGCCAAGCCTGAAGAAATCTTAAAAGTGATGGGGCTCCATTGCACTCAGGTTCCTCTTTTTAGCTGCAGCCCCATTTGTCACAATGAAGTTGCAGTTACAAGTCTTTTAATATGAAATGGAGCTATAAATGTGAGATATGAAAAAACAATCAATGTTTCTTACATTTTTTTTATACGTAAGTCAATCTCATTAGAACTAGTGAAAACAGTGCAAAGGACTATACCGAAACCACTACTCCAAACAAGTAAGAAAACTGAGGAAATCTACAAAATCTAGAAACGGGCAACTGATCACCGAGTTCACCCAAAGAGACGAAGAACAATCTTCAAAACATCTATTGTTTCGCTCCCTCCGAAGACACCACCAGATGTAATGAGGAATCAACCTCCATATAACCTTAGTGAAAGGATTACGAAATCTCCTTTTCCAACTCCACAAAACATCAGCCACTTTCTCAGGCATAACCCACTGAAAGTTCACAATACAAAGAATATGAGACCACAACCCACGCGCAAAAGGACAATGCAGCAAAACATGGTCCACAGATTCACTAGAACACTGACAAAGGAAACACCAACCAGCAATTATCATCCCCCTTCTGCAAAGGTTATCAATAGTAAGGATCCTTCCATGTGTAGCCTCCCACACACAAAAAGAAACTCTCAACGGGCATAAAGACCTCCACACACCCCTCCAAGGGAAAGACAAACCAACCCCACCCCTAAGCAAACGATACATCGATTTAACCGAAAAAACCCTTTCCTTAGAACCCGTCCAAACCATCAGCTTTGACTTTGCTGGTTGTGAACTTTTGAGCACTTATGCTGTGGTACAGTATTGGTTGCGTTGCATGCATTTTGCTCACACAAGTACACCACTGAGTTTTGCAAGTTTGCATTATGTTTTAGTTTTTAAGCATTTATACAATCAACTGCTCAACGATGTTTTATCTGGTTAGAGAACACTGTTATCGGTACTTGTCATGGTGATGCTCAACCCACATAATTTCAGCTTGCAAACATAATATGGGGTGAGGGTGTGGAGAGCGGTGACCACATTGTGCCTTACCGTGAGGCAAGTGAAGATTATTGCAATAAGAAGGAATGGAACCAAGAAGCTGCCACCATCAAGCCTACTGAGCAGCGAACAGCTGGGGTTAAAATTGGTTTGCATGGCAGAAAGCTGGGGAGCAGTTCTGACCTTGACCCCAATGCAAATATTACTACTTCGGGATTTGGCATGGATTCATGGCCGGTTTTGTCTTCATCTAATGCTGCCAAAACTGATCTGGACTCCATTGGTACTGAAGTATCTAACAAATTAACTCAAATTAGTAAGTATACATTATCAAGAGGTGGTAAAAATATCAGTTATTGGAATAAATCACACGTGTGCATACACATCTTTTTGTGTCCATCTGTGCCTTGACTGAAGGGGCACTATTGTTATTTGATTTGTTTCATTTCTAACTGCATCTATTTTGAAAGCAGAGACAGCTCAACTTGATAAAGATGCTGAAATTTTTCAAAATACCAACGAAGATGGAGGACAAGGCGAATTGATTGACTATGACTGGGCTAACATTGGAAGTTTTGATGATCTCGATCGAATTTTCAGGTAATAAAAAATAGCTGTATACTTGTCTCTGTATGTTAAATTTAATGCTAGGGTTATAAAGACAGAGAATGAGATGCGAAGACAATGATTAAGAGAGGATTATTACATAGGCCTACTTGCACATCTATACACGTACACATATATACATTCATACATGTGTATGCTTTTGATATCCGGCAGATAGATTAGTTTCACCCCATTTGTTTTACTTATCACAATACTAACCACTCATAAGTGTCTTACAGTTATCAAGTATTGTCTTGACCATTGGAAAATATTAACATGGTAGCCAAGCTAAAAACAAGCAGACACGATGGATAAATCCATACATCTAACCTTGTTGTAAAGGCACTTATCTTTGCCTCAAATTATCCACGTTCATTAGAATTAAAATTGGAAAAAATAGAACTGGATATTTAGAAACTTCTTTGGCAATTTTTCTTGCTTGGCTTATTGTCTCTTCTTGAGGTGGAACTAGTGTGTGCAGTTCATTAATCAAATCAATATCAGCAAAATTTCTTTGCCAGTATAACTGCTGTTTTCTGTTTCTTGGAATTTGTAACATAACCCTAATGTCCTAAGCTTAAAAATGCAACAGACCGATGCAAAAATTAGATAGTAGAGCATGAGGAGCTTGATTAACATTGAAAAGATTTTCTCTGGCCCTTTCTTATATTTAATAATCCTTCATTTATTCTTCTTCTTTGTCCTTGTTCTCTTATATACTATGGTGTCCATCTGACACAATATCCTCACTAAGTGATGATTTTGCAGCAATGATGACCCAGTTTTTGGCCTTGCAAATATTGGTAATGCTGATGAGCCATGGTCTTCTTCTAAAGATGTAGCTAATATCCCCCTAAAAAATTTCCCAATATCTGAGGACTCCCCAAGTTTTGGGTCAGGAGAACTAAGGCATGCCTCTGAGCAGTTGGAAATCAGAACAGAATATTTGCAACATGATGACCAGTCATTCCCCATCAATCATGGGAATATCAAAGATCCCGCACTAAATGATGTGCAGACTGCACATGTCCCACATCATTTGGAATATGGTGGAGGTAGAAGGAAGCGTATGGTGAAGGAGAAGGTATTGGAAGTTATTTTGCAGTGCACAAAACCTTTCACTCAAACAAGTGGACCACAGAAATGTTGTAATTTTGTTTCTTTCTCGCAGAGAGATAGAGACAAGGTGGGGAAAACCTCTGCTGCAACCTCTTGCCTAGCTGCCAAAAATGTTGTGAACACCAATGAGTTCATGGATAAGGTAACTCTTTTGTTTTCATTTGAGGAAGGGGGGAACAAAACCTTCCCTTTCAGCCTACTAGCAGTATGGTACTCAATACATAATCGTGTTGCAATCTGCGTATGTATTGATTCAAGGGTGGTAGGATTACTTTGATTAAGTTCTATTTATCTAGTCTTCCTACATACTTTTTATTTCTTTTTCCTATCCCGAGTGTTGTGGCCTTGAGACTTGAAAAGTTACAAAGAGATTTTCTGTGGGGTAGTGAAGATGGTGTTCACAAATTCCATTTACTCAGTTGGGAGAAGGTGTGTTCTCCTATTCATTCTGGAGGGTTGAGGCTTAGGAGGCTCTCTTTGTTCAACAAAGCTTTGTTGGGCAAATGGTTGTGGCGTTTTGGCATTGAGAGGGATAGATTGTGGAGATGTGTTATCGCAGAGAAATATGGGTGGTGGGTGGAGCTCCTTGTCCTCGAAAGGTTCCTTTGGGGTTAGCCTTTGGAAACACATTAGCAAAGGCTGGGATGTTTTTTCTGAGCATATAAGGTTTGTGTTAGGAGATGATCAGCGTCTAAGTTTTTGGAATGACAAATGGTGTGATGGGAGAGTTCTGAGCCGCTCTTTCCCTTTAGTCTTCTCTCTTTCCTGTTGTAAGGATGTCATGGTGATGGATTGTATGGAGCTTGGTTCTAGTTCTTTAGTGTGGAATTTGCAGTTCTCTAGATCTACAAATGATTGGGAAATGGAGAAGTTTGTTGCCTTTTATTCTATTGTTTATGAGTAGAGGGTGAGGAGTGGTAAAGCGGATGTGATGTTCTAGGTCGGTTCCAAGGGGGGTGTTTTTTCAGTTAAGTCTTTCTTTGATTATCTCTCTGATGGTGATAGGTCTGGCTCTTTCCTTTGGTGTGGGGTGTGGAAGCCCAAGGTCTCAACGCGTGTGGGTCTTCTTTGTTTTGGAGGCTACTCATGGGTGGATTTTGACTATTAATAATCTCCAAAGAAGAGGTGTTTATGCCACTAAGTGGTGTTATATGTGTAAGGCTCATGGAGAATTTGTTAATCATTTGTTATTGCATTGCTCGGTTGCTAGAGGCCTTTGGATGCATGTCCTTGGTATTCTGAATGTTCATATGCCTGAAAGGGTGGTTGATGTCCTATCTTAGGGACGGAAGTTTGTGGATCCTTTAGCCAAGGCTATTTGGAGGATGATATCTGCGTGTATTTAGTGGTGCCTTTGGAGGGAGCGGAATAGAAGATGTTTCGAGGATTCATGTTGTGTTGGGGGGTCGTTTCTTGGACTTTTTTATTTTCTTAGCTTTTTCATTTGTATGCTTTGACTGAATTCGGTACAGCCTTTGTACTGAATTCGTCTCATCCTTTTTCTTTCTTTCAAATAAAACTGTGCTTACTTATTAAAAAAAAAAAGATATTCAACCACAAAATAATACCAACTGGAAGTAGTCATACACTTAACATTTTGTTAGAACTCAGTTTTTGGCCCATCTTTGAAGTATTCAGGTAAACAATATCAGACATAAAACATGGACCTGCCATGGATGAACGACTATGTCTGATACGTTTGGTACAATCTGTGAGATTTTGTTAGTTTATGGCTTGTACCATTTTACGTTGTCTTGATACTATTCGTAACTTAAATCGGCTGGAATCAAATGCTTAGACTGTTACATCATCAATTTTCCTCAGAGTTTAAGTTGAAGCATTTCCGCTTTTACATGTTGTCTAGACCCCCTTCAGTAGGTGTGGCATAATCTGAGGTATACTTTAAATTTTTTATTTTTTTATTTTTTTTTGATAAATAAGCCAATCTCATTAGAACAAGTGAAAACAGTACAAAGGAGAGGTATACTTTAAACTTAAAGGAGAGGTACAACATGGAGATAGTATTTGAGTTTAGGACTTCTACTCTGATGCCACATTCAATTAATTCTTTAGCATAAACAAAGTGTAAGATAGGATTGGGGTAGCTTTCACTATGGTCTCTAAGTTTAATGCATGCCAGAGTCTCTTAGAAACTTAAAGCAGGAAGAATGGCGACCCCCAGCCTTGGTAGGCAGCAGTTTGATTTGTTGATACTCCCTGTTACTAGTTACTTTCCATTTCCTATCTCTATGGGTACAACTTTTTTCCAGGGACCTATATTTACTAAGTACCTCTCTTTAGCTTAACCAAAGTGTAAGATAGGATTGGGATAGCCTTTCACTATGGTCATAGTTCATTCCAAGCCAGTATCTCTTAGAAACCTGAAGCAGTAGAAATGAAGACCCCAGCCTTGGAAGGCAACGGTTTAATTTGTTGATAAGCCGTACTACTAATTACCTACCATTGTCTATTTCCAGGGATGCATGGCACGATAGTACCCACGATTTTACCTACCATTGTCTCTTTACCCTTAGATATAGTGTACAGGGTTTAGGCTTTTTTTAAAAAAAAAACTTGTGCCCCTTACTTAACTAGAAATAAAGAAAAATAAATGTATGTTTTTATTGGAAATATGAGATTCTTTATGCTGCAATTTTTTTTTTTGGGGGGGGGGGGGGGGGCGTAAGTGGTATTCTTCAACTTTTACTGATGTGCATCCAAGTGTTTCCTTGAACTATTTGGCAGATCTTCTATATTGGAAATAGTTGTCAATCTAGTTTCAAAGTTCCATATAGTTAGTTAGAGACTTCGATGTAATGATATTGGCCTGTCACCTGATTACTTTTTTTCTCGTAGAGTTTGAGTATTTGCTGATTGGAGTGTCAGTTTGAAAACTGATTCTGATGTCAAACGACCTAGAGTTGGCTGGCAAATCATCATTTGGTTATTGGTTAAAACTGAAACATTTGGTGCAGTTTATCTTGAAATCTCCAGATAATTCCACACAGCTGGTAGTTTAATCCTAGCATATGAGGATCGTGTTTTATTTTTCTTTGTGGCTTCCTGAATATGACAGCACCCATCATGGTGACTGTAAAGGTTTGCAAAGTTATATTTCCTGCACCCAAAACGTATACCTACTATGCTGGTTTCTTGTTCATATCTACAGGCTTCTAGGCAAACAAAACTGTTGAAGAGTCAGAGAAAATCAGAGCAGAAGAGTGAGGCAAAGACAGTGCAACATTTGTATGGAACCTGGTCTCCTTCAAGAAACCCATCGAGACAGTATGAGAACCAATTGGCTTCCTCAATGCTTCTGTCTCCTCCCTCTTCAATGCTCAGTCAACAGAGGCAGCTTTCAGGACCGGAGTCTTTACAATACAAGCATGTTGCCAATCCATTTTTGGCTCCATCAGCATATGGGAATCTTACAAATCCATATCCTGCCATGCCCGTGCTTGCCCATATTCAGTCTGCTGAAAGAAAGCATCAACCTATGCTTTCTGACTATGAACGTTCTCCAGGTGGTGAAAATCCTGCAACCAAGTCAGTGAACACTACTGTGAAACCTCTGACCATGACACCTCAGGAAAAAATTGAAAAACTAAGGAGGCGTCAGCAAATGCAGGCAATGCTTGCCATTCAGATACAACAGCAACAACTCAGTCATCAAGTCCCTTCCACCAATCAATCCATCACTCAGAAATGTCCCCAAGAAAGCCAAACTCAGCACTTTGAGAAAGCTGATCTTGAAGTTGAAGATATAAGCACTCTTCCTTCTGTAGATCCAAACTCACCTATTGAACAAGATGATTCCAATACAGTCTCTGTGGCAGTTGATGATTATTCATTGGAGGACACAATACTTTACAGGCTTCAGGATATTATCTCAAAGGTATGCTTGACTCGAGAGTGGATTTGTTTTCTCATTGAGTTGGCCGGACTAGTTTCAAACTTACAATGCTAGCATCTTGCCACAGTTGGACGTGAAATTAAGAGTTTGTATACGGGATAGCTTGTTCCGATTGGCTCAAAGTGCAATGCAAAGGCATTATGCTAGTGATACAAGCAGTACCAACAAAAGTGGCAGGGAGGAACACGACGTTGTTGCAAAAGAAGAACTCAACAATTGTAACAGGTTAGTACCCTGAATACTATTGAATGAGCGAAAACCTGTGCATTTTTTTCCCCATTTTTATCTTTTGTTCCATTCTTTACTTCTCTTTAGGGAAAACTGGAATGACAATATTTTTTTTGATAAGTAAGAGAAGTTTTATTAAAAGAGAAAGGAAAATGAAACAGTCCAAAGGCTGTACTGAGACAGCTACAACAAGCAAGCTAGGAAACTAATGAAATCACTGAAGTCTACAAAGGGGGATGGATCCCAAAACCCCATTAGCCCACAGAAACAAAGTCTGCACCAAATTGCCCTTCAAATATTCTAAGGACAGACCCACATCTTCAAAGCAACGTCCGTTCCTTTCCCTCCATAGGATCCACCAAATGCATAACGGAATCATGTTCCATACAGCCAACGCTAATGGGGTGTCGAACTGTCGCTTCCAACACTGCAGCACCCCTATAACCGTCTTAGGCATCACCCAAGGAAGGTTGACAATACGAAGCACGTGCATCCACAACTCTCTAGCGACCAAGCAATGGAGAAGCACATGATCCACAACTTTCTGTAAGAGTTCTTGCTGACCTTCCAAGAATGGAGAGAGAGTGAATGATATTGCAAGAAAACAATGTGTCAATAAATATCTTATTATCTCAGAAAGAGAAAATCAAAACAAAGCCCTAGGCTTTATTTAAATGTGGGAATTTAAACGAAACTATCTAGAAAAAACTCGAAAAGTCTAGAGAGAGAGAGAGAGTCCTCCTCTCTAGACTTCCCCCTTTTTCTCTCGTCTGCAACCCTCCCTTCCTCCTCCACCCATCCTCTAGGCCACGGGAGGAGGTCCTCCTCCTCCCGTCCGCCCCCCTCCTGGCCAGCCAGGAGTTGTTTCTTTGTGTTTTTTTGGTTTCAATAAGATTGGTGGTTTCGTCTCTTGGGTTTTGCCTGGGTGGAGATTTCTCGGCAACGGCAGGACGTTCTCTGACGAGCTTGCGCCTGTTGGTCGGCTTCCGCAGCTCCAACACTTTGATGTCGTCCTGGTCCAACAGTCCCCCTATGATTTCTAGCTATCCACGCACCACTCTTGAGGAGTGTGGATCTGACGCACCTGGTGGGTTTGTCTTCCCTTTTGGCCGAGTCTCTCTTCTATGGGTGCTTTTGTTGCAGGTGCTAGTCTGGAACCTCCAGCGACAATTTTCACCGTTCTCGGCGTAGTAGAGTTGTACCCCAAGTCTATGGACCCGAGTTGGGTTTGTGGGTCTGTTGACCCGGTTGTTTTAGTCAATGTATGAGCACAATTTTGCCATAACCTAAGGATGATTTAGTTTTTTGCAATAGACCTTTTGTTAACTCATTATTGCAGGAATCAGTCTTATGCCTGATCCTGTTCCAATTCTCTAAAGATAAATCAACTGGTCCCATCTTGCATATTATGTTCTTTAGACAAAATTATTCCTAAATTTTTGATGGTCGCAGCTCTTTATTTACACTTGAGAAATCATCTATTTGAATTGTCTCCATTAAATTTTATGTTTTTCAAGCATGAACAAAGGTATTTGGTGGAGAAAGTCCTCTACTGCTTGGATGTGGATCTTCATACTTGTTTATGTAACAATTGGGTCCCCCTACCTATTAGCTAAGTTTTTTGGGTTAGACACTCTAAAGCAGTATTAGTGTCATGAATGTTTGTTCTTGGACTCCTTGTGCTTGGCCTATTTGCATCTACTTTTGGTTTGATTTCTAATAGTTCTGTTGGGCTGATCGAGCCCATTTGTCTCTGTGTGATTCGTAAGTTTTTTGGGTTAGACACTCTAAAGCAGTATTAGTGTCATGAATGTTTGTTCTTGGACTCCTTGTGCTTGGCCTATTTTCATCTACTTTTGGTTTGATTTCTTATAGTTCTGTTGGGCTGATCGAGCCCATTTGTCTCTGTGTGATTTCTTCCAAGTCTGCTGGGTTAGCACGTGGGATGGAGTGTTGGATGAGAGTACAAACTCAAAGTTTGGGTTATGTGGCAGCTACAAACCTTTTATGTGCTCATCATTATTTTCCTTATGTTGACCACACGGTGTTGCAGGTATTCAGGGATGCCTGATATGGAAACACGGACCAATCCGATAGACCGAACTGTGGCTCATTTGCTCTTTCATAGGCCTTTGGAGTTAACAGGAAAACATCCTGATACACCTGAGTCACCTATTTCTGCAAACCTTGCATGTGAACACAAAGTAGCAGGCGTAGTGAACTTGCCGATAGGGTGTTTACCAGAGAGTGCACAAAGTAAACAGAACTTTCCTCACCAAGGACCTATGATTTCTTGCCCCTCGGCTGAGCCCAACCATGTTGATCAGTTTAAAAACAGTCCTTGTACCGACACTTCAGAGAATGCTTCAAACAATGATACTGCAGATGGTAGAGCTATGGAGGTTGAAGCCTGCAAATGAATGGGCATGGTTTTCAAAATTCAACGAGGGTAATTCCTTTATCTCTTCCATGCCAGTTGATGTACATTCCATACCTAATTATATGGATCTACTGGTAACGCCATGATTTTCTTTTATAGTCATCCTACTGGATCTTTATAGGGGATCATGGAACCTCAAAGATCATTACTACAGAAGACCAAAGAGAAGTTGCACGAATGCATTTTCCTGTAGTGTCTGGCTGAAGAAACAAAAAGTACTATCTTTAATGTGGAGCATTTTCAAAATAGTTATGTTGTTCTGTCTGAAGTTTGACTGGTCTGATCCTTAAAAACTCGTGGTGATGACAGTCGTGTGTGATCTAATATGTAATGGGTCCGATGCGTGGTAGGGTGAACCTACTTAATATCCATAAATCTTGGCCGATACACACATGCCAATACTGCAAGTTAGGCCATTAACTTACTTCGAATTATATTTCATTATGCAATTGGTGTAGGATAAAGATAGACTTGTTATGGGATCTTGATTTCTTCCATGATGTTAATAGATGACTGTACTAGTTTGGGAGATTACTTTTGTGTACTAATTCTTGATGCTGCTCAAAAGTTAGATGAAATTTGGGAAAAATACATTTTCATCCACGAACTACCATAAGTTTTGCATTTTGCTCCATAAACTACTAGTTTTGACACATTGTACCCAATAATTACCAATTTTAGACACTTTGCACCATTTATCAAATTTTTAGACTAAAATGATGATAATGTCCTTGACCCATTTTGCATATATTGAAGATATTGTTGTCAATTCATTAATTTATCGAGTGTATTATTGTCAAATGAAGGTTGCAAAGTATTTAATATTAATATTTAGATAGTGTAATGTGTCAAAGTGGGTAGTTTAGGATGCAAATCTAACATTGGTAGTTTGAGGGTGTAAGGTGTCAAAATCAGTAGTTTAGAGTACAATGTGTCATAGACCTGGTAGTTGATGGGTGAAAAATGTATTTATCCTTTGAAATTTTTAGGCTTTTACTCCTTCCAGGGAGGTACAACAGATTCCAAATACACCTATTGTAATTCGATATTTAAATTTCAGATGCAGTCTTATAGGCATTTTTGCCTTTCTGCCTAGCTGAAGACCGTATACCTTGGGCTAACGGAATACCATGCTTTCATGTATACACCACGTAAGTAATATTAGTGCTCTTAGTTAGGTAATATATTATATATACTTAGTAGGTCTCTATCAGTCTATTACCCCCAAGGGTTTGGTGTGGTGGTAAGGCTTCGGCTTGGGTTCTAACATGTCCCAAGTTCGAGGCCCAACATCCCCATTATCGCCTTTGACTTATCTGCTCCCTGGGTTGTGGGGTCGGTCCAGTGGGCCGGGGTTTGTACTTCAGGGTTGGGCCAAAAGGGTCCGGCTTTGGGGAATTTCCTCGTCATAAAAAAAAAAAGAAAAAAAGGTCTCTATCAGTCTATCTTCTCTGGATTTTGAGACATTTTGCTTGAATACAGAGTACACAAACAACCGTTAAAGCATGGGGGGATCCTTGTCCTGAGCAATCCAAGGGATGAAGGGGACAGGGTTGTTGGTCACTATCAACCAATGATTTCTCACATCTCTATTACCCCGACACAAGTGATCATGCTTTTCTGATTTCCTGTCGAGCAAGGTTTAAAAATGCATAACAGATACATGCACATATAAGCTATACACAAAACAAACCAAAACCAAAAACGTGTAACAAGTTATCAGCCCAATGGTTGCCCTTTTTTTCAAGCTCTAAAGAAATCAAGTTCTGAAATTCCTATGCCATTTAATCCTGCTACACAAACTAGTTAGTTCAACTTTTTTCCGCGTACTTGTGCCATTATATAAGCATGTCAACGAAACAAAACAAAGACCTAACAAAAAGCAATCCAAAATCTGTTATGCAACTGCTTTAAAAACTCTATATCTAACAAGAGTTTGGCAGGTTGTTAGTGCAGGAGGCATCACATACTCTGGTGGAAGCATCACACAACACAGCGGTAAGTTTCAAGGGAATCAACAACCGCATAGCTGTAAGTAACTTTCACCACTTGTCCCTTCTCTAGCCCATAGTATCGTGCAATTGCATCAGTTCCTAGCATCCGAGGAAGCTGGAAAGCAATGCAGGATAAGTAAACTACATGTGAATAATACGATCAAATCATCTCCAGCTATTATGTGAATTAAAAAAAATACGAACTTTTGTGATAAGCCAACCAGAAAAAACAAGTTTGTAATTCCTCAAGGAGATAAGCTTAAGTTTGCCCTTTATTCAACAACCGTGTAGCAGTTGGCATAGAGTTGCACTAGCCTTACGCAGTTCTATGTTAAAGGAACAACAGAACATTCCCCATCATACCTTAGAACCTTTTTCCTGTTCCAACTTTCCCACCAAAAGAAGTCTGTCATAAGTTGATGGACAAAGAATGGATTCTGAGTTACTTTTCCCTTGACTATTGTTCTAAGCAAGATGTTTAAGAAAGCTGGATTCATTTTATTGATAAAGGATTCTTCTTCCAATGCAAAGCTCTCGCTCAATTTTTCTTCTTCATATTTTCCACTTCAAGAACAATTGGAAGGAGACCAATCTTAGAAGTTATTAGGTGCAACTTAGATTAGATACCTGCCTCCAGGAGGAGGAGGGAGGGGGGGAATACAATTTATATTAACAGCTTAACCGTAGGTCAAGAATGAAGACAAAACATGCCCTAATAAACCCGGTTCAATAACATACATTGATGTGAAGATCAGAACATTTGGACCAACAAACATACACTAATGTCGAAGTAATAATGGTGATTATCCGGCATAAGAATGCATAATGCACTTGATACTTGTCGTGAAACTCTTCTCTTCTCGCTAATCACTCACGCGCGTGGTGTTGGAAATGTATAATCACCTGCTTATCTTGCAATTTCCACTTCCTTAAGAGCCTTTGCTTTTCTTCAGCATTTAGTATCTCATACTTTGGCTCCAACACGTGCTTCGTTATATTAACTAACAAGTCAGTAATCTACAGACAGAACAAGTCAGGAAATGGCATTAAAAAGACATTGGAATTTTTTTAGATAAACATCACCAGCCCTCATACGGATCTAAACCAAAAGAGGAACTAGTCGCCTATACTTCTCCATAAGCAGCTTTTATCAAATGTGGCAGAAGTCATGTGGTGAGCTTGATATCAGCATGATGACAATGGAGAGATCCCCCCCCCCCCCCCCCGATGGCAAGGAGAGCAAAAATTGAAACGTTCGTCTTCTTTCTAGAAAATGGGCCATTTATGTATTTCCGACATAACAGTCAAACCAGAAAACCCTTCCATCCTCTTCATTTCACAGCGAAGGAAAAAGGTGTGGATCCCTAAAATCTAGCTAAATAGAGAAATGAAAAGGTTTTTCAAACATACTTGTTGACTAGAGAAAAAATTTACCATAGAAGCGGCATCTTAGTGCTCATCTTAGTATTTCAATACTGACATTATAGAAACTTAGCAAAACGACTTAAAACAGGCAATTTCCTCCAGCTTTGTGCAGTTCAAACAACACTATGATGGTAGCAATGTAACGATATTACTTAAGATAATTTTTTCCAACTTCCCCTTACTAATTAATTTATTAGAGTTCACCTCAACTAGGCTTTGCTAATGTTTTCCAAGATACTGGTATGAAAATTACCGGTATCTAGAGAGAAATCGTAGAAAACTAAGACATCAATCCGCTATTCAAGAGCTAGCTCGCATTAATTTAATTTTCTTTGCTATGAAAATTTCATGCATTTATTAAAAGGGTAATTTCATTCCATGCTTAGTGTCCGAAAACCTTCATGGCCAGTCCCAACCCTGAAAGGAGGGTTCCAGTAGGTTGATGACAGAATCATGATAAGGAAAAATTCTTTAGAAGAAAAAAGGTGGGACTATTGTTCTTTTGAGTTCAGTATTGACTCGTTTCAGTAATTTTAATAGCTGTAAAGATGTAAATTTCTTCCGGTTGGATTAACAGCCAACAGAGTGAACAAGTCAACAAAGCAGACCTTTTATGTTCAGAAGGTAAATTAGATATATCTTATACACTTCTATGACAAGAACTCGTAGACTTGGGATACATAAGTGGAGTTGGTAAATCTAAAAGATTCTGGATAAGAACTGGTTAAATGTAGGCTATGCCCCCAGGCCTAACCAATTCAAGCTCAGCCCTTGCTAGAGTTCAAAAGCATTATTTAGTTTGGGTTTGATTTCATATTTACTGAAGGCCAATAAACAGAAGAGGTTTAGTCTCCCAAATATCGCTGAACTTGAGCAAAAGTGGACAATGAAATTTTGAGCTTGGTTACTTACATGGAAAAGCTCTACTTTGAATGTATATTTTTCCAATTCTTTGCGAGCAAACGAGTTCATTTTACTCTGAAGAATAAGAATTAGCCCTTGTAGACGTTCTTTATCCATGATCTGAGAATAAATGCCACGGACAGTTGATGTTCTTATGTCTTCAGTTCCACAGAAGATTACCAGTATCTGCAAATCAAGTTTTAGGTTATTCTGCTGCAATAGTCTAATACAAATTACTTTGTTCGAAAAATCTACAGAACATTTATCTGATTTGTCTCGTTCAGTTTTGACGTTTGTGGAAAGCAAAACCAGAAGCGTAAATAAAACTCCGATGTTCCTAAACTTCCTCTATATAATATTCCCTCCAAAAATAACAAAAGCAAAAGATTCCTCTGTTTCCACTTCCCATTAACAAAAACAAGATAAACCACAAAACCAAAAGAAAATATCGGTTTTCGTTTATCCTTTATTTCTCAGGAGCCATACACATCAAAACGAAAATAAAAGCAGCGATGTCATCAACAGCAAAATCTATCGTACCAAAATACCAATCGATTGTCAACAGAATAATGCAATTAGTTCTACTATGTTTTTTTTTGTTGGCAAACAATGCAATCTAGTCAATACAAAGTAAGAGAAATGTTTTCAGTTTTTTTTTTTTTAAACTACACAGAGAACAATACCAAAAAGGGGAGAACAAAAAGAAAATTTTCCTTTCTCCGCGGTTCTCTTTCATTCCCTCCTCCCCCCCAACTATCCAACAAGCAAAGCCAACATCATGCACAAAACCTCATCTCTCTGCGTGTATTAAAACATAACTCCTTTCAACTTTCTTTGTGTTTCTCATGAACCGGACAATACTTAGCAAAAGAAGAGAAGAGACATATCACCACAAATCCACGATCAACAGAGAAAAAAAACTAGTACCCCAACAGTATATAAACGTACACAACGAGTGGCGCATACCTTTTGAGGGGGTTGGAGAGGTGAGAGAGGGAAATGCGGAGGCGGTCGAGGTCGGGGCTGTCGCCGAACACGGAACGGAAGTGAGGGAGGGAGCGAGTGAGTTCGGAGTCGGGGACGTCGTAGCCTCGGTCTCTAAGCATCTCGAGGACGGTACGGCGAGAGAGGTAGTACCGGTAACTCTCTAAGCTCCCTTTGTCCACGTAGCTCGTCATGCACTTGCCTCTCCCGTCGTCTCTGTTAGCCATTCTCTGTGTGCGCTGTTTTGGTGGAGTTTTGCGAGTTTCGGGCCTGGAGGAGGGGATGGAATATAACATGTACGGAAGGTACGGGCGTGGGTGCTGTACGGTGCACGAACATTTAGAAAACTTTTTTTTCTCTGAGCAAAATTGGACTCATTCTATCGCTCACGGCTTACCCGCTGTTCCAATACGTTAATTCAGGTACGTTTGAATTTAGAAATTAAAAAATAAAAATTGTTTGCATATACGTAGATGATTTAACCTACACTGGAAATCGAAATTATACAGTCAGTTTGAAAGTTCTAAAAAATCCATTATGGCTGAATTTGAGATGTCTAATCTTGATATGATACTTTACTTTCTAGACATTGAAGTAGTTCGTTCGGGTATGTTTGCTTGTCAAAATTTTGAGAAATGTTCCCAAAAATTTGAGAATTTTTACTTTATTGAGACTTATTGAATTTGTGAAAAGTAAAGTGTGTATGTGTAAAAGTTAAAAACGTTGGAGTGTGTTTGTTTTGCTGAAAATTTTCATGGTCCGAAATGTTGGGAAAACAAACATCACCGAAGGATTTTAATCTTGTAAATACACTATTTGAGTTTGGTGTCGTGGTGTAAAAATTGAGGTAGATAAGGTTTTATTAAATTTGGTAATAAAAATAGGAAAAAAATTTGAAGTAAGAAAGGTTGGAAATTGTTGAAAATTTAGAAGGAATATTTAGACTAAACTCTATTTAACCAAATTATAAATCACTCCAAATAAGATACAAGAGCTTGTAAGGTTTGTTACAAATGATAAGAGGGTTGCTTCCGAGATTAAACAAATTTTGATTTGGTGGAGTTAATTAAACTATGGAAAAATATAGGCAATTTTGTGTATAATTTGAATACCTTAAAAAAATAGCTTACTCTGTAATTTTTGATATTGCTAGCTCAATCTGAGTTTTGAATTAGTAGAGGTTATTTTTTAAGTTACTTAGAATAATTATAAGGTTCATTTCTACCTAATAAGAAATTAATGAAAACTTTGGTCTTATACCATTATTTCCTCAAAACTCAGTTGTGGGCTGAGTTTGGGCCGAACTTACTGGTGGGTTGTATTGGGCTTAACCCTATATGAGCCCTATCCAAATTACAACCATGGATACAAGCATCCATATTCCATTGGGTGCAAACCTCAAGTCAAAACTACAGGGTTATGATCTAGGGAAAAAAAAAAACAAGCAAACAAACAAACAAAACTACAGGGTTATGTCCTGCGTGTCGGTTACGGACCACCCAGGAGGAGAAGTGCTCGTCAGTTTACTCTTCGTCAGAAGGGACGGTCATAGAGATGGAGATGAAGATTAAAGAAGAAGATAATAGGAGAAAATGGAAACGAAGCGTAAGGAGAAGGAGCTCGGCTGCTGCTTCGTTGTGTCCAATAAGCAATCTTGATGATGGCTGCCTTATGCATATCTTTAGCTTCCTTTCACCAATTCCAGGTACCCTTTTAGCTCCTCTCAGACTCTCACCAAATTTCTCTCTTTCCAGTCCATCCAATCCAAAGTTATCTGTTTTTTTGGGGGGGAGTCTCAGGTTGTTTTGTTTTATATCATTAAAATCAACCTTTTATCATCCAAGATCTTTTTTTTCTTGGGTGATTTAAAATTTTGATTTGGGTGTGATTTTCGTTGATTAGGATGGTGAAGGCAATTTTTTGTGCTAATTATAATGTTTTTGTACCCTACGCATTGGAAATTTTAGGTAGAGTGCGATGGCTATCAACCCGATTCACTTCTTGTTGATTGTAAAGAAAGTCAACGGAATTAGAGAAGATACGCAGCTTATAAACTTCGTCAGTTCCAAGATTTTATAAGTCTGATTGGAGTCCATGTGGTTGATCTCTTGGTGTAAATTTTGGTGTTCGTGAGTTGGAAAAGATAATGAAGTGACTACACTGGCATTCTATTTTGTGGTCCCAATTACTACGCATATAGGTTAATTAAACATCTACGCTTCCAATTCATTTTCTTGATTACTAGGGAGGTCCCAATATATCATCTGAAATGAATTTCTAAAAGGGTTGCAAAGAATAATCTTTCTTTTTTCATAGACGAGGAACCAAGTCAAAATAAGGTCAGTGGATTAAGGAAATAGGGTTTTTTTTGGCTAAGTGGAGGAAGGAAATAGGTCAATCACTTTGAATGCAGAACTTATGTTCATGGACTTCTATTGTTTTATGCTTGGCATTTTTTAATTGCATCTTGTACCTTTTTTGTTTGGGTATTCCAGTGTAATTTCGATAATTTTTTGCTGATGAGATGGAGGTTCGAATACTTTAGTACCACAACTGAATCAGATTGGCCTAGTACACCTCACCTGTATACATTATGGCATAATTTTGTACGAGTTCTGTCACGAATTGCTATTGAGTTTGCAGATCGGTATAACTCAGCCCTCGTTTGCCACAGATGGCGTTACCTGGCATGTCACCCTCGCTTGTGGCTGCGAGTTGACCGATCAGTCAAAGATTCATCTGAGCTGGGAGTTTTCCCCAATATTGAGACTGCCGTTTCTGCGGCAAGGTTTGTAAAGTTACATCTACTTATTCTTCATTCTTGGCATAGAGAGCAGGCTTAAAAATTGATAATTTTTCCCCCTTACAGGCCTGGCGATACCATTTTAGTTGCAGCAGGAGGGAATCATCGTGCTTCAAATATTCAAATAAAAAAACCTCTTTGCCTGGTATTTCCGGAGTTCCTCTTACTAGAAAGATTACATAAGTAAGACATATGGTTGTAAACATTAATGTATATGTTGAGATGTGAAATTTTGTCCACTTTCTGGTCTCCCTCTAACTTGTTAATTGGTAATGCATTTCATTTGACTTTTGGGTAATAGAAGATTCTAAACTATCATTATTGATACCTCCTTGATAAAAATCACTTTTCTGAGAGAATTTTCTCTTATCTTTGATTATTGGATTATAAGGAACTGCTTCCACTTGTAGAGTTGGGTTAGGGGAACTTTGATCCTACCCTAGTGCATTATTTGCAGCCATATCTGGGTTGTGTGTTCCTTTCAGGCTAATGAGTTAACTTTGATACTAAATACTAACAGCAATCACCACTTATTGCTAGTTCTTCTCATGTCGGTATTTAATGTTGCTGGTTCTTCGCCAAGTTGTGCATCAATATATAGACTAACAAATCTGATTTTCACGTGTTGACATACTTGAGGGAACTTTATAGCTTGATTTCATTAGAGGTTCACCTGAACTTTTTGGGTGTTCTAACAATGTTGTGTCAAAACTTAGAAAAAAAAAACAATGTTGTGGCAAGGAATCCATTTCCATCGATGTTGTGCCTTTTGACAAACAGGTTGCATTTTAACCAGTCTCGCAGAAGCTACAACATGCTTTCAGCTTTCTCTTGGGAAGGAATATATTTGCTTGTTGTTTTTGTGATCACCTCGTGGTAGATAGTGATATGCCGTAATTTAACAATGGTTGTCGACTTCTCTCTTACTGATGAGGAGAAAGAAGAAGAAAACTTTATTTTAGAAATTCTTCCCAATTTTTTTGCTGCTTTCAAGATAAAATTTACTTTGTCTAGATTGGTGGAGGTGAGCTACCCGATGAGACTACACTCATTTGTTCTCGAGGTTCAGACAGGTTTGCAGATTTTACATTTTTGTTTTGTTCTATTTTTCCATGTGGGCCAGTTCCATACTGCTGGATTTAGTGACAGATATCTAGATTTAAAAACAAATCTGTTTGAGCCTCATGCCATGCGCATGGATTCACAAGTAGTGCATGTCTGTCACCGGAAATGTTCTGCATTATCATATGTTGATAGCTGCCCAACAGTATGCTACTGGTGAAAATTACTATAATCTACACTCATAATTACCGGTATGTTTAAGCAGTGCATTGGAGTTCCTGTCCAGCTGCAAATTGGCAAACTTAACAGTGAAAGCCGAGCTTGGTTGCTGCCTGCTTCATAGAAAGGGAAGGCTAACTGTAGACGGGTGCATTCTTCAATGTGAGTCAAACCCCTTGGACTATCTATCATGCCCAATTGTGAGTACAGCCATTGGTACTCAGCAGTGCCCTTCCTCGTTGAAAAGCCATAGTGATGGTGTTTTCGTTTCGGAAACTCGCATTGAAGGCGGTGCCAAGGCTGTTTTGACAAGTGGGAACCTGGAATTGCAGAGAGTAAGAGTAATTTATGCTCGGACATCTCTCCTGTTCTGGTTTGATGTAGAGAATCAGTAATGATCATCATCATCCTTTGTTAGTTGTGACATGACTCAACTGTTTAATCTTGTACCCTGTTAATTGCACATTTTCATTAATTTTTATGTTATGATTTTCAAGGTTTTTGTACCAACTTGGACTTCAACTCATTTATTTTCACAACCAGGGTGTTGGGATCATTTGACTTTTTGAGTCCCTGGAAACTGAAATCTTATCACCCCTCTTAGGTTAACACCAGAATCCATCATGTGCTGCGGGTTAGTTGGAATTTTATATTTGATAGATGTTTGGTTTCGGTTTTCATCATTTAGAATGTCGAGATTGGCAGAACTTGATGACCTGGGAAACTAAAAAACGTTGTACTAATGGTGCAAGTACAAACATTAATATCTCTGGCTTCAAAGTCGTAGAAGACATCCATGGGAACACACACCTGGCTCACTTTTATAGCATCTCACTGAGCAGTATATTACCCGAAAACTCTTCCTTCCTCAAAGGGAGGTTGGAAACAAAGCAAACTGTTCTTCAAGAACTAACAGAGGTTTGATGTGCAATGCTACATGGACACGAACATTAAGGCATTAGTCCCGAAAGAAAACAACTACAAGATTTCTAGGTACATGAAATCCAACAATGGTGACTGCCTATTTCAATGTCATAGCTTTGCCACAAAATACAGCACTGATCCTTTTGTCCTCTCATAAAGGCAAAATCAATCTCCCGTGTTGGGCTGTTTTCATCAGCACGGCTCTATACAACCAGGAAAATGGCTGTCCTTAGTATTGATTTCATCACATATCCACTGGCATTCTCTGAAAATCACATGTTAATTCGCATTCTCTCTGTATCGCAACAGCAACTTTCCTTGTCTCTTCCAGAATAATAATATGGTCTACCTTCCATACCACACAATCTAACTTTCATCCTCCATGCCCACTCCTTATCGTACTAGTTTTCTGAATAACCTGAAAGTTGATCATGGGAAGTTTTAATGAAAAAACACTAATCATGAACATAATTACACAGCAAACAGAAGATACAAATAGTTAATGAGGAACTCTTCGAAGCATGCCAGCGGGTAACTCTGAGAAGTTAGGAAGTTAAGATATGTCCCCCTAAATCGGACAGAAATAGAGAATCTCCTGATTAGCCCCACAAAGGCTGACAAAAAAAAACCTCAAGAGAAATTGGCTGATGTGATGTACTTAATATCATGATCATCAGCCTCCAGTTTCTTGTCAATTTGATGTCATGCCAGGATACCCTCTTTCAAAATAGGTCCTCTGGGCACATCTCACACTTGTAAGCAGCAGCTTTGTAAGCTCAGTGAATAGAAACAACATATCATGATGATAGTCTTGTCATGGACTTATAAAGCAACTCTTATAATAATAATGCCACCAGTGACTCCAGAATTGAATGCAATCAGATACCATGACATTAAGATGACCATTGATCTCTTAACATATATCATCCAATAGATAGAATTGTTATCTTCACTAGTGCTAAATGGAACGTGTATAGATATCCACTTCTTTCTGGTACTGGAATTTACAGTTTTGAAGTTGAAGCTTCTGCATCATCACCCATTGTGCTAAACTAGCAATTACACATAAGAATCCAGGCTCAGCCATATAAAAGACGTACGATTAAAACTAAAATGCTTACCCAACATCTGACAAAATTATAAGGAGCTAAACTCAATTCCCTGTAGGTCTTCGTTGCACCACTAAATCATCAGCAGAGTAATAATCAGCAATCAGGCGGTACATGTATGATGGATTGTGTCCTCCTCTGTGAAGGAAGTAAAGAGTAACAAATAAGTTGTAACATAAAGAATAGAAGGGATGTGAAATATCAAGATGAGTACAATATTGTATTCTCAAAATCAGCTTAGAAACAAAATCTTCTCAAAACCAGATTTAAAGCATATAGAAAAAGGACAGAATAACAAACAGTCAACAATGAGTTTGAACCGGGGTTGAAATCAAACTTCTCAGGAATGAAGAAAACTTTTTTCCAATGGGTCCCAGAAAATATGACGCAGGAAATCCACTACTTTTTTTTCGTGAGGGAGGTGGGTTGATAATTGAAAATGAAACATTAATCAGTCAAACTTACGTGTCCGTGATGAAAAGACTGACGAGTTTTGGTGGCACGTAGTCAAATGTTGGATTGACCACATGAAGAAGCGGGGAAGCATTGTCACTTCCAAAATCCATGCAATCTGAGAATTCTCCAAAATCCAGCAGCTCAGATGGGGATCTCAGCTCATTCAACAATACCTCAGGATTGTGTGGATACAGAGGGCACAACTGTCAAGGGGACACAATAGCTTTTTTCAGTAAAGCACCATGAGTGATCACCAAAACTATAACAATAACAACAAAATGATTAAATAAGATAAAGATTTAAGATGCTTCCACTTGCTAATAATTAGCATGTCAGGATGTTAGGCAAACTAGCATTTTAGTACTGACAGACTCCATTGGGATAACTGGTAACGAAAGCAATCACAAAATTCTCGCACTTCTTTCGCAATATATTCTAAATGGACCACTTAGATTTCAGCATTACTTTCTTTACAGCCTGCATAACCTGATCCCTGCTTTAATCCAAACAGGTAAAACAAAGTTGAACGGCTCATTATACTCTATGCACATCAGCATAAAATTGATTAGATAAACAAATTGCTACTAAAAAAGAATTGAAGAATATATTAGTGCTCATAATTTTGGGTTTTCAGGTAGATCACTGAAGACAAATTTTACCGACAAAGAAGAACTTTGGGTTTACTCTAAAGTGTCCTTAGTCTACTTCGTTTTCCCATAATTTTATAAAATCTTCCCCCATTTCTTTCTAAAGATAACCTACAAGCTTAAGATCAGTAAACTTCTCCTCTGTCACACATAACAACCAGGTGGCAGCACTCCAAAAAATTTGCTTCAATGCACACAGCAGCCCTCAAACATCTTTCAAGCTATTTAATTGCCATCTCGTAAATAATTCAGTGCACAATTGAGTGGACAAGAACGTCAATAATCAAAACATCTCAGACTAGTTAAACATTAGATTTCATATCCCTGGGAAGGTAATTTGATGTCTTGCAGCAGTTGTGATTGCCATTGACGAAAGGAAAATTCCAAAACAAACTATTCCTTCTGGGATAAAGCGATGCATTGAATATCACGACAATGATGAATGTCCATGCCAATTTTTAGAAAATATTAAGATCAGAAGTTCCTGCCCAATGGTTCTGCAGATAAGGCTTGACCATTATTATTTTGAATGCACACTCATGTAAAGAGTTTTGAAACATTCTTGTTTTGAAACTAAAATACAAGAAATCTTAGGCATTCAGGTTACATGACTGAATGGCATAATATGTATGATATTTTGCCTTAGTATTTGAAAAATGAAAATTCCATTTACACCCATCCAAATGGCAAGACAAGTGAACAAGCATCTTCATTTCACTTCCAAACATAAGTAAAAGGCAAGAAATTCAGGAACAGTTAAATGAAAAGACCTGATTTGCTCATCTTTCATAAGACTCCTAGTGCAAGTGAAGCACTTATTGTGCAAAATTACCTTGTGACTACCAGCAAGTACAACAAAAGGGACTGCGTGCCTCTGAGCTGCAAGTGCAACCATATTCAACCCAACAGGTGCTATAACCCCACCATTGGCCATGACAGCATGTGCTCCGACTATAACCTTTAGAAATTCCCACATTAAGCCAAGAATCAGTTCAAGAAATCTGTTTCCAGAAGAGGAAAAAAAGAATTTTTAAAAAATTGCTCGGATTATCTTCGTACCATGTTCACCCGGGAGATCATGGCAAACACTGCAGAATCAGTAATTAGTGTGGTTTGTAGACCTCTTGTGACCAATTCTTTCGCAAGAAGATGTCCTTGATACCTAATTGCAAACAAAACAAATGGCATTAAAAGATAAACTCAAACACCCACCAGCAAAATATTATAGTTTAACTTCCAAAAGTAGCTGGCTCTTGCACAAACCTTGGAGCACCCTCTGCAACAAACACCCGAAATGATCTCTTTTTCTCCTTTGCCGCACAAAGAAATTCCAATACTGTTCTTGAACTTCCTAAAGTTAATATTACCTCGCTGACAAAAAGAGAGCAATCAGAAATGTACAAGAATGACAAAAGAAAATCTAAAAGTTAAAACCATTGAAAGTGAAACCTCACACAAAAGCAACAAATGGATATTTTTTCATTGGTAAGTTACACCTCACCCTCCACCCACATGTTAAAGGGAAGTAGGTGCCATTCAAGATAGAGCTTACTGGTCAAGAAAATTTCTAGCAGAAAGACAAATTATTACTAGTGCAAGGTAAAAAATTACTTATGATGAATGTGCTCTACTGCTTGCTCAGCGATCTGCTCATGGCAAGTAGCAATATCTTGAATGAGTTCATTAACTGCTTCAATGACATCATGCTTCAGCTTCCGAGTTCTTGAACTCTTATCAGCAGCTGCCAAAGAAAATAATTTATCAACAATCAGAACTCATCCTTTTGAGATTTACCACGCAAATGGTGCTACCAAGGAACCAATTTCATTCATTGGTCAATGTGCAATCACAGTTGCCTTATCCTCGGAGAAAATAGATGGCATAATTGTACAAGTGCCATGCACATTGTGAATTGACCAAATAGAAATATGCGTAGCAATAGAAGAATGAACGTCAACAATAATCATAACACAACGATGACAACAACAGCAATACAGCTTTTAAAATAATGAAAGAAATTAATAAAGCTCCAGAGCTTACATTTGCTTTTTCCTTCGGAATCACCCCCAGATGAAGAAGTATGAGGAACAGCTGCTGAGTCAGGCACATCCTCGAGTAGGGTCTGCAAAGAAGGTGGACGCAATGTGCTTCTTGCAGCAGCAGCAACAGCAGCAGCTGATAGAACAGGAAGATTATCTTGATCATCATCATCTTCGTCGTCACTAACAGCTGATAAGCCCAAACCACCAATAGCAGCAGTTGACAAAGACAAGTCCTCCTCCCTAATAATATGCAAAACACGCCTCACAATATTACCAACAGCAAGCTCTGCAATGATAGATAACATATCACTATGGGCAAAATAGCAAATAACTGTTAGCAATCCTATAATTAAACCATAAATATGAAAGCCATCCTCCACCATTTCATGTTCATAAAGTCATACAACCTACAACAGCAATGCTGAAGAATCATGCAAGGATAAGAATCTCAAGTGAACAAGTATTTAGGGTCGTGTTTGCAAACTAAAAATTTGTCAAAAATTTTCTCTGTTCCAAAATTTTCATTAAGCAAACATAAAAGTAGGACAAAATTTTGGCCACAAAAATTTCACAAAAATTTTTAGGTTGACATTTTTATCCTTAAATTTTACTTGTATTTTGACAATATTACCCTCATTTTTTAATTTTTTTAAATATTAAAAAAATAAAAACTTCACAATTGCTCTCCATCAAAATAAACATAAAAATTCAATTACATCATCTCTCTCTTTTTCACCAACTCGTAAAATTCAAAAAAAATCCAACATCTACCCAAACATACTACAAAATTTTCACTACTTTTTCACAAACTCCCATAAAACTCCAATCTCCCTAAATTTTCACACCACATCCAAATTTTTTGAAAATTTTCAAAGATTTTAGTTTGCAAACATGACCTTAGACTGCAAAATCATAGTATCAAATGTCACATGCATACATCAAAACTAAGAATAAGTAGCACTGTAGTTCATTAATATTAAGAAGTTTCCGAGAAACAGAAAAACGTACAGAACATCATTTAAAAATTCAGAAGAATAATATTAAAAATTTCTTATATGTTCTTTTTGACAAGTACTAAATGTTGATAAAGAGACAGATAAAGGGGTTGAACCCCATTAGCTGGCAGAAATAGTGACAGTAAAATTTTTTTTTCTTATAAAAAAAAAAGTCCTGCCAGAAAATTGACTATAATTGGAGAAGGAGATTCCGAATGAGGATCAATTGACAGCCAGGACAACACTAGCTCAGTGGCACAAGCATATGTATAGGCAACCCCACAGCTACAAATGTTTTGCTATTTGAAGCAGACGACATACCCCATATCAAGCATGGATTTGCCCACCACACGACAATGCCCCTCCCTTCTCTTACCAAATTGATATCCCAAAACAAGAAAAGCTCAACAGTAGATCTCCAGCATCAACCTACTCACACCAAACAGGGCGAAATCTAGAGGACATGGTTCTCTTGCAACAGAAAAGTGCAGCAAAAATGGTGTCATCTCCTAGCCCATACAGGTGGTATAAGTCTTTCAATATTTTATACAAGAACAAATCCTCTTGGTCTTTACCCAAGAAGTCTCAACCTGAAGCTCAGAAAGCAAGTTTCTCAGAGCTCCACAGAGAGTTCCTCCTATTGCAACAAGAAATGAAGGACGTGAAGCTTTTCCCAACTCATGCCAGTCCAAGTCAATAGCTCACTAACACGTATATTGCTGGCATAATTCCACCACAAGAAGTAGCTCATAATTTGAAAGCATAAGAAAGAAGCTCAAAAGCACTGTAAGCCGATACTAAGAAGCTAATTTGAAGTTTACCTAATCAAAAAACCTGTGGTTGATTCAAAATTCTAATGTCGCTTTCTCAATATACAGATATTCACCCTAAATGACATGACCTTCATTAACATTTGAACCGTCAAGTTTCCTTAAGAACACAATCCACCTCATAATTTATAGTCATCATTACCAAACTAAACCGTACACATACCAATAGGATTCACAGCAATCAGCTGCTCCCCAACTGCTCTTACAGCATCAATCAAAGCTGCAGCCTGATTTGTGTAGGGTACTCGCTGCTGTGAGATAACTGACCGAAGCAACTCAGCTGTCTGCCTTGCCGTGGCCTGCGAGCCCTCAATTTTACTGCCACCACAACATATGAAAAGAAAATCATAGTGAAGGAAACAAACATTAATAAATAAGCTTACAGTTTAAACACAGCCTTACAACGTCAGTGAAAAAAGCTAAAGAGGTTACCGTTTTTTGAGCCTGTTTTGGAAATCATTCACAAGGGCCTGCACGTCCGGCATGATTGTCACCAAATTTCACCTAAAGTTTTGCATATATCAATCACAATCAATATTACGGCGTGCTCGATTCTAGAAAAAGAGGGGGGGAACAAAAGAAGCTAAGATTTCAAATCGGAAATGTTTACTCATATAGGATCGTGCATAAGGCAAATTTTTTAGCTAAGCTGAGTCATGCAGAACTTAGCCTAACAAAGCTTCCCCCTTCCCCCTTTTTTTTGTCTCCTCAGCTACCAAACATAATAAAATAATCCATGCAAAGCTCAAATGTAATAATCTTCAAAATAATTCCCAGAATAGCCACTATCAAATATCCAACAAATTTCACCAAAACACATTGAAAATACCATATCCCCACCCCTCCCTGGCTTGGTTATGCAATGAACTGAAAGAAACTGACCGAAATAAAATGTGTAGAACTCTTAAATACGGGGAATCCGTACCTTAGGAAATTGAGCTTAATACAAGTAACTTCTGACTGAGCTTATAAAAGCTCTTTTTCCATTAAATTAGCAATTAAAGAGCAAAAACAAAAGGATCTCAAGCTTATCCACTTTCCCTTAATTCCATCATCTCCTTAGCAACAAAGCGAATAAAGAAATACGAACAACTATATAGATGAGAATATCAACCTGACATTAAAAGATATCATAAACAGTAGAACAGAATAGATAGAATTGGCGCGTAAGATAATTTACGCGAATCGTTATAGCTTAGATCGAACAAGCATGTGAGTGAGAAAGGATTTCGCCGATGCGAGCGATAAAAAGAGAGAGAGTACTTGAGTGAGTGTGTACGTGTTCGTTGGGTTTCGGAGCTTCGATGCTCACGGCTCGCCTTCGAACGCGACCACTTCCGAGTTTGGGAGAGAATAGAATATATTGGAATTTCAGGTTCTCGCCCGTTTCTCCCACGAGTTGTAACACGTAATTTTTTTTTAAGGGTAAAGGCAAAATTAGTCCATGTCCTATATTCAAAAATCGTTTTAATCCCTGTGATATGAAATGCATCGATTTAGTTTATGTGATTCTATTTTCGTTTGTTATTGGTCCTCCATTAAGGATTGATTTTATCACTTTCTGAAATTACAGGGACTAAATTAATGTTTTTCATATCACACAGACTAAATCGATTTTTGCTAATAGCACATGGACTAATTTTGCATTTATCCTTATTTTTTATTTATTCTTATCTTTTCCTTTTTTTCTTAGCATGTTCAATATTGTAAAGGAGTAATGTAAAGACTCGAAAAGGGATAATTAAGGTTTGTTCTCGGCTCGAGCTCGCCCCTCTAAACGAGTGGAGTCCAGTAAAGTAGGCTCTAACACATGATATTTGCATGTAGATGTGAAATTGACTTAAATTAGAGTTTTATTAGTTTTTGTAAAAATAATAATGAGAATTTTGAAGTATATTTGAGTGGTGTTAGAAAATTTTGAAAATTTATACAAATTAATAAAAATGTAAAGAGAAAATGATTTAATTGAAATTTTTATAATTATTATTTTAAAATTTTAGAATTAAAATAAAAAAGAGAAAGTAAATTATTGTGGTTGCAAAAATCCCAAAAGTTATGTTTTTGCATTTAAAAGATTTTAAAATAAAAAAAAATTTCAAACATGCCCAGTTAACGTAAATCCCAAACTTCTTTTTCTATATATTTTCACAACTGCCTTGGCACTACTAGCTCATCAGTTGGGAGGTTGGTTTCCAGGTACTCCACTTACGAAGTTGAAATCACTTCATATGAGTTTGATGCTTCTAACACTCCCAATGTTTTACTGAGTCATAATTTTTTTTCACAAGTTCTCTATTATTCAAAATTATTTATTTAACCCTAGTAGTTAAAAATAAAGGTGAGTACCGGAACGGATGTTTTTTCCGATTCTGGTTCCGGTACTTACCAGAACTAAAAAATCAATTTCGAAATTTTCAGAAACGGGATCCAAAAATTTCAGTTCCATTAGTGAGCCTTAAAGGGCCAGATTTTGCTGCATTTTAGGCCAAAAAATGGGTTGTATTCGGCAACCTACTGAGGGGTGGCCCTCTCCTTACATTTAGCTCTAAGAGTGACCATGTTAGGCTTGAGGAGTGTAGCCTCAAACTGGACATTGTTCTCGGCAAGGTAGAAGAAAACCTCAGCCCACACCTTCTAGGCAACTTCAAAAGTCCCGTCGATGCCGTGCTCGCCATCAAGCAAGATTTCTGGCTCCACAATTGGGACCAACCATTGTCCTGCGAGATCAACAGAATTCATTGGCCTATGATAGCATTTCTATTGCTATAAGAGGCAAAAGCAACCAAAAGGATTTTCTTAAAGGCTAAAATATAAGGCGTCCTTGTGGTTTTAAATTTTTCTTGGAAATGCCCTTAGGGATTGAGCAATGTGATATATGTCACATTTCATCGTCATTTATGTACGAGAGCATATTTCAAAAACAAGGGCTCAGATCAATACCATTCGGTGAAAACGAGCCCCTTGCTAGTAGTAAGCAGTTGTGCGAGAAGCAAGGCCATCAAGACCTTAGCACCACGATTCTTTGTTGGAACCGACCGGGGGCACCAAACCTTGTTGTTCTCATCATCCAAAACTCAACTGATGGCAGCAACCCATTACCTGGGAGAGAGAGATAGAGAGATTTCAGGAGGGAGAGAGGTGAGAGTGTGTGTGAGAGAGAGAGATAGAGATTTCGGGCTGAAGGTTGGAGGGTGGGGGGCTGGCCGGCTGGGCTCTGGTGGTTGAGAGTCTGTTACGTTTTGAAGAAGAATAAGAAGAAAAGAGACTGAGAGACTAAAGTCTCTGTCTCACAATGTGACCTAGGTCACCTATTTAAAAAAACCTTAAAAAATAAAAATGCGAGAATCGAAAATTTCCATATTTGGGATTCAGTTCCAGTACCGGAATAGGTCGAAACCAGAGCCGAAATTTTCGATATGAACCGGATAAAATTCTCACTCTTAGCTAAAAAAACTAGTTTAAAAACCTTGAACAAGTAATTTAAAAACAAAAACAACGAGTCCTTGATTAGCTAGGATCATTTTATGAGAACAACTTAGAAAAGCGAAGCTAAAATGATTGTGAACAAAAAAAAATAGAAATTTGGAATCAATCATTGCATGCTCATAATTGTGAAGAGATTTTGATAGAATAAGGAAGACGATATATACTCGAATTAAAAAATGATAAATCTTTGATATGGTACAATTATCATCAAATTTGAAGCACAATTTTCAGATTTTAAATTTCACTATGTGAAGTAGAATTACCCTGAAAATAAAAAAATATCAACAAGTTTTGAGTTAGAAATTAGTTAATCCCTCCAAATTAAACAAAAACTTTATTGGTCTTATAAGTTCATTTTTAAATATAAAATTTAATAGGAAAATTAGGAAAGTATGTCTAGACAGATGTAACAAAGTTTTTTTAAATGAGCTTCATACACAATAACAAGTTTTTATGCTCTATTATTTTCTCTGTTTACAAAATTTAGTAGTAATTTTTTTTTTGGTATAAGATGAAGATAATTTAGTAGTAAATTGGTTAACCTCTTCCATTTTCTTTACAACTTAGGAATCCTAAATTGACATTTGACCCCAATTTAAGTAAATATAAATCAAAGATATTTTGTTTCGCAATTAAAAATATGCAATTGCCTTCTATCATTATAATGATGTTTGATACATAAAATTTTGAGGTATCAAAATTTCTAACAAACCAAACATATTCTAAATCTTTTAATATTTACACACATTCCAAATCTTTAACAAATTTCAATAAATCTCAATATCTATTTTAAAAAAAAAAAATAAAAATATTCTATAAAATATTAACAAACAAACCTCCCTTGTATCACATTGACAAAAACTATAAACATATAATATTAAATGGTATAAATTTATTGATCTGTTTAATTCGTCGGGTTGTTTGTTTACCAAAATTTTGGAAAATATTCTTAAAATTTTGAGAATTTTTTGAATGTTGAACTTTATTAGGGTTTGTGAAAATTTTGAAATATATGCGTAAAAATTAAAATTTTGAAGTATAGGTTAAAATTTTGGGAATTTGACAACTTAGTCCCTGGATTTATACCCCTTTGGAAAATGGGTCATTGGATTTCAAATTTCAAAATTTTAGTCCTTGAGTTTTCGTTATTTGACAAAATGGTCATTCCGTTAGTCTGTCGTCCATATGCTTAACGGATTTGAAGCAGTCGACCGCTACACGTCAGCAATTTGTACCGATCGTCCGCTATATGAAGCGGTCGTCCGCTTCATGTAGCGGTCGACCGCTCACTTTTTACACATGTATCCGGTCGACCGCTTCAAATTCTTTAAGCATATGGACGGCAAACTAACGGAAGGACCATTTTGTCAAACAACGAAAACCTAAGGACTAAAATTTTAAAATTTGAAATCCAATGACTTATTTACTAAAGGGATATAAACCAGAGACTAAGTTACCAAATTACCAAAAAAATTTGATCCCAAAAATTTGGTAAAAGAAACGTCCCCACGTATTTCCGGGTCACTGCCTGTAGGGGTGAACAAAACCGGACCGCAGACCGGACCGGACCGGAAAACCGGACCGGATTTCCGGTCCGGTCCGGTCCTTTTTCTTAAAATGCGGTCCGGTCCGGACCGGACCGGATAAATCCGGTTATCCGGTCCGGTCCGGTCCTATTTAATAATAAATGCGGTCCGGACCGGACCGGACCGCATTTATTAAAAAAATAAAAAATATATATTTTTTTATATTTTTAATACAAATTATAAACATAAAACGTTTAATTTTTATCTAAACTAAAACTTAACATTTTTATATACACTTCCCATTTGAAATTAACCTAAAAAAAATTTTGAAAAAATTTTAAAAAATTTAAAAAATTTAAAAAAAATTAAAACCGGTCCGGACCACTTAAGTGGTCCGGACCGGACCGCATTTAGTGAAACCGGACCGGACCGGACCACTTATAAGTGGTCCGGTCCGGTCCTATATTATTTAAGGACCGCAATGCGGTCCGGACCGGAATGCGGTCCGAAAAACCGGACCGCATTCCGGTTGTGCAGCCCTAACTGCCTGTCCTCTCTCTGAAGATGCAGATGCAACAAAATACATTCAAATATATTTAAATTTATCGAATACGATTGGTCAACGTTTTGGAATTTTAAGAGAACCACTGGAATTCTGAGGAGCACAGCGAGGGCCCCACCCCTTTTGAACCTTTACTCTTTGTATTTTCTCGAGAAATTTCTCTCTCCTAACACCCCCGCTCCTTTGTCTCTGTCCCCCGTCTGTCTCTCCCTCTCTCGCAACGGCTTTAATTTGAAATCCTTGGACGCGCACTTCGCGTCTCCTTTTATATTAATTACACAGTACTATGCTTCGCAGCCGGCCACCCAGCAAATCACACACACGCACTCTCTCTCTATTAGGGCTTGTGTTTTCTGCTATGGGATTTTTGTTCAATCTCTGCATCTAGGTAATGTCCTTTTTCTTTCTCGTTCTTGAGCTTTTCTTATATATGTTGGGCGTTTTTATATATATTATCTTTTCTTGAGCTTTTTTGTTCAATCTGGCTTCTAAGTTGCCATTTCGAGGATTCTAGATTTGGAAATCTGCTCGAACAGTGGCAAATTAGCTGTGAGTTTGAATGCGTGCGTGGGGGTTTTGGGGTTCTTTCCCGGAACTGAGTAATACTCTTCTCGTTTCACTTTTGTTGGTGTCATCAACCCATTTCGCGGTCTCGGTTTCTTGAGTTCCAAGAATTATATAGTTTTGTATTTTGTGCTGGGAGATTTGAAAAAATTACAGATGGCGTTGGTTTTTAGGGTCCTAATGTCGCTGTTGATCATTTATGCTCATCTTGGCGTTACTTTATTTTTTTGGTTGTGGGATTTGTGGCAAATGGAATTACGTGGAATTTGCGATTCGTTACCAATATTAAGAATTGCTACTATGGTGAGCACGTTACCACAAATCCCCGGTGCATGTTCCGAATACGTGAATATTTGGCTTCGGTTATGATTTATGAATGTAAAAAAATAATTTTAGATTGTCAAATCTGCTGGTGGTACTACTAAATATCTGATTGGTTGTGTTATTTTCTTGTCCTTATTACATCTAGCCAATTTTCTACATTTCTTGGAACATGACTTTCAACTATCTAAGCGAATATATAAAAGCTTAAGCAGATGAAATTTCTGTGTTCATTTTCACTGACTCATTAGAAAAGGCAAATGAGCACTTGTGCTAATAGTATGCTGTTGAATGATGATTCGCAGACGAATTTTTTCTCATTAATTTTTAACTTTGAAGTTTTATTCTGTTGATATCATTGGTAGGTCAAGGAGTTCCAGTCCAGTTGGTGCCATTTCGAATGAGGACAACATTATTGCAAATTTGTCGTTGAGAATAGGTGTATGCCATAAGCTAGTATCTTCTTTGATGTTTTCTTTGTTAAAAGTGTTGTTTCCTTTTTTATGATAAACCACATTCTTGGGCACATGCTTCAGTCTTCGTGGTTATTGAGTAGATTGGAATGAATATGTTCCAGAATACCTTAATTTTTTCTTTTTTGGATGTAGCATCTGTTGGGTACTATTGAAAATTCTAAATTGTTGTCAACATATCTGTTGGTGTTTAGCTCTATTGTACTTGCATAGTAAGTTAACCGAAATTTATCATTTTTTTCTCTTTTTTAATTGGTGTTATTATGTCTTCTACAATGGAAGATGGGAATTCAAATATTTTTTTTTTGATAAGTAAGCCAATCTTATTAAAATAAAAACACAAATACAAAGCCCCAGATTCAACAGTACAAAAGACTATACTGAAGACACCCAAACACAAACAAAAGAAAAAAAAGCCCTTCCACCTCAACACATCTTTTTTGTTATTGATTAATCATTTAATCAATAACAATGCCCGCCCTTCGTTCTTATTTTTCCTAGCAATCGAAGAACCTTCATAGTTGATCGAAGAGTTCAAACCCTTCAATTCCCGAACCAACTTTTTCCCTGATTTTGCAGGCTTTTTTAAACTACTCTGCACCCTATCTTTTTCCAACGCAACAAAAAGCTCCCTAAGCTCCTTCTCATGACCCTCACACGACACCCCAACCAAATGCCTAAAGGAAGGGACCATGTCTAAGACCCAATCCGAACCACCTAATTCCTTAGATCCCTCCATTTTGTCACTAGGGAAACAGACTGCCAAGGGGTCCACATTCACCACTTCCTTCTCGGAATCTCCCAAAAACTCTCCAACTTCCAACTCTGCATTTGAGCTCTCAACACTAACCAAACCTCTTTGGGACATCCCAACCGCTAGATCGGCCTCTTCTGTCGTCGAAAAACCGATACTCGGCGTCTCCAACAGTCCAGAAGCATTTCGGGTCATCTCCGGCGCCGGCAAGTCGCCGGAAGTCATCTCTGACACCTCCCCCATCGGCAGACCTCTCTGGGACATCCCATCAGCTAGATCGGCCTCTTCTGTACTCGAAAATCCTATACTCGGCGTCTCCAACAGTCCAGAAGCATTTTGGGTCATCTCCGGCGCCGGCAAGTCGCCGGAAGTCATCTCTGACACCCCAGATAGGATCGCCGGAGGCACTCCTATCGCCGGCGTGGCGCTTTGGCCAACCTCCGAGCTCCGATGATGGAGATCTGAGCTTGGAGGTTGGCGTCGGATGGGTTCATGCGTCGGATGAGTCGGGTGGGTTGGGTGAGTCGAGTGGGTCTCAAAACCAACCAAGCTTTCGGGTCCATGGGTCGGGTGGGCCGGCCAGTCCTCAGGCCCACTCGACTTCCCCTTCTCCTTGCAGCCCAAAATCTCTTCTAACTGACCATGAAATGGGCCCGAGCCCAATCCGGATTTCCCTCCCGATATATTGGCCAAGCCCTCACTATTTTGGCTCCCCATTTTTAAACCACACGTTGTGCAGCTTAAGCCCCTCCAAGGCCCATCGTCAAACCCTAACGCCACTTTCCTCTTCTTCACCAATCCTATCAAGCCGTCCACCTCATCCTTTAGCTTCAGTAACTGCTGCCACACCACATTCTCAAACCCAGCCGCCGAACCAGAAGACTCAACGCAAAACTCCTTCCTCCCCACCGTTTCCATCCTCTTCTCCGGTGTACTTGACCTCGCCATATCTGCAAAAGAAATTCCTTCCTTGATCGAAGCAACCGCACGCACGACCCTCTTACTTCGAAGTACGTTGATGGCTGATAGAAGCTCCTCACAAATGTTACCAAAGGACTGCCACCCACCACCTGACTTCCCCTCCGGTATCATCACTACCCCACGACGTCGTCGCTCCCCGAACTCAAACAGAGCCATGTACCTTCCACTTTTGTTTGACCTCCTCTGAGCAAGGAATGCACGCGAGGATTCGTTGAATCTCTCGGGAAAATCCTTAGAATCCAGTTTTCCAAAGAGATTCGACAACCAAAGCACCACATCCCTTCCAAAACGAATGAAACTCTGCAAATTCCTATTTTTCTCAGTCAATGTAACCACCCCAAACGAGCTCACAGAGAACTGAAAAATCTTAGCTTCAATAACTAGACTACGGAAAAACGCCATGAATCTAAGAAAAAATAACTAGACTACGGAAAAACGCCATGAATTTTATCTAGTGTTGTTTAAAATTTGGCACTGCATTTATTATGAAAATATTGGTTGTTTTGAATCTGCTGTCCTAGATTTCATTTCTTTACAAATCATGAATTTGACTGTATTTGTGTATTTGTCTGCCTAGATTTTGCACGCGGGGTAAGTCACGTTAGTTTTAGGATGGCATCTGGAAGTCCCTTTTTTGATGATATGCGGAGCAAACCTGAGGTTATTGATCCTCCTCAAGTTGAAGATGTGATTGACGTTGATGAAAGTGTGAATGATCCTGTTTCAAATGCTTTTAAACCAAATGTGATTGTTTCCAGCAGCGTCCGTGAGCTGTTGGAATGCCCTGTCTGCTTAAATGCCATGTACCCTCCAATCCATCAGGTTTGTGTGTTATGATTAGTTGATCAGATTGCATTTAGTCATGATAATTGTTCTTGCTGTATTTTCATTTTTTCAATCTGTCCTTCCTAAAATGGAAATATGTTTCAGAACTTTTTTAGTTGCTAATCTATTTAAGTTTTCATCTTTTTCTCATGTTGTCTGCTTAAATAACTGATAGGCAGATTTGCCGCTGAACTCTTGTACTTTGATCATTAACTCCCTTTGCTTTGGTTGTTTCTTTTCACATTTTGTCTTATACAATTAAATACCACAGTTGGGGATTTGAAAAAATTCCTATTTAAATTTGTCAGTGTTCTCCCTTTGTTGCAGTGTTCAAATGGTCACACTTTGTGTTCTGGTTGCAAGCCCAGGGTGCACAACCGGTGCCCCACTTGCAGGCATGAACTTGGCAATATAAGATGTCTTGCATTGGAAAAAGTTGCTGCTTCTTTGGAACTTCCATGTAAATATCAGAGTTTTGGGTGCACGGGCATATACCCATATTACAGTAAACTTAAACATGAATCCCAATGTGTCTATAGACCCTATAATTGCCCCTATGCTGGATCCGAATGCACTGTCATTGGTGATATTCCTTCTCTGGTGACCCACTTGAAAGACGATCACAAAGTCGACATGCACAATGGCAGCACTTTCAACCATCGCTATGTCAAATCAAACCCACAAGAGGTTGAAAATGCCACCTGGATGCTGACGGTACAGTGTTGCCTTGTCCTTGTCTTAGTATCTTCTTTATTGTTCTTTGCTTGCCTACCCTTAAGTGGAGTTGGTAATGTGTTTCCTTTTGTGCAATTTCAGTAGTAGAGGTACATCAAATGTGTCTATAACCCACATCTGAATCTGGATATGGAATTTTGGTCTTATCCCTTAACTGAAGGTTTTTTTCCTGCTGTGGCCAAAACCCTAGAGAATATTCTGTGTCTCGGCTCTTCGGAGACCTATTTTTGGGAATAGGACAACATCAAGTACGAGGTTGATGTTTAAAATTTTAATTTCAATTGCACATATAGAAGTTAATGCAGATGAAGGATTTTGGTGAAGCCCTCCGGAGCACTTTGCATTTTGTTCTGGTGTTTTGCCTAGATTTGAAAGAAACACATTATGTTAGTTTCTAGGAGATCCCTTGTTTTATGGGAGTGGGGCAATATCTGACAAGTAATAAGCTTGATAATTTTAGATGCCAATCCATATATTTCACTAGCCATAATAGTTTCTGCAATATCAGGGTGTGTGATGTCAATGGTAGAGTAATAACCACTTCACAATAATATTTGTAACTGATTATTATATTTCTTTGCCAATTTCTAGGTCTTCAGTTGCTTTGGTGAGTATTTTTGTCTGCACTTTGAAGCTTTCCAGCTTGGGATGGCTCCGGTATACATAGCCTTCTTGCGATTTATGGGTGATGATAATGAGGCAAAGAACTACAGCTACAGCTTGGAGGTTGGCGGAAATGGCAGGAAGATGATCTGGCAGGGGGTACCTAGGAGCATTAGGGACAGCCATAGGAAGGTTCGCGACAGTTTCGACGGTCTCATCATTCAACGCAACATGGCTCTCTTCTTTTCCGGAGGAGATCGGAAGGAATTGAAGCTTAGGGTGACTGGTAGGATCTGGAAAGAGCAGTGATAGGAAGTTCTGCTTTTATCTTCATTCCCTTGTAGTTTATCTTGTAGCAAGTAGGTCAGTCGGTTCATGCAACAACGCCACGAGTCTTCTGGTCATGTATTTTTGGAATTCTGGAGGCAAACTCTCTTTGCTTGTCCGTGCATTAAATACATGAATGGGAAGGCTTTCCTGTTATCTATTTGAATCACTTGTGACTAATTCAAGTCAAATTAATGGTCTAGAAGAAACAAAATAAAACTCCAAGCTTTAGCTTAGCTGATGTAGTTAATAAAATTTTGGCTTAATTATAATTTTAGTTTTTTGTAGAATTTACTTTTAACAAATCTTAAAATACAACTTTGAACAGTGCTACTTGTGGTCTCTTCTAAGGGTGAATATCCAAATGGATGGGGCCATTCCGGTGCTGGTTCCAGTATTCACCATATTCTAAGGCTATGTTTGGTTTAGGTCTTGAGATATGTTTTGTGTTTTTATTTTTTGAAAATAGTATAATTTCTCTTGGGATTGATGAAAAGTGTGTTAAAAGTTGGAATTTGTAAAAAGTTATTGAGATTAGTGAAAAGTTATTGGAATTGATGAAAAAGTGAGTAGAAAACGTTTTAAAAATATTTCGAGACATGAAACAAATATAACCTAAAATTTTATTTCAGTTCCATTAGTGGGCCTAACGTCCAGATTTTCTTTGGCCCAAACAAAAATAGGCTGTTTTTTGTTATACAGTTTAATAATACTATTTTTAAACACATCATTCCATAACAAAGGAAAAAAATGCATTTGTATTCAATTATTCCATAGGCCATCCAAGGAAAAAAAAATGAAATCCAGCTTTTTAAGTATACAGATTACAAAAAAAAAAAAAACATACAAATTACACTTTGCAGCAAATATTGATTCACGTTCACCACTTACCTAAAACATTGATTCTCCATAATTGAAGGAAAAAAAGACTCCAAAGAGGCCAAATATAAATATAAAATCATCCTACACTACTTAAAATTTAGTTGGGAAATCATATAATGTTAATAATATTAAGAATAATTCAATTAAAAAATTAATAAGAACTATAATATTATATAATATTCAAATAATATAAAATAAGATAAAATTCTCTTGAGCGGAAAATAGAGTAAAACCCCACACACTGCGCTTCCTCCTCGTCCCTACAAAACCCCTCGCAAACCAACATACTCACACAGAGGGGCACGCAGAGAGAGTCGAACCCAACAGAGAGAGAATTCTAGTAATGGCATCATCGCCGTCCATGGAGTCCCTGGTGCTTCAACTCCACGAGATCTCGGCCGTCAAGTTCGGCAGCTTCAAGTTGAAGTCTGGCATATCCTCCCCGATTTACATCGACCTCCGCCTCATCGTCTCCTACCCAAACCTCCTTTCCCAAATCTCCCAAACCCTCATATCCTCCCTTCCTCCCTCCACCCACTACGACGTCGTCTGCGGCGTCCCCTACACTGCCCTCCCCATAGCCACCTGCATCTCCGTCTCCCGTCACGTCCCCATGCTAATGCGCCGCAAGGAGGTTAAGGACTATGGAACCTCCAAGTCCATCGAGGGCGTTTTCGTCAAGGACCAGACCTGCCTCATCATCGAGGACCTCGTCACCAGCGGTGCCTCCGTGCTCGAGACCGCCGAGCCCTTGCGCGCCGCTGGGCTGAAAGTCCAGGATGCCGTCGTTTTGATCGATCGGGAGCAGGGCGGTAGGGAGAATCTGGAGGAGAAGGGGATTAAGCTCCATGCGATGATCAAGCTGACGGAGATGGTGAGGATTCTGAGGGAGAAGGGGAAGGTGGAGGAGGAGATGGAAGGCGTGGTGTTGAGGTTCCTGGAGGAGAACAAGATGGTGGCTGTGCCGAAGCCGGTTACCGTTAAGGCTTTGGGGTTCGGAGAGAGGGCCAAGCTGGCCAAGAATCCCACTGGGAAGAGGCTATTCGAAGTGATGCTGGAGAAGGAGAGCAATCTCTGTTTGGCTGCTGACGTTGGGACCGCCAAGGAGTTGCTGGACTTGGCTGAGAAGGTAACGGCAGAAATGCAAAGCCTCAGTTCAATTTCTCGGGAAAGTTCATTTTTTCTTGGAAAATATATAGTTATTGTGGGGAAATTTGCTTGAGAAGTAGGGATACAAATATACGGTACAGGTATTGGCTCTTTTGGGTATTAGGATTAAACTCGGAAATCTTTTTGTTGGGTTCCATAAATGGTTATCACTTTGGGCATGTTTGAGTCCCAAATAATTGAGGCCAAATATTTAGGTTTAATACTAAAAAATTCTTCACATTATTTTTTATTATTATAATATTTATTAAAAATCTTCTCTCTCTTCACTTTTTCACTAACCTCATAACATTTCTTTACTTTATAATATTTCCCAAACTCCAATACCCAAAATTTTCACCCTCAAACATCCCTATCTTTACTGTCCACGTGGGTTGTTGGCAGGCTTGGTCCGGTCGTTAAGAAGGTGCGTTGGGCCTGAAAAACTGGCTCTAATCGTTACCGGTCTTAGAGTGGGTTTGTTTTGTAAAATTTTAGTGTTGTTAAAATTTTAAGTATTAGATTTAGTGAAAAAATAAAGAGAGATAGTTTTTTATATCTTTATAGTGAAAAGTAATGATTTGATGAGAGAGATTATATTGTAATCTTTTATTGTGTTAAAATTTTAGAGGGTGTAAAATTTTAGAACACAAACACAGCCTTAGCCAACTTCAGGCTAGTCACGCTTGGTCTGCACTATCTTTCTTATTTATTTGGCTTAGATTTACTATTCTTAGAATTTTTTGATTTCTTTGGATATTTATAGAATGGGGCAAGCCTCATATTTGACTGCAGTGTTGGGTATCAGATATTTGGTGTAAGCTTAGTTTTAAATGTGGTTGAACAAACCCTTTGTTTGGTTCGATACACACTTGGCCATTCCGGAGGCTGTTTCAAATGTTTTATTAAGCGAGTATAAATTCAGGAGATTAGTAATTGGTGCTTTACTCAGGAAACCCTATTATGCTTGTAGCATTTCGGGGCAGCTGGCGAAAGCCACTCAGGAAACTTCTTGTTTATTCTGTAATTCTGTTTTTGCTGACAGAGAAGTGCAAAAGTTCACTATTTTCTGGTGAAATGTAATAGAACTGAAAGTCCACTTCAAAATTTGGTGATTGTACAGTCAAAATTTACTTGACACAGGTGTAGAGTTTCAGCAAGCAACTAAGCTCAATCTTCAATTTTGACTCCGTTGCTTATAAGTTGTGCCTTGATCAAGCCCATCAACTTGAGCTCATAAGGAAAAATTTGAGATGTATAGTAGCCAAAGTTAAGCTCATTGACTGATTTCAGACATATTTTAATGCAGGTTGGCCCGGAGATATGCATGTTGAAAACACATGTGGATATCTTGCCTGACTTCACCCCAGATTTTGGTTCTAAACTTCGTTCGGTATGACTTGCCTATTCAAATTTGTTACCCACTTTGGCCAAGGGATATCTCTGTTTCTATGATATGTGCCAACTGGATTGAATTTAATTGGGTTTGTCGGATCACATGACTTTTTGCTTTAATATTGTTTGCACGTTCCAAGGAAATGGGATAGCTCCTTTGAATTTTAGGGGATATAATGTAAGAATCTACTACCTATCTGTAGTCAAGTCTTCAAATAATTGTTTGTCCTCTCTCTCTCTCTCTCATCCAAGTTTTTTTTTGTAGTTAAATACATCTTTTAAAAGAACATCTTTGGACTTTGAAAAACCAACTTAGGAATTGTTTCTACTGAAAGTATCTATAAACTTGGTTACCGATGGTGGCCTTGTTAGTGTTCTGAAGATACGTTAGCTTTTCTGAATAGTCAATAATGTGGCACCCAGAAGTCTCTGTTTATTTGAATTTCACTGCCTGTTTATGGCTAATTTGCTACTTTATTCTGTTGAAGATTGCGGATAAATATAATTTCTTAATCTTTGAAGATCGTAAGTTTGCAGACATTGGCAACACGGTGACAATGCAGTATGAAGGGTGAATTACCTTCCCTGTAGTGTTTGGTTAAATGCATTTCTACCATATCCTTACCCATGCCTGGCAGCTTACTGGTTCTCTTGTTTGCAGAGGAATCTTTCGGATTTTGGATTGGGCTGATATTGTTAATGCTCACATAGTTTCTGGTCCTGGAATTGTAGATGGACTGAAGTCGAAGGTTTTAACTACTATTTTTGTCTTAACTTTTAGCTGAACTTTGGCTTTATATTAAGTTACTAGGTAGCTGGACCATATTAAGCCCTGAACAGAATCGTACTATAATTTTAACTACTGTTTGTACTGTTTTAGGGTTTACCTCGTGGCAGAGGCTTGTTGCTGCTGGCGGAAATGAGCTCAGCTGGTAACCTTGCCAAGGGAGACTACACAGCTGCAGCAGTAAAAATTGCGGAGGATCACTCCGATTTTGTGATGGGCTTTATCTCAGTTAATCCTGCATCATGGCCAGGGGCTCCTGTAAATCCAGCATTTATTCAGGCGACCCCTGGAGTCCAAATGGTTACTGGAGGCGATGCACTTGGCCAGCAATACAACACTCCCTATTCAGTAAGCTCTGTTCATTTTTCACTTTGTCTATCTTTGTTGGTACACCTTTTCTTCTTCCCCCTCTTTCCTTCTTAATTTTTTTCGGGAACAGATAAGGGAAATGGCAAAATAACAGGGGAATCCCAAGAGGATGGTACAAAAGTTATATTTAAATCCCTTGAATTTAACATGATGTTTCCTTAGAGATAGATCTATCTCGATGCAATGATGATGTTTTTTCAAGTATATCAAAGCGACCAGTAAGCTTCATTAGTGAAGCTATGAATACTCAGACAAACTACTCGATGACTGCTCTTCTCTGACTTTTGAGTTATATCTCTCTCTTATTTTATTAAGAGTTGTTGTTACAGTTTTCACGACTGAAACAAATAATATTCCAGGTCATCTTTGATAGAGGTAGCGACATAATAATTGTTGGCCGTGGAATTATAAAGGCGGCAAACCCTTCGGAAGCAGCTCGTGAATACCGTCTGCAAGGATGGGATGCGTACTTGGCTAAATGCACATGAGACTCTACAGAGGACCGGTTTCCTGGTTTATGTACGCTTGTTTTTTTGGCCAAGTATTGTATGAGTAACAATTTTGCTCAAATAGAACCTTGGGTGCAATGTTTTTTAGAGGGTGATATATATATATATATATATATATATATATATATATATATATATATATATATATATATATAAATGCATGCATATTTTTCTTCTGCATGATACCATGTTTATCGTGTGAATGTTGAGGTTCTGTTGCTTCTATTTCTTGCAGCTATTCTCGTTGGTTTGCTGAATGTCCGGCTATTATTTTTAGGATTCTCTATTTTTGCTCGGTCTGCATAGCGGCCTAATCTGTGTTTGCTAAAATGCCCAAGTAACTAAGCAGGGAGAAGCCCTGAACATTGAGTTTCTAATTCTTACTTGATAAAGATATGGCGACTCCTCGGGACCCTCAATAATGGTACGTTACTAGATTTTGGTTCTTCTTTATTAGGTATGAAATGGGTTCGGCTTTCACAAGTGAGACAAATGATATCGCAGGTTAGCTATGGTAGAGCCTATCCATGGGCTGTAGAAATATGAAAGACGGCTGAACCTGCAGAGCCTCAGTTTGTGAGGATGGGATGCAAACTTGGCTAAATGCTCCAAAGACTCTACCTACATCTCGTCCCCTACTTGGTTTGGTTCTGCTTGAATGGTTTTTTTTAAATGAACGGAAGGGTGGAGAATTCGGTCAACTGAAACCTCTCGTGCAATGTATTGTTATGAAATGATATATGTAAATTAGTGCCGCATTTCTATTGTACTTGATAACATGTTTGCAAGCCTTTTTGGAGTTATGACCAGTTTGTAGTCTGTATGATTGCTTAACGCTTAGTAGTAATTTGGGAAATTTGTTTTTTCGGAATTTGAAATCTTAATTTGAAAATAACAAACGGTAGGCAGACTACTTGCTTTCTGAATTTTTCTTGAAAAATAAATAAATGAAGGTGAAAAAGAAACAAACACAGAAAAATATGATTGTACGGAGCTTTGGACCCATTGGCATCAACTGAATGTCCGAATTTTGTCTTTTGAGGGTTTTGCGATTTCACGAGGAATCTTTATACAGAAAAACAGGGGAACCTTCTTTTTGGTATACTTCCATTGATGTGATGTGCCTATTATCTTCAAAATGTTAATAACCTTTTATTGGTCTTTGCAGTTTTTAAACTTGATTTTGGTGATATCAATATGTATACTCAATATTACTTATATATATATATATATATACTCAATATATATAAAACAATATCGAAGATGAAATATAACGACTTCACTTTGTTTCTCATCTTGCTTCCTTCTCCGGCGGCGGGAGTAGAGCTCCTCCCGTCCCCCTCTCCTTCTTTACTCTTGTCATATGTGCTTGGATCTCTCAATAAATCCTCATTTCCGACCACTTTTAGGGATTTTTTTCGGCGAATTTGGTAGCTAGATCTACGCTATTCTAGAGGTTTTTGAAGACCACAACCGGCGGGGACGCCATCTACATCGACTGGAGAGGCTTTCTACACCGGCCAACTGGCGAACGCCTCCAACTGCTGTTCGTACCACCATATTTCACCATTGTCTTTCCTTTTCTGTTAATCATATTAGTTTGCTGTCTGATAAGGTTTTTTTGCCCCTTGTGGGTCTTTGTATGACCTTTTGGTCACCCTGCTCGTTGGCCCGCCGACTCTTCGGAGTGTCTGGTTCACCCTTTAGAGCGTGTTCTTGAGATTTTTCAATCTCGTTGATTTTATTAATGAAAGGTGCTGCTATTATGAATAAAAATAATAATTCATTTTTGTCCCCGGGAAATAAGCAAATAGTGCTCATCTGAATTGAGCCATCTCCTATTCTATAGTTAATGACCACGGTTGAAGGTGTATGCATGCATGTATTGTTGATAAAATGGAAGACATTAATCGTTACATGGTGTCCTGATCCAAAGTGTTTGTTATATCTCCTGTCTCCCTGTTGAGGGTGAGGGGGCCATGGCTTTGTTTAAAGTTTGTGTTATTTTCTTATACTCTATTAAAACAAAGGAAAGGAATGAAAATGAGGAAGATGCTTCCTAAAAACTTGATCATGTGGTTTTTTTTTTCTCTAATGCTACAAAAATGGCCGTACGTATATGACAAAAGTATAATTTCTCTTTTTTTTTTTTATTGCGAACGTATCAAGAGAAGATAAAAAGAAATATCTGGCCTCCTTATTTCAATTGCAATCTCTCTATCAACAGTTTTGTGGGCCTTTGGTCATAATTATGAAATAATAAAAGAAAACAGCACAAAGTAGTTTAGAAAACAGAACGAACACTACCAAAACTAACACAAAAACTGCTAATGAGGGATCCGTTCCCTCGTACAATCAAATCAGATCCGGAAAAACGCTCAAAAAAAAAAGGTGCAACCTCCAAGTGTAATATTAGAGGCGGCCCAACCAGCTAAATGATAGACTTAACAGTTTATTCCTACCTATTTGCCACCCTTTTAGGTTTTAGCACCAACAGCCACCTATGTGCCTCGCTCTCCAATTGACGTTAAGGTCGCTTTGTAAGTATCATTAACTTTTCCTCCTTTATAGTTTCTTCTCTGGTAAAAGGGCAAAAAAAGAAAAAAGAAAAAAGAAAAGAGAATTCCACGACGACCGCCAAATTAATGATCCATGACCCCTGCCCGGTTCGCAGTAAAAGCTCTCTGTTTTAGTGTTTTTTATGGATCCGTGGGCCCAAGCAAAACAAAGCAACATAAAGACGTCGAGTCGTCGACGACACTAATATAATTTGACTTAGTCGCACGTGCCAACATACACTATCAGGCGCCTAAATTTTGAGGAATATTTTTAATAGTGAGATTTAACGGGATTTGTGAAACTTGTGTGTAAATATTACAAATTTTGGAATGTATTTAATTTGATGGGAATTTCGAGACCCTAAAATTTTGGGTACACGAACACTACTTATACTACCATTAAAGATACATTTGTTTGTTAAAATTTTGAAAAATATTTTTGAAATTTTGAAAATTTTTATTTTATTGATATTTATTTAGGTTTATGAAAAATAAAATGTATATGGGTAAAAAATAAAAAATATTTGAGTATATTTATTGTTGGAGAAACAAACATTACCTAAGTATAATGGTTTTTGTATGTTTTCGAGGCATTCATCAGTAACAGTGAATTTTAACTCAAATTTTAGTATAAAGTTTCAGCATCAATTTATGGCCTCCATTAAAAAAAGAAGCTGATTGATTCAAATGAAAGTACATAATAATATATTTTATATTTAGAGGTCAAGTTCTTCCATATTGCATGGACTTTAAACTTCTGGGTAAATTCAAAATGAGTGCGAGCTTATGAACAAAACTTATTATTTACTGTATTTCTTTTTTGAAAAACAACTACTTTTTACTAACAAAAACAGGTCACGAAATTGTCACTCTAATTGTATTAATGTCTAAAAGCCATACCACAAAATACAAAAAAAAAGTAGACATCTTAAGTTTATGTTGAAGGGTTTTTACGCGTGGGACTAGTTCTAACAGAACGTGTATGCTCGTTTAAGGATCGACCGCCAGTAGTAAGTTGTTCGTTCCCCGACGATTCTCCCACATCTTGACTTTGTTTTCGTGGCATTCACATTCTATACTTATTAAGGAACGAATAATAGAATAAAATAACTCCCAGAACACAAAAAGTATTGGGAAAAAACCAGTTCAGCGGATTCCTCGTTTAGATCCCTTCTGACATTTCTGAATTTTGTCCGAGTTGTCTTCTCAAACTCCAATAGGATACATACATTTTTTCTTAAAATGTATTTGTTCTTTTCCTGGATTATCCATTTGTCTTCCACTTTTTCCTCTGCATGATCCCAACGTTGGAGAATTCTTCTGCCAGATTATGTTTCTCTCAACCTGTAAAACTTTTTTTTTTATGGATATTCATTTTGAAGAATGTATATGTTTGCAACCCATATATTTGATTTTTGGCTTTTCTTTTGAATACTATTTCGTTTCATGCAGCAAAGAAGCTGATAATTAGAACCCCCTCTTTCATTCAGATTATTTAGCAATCAGGTATTTCAATGTGTACGAGATATATAAATATCCTTTTTTGGTGTTACGTGTTGTGATTTCTGTATATAAAGTTTTTAATCCCTGGGCAGTTGCTGAATTTGGATGCGGAGAAAGAAATGATAGAATGGCTGTTCTTAGACAGCAGTTTTCCTGATTTGGGTTGCAAAAATTGGATGCATGGCGATGTCTACACGGCAAGAGAATTCTGATACCAACAATGTTTCAGGTTTTCTTCTCTATTAACAATGAAAATATTTTTGCAGAATATCCATGGACCATAATCATAGGATATACTGTTTCACTTCCAATTTTTTGTTTTGACCTTATAAGTAAATAATTTTATGTCAGAGAATTGTCTGGTAGCAACAATTCACATGAATCTTTCCGCATTATAGTAAAGTTATCTGGAGGAGGCTCTGATAACATCCAGAGGATGCAACATTGGCAATATCGAACAGAAAGATAAAAAAGAAAAGAAAAGCAAACAATGAATTGATAGCATAATTTCGAAATAGGTATGTTTGTATGAAAATCGACCTTGAATATTTTAGTTTGATAACTACAAAAAGGTTATGCCTACTAAACGAAGCAACTTATCTGAGATAATGGAAAAAGTGTATTTAGGGATTCGTGACTTCGCTGTATTTAGGGATCTTTTTGTTGTTGATCTTCAGGGAAGATGTGCTCTATCAGTATACCTGTGTGTTTTTCTGGTTTTTGCTGGACTTCATGAAGTGATTGTACTTTGTACTTGCCAAGAGTGATTGTTTTTTCTTTTCCGATGTTCTGATTATTCGATTAAAAGTATCTCATTTCTAGGGTCAATGTCAAGCTTATATGACCTTTTATGTTCCGATACACCAAGTTGGAGTTACCGAAGAGATCGATTACCATGTTCGGGTATGTTGAGACTTTATGTTTAAATTTCTTGTTTTATGTCTTTGCTATGTGAGGTAAGTAAGCATCATTCAAAACATAACTCAAATTATCCATGCCCATTAGCAATTGAAATAAACAGAAAACAAAGGTTTATCTGGGGAAATCAATCAGTTACCAGCAAAGTACATGCCAAAGTTTGATGTGGTTAAGTAAAGGCAAGTTTATTCTGGTATAAAGTGTGTCAGCTTCTTAAGTTCCTATTCGTTCCTAATTCTTAGCTTTCCAGAAGACAGAGATAAGTAAGTGCTATTGTCATTCTAACAAGCCTTTCTGGTAAAAAATGTTGACAAATGCATCCTTTGTTGTCTGCACGCTTTGTGATGTACTTAAATGTTGAGACCCTTGAGATTATAGGTCTGCAGCTCTTGGAATTTAAAGGAATCTTGCATCCTACAAATGAATTGCTTGATAAAGTTCAAGTAACCTTATGTAACTTTCATAGCCTATATTCTTTATTGATCAGGTCCACAGCTAAGGCTGGAGAGTCTTTTACACCAATTTGGCAATGGGTTCTGTGCAGATTGTGGATCTCCAGATCCAAAATGGGTGTAAGTTATCATATCTGGGTCTAGTAGGATTTTTGTTGTTGTTCGTTTCTTTTCAAGTCTACTAGTATTCACTCCTGGTAGCAACTGAAGTGAATTTCAGATAAAAAAGTACTTGAAAGAATGGAAATCCATAGTATTTAATATTGTTACATGAAAACATCCTTTTATATAAAATTGTGGGTCAACAATTTTTTCTGATTACTTCTTGAGCTGATTAGTTCTGGGTTGCAGCTATTTCTCATGTTGTTTGATACAAGTCTATAGTGGATAATAGCATTTGAGAATTTTGTCTGTGGGTAATGTAATCTACTGTTAGGGTCAGGAGCAACTTATAGCCTATTGAGTAACTTCACATGCCTATTGAGTAGCTCTATAATACTCTTACTGAGGAAAAAGAAAAGAACTGAACTAAAATTTTGAGGTGGGTTGATGTAGGCAATTGTGTAGTTTTTCTTACATGCATAATCACTCATGTCCATGATTGCATGTTACTATCCCAATAACCTACAGATTCCACTTTCTATCTGATTCTAAATTTCCTAAAATTTTCACATGTTTCGATTTACTCAAGCTTCTGTCAGATAAGTCATGGTATTCAAACTCTCCACCAATTACAGTCTGTGTAGGAGTACGGGATCAATTCTTTTCAATTCGTCCTTTTCTCTATATTCTCCTGCCATATAATTATCTTTAGTTCATTGAAACAACATTTACTGATCCTGTGGTATAACAATCTGATATTTATTAATCATGTGGAAAGTAGATTGTTAATTCTAGGAAGCGTGTGAAAAATTGTCCAGTTTCATTTACTACATTTTTCAAGGGCAAACATAAGGGCCCAAAACCATACATCAAACATTGGTTTCTCGTGCAACTACAGGACATAGATAAGAAGCGATAACTAGGATACCTTGCAGTAGCTTTACCCAAGGGAACTTTAGGAATCTTAATCTTGGTTTCCTAATAAGTTTAATTGAAAATTTCCTCTCAGAAGTTCTGTTCTTCTCACTTCCAATTGGAACTCATGTATATGGGTGTAAATTCGCAAAGCAATTAGGTTTGGGATGTGGTGGTTGAAAGGGTAGAGAAAAGTAAAGGTACTTTATCCTTTGGAAATCATTGGCATTGGCTTGCTTTTGTGTGGCCAAATGCTGAAGTAAATTTAATTGTTGCTTAGTAAGGAATCCCGGGCTGTAGGAGCTCCTTAAGGTATCCTAAATCCTGAATAAGGCTAATTTATGTTAATTGCATTCGAATACTAAAGTTCAATTTGCCGCTCTTGTTGATACTGGGCTTTGAATCTGTGCCTTGGAAGAGCATCACAGGAGAAAATTATTTTGTTTCCTTCTTGTAATCATCTTTGGGATCCTTAGTACAGCTAGATTTATGGTTTTGGTTGCTGATGCGGGATTTCAGAGTCCTAAATAAAATATGAAGAAGAAAAGTCACATACAGAACTTTTGCTGTCCTGCGTAACTTAGACAGATTGTATTCTTGCTACCTCAAAGTTAAACTCCACGTTAAATGTGCCCCTTTGAGGATTTCGCCAAATGAAAATGTGAATAGCAAACATGCAGTAGAACATTCCAGATCAGCTAGACAAAAAATTGAATACACCTTGCGTAGTGCCATCTTGTGCCTTTCAGGCGATAAGAAAGCCCAAACCTGAGGTAATGGCTCTTTGACTAGTCCTGTGTAGGTCGACATCTCAGTTCTGCAAGCTTTATTGTTTGAGGGCCAAAGTCGAGATTGCTTTCAAATTTTGTGGCATTTGGTGATATTTTGCTCATGTGAGAGGGATTGCAGGCCTTCCATCCCTGTTTTCAAGGACTATCTTCAGCTTAGTGTGAAAATTATGTGGGTGGACGGTTCATCTAAGAGGAGTGCTTAGTCAAAGGGTTCCCAGGATAGTGTTACTGCTGTCAGAAGAGTAGCTTTTGCTTCGAGCATCTTTTTATAGCATTACCACTGAACCTTTTATATTATTTTCTTCGTCAAAAAAACTCCACTCTCTCTCAACTCTTTCTGCTAGTATCACCTTTTTAAAATGAAATCTTTGTTGTATGCTATTATTATCAGTGATGCAATCATTCAGCATACATATCTGATGATTCCAAGTAGTTCAATAGACGATGTAAACTTCTGAGGATCATGATGTTTGTTCAAGCTTATTATTCGCAAATCAATAGCTCATACTTAATTGCTACCTAAGTGTGAATCTGGTCGATGACAGATCCTTAAGTCTTGGAGCTTTTATTTGTATCAAGTGTTCTGGGGTACATAGAAGCCTTGGGGTGCATATCTCAAAGGTATGGTTCCCAAATATGCTCCTTGACATTATTTCTTCTAAAACAGGATTTTCATAGTTAAACATCTTATAGCCTTTTCTTGCCACTATCTTTCCACTTTTATGCTTCCAATTTTGAATGAATATTAAATGTCCATGTTGGTAGAACTATTGAGAGAGAGATTGCTGATGTAGTTATTTACAAGCCAGAATCGCCACCATGATCAACATGCCTTATTGCAACTACTTGGTGTTGTCTTTACTGTATGATTTGACAGGGTTCTACATAACTATTCTCAATCTGCCTTTACTGTTTATGCTTTAACGTGAAATTTGTGCTGGGCCTGCAGCCTGCTATGATTTATGAACCTTTAGATGGAAACCGTTGGTCGTAGAGAAACTTACATTCTCTGTTTGACATGCTTCTTCAGTATTTCTCTCTGGCTACTTGATTTACAACCTTGAATTCCACCCTCTTCCCCGCCCCCTCCCCCTCCCCCCCAACCCACCACAGGGGCAAGCTGTGGGCAGAGCGAAAGTTTGTGCCAAGGAAAGTGAAAAGAATCCCTGAGCTCATTTGTAACAGGAATATTCTGTTTATGACTTCCCATTGAAGAAATAAATTCCACAAGTAGACCTTTTTTGGGTTAACAAATTGAGCATGTTTGTGTGACTCTTCATGAAGACATAAGTAGTTCACTGGGAAGAAATAATGACTAACCAGAGAACATAGCCACAGATGCAGAATTCTCAAGCGACATGCATGCGAAAAGCTGTGTAAGGGTCATCATTGATAGAGGAAATATTATAGCTTAAATAGACTTCATGCCATGAATTCTTTTTTTAACCTGCTAACCATCACATATTGGCATATAGGCTTTTGATTTGATTTCAGTTGCAGATTTCATTGACATTTGAAAGGATGCAACGCTGTATCATGTCTCACTTTCTCTCTCTTAGTGTGTTTGGAACTCGATGTCATAGTCTCATCCAAGACTTGAACAGGTCCTATCAATGAAGCTAGATGAATGGACAGATGAACAAGTCGATACTCTGGAAAGTATGGGTGGAAATACTGAAGTTAACAAGAAATATGAAGCTCTTATCCCAGATATGATTATGAAGCCAAGACCTGATTCCTCTATAGAGGACCGCGTCGATTTTATTAGGTAACATAGATACAGTACTTGTTGTACCTGTGTATGAACCATGGTGCAGTCTAAATTGAAAAGCTTTCTTGAATGCATAGGAGAAAATATGAGATGCAAGAATTTTTGGACTCCGATGATCTGATGTACTGCCCCTTTGTATCATCTCATAAGAGGAGTTCATCATTCCCAAGCAGTTCTTTAAGCATTTATGGACAAGATAAGAAACAATACGAGAAACAAGGAAACAAAAATCGTATTGGACATGCATTTCGTAGCAGCTGGGGAAGGAAAGACTCAGAGCACAAGTCCTCCAGGAAGAGCAACTTATTGGTAATGACCTTTTTGTTTGGTTGATGCTGTTCTTATAAAGTATCATTCCAGCGAGATATGGAAATAGATTATCCAACTGGAATTGCATGGTCTTTCTAGTATGTTGTAGTTGAAGAAGAACTTTGATTTAATGCCCTACAGAAGCCCATAACATTCCTTTGAAAGAGATGGGGGCACTTCCCTTTTCTTTAAATGCATTTAGAATAGTCCTGAGTAGATGAACAAACACAAACTTGTGGTTGTGCTTTGCAGTAGCTAAATGTGTAGGCTCTTTAGAAATAGTTGAATAGCAAGTGCTAATATTCAAAGGTATCTGCACCCATACAGATACATGGAAGGAGGGACTAAAGAAATATTATGGAATAGAAACTTAACATGCCAGCCATATACACACAGTTATCTGTGTTAATGTGTTTGTTCGTCTATAGATCTATAAGCACAGCCCAAGGTTGTAGTTAAAGTCATACACTTCCCTAACCCTTTCATCTTCAGGGAATCCATTTCAGACATTCGTGTCCTTTGCAATGAATTAATGCTAGTTTTTTGTGGAGTTGGAAGAAAAGGTCAAATATGGTTACGCTCCATAAATCCTTACTGCAACAATGAGATGCATTTGTTCCACTTCCAAGTGATATATTATTAAAGACTATGTTCTACAGTCTATAAGGAGTACTAGCATGATCTCATCACTTATTCATCATTGGAGTGTGTAAACCTGGATATGAAAGTAAGAAGTAATTAGTCCAAAATGGATTGCCTCAGACTTGCATTTCTGCAACAACTTATAAGTCTACCAATAGGCTAGCATAGGATACCTTCATTGCCAAAGGGAAGTGTAAGGGGATAAAAATATCATGTCAGCACTTTGCCCCAGATGATGACATGAAAAATCTTCATTTTCATCACCATTTTCTCTTGATTACTTGACGTCCAGATGATGAAGCTTGATAGAAGTTTTAATTTGCTCTCGTCTCTTTTCTATATTTCAGAATACCTTGTAGAAAATGCATGTGCTAACAAATTCAAAATTTGGTTTGATATGGGTGCTAACTCTTGTTTCCTTTAATATGCTGTTTATAGGTAGGTATGGTGGAATTCATTGGATTAATAAAGGTCAATGTAGTTAAAGGCACCAATCTAGCCATTCGGGATGTCATAACTAGTGACCCTTATGTCATCCTTTCGCTGGGTCATCAAGTGAGCCTCTTCCCCTTTTGATCTCTTGATGGTTTTAATATTTTACTTCCCTAAGACATGGATATAACTGCATTCATAATATAAGTCTCCACATATTTTTTTTGCAGTCGGTAAAGACACGTGTGATCAAGAGCAATCTGAATCCAGTATGGAATGAAAGCCTGATGCTGTCGATTCCCGAAAACATTCCTCCTCTAAAAGTGGTATGTTACATGCATGTTAAACAAGAAAAACTACAATATAGGAAACAGATATTGGACCATTCTATGGGATCAATTCCCACGAAAAAACTGGGCACAGTTTACGGGCTGTCATTAATTCCAAATATGCTCTCTTCCTTCTGTTGGAGAACAATTAACCCCTTCTACAGAGGACATTGCTTACAGATGCCATTTGCATGCTGATCTTGTGAGGTGATCGGATAAGCAAAATGTTTCTTATGTTACCCAGTGTAATTGAAGCTTTCAAAACAGGATAAGTTTCTTTTGTCACGCAACAAACTGAAACTTTTAGGCAGGATTACCTTTTCATAGTGTCTAGACTTGGATACAGCTCTGGGGCCTGTCAATGGAAAGTTGTTTATACGTAACTCAGTGAAGGTTAAGAATGTCTGCCGATCTCCTCTCATAGGACCATGCACACATAGGACCAATACTGGACATTGACCTTTTTTATTCATATATGTAAACTTTTAGTCTTTTTCTGAAGCTAATAATTTCCATTGACCAAACACTTGGGTTGACGAGGATTCTTTTGGCTTAAGTTCCTAAAACAGCACCTCCTTATAAATCCACACCCCAACTCCTCAAAAATTTGTCCCTGTATGTATAACAACAAAAATTGAATATGCAATCAACATATATAAATTTGATTCTACAGAAACACGAACCCTCTCTGGTTTATTCATGCTGTCATCATGTTAGGCATCACTCAAAGCTTGACAGTCTTGAAATGTAAGCTCCCCTTTTGGTTTTGTAATTTTTTTGGTTGGAATTTTGTTTTTGAATTGATTTATGCAGCTAGTGTACGACAAGGATACATTCAAAGCTGATGATTTTATGGGTGAGGCTGAGATTGACATTCAACCACTGGTTGCCTCTGCCAAAGACTATGAGAACTCCACGATGAGCAAGTCAATGCAGCTTGGGACGTGGGTGGCAAGCAAGGATAACACCCTGGTAAAAGATAGTGTCATCAACCTAATAGATGGGAAGGTCAGACAGGAAATCAGTCTGAGACTGCAGAAAGTTGAGAGGGGTGTGCTTGAGATTGAGCTCGAGTGTGTTCCTCTAACTCAATAGCAGGCAAAAATAGAATTGACAATACAGCAACAGCCAGTCAAGTGTATCCTCTCCATTGTTTTCATTGAAAAACTTGATTCTTTAATTCCTCGACTACCAAACTGAATGCCTGAAGTGACTAATGTGGCATGTAAACAGATAGGCCGCACACAAGTAATTTTGAATGAAGATTTTTTGAGAATATCAATCGAGCTCTACCAACAAATTTAGTATTTTTTTCCTTTTTTTTTTCTCTCTAACCTGAGATCATATTTGGATATGATCCACAGTCGAGTTGAATCAACTGCACAGGATTATGTGACATCCTCAATCCTTCATAAATGAGACTCCTTATATTTATTCTTGTAGCTAGATTTTCTCATAGGATTATAACCATCAGTCAATGTGAAATTCTCCACCATTCATGAGGTCAGCATCCATTGGGAAGATTTGAATTGTTTTTGTTCCCAATGGTTTCATTACTTGGGATGGAGCAAGAAAGCTTCTTAAACTGATGGAGCCTTTCAACAGCTAAGCATTCAAATGATTGTATCTGGTAGTGTCTCCAAATCCAAAATATTGAAATTTTTTTTACATATTCATTTTTTATGAATGCAAATATAAACAACTCAAAATTTTGATTAAGAAAAAACAAAATAAAAATTTCTCCCTTCCTATCAAATCATCTCTTTTCAGAGTTATTAAAAACAAGTTGATCTTGATGGCCTAACTAGAAGTAACATCAGGGACAGATTACTTTCACTAATCTTGTTTCTACTAAAGCATACAATTATCTTCTTTTTTTTTTCTAAGAAATAAATTAACAAAAAAATAGTCTAAAATAACCATATAATCTACAAGGATCTTTTGGCATGGATTTTATAACCCACGTAGCTTTGTAGAAAATTGTCACGAGGAATCAAAATCTCCCATTTATACAATAATTTCCCCGAAAAATAGTTTTTACTCTTATTGATAAAATTAAGTAACCTATTTTTTTCAACAAAAAAAAAACTTTATTCACCCTAAAATCTCATCAAGATTGGTAATATTAGACATGTTAGTCACGTTTAGTTCCTCTAATCATTATTAACTTTCTGAATAAAAAAATAAAAACACAGAAAAGTCTAACAGCGTCTTTTAATTCAAAGTAGAAAAATAACAATAAAGTCTGACCTCAGCGGCACCACATAGTCGGATCCCATCCCATCGTATAACTTCGGGTCCATAAATATATAAAATAATAGCTCTGAGGGAAAACTAGTAAAAAAAACACTTTCTACTCCAAACTATCTGGGTCTGACACTTTGCACCCTAAACTATCAATTTTGATACATTACACTTTTTAACTACCAATTTTTTACACTTTTCACCATTTTTTCAAAATTTGAGACTAAAATGACAATAATGCTCTTAACACATTTGGTATATAATAAAGATATTATTATAAATTTATTAATTTATCAAGGGTATTATTATCAAATGAAGAATGTAAAATGTCAAAATTGGTAGTTTATGGTGTAAAATGTCTAACATTAGTAATTTGAGGATGTAATGTCTTAAAGATGATAGTTTGGGGTGTAAAGTACAAAATCTACGGTAATTTGAAGGTGAAAAAAATGTATTTTCCCTTAAAAAAACTGTCTATAATAAATAATAAATATATAAATGCAACAAAAACATTCTTTTAGTCTTTTTTTTGTCGATGAAGAAAAAGCATCTGAGCAAAATACTTGCTTTGTACCCACGTCTCTTCGTCCCCCAAGAAAGCACAAAGCCTTCTGAGAGAGCCATTCAGCTCGTCCACCAGAAGAGGATCGCAGCAACCGAAATCGTTCGCTCTGCAACCGCAACAACAACATTAGCGACACCGAAAACAACAGCAAGAACACCGAAAACAAGAACGATTCTGAAACGCTCTATCTCCATCTTGTCACCACCTCTGTCACCGATCGTCCATAGGGTTGTCGCAAACGTCCCGCCACTGTCGAATCATTATTTCCACGGTGAAGATCCATCTTTTCCGTGTAAAGAAGCTGCATTTCTCTGCGTTTCGGTCCTAATTCGAACGGCCAGGATCAGGATCAGGATCAGGATCGACCCAAATCTTGATCGTCGCTAAGAATCTCTAACCCTAGAGAGAACAAAGCTGCAAAAGAGCCCCAGAAAATTGAATTTGTCGTATTTCTCTATGGCAGAGTTAGAAAATAACATGGAAGTCTCGGGCAAATCCAAGTCCCCCTCGGTATTCAATCGCTCGTTTACCTTGCAGCACCCGGCCTCCATTTTCCCGCAGAAACCCCACCTCGAAGTCGCTCTGGACCGGTCCGGGTCCGGTTCGTTCCTGAAATTCTACAGTTCCTTACAATCGGTCCGGTCCGCCAGCAATTCCCTCAAAGGTAAGGTCAAGCAGCTGCGCAATTTCTTCGAGTCCTCCAAAAAGCCCGAGGCATCGGAGTCGCAATCGCAATCCCGATCCCAATTGGTGCCCAGCAAGCTCAAACCCACCCCGAGATTTGCCAATCCGGTTTGGTTACCGGGCGCTGAGGACAGAATCGTGGTATACTTCACGAGCTTACACGGAATTCGGAGGACCTACGAGGACTGCTACGCTGTCCGGATGATATTTCGCGGGTTTCGGGTCTGGGTCGACGAGCGGGACGTATCCATGGACTCATCATATAGGATAGAGTTGCAGAGTGCGTTGGGAGAGAGGAACGTGGCTCTGCCACAAGTGTTCATAAGAGGAAAGTACGTGGGAGGCGCCGAGGCTATCAAACATCTCTTTGAAGTCGGCGAATTGGCGAAAATGCTGCAAGGCTTCCCGGTTCAGAAACCCGGGTTCGTCTGCGGGAAGTGCGGGGACGTGAGGTTCGTGCACTGCATGGATTGCGATGGAAGTAGGAAGGTGTTCGACGAGGAAGAAGATAGGGTGAAAAGGTGCTTGGAGTGCAATGAGAACGGCTTGGTTCGGTGCCCGGATTGCTGTTATTGAATTTGGTAGTTTTAGATTCAAATTGTTTCTGTACATAAATAACTATGCTAAAGAATCAACGATAATAGTGTTTGATAGATTGATGAGTTTTTGGATTCCAAAAGTCTATTTTGGATTGAAAAACTTGGTCATCGGTTAGGGGGCTGATGATGTTCAATCACTCTCTTTGAGCAGCATTTTGGATAATAGTTTGTGTTATTTCAAAGTGCAATATGGCCAAATTGGCTTTGGGTGTGTCTTTTGAGTGTATTTTTCATGGAGGGGAAAGGGTGTCTCCTATATGGGATTGTAAATATTCTAGTGTTACTACTAATTACTGAACGTGTTCTGAAACTTGTCGTCGAATGTTGTATTGTAATGAGAATGGGGTACATTTGATGCCCGATTGATTTTTCTCTTCAACTTGATTTTGTAGCTGGTAGCATAAAAACTTGCATTGGTTCCCATTGGAGATGTTCCAGTGAGGTTGAATATCTGAAGATTGTTTATGTTCATCATGTATGTTATGTCTTTGTGGCTTGGTTTTGCTCTCTGATGAAGCATAAAAACTCGTCCAGTCATTTTATGCTCGGGAAATGTAACTCTTGTTTAAGGGACTGTTTGATGCAGGTATATGCAATATTTCGTTTGGAATGGTCTCCCCTCCCTCACGGCTCACGCACAACGTCTCTCTCTCCCTTGCCCCCATTGAGCAAGTGCTTCCTCTGCGAGGTAGGGTTAGGGTTTTCTGAGAAACAGATTTCCTGTCCGAAGTCAAAGAATGATCGGGGGCGACGTCGTTGCTCAAATTTTGTTTTTTGGATCTATACCTTCGTACCACAATACCACTGTCTGATCCATCAATTCGGTGATTAGAAGGGATGATGTTTTTTACTTTTCAGTTCTCTGTTAGTTTCTCTGGTTTAGTTATGTTAACGGAACAGAGTAGGACAACTCAGAGTTCGATTCGGTTTGGTATATATGGGGTGATCTGGTTGGCGAATGTGTTTGGCCAGGGACGAAGCCATAAATTTTTTTTTTTGGGGGGGGGGGGGGGCGGAATACAATTGCAAGCAAAAAAAATTTTTCGGGGGGCCGGAATACAATTATAAGTAAAATTCAAACAAATATTTCGATTATAACTTAAAAATGTTAAAAAAAAAAATCAAAATCTTTGGGGGGGGGGCCACAGCCCCCCGTAGATTCGTCCCTGTGTTTGGCAGACTTGTGGAGCCCGCGGTTTCTAGAGTCTTCGGAGAGATTCAATGAACCCCCGCGTGCTTTTTTAGCCCAGATGGGTGCCAACAAATGCGGGCGTTACGTGGTTCATGCAGAATTTGGTGATAGGCGTCGTAGAGGGTTGTGATGATTCCAGATGGGAGGTCGAGTGAAGGTTGGGAGGCGTTTGCTCTGATATGTGATGAAGTCATCTCGGCCATTGGCAAGTTTAGACGGAGGAAGAGGGGGCATGTGGATTCTTTAGTTAGAAATGGAGTTTCCTTTGCCGATATAGCTACGTCTAGATTGTCGGAGAAGGGAGTGGTGGGGAAGAGGGTGTCACGTAGCGATTTAGTTGACGTGGGCCGCATACAAAAGATTGAGTCTATTGGTACGCAGGCGAAGAGGGTGTTGGACTCTAGGGAGTCGCGCGGTGGTCAGGGGGTGTTGGCAAAAAGTTTACGCAACAGAATGTTGGCCTTCCCTTGTTGTCGTCGGGGGTTTCATTGCCCGATCTGGCGAAGTTTGGTGCGCCGGAAAAGGAGGAGGAGGGACAACGAGAATTTCGAAACTCTTCGTTTGATGTGGGTAGCATGCACACGCAAGCGGTGTATGGTGTTCCCAATGCGCCGGCTACTCAGAACATTTTGTGCACTGAGCAGTGTGCGCCGACATCTGGATCTATCAGGGACTCCTCTTTATCTTTGAGGTGTAAAGCAGCGTAAAGAAAGTCGAAACTTCAACCAATTCCCAATCATTAAACGGACGAGTAAACTGAACATTTCAAACAGGCACACCAGAGCTAGCATCTATGCAATTCGCCACCACGTCCTTACACCTGGATAAAGAGAAGAGATGAGGAAATGCTAGCATCAAAACTTGTTCAACACACCAACAATCATATCAAAAACGAACTCTACCGCCACTCCCGACCAAAAATTGTGAATTCGCAAGGAAGAAATTCCTACCCTTCGAAATATACTTCCATAAACTGACACCATACGAGCCTCGAGCCACAAGAGTCCTCCAACCTCCCACTTTCATACCATATTTTGTTGTAATAACTATCCTCCATAAAGTATCCTGCTCTGAAACGAACCTCCACAACCACTTCCTAATAAAAAGCTTGATTGTATAAAGACAGCCGACGTAAGCCCAAGCCACCCGCAGAAATAGGGGAACAAATAGTGGCCCATCGAACAAGATGGAACCTATGCACATCTCCTCTACTTTCCCACAAGAAATCCATTTGTAACTTCTCCATCTTATTCGCCACCACAGTGAGAATAGGAAAGAGAGACATAAAGTATGTGGGAAGACTAGCAAGGGTTGATTTAATCAAGGTAAGCCGTCCTCCCTTGGAGAGATAAAAACGCTTCCAACCAGCTAATCGGCGCTCCATTCTCTCAATTATACCATCCCAAATGCGGACACTCTTAAATTTAGCTCCAAGAGGAAGGCCAAGACACGTCATTGGTAGAGAAGAAACTAAACACCCCAGAACACCCTATAACTCTCCAAATAGGAATAACCTCAAACTTAGAAAGATTAACCTTCAGACCAGGAACAACCTCAAAACAAAGAAGCAAACATTGAAGATTCAGAAGCTGGGTTTCATCCGCTCCACATAAGATTAGAGTGTCGTCCGCAAATAACAAGTGTGAGATAGACACCACAATACCTCCCCGTCCTCCAATATCAAAAACTCCCATAGCCCCTCCAACCACCAACTCATTCATCATTCTATTAAGAGCTTCCATAATAATAACAAACAACAAAGGAGATAGTGTGTCTCCTTGTCGCAAACCCTAGAACCCCCAAAAAAACCACAAGAGGAATCATTAACCATAACGGAGAACTTTGCAGTTGAAATACATAATTTTATCCACTTGCACCATTTCGCATCAAACCCACATCTCTGCAACAAATACATCAAAAAAACCCTAATTGACATGGTCATATGCCTTGTGGATATCCAATTTGCATAACAAACCAACAACACCGACATCTTTGGTGGTGTGGAAAATGATACCTTCTTGCATTTGGTGGTGTTTATGGAGGGAAATAAATAATCGTTGTTTTGAGAACCAAGAGTTAATGTTGGAGTGCTTAAAGAGTCAGCTGTTGCAGTCCCTTTTTCTTTGGTCTAATGTTGTGTTGGGTTTTTATTTTTTGGATATTTCTGATTTCTGTAGTTTTCTAGATTGTATGCTTTAGATGTTATCGGTACAGTTTTTTGTATTGTTAACTCCCTTTCATTTTAATGCAATCTTCTCTTACTTATAAAAAAAAACTCTTGTTTAAGGAATCCAATGACTTAAGTTTTGGATGTTATGCAAGTGTATCAACTTGACCCATGGGATAATATAGTGAATGTTGCTAAGGATTTTTTGGACGAGAATAAGTCTCTTTAATGCCTTTTTTGTGTACCTAAGTCCATGTTGGTTGAGTGCATACACTTGGAGGTGTTTTTATTGATGTTAAATAGCTCAACTTGGTCAATTTAAATGAATTTTTTTGGCTATCGGGGGTTGAGTATTATTCAATACACGGCCGTGTGTGTTCAGGAACACTAAAGAGGCAATTGTTGCTACTTGAAGCTTTATAAAATGTGAGCGTATGTTATCAAATCCACAAATTGGTTTCTGTGTTCTATATATATTTTTTGCGTGTTTTTCATTGGGTGCAGTACTTTGAAAAAGATGATGAATTCTTCTTTCCCCACTTGTATATTATTATTTGAAAACACAGCTTTCTCTGGGTGCCAAGAGTTCTGGTATCTTATTAGGTGAGTACGTTCTGGACTGTGTACATTGGCAACGCCCACAGCTGAACCAGCAGTAAAAGTTCATGTATAGAAAACAAAGAGGGCGAAGAATAGCATCCCCGATATGCCTTGTCAATCCAACAGCAGCAAAGATCTTAAAATTGCTCCTTCATGACAAGAGCCTCCAGTACCCGAGAGTCCGATGCAGGGAAAATAGGGTCACATATATCCAGACAAGAGCAGGTCACTCGAGTATACCTACATTCAGATCTTCAAACAAATGCCAACAATATCCAAACAAGAGTCATCGATAACGTTACATAAATAATGAGTAGAATAAATTGGATCAAAATTACACTTCCATTGTGAAATATAACACAAGGGTAACAGAAGTTTCAAAATGAGGTGATTTTTGCTACCTACGCTTTAATCTTGGTTTGTTTAGTCCCCAAACCACGCGACACTAGACAAATAAAACCTTCTGCATTAAAAGATAACAACAACAATTTTCATTTCCAAGAGAATTTGGAAAAGCAAAAAATGCTTCAAACATCATCCAACTACTAAAATAGTTTGGTAGTTTTCATCAAAATTTCAAGTGCTGCAACTCTGTCTCAAGCACAGGGCCGAAAAAATGCCAACTTGAATCATGGAAAGCAGCAAAATAATAGTCTGAAACTGTCTTGATTTTGAACTCCTTTGTAAATCGCTGAATGGCCAAGATGTGGTGTGCTGAACCAAGGATGGTGAGTTTTTAAATTCTGAGACATGCTGCTCATATGTCTCAAAGCTATTTCCAAACAAGACTACACGATTCAATTGCTCCACTTGCCAATTTGCATGCAATAGATTGTCGTACAACTCTGCCTCACAATGAGGCATGAAGAACATTGTTGGCTTTAAAGCACGTCGCTGTCCTTGCTCATTTACTGATAGAACAGAACAACCTAAAGCTTCCAACACCCCACATTCAGTGGCAGAAAGAACGGGATCAAAAACCTCGATATCTCCAATCCAGCTGAACTTCCTCTTCATCAAGATCGCCAAGCTAAGCTGCAATCGAGGGAGTTCATATGATTCAATGCTGCCAACACCATAAATCACCATTTGCATTTCTGAATCAGAGCCCAAGACCTTATGCAAGCAACACAAGATCTGTGGAGTTTGGATTTGATCCACAAAAGAATGGTAGAATGGAGAGCTCTCAATGTTTTTGATGCAAATCTGCATCTTCTGTAATAACTTGGATGTCCTGATAGGATCAATTTCAAGATCGGCTGGAGCCCATGGTTCTTGTTGTTCCAGAGATCTAATTCTAGGAAACAGTTTTCTCTGTCTGCGACGACGGGGTAAAACAACTGTCCAGTCTCCATTTAAGTTATGATTTGTAACGGGGAGGGATTTTGCAGATGCTGCCATCTCTGCCAAGGATCCTCCCTCTTCTTTTATAATTGTATGCTTTCAGGAATATGCTGGGACAAACTCAAAAAGAAAGGATGTGAGTGGTGGGGGAGAATGCAACTCCACTTTTTTGAGAAAGAAAAAGAGGGAAAATATTATAAGATCCTAGACAAGCAAAATATTTTTAATGGTTACATTATAGGAAATGCCGAGTAGACAAGCAAAATCCACAGTATGAAACACCGACAACTAGTTACATTATAGGAAAACAAAGCAGACAATTCAAATCTTAATGTTTTTGATGGTTCAGTTTTTCAAAACAATGAATGAATTGCTAAAGCAGCAATGCCAATTCACAAAATCAAACCAATATATAAAGAAGGGAAAGAGCAAAATGTTTTCAATTATAAAAATATGTTCAAGAAAGAGAAGACTGGGAAAGCTAATGACTTAAGTTACAACACTTTTTAGAATAACCCTCGAGCAAGGGAGGTGAAGGAAGACATGCCAGGACAGAGTAAGCAACATTTCTGAGAGAATAAAGAGATCGCCACTTATTGCTGCTTCTACAACAACTAGTATGAGTGCACCAGCAAGTACAAGCATGAGAAGAAGACAACTATTGATGCTTGAAACAAGTGTCTTCACTTGGTCACTGCCAAGAGGAATCAATGGCTAGAAAGCAAGCCACATTGCTGTGAAAATGGCTCTACCTCCAGGGAGTTGAATTACAGATGCTTTCTGCCATAAGGTTCTACAATGTTACAGTCACCCATCGGGCTTCGGGCCGTCGGCCAAGGGTCAGGGAGGATTTTGATTGTGACTTGTAGACTTAGAGTCAAAGTTCTGCTCTTCGAGTGTATAGAGGTCTAGTATGGCATTTTCATACTACATTTTGAATAAATTAAGAAATACATTATAATCATGCTCTGCAAATTAATAGGCTTGAACGAGACAGGGTTTCTCTTCTTCTTCTTGTTCTTGACTCGCCATAGAAGGAAGGAAATTATAGGAGAACAGAATCTAAACAATCGGGTATACCGCAAAACAAAAACTGAGCTTAGGAACACTGGAAAATTGAGCAGAATTCACAATCCTTTCTGTAGAGTAGAACGTAAAATTAATACCCAAAAACTTCAAATTCCATCTTTCTGTTTCATTTCCTCAACATCAGAAGTACTATCTTCCCCTTATGCTTGCGAATATGCCATCCGCCCAGAACCAAATTATTACAAAACATCGAAAAAATTAAACAAAAAACTAAATGGACAAATTAATGCCGAAAAAATGGGCTCTGTAGACGATACCTTCTTGGCGTGGTTGGGCGGAGGCAGAGGATGCGGCGGCGGCGGCGCAAGGTACGTGTGTTAGAGTGAGCAGTTAGATCAACCACCCACGTTGAGTAGTTTTCTCGATCCTGAGCTTTTGGAATTTTACCGGCATGTTTCGTAGCCGTTGATTTAAAGGGCTTCCTGTTTTGGACCAGAAGTTTGGTATTTTCCTCATTTGATTTGTCTCGTTCTCTTAATGGAAAAAAGAAAGTGGGGAGAAAATCTTGAAATACATTTTATTTATTTTTAATATCGAATTTTTTAAATACATATTTTACGTACTTGAGATATTGGAAAAGCTTTGGCTGAGGGGGGCGAGGGCCGAGTTTTTACAGCAATAAGCGCACACGCACTTCCTCAATCTCGCTCTCTGTCTGTTTAGACTGTTTTCCCGCTTCTTCAGTCTTCTCTGTGCGGAAGAAGTTTGGTGGTTAAGGGTTTTCTCCATTGTGCTTCCTCAGTCTCTCTCTCCTAGGTTTAGGTTTTTAATCCGTCGTAACCATGATGTACGGTGGAGAGCCTCAGCAGCAACATCAGTATAGTCAACAACAGCAGCAAGGTGGGGACTTTCATCGGGGCCCACCTCCTCCGCCCCCGCCGATGATGAGGCAGCCCTCTGCGTCTTCCAGTACTCTCGTCCAAGAGTATCACCACCCTTCTGTTTCCGGTCCCCCTCCGCCTTACGATGGTAATGTTTTCATACATCTAATTCCTGCATCGTTTAAATTTATTATGTGTATTAAGGTGGTGTAGAGGACTCAATGCTTAAATCTCCAGTTTTAAGTTTGGGGACACGGCAATGAGATTGTTGGGTCTACTTCTAGTGACCCGGGCTTTTGGAATTAAAGCTATAAGATCTCTTCGACTTTGGCCGTTGGATGAACAACATATATATTAAATGAATTTCAAGATGGACAAAAACTGTATAACAAGATCCTCCCACATCAGCGTAGACCTAAGGGCTTTAGCCTTTTATATTTAAATCTCGAGAGTGGGGCTCATGGTGTGAAACTAAGGAATTTATTTTCTTCTGAAATCTCATATAAGAAACAGTGGTCGAATTATGTTATGGAAAGTGGTGGTCTGGACTGTGATGATTCTTCTATTGGGTTTGCCTTTTAATGAGTAATAATGCTTGTTGCAGCTCATGGTGACAGCTTTGCTGCAAAAAGAATGAGAAAGCTTACCCAAAGGAGGGCAGTTGATTATACTAGCACTGTTGTGCGATATATGCAGGTAGTCATTGTCATGGAAAATCCTCTGCATATTTTGGATGTATATTTCAAGCTTTTGCCTCAATTTAGCGAGTAGTAGCCTAATCTCTTGATAAAAGTTCTTACATTTTGCTATGGATTTCTTCTACGTTGACACTTTTGTCAACCGTATCATTAACTTTTTGTCTTGTTTAATACATAAACCCGTGCAATCCCATCAACTGAGATTACTTTACCGATCTCATCCATTTGAAATTTGTGTAAAATTTGGTTGACAGATGATCCATTGGTTCAGTTCCATGGGAACCTCTTTGTATTTCTAAAAAAAAACACGCCACATGTGACTTGCCCAAGACGATATTCTATTATGTGTAGTATATTGTTGGATAACCACTATGTCTATGTATTTAAGGGCTGATTTGTCTAAGGGCTCTGGTTGGTAGGATCAAACAGTTGTTAAACATGAGTTCTGTCAATTTTTTTTTTGTTTCCCTTTTTTTTCCCCCAGATCAAGTTCTCAATGAAAATAGCCCTCTGCTTGAGAAATTAAGGAAACTGTGGTTTAATTTCCTCAAATGAATCTTGCATAACCACTCTTTTGGTTGTGTCAACTTGGGTTCTAAGCTTTTGACCACTGAGCTGGGAAGAACCCATATAGCTATACTACTTGGAGAGAATTTATGAATGGTGCAGCTTTGAGCGAGAATGTGATTCAGGTTTCTCGAATTGGAACATAGGCTTTTTAAATTTATAAGTTCTCTTTTCAGACACTAATTATCTCTAGGTTCTATTTGGGAATTACTGTCTTTGATGTTATCAGGACATTTTTTTCATATCTTGGAGGTCTTTTGTTTTATGTTTTTTCTGTTATGATGGATGGATGTGAAAACCTATCTTTCCAATCTCTGAATTTGTGCTTTGTATCAATAATTTCATTTCCATGGCATGCGAATGAAAAAGTTTCTTTTTGATGGAGCTACCTACTTTCCTTCTGAGATGCCTATTCCCTTGAAGCAACGTTGGTATCAAGTGTATTGTTATCGTATGATTGTATGTATGTGTTCTAGTAACTTATTTTTTCCTATCAACTACTCTGCAGGTTCGGATGTGGCAGCGAGATTCAAGAGATAGGACAGCATTGCAACCTACCCCAGCTGCAGCAATTGATGTCAGTCAGTTGCCATCGTTTTCCAATGTTATATTTTCCTTGCAACTATGGGAAAACACGGATGACTGGAAGCATGATGGCGTCTTATTCTGAACTTGTTGTATATTTATGTATATCGTTACATTTTCATCTTAGGTTAATCCTTGGTGCAGATGTTGCCGACAGTTGCCTATTCAGATAATCCATCTACAAGCTTTGCTGCAAAATTTGTACATACATCTTTGAACAAAAACCGTTGTTCGATTAATCGAGTTTTGGTAAGCTAGGCTGAAACCAACTTCCCCTGGATTATTTATTTTGCTCTATCATCTTTTCTTCCGTTTGTTTCTTCATAATGTATTTATTTCTTCTTGGTATTCCTACCTGTGTTCACTAAGATTGTTGATGTTCTTCTATTTTGAGATTGGTGGTATTGGTTTATAGTAGAAGCAACTTGGCATTTGGATGCTTTTGATTTACGTAGCAACTCAAGAGTGAGACTTGGCATGTTACATGGAGACACCAACTTATTCAAAAGGCTTTCTAAACATGCGATACAATTGTACCACATTTGGTGTGGAGTAAAGGAAAAATACTAATAATGGTTTGTTCTTGGTAGTTTGATATGGTGCTCTGCAGCACAACATGTTGGCTATCCATTTTTCTTTCACAAGATAATTTTGGTCCTTTGTTTTATTACTTTCACAGTTCAAGGGATAATACTCAAGAACGTGTATGTTTGTTGGGAAGGGTCGTTTTTCATCAGCATAGAATAAGCTTCCTTTAGAAGGCTGCTCCATTTATCCATACGTAAACAATTGGAAAAGATGGAACCATTGTTCTTTCGAAGGCATTAAAAAATCTGTTATAGAACTGAAAATTAGCTCTCTGGTATTCTCTGTCTGAAAGTTCTATAGCCACTGGTGGGGTTTTTGTTTCCTGCTTTGTTGGGTTTGTAGATTGTAATTTTTAAGGGGAATCTCTCATATTGGCCCTGTGTACTTGAGCTTCTTCCCATATCAATAAAATTATCTTATTTTGATGCAACAAAAACAGTTTGAACGAAAAAGGTAGTGCAATAGTGCAGGAAAAAAATATATCTATTGGTTGTGACTCTGGCTTAAAAAGAATGCTATAGTTCACCAGGGGTATTTCTATCAATGAAATAGTTGACATCGAATGTCCAAGAATACAATGGTCAATGCTGACTACCAAGGTTGACTAGTAGGACTTTCCTTAAGTGTCTGTTGGCAGACACTTCCTTCCAATCTATTGTTTTGTTTGGTCATTGGAAGATTTATAGAGGAGGGGAAATTGGGTCCAAACTTGGCAAAGGGGATAGGCGGCATTTTTTCATTTCCTTTTGTTCTTTATTTTTCTATGGCTTCTCGGAATCAGTACCAAGTTAAATTGACCTGGAATTGGTGTACCAGGTAAAGCTGATTTAATGTTAGCTTTAAGAAAAAGACCTTTCACCCGCTCTACCACTGAGCTACTGAGGAACAACGGTTTATTAGATCTCATAGAGTTCAATTCCCGTTCTCAAACCACGACCAATATGAGCTTCGGAAATAAGCAATAGGGTTTGTTAATGCCACCGTAAATTGTTCATGAAATATGGTATTGATATGGTATTTGTAATCAAGCGGTTTTGTTAGCATCTGGTAAGGTTTTATGGATTATTCCTACTTTATGGATGAGCCCTACTTATGAGGGATTTGTGGTTACTGTTTATTTCTTTATTCTGTTTAGCAAAACAATATGGAGGAGCCCGTACTTCTGATGGATTTTGGGCTTAGTGTGTTTTTGCATTGCTGATCTAGGGTCCTGTAGAGAGACAACTTTAGAAACTGCCCTTTGGCTTATGAGCTGGATCTGGTTTTTCTTTGTTTTCTGCCCATTAGCAAGAGATTAGCTCTTCCCCCCCCCCCCTGAAACTCCCGTACAATTCCTTTCACTTTTCATTTACTGATAGAGCATTTGATTTTTCTTCATTAATTTTCGTATTCTGATGAGTATTTTTCTTCGTCTTTTGAAGTGGACTCCAACAGGGAGACGACTAATCACAGGATCTCAAAGTGGGGAATTCACTCTTTGGAATGGACAGTCATTTAATTTTGAAATGATACTTCAGGTACTTGACAACAATGTTATATTCAGGTACATGTTCACTTCATTTCTCAATAGGAGCCAAATTGATTGCTTTGGGAATATTCCTACTGCGTAGGCCCATGATCAAGCAATCCGGTCTATGGTATGGAGTCACAATGACAACTGGATGGTCTCTGGCGATGATGGAGGTTCAATAAAGTACATATGTTCCCTAATTGGATTTCCAGTGCTGTTCTGTCGCATTACTTGGTTTCACATATTTGTCAAACTTTGTCAAATAGAAAGAGAACTTCGTTCTAATTTACAAATGTGCTGGCTGATTTCACTGATTTTGTGGGGATCTTGCAGGTATTGGCAGAACAACATGAATAATGTCAAGGCCAACAAATCTGCTCATAAAGAATCAGTCAGGGACTTAAGGTATATAATGTATTTTTGATGAGTTTTCTCCACAAGGCGTATAATTAATGACTATTTGAACAGCTTCTGTAAGACAGACCTGAAGTTCTGCTCCTGCTCAGATGATACTACTGTTAAAGTTTGGGATTTTGCACGATGCCAAGAAGAGCGCTCATTGTCTGGTAATGTGTTTTGGATAGTAAACTGGAAGAGAATACGTTTATCGTCCTCAGTTTGGTTGGTTTTTAACTCCGAGAGCATATTACTGATTCCTGGATGTGCAATTATGTCTGATTCATCTCCTACTGAAGATGTGCAGTGGCATGTGAATTATTTTGTCTGCTCATTTTTTAACCTATACAACACATAAATGGCTTTACGATCCTTTCTTGTTGAAGCTTCTTAACATAGTGTTGCTTGGGGTTCTGTTACTGAGGATTGATTAGCTTGCAAATTTGGTTTTCTGATTGATTTTTCTTCCGGTCAACATGATGGTAGGTGAGATATCTTGAACAGGAGCTAGTTTATGCTTTCTTTGTACGAGTTGAGTCTGCAAATGAAGAGACATGTAGTGCTCGTCCACTATACTTCGTTCAATTGAATACGTTTTAGTTTTTCAAAACCAACATATTGTTACGTACACCTTACTGAAATCTATTTCTTGTAGAGAATAATTTGTCAGAATCACAAATTTCTCTAATTCATTGGTTGAACAGTGAGATACATTTACTCATGCTTGCATGTAAAATTGCTTCTTGCTCAAGTTCTTGAGAATTGGAGGCAAATCCATTACTGTGTTTTTTTCTCATGTTATATGTGCATGAAGTAACCTTAGAATTTTCCATGTGGGGTTTGAACTCAGGCAGGCCATGGTTGGGATGTGAAGAGTGTTGACTGGCACCCTACAAAATCTTTGTTAGTTTCAGGTGCTTACCTCAGATCTTTTACCGAACATTGGTATGTCTTCTTGTGATTGCAATGCTTATTGCTGTTTGATTGGTGATTACATAGGTGGGAAAGACAACCTTGTGAAACTTTGGGATGCCAAATCGGGAAGAGAGCTTTGTTCATTGTTAGTAAAATTCTCATACTTAAAACCTGCAATCTAGTTTATTGGTTGAAGTCGTTTGAGGACTCATAAATCTTATTTGCAGCCATGGTCACAAAAACATGGTGCTCTGTGTCAAATGGAACCAAAATGGTAACTGGGTGCTAACTGCTTCAAAGGATCAAATAATCAAGGTGCATATATGTTTCTCCTCTCTCTCTGTCCCCCCCCCCCTCTCCCAAAAAAAACCCATACAAACAGAAAAAGCTGAAAAGGATAATGATATTGTTACCTCTTGCATTTGCAGCTATATGACATTAGAGCTATGAAGGAGCTTGAGTCTTTCCGTGGACATAGGAAAGATGTGACTGGTCAGTGATAGCCTTCTTATGCAAACCATTCTGCTTAAGTTCTTACTTGGGTATTAGACTAAAGTCAGCTTTTTGATAGTAGTAGTGCTAGTTGCACTAGTTGTATAAACAAGTACTTTATGCTGGGATTTCTGAGAGATTGACACTTATTGTACATTATTGTTTCCAATTTTTAGCTTTGGCTTGGCATCCTTTCCATGAAGAATACTTTGTCAGTGGGAGTTTCGATGGGTCCATTTTTCATTGGCTTGTTGGGTAAAGTCTATTGCTTCTGAACATTGTTCATTTTTGGTTGCTTAAAATTCTTTATATGCCTCTTGTTGTATTCCATGGTCATCTCCTGTGCGGTGCTTGGAACATGTTTTATGAATAGAGAATCCGTATAACGGAAGGGAGCATATTGCAACTAACCTAGTGTAGATTCGCATTGTGATGTTATTATAGGTTGGAGGGATTTAGATGAATGTAGTGAGAAGTTTGTGGTTTTAGAATGGAAAAGAAATACCATACCCCATACCTTTATGTAGCAATCCTTTTCTTCGCTTCCATCCCTGTTTTTAGGACATCACTGACAACCAGTTGTATACAAATACAATTCACACATCTTCTGTGGGGATCTGGGTACACAACCCTCTGTGCTTCTTTTATTCTTCTTTTTCTTTTTGTAAATTAAAAAGACGGTGTATGGCCTTGATGTAGGTTGCTGAAATGCAGGTCTTGTAGGATTCAAATGTGTTTATCAATCCTATGAGGGGGAAGAAAGGGGTAGAGGAAATTTTGATATACCAGACATTCGTCCACCGAAAAACGACAAAAAAATTTGAGAACAAAACAATTTGGATATAAGAAGCTATGCAAATAGGGATGTGTGGACAATTGCTTTTAGCAATTGTTGTGTAATAACTATGACCAAAGTTGGAAAGCAGGAAGATGTTTAAACCATATTAATTGGTTTCTTGTCAACATCGAGAGGTGAGAATTTGAGAACATATTAATATCTGTTTTGATTAGAACTGGGATCAGTGAATGTTGTTTTGGTTGCGTGTAGCTAGAATATAGACCTTGGCTCCTTTTTGTGAATTACTAAACTTTGCTCAAGTTCCATGTAGATAGGATATAGACCTTCACTCTCCTTGTAACATCTTCGTTTAAATTTTGTTTGGGTTTCTTTGGGGTTGATTCTCATTCTTAATGCTGTGTATATGATTCTGATGACTATTTCGGATGCACAGGCATGACACTCCCCAGGTAGAAATTCCCAATGCGCATGACAATGCCGTGTGGGACCTTGCATGGCATCCTATTGGATATCTTCTTTGCAGGTGAACTCACCCTTATTTATGGTCATCTTTACCGGTCCTCTCTTATGTCGTAAATGCATGAATGATCTTCTTTAGTGACCTTATTTTCCTTTTTACTGTTGATGGTATTTACAGCATGTATTTATTAGTATAACGTCCATTACGTTTTTCCCTCTATGAAGTAGAAATAAAATTAGAGAAACTGCCTATATTGGTAAAGGCATTACTAGGGTTAATCCTGAAAATGATTCATATTAAAAAGCGAACACCTTGACCTGAAAAAGTCTTGCTGGAGAAAAAATTTCAGATGTGCTAATAGCTTTTCTATTGCTTTAAACCCATCTGACTATGACATACCCTTGACAAACAAGTGCTACATCTCGAAAATGATTTACATGTACTGTAGTGGGCCAAAGAATTTAAGGCATGTTAGATTGCTCTATTGCTTTCTTCTTTAATGACTTCATAGATAGACCAACTGTCGAATGCAGTGACTTCAGTAGAGAATTGGAGAACAAGGCCTATTAATCACTAAGCTGTGGCCACACTACCAATTACTAAGCTCTCATGGTTTCTTCTGCAGTGGTAGCAATGATCACACAACAAAGTTCTGGTGCAGAAATAGGCCAGGGGACACTGCTCGTGATAAGTTTAGCATGGGGCAGACACAAGGTTGTAACTCCCCCAACTATAGTAGAGATAGATATACCTATAAAAGACATATGACCCTGTTGTCTATTCCCATACTTTTTTGTTCTTAATGCACAGTTGGGCAGTGTCTGTAGGTGTTATGGTTAGGGGAGCTTGCTATACAGTCCCATGAACGCTGTAGATATTCAGAATTTCATAATTGAGGGAGAAATAGTTATGTCTGTCATAGTCTCATGTAATTCCATCTGTATCAGGTTATGGTGAGCAAAACCCTGCTTTTGGTGGTCGCATGACTGGTAATTTCGCAGTACCTGAAGGGCCAACAACACCAGGACCATTTGCTCCTGGGTTGACTCGAAATGAAGGAAACATTCCGGGTGTTGGAGTTGCAATGCCATTGTCCATTTCATCTCTTGATGCAGCAGCTCAGGGAGAGCAGAAGCAGGCTCATCCAGGTTCAATGGCTTTAGGGGCTCCACCTCTCCCTCCGGGTCCACATCCCTCCCTTCTTGCTGCCAATCAGCAGCAAGCCTATCAGCAAAATCCCCAGCAGATTCCACAACACCTCCACCAACAACACCAGGCACTCCCACAGCAAATGTCGCCTTTGTCTATGCCACTGCCTAACATGGCACAACTGCAGCCTCCATCGCATTTACCCTTGCTTCCGCATCCTCATTTGTCTCGCCCTCCACCCCAAATGCCCCCGCTTGGTATGCCATCATCAATGTCAGGATCAATGCCTATGCCGTCATCAGGACCCGCCTCGCATCAATTGCAAATGCCTGGTCCCGTGGTACTATTTTTAGCACTGTTTTACCTTCTTTTCGAACTCAGGCCTCCAACACTGCTTGACCACTTTCACTTCCTGTCTTAATGCAAGCCATGAAGGACCTCAAGCTGGGTCGCATTTAGAAATTCCATTTTTTTGCATTTGTTTTATGACTCTAAATCTGAACGAATGGTTTGTTGCTACTGGGATATATGTTATTTTAGCAGTTCATTTTTGTGTCTTTATTCTTTTTGAGCAAGTTCCATGGCTTGGACAGGACATTACTCAAAGAAGGCATATACCCGAAATTAAACAATTTGTGAGATATGATTCCAAGTACCCGTTGGCCATTTGTCTTTAAGATTTGAAGCTAGAAGCTTATCTGCAATAGGTTGATTTCTGGGGATGGACAATACCATGTGCTGTAGTGTTGCATTTTTAATGACATCTTGTGTGTGATAAAATCAGAAGTTTTGTATTTTGTTGTGGCCTGTAGCTTTTGGAAGAAGATTATATTTTCAGAAGGCATGGAGTCTTACAGTCATTAGCCAATCAACATGTATCTCCAGTACCTTGTTGTTTTCAAATACCCTCATGGCCTATTAATTAACATGTTGTGAGTGATGTTTCATGAAATATTAGTTCCAGGAGTGTTGCTTACTGAGGATATTATCATGTTTTAAGATTTTGTATCGTTGACGTGCAAAACTGTATTTTCTTACTTCAGGGGATGCAAGGTACGCTGAATCAGATTCCTCAATTGCCGCAGGGCCATTTTATGGGCATGAACCCCATGCACTCAGGATCTTTGCCTACAAGTGGAGTACCTCCACAGGTGGGAAGTTTTCCAAATATGCAGGCGCCATCAAATGCAAGTGGGCCTCAAATGTATCCTCAGGGTGGGATCTTTAACCGGCCACAAGCTGGGCAAATGTCAATGATGCCAGGGTATAATCCCTACCAGGTAAGATAGAGAGGCTTGTTGCTTTTGTGAACTGCGTATCCTGGTGTACATTGAAGAAGTGTCGTTATTGTCCACGTTATAAAATTATTTGCTTTTCGTAACTGGTTTTGCTTTATGAATGTCTAGCCAATGTGTAACTTCTAGATATATATATAAATATAAGAACTTCTTTGTTGGTTGGCCCACTGAATTTATTTTTCTATTTGGCGAAATGGGTACCAAGAGTACTTTGTGTATATAGGTACTGTCATAGTGGTGGGTATCATATGCCTTAGAAATATTGCTGAAGGATAAGAGTATGAAGAGGTAGGTTTGATTCTTTCAGCCTCTCTAAGGGGTAAAGGGTGTGTTTCGTTGGGTTAGGTCTCCATCAGCTATGGTAAACTGGTACGGGACTTAGAAAGTTTATACTACTTGATCTGGATCATATCGACATTGTTGAAGTTTTTGAACACTGGTCAGCCTTGATAATCCGCGTTGCAGTTCTTGGCAATATATGTGTACCAATGTTTAACTCTGCTCACAGCTTTTGATGTCCTGTTCCAGGAGTTTGCAGTGATTGGGCTCTTGTGTGCTGTTGTTGATTAACCTAGCGGCTGCTAATGTTTGTACTTTTGCTTCTTACAGTCTGGAAATCAATCTGGTATGCCTCCACATCCGCCACCAGGTCCACCGCATGCACAAGCACCTCAGTAGGCCATATCTTGTATCAAACTATCCCATGGAAACGGCTGCCATTTATGCCACAAGTGTGCATTGGAGAACTAGTATCGGTGTCGATCCTCCCATTTGTTATCCTTTTCATTTTTCAAGTCTGGTTATTTTTTGCTTTCTTATGTACTTGATGGGTTTCTGTTGAGCTAAAGATTTCTTTGTAATTTGTTTATTGTGATACGACCAACGAGTTCAGCAATCCCAAAATTCCGGGCTTTATTAGAGAGCTTCTTGGCTCAACAATTATTTGCTGCTGATTTATAATGTTCATTTCCTTTCATTTGCAACAACGACCATAAGAACCTTATGTTAACTAATAATCATAAGAATCTTATGTTTTAAAAAAGAGACGTGCTAATTAAGGACCATATATAAATATAGGAATTCATGTACTTGATATAGAATAATTACATATATATTGTATATATATATGAGGGATTGAGATCCTCTATAATTTTTTGTCCAGATTGTACAGTGCAATTCGGAGAGAGATATACCGAGCTTGTGGACTATTGTATGTTTCATGTTATGTTGTTTGAAACTTTACATATTAAATAATATGAGGTTTATTGCTCGGTCTATCTTCTTTCGAATTGTACGGAGTCATATAGGAAATTTTAGAGGATCCTGGTCCATATTTGAGAACCTCACCTGGATTGTACTTTAGATATTTATTTCATGTAAATACATGTAAAAAATATATATAAAAAAAATCAAGACTACTGGCAAATTAATCACAAATATACAACATGTACAATTATGGATGTCGACAAGTAATTTACCAAATTTGCTGCTTAGTTAGGGCCAGGGGCGGTAGGCTGCTAAAAGACGAGAGTAGCTGTGCCACGACGCTTGCATGTCGGCACACTCCTAGACATACAAATTGCATGGGCCTTGGGATAGGGATAGTATCAGAATATTTCAGGGCAAAGTTTTGCCCAAGAAATAGCAAACATCTCTTTGATCGCAGGGTGCTGATTAGGGTAAAGGGAAGCAGAGGGGGATCACCTTGTACTCCAACCGGTATAAGCAGAAGCAACCCCATAACTATCACCAAACTGAGAACCCTAATTCCATGACTTCTATGCCTGCATCCTTTCCTCAACATCTTCATTTTTTTTATCTTTTCTTGTAACTTATCAAAATTTTGTGTCGGCCTTAAAAATGAGGTGATATTGAAATTGGTGAATGAGAGATAAAAGTAAAAGTAAAATTTTAAAATGTGTTTGATAAAAATAAAATTTTGTTAAAATTTTAACGAGACAAACGCCATGTTAAGATCAAACTAGAGGCAATGCCTAAATAAATGCATGTGAAGGATAGCTAAATTGACCATTTATAATGGGTGGGTTTTTTTTCACAAGGATATGTTAAGTCTTAAAATAAGTGTGTATATATTACATGATTTTTTCCTGTCATTAAAAGAGCTTTTTTTACAATAGAAAAATAATTTCATCTTACGAAATTAAAAAATTTAACTTTAGTCAAATAATTTATCCATTTGAAGTATAGTTGTGTTGTGACTTTGGGAAAACCTAAAACTGAATAAAACTTAGCTTTAAGATCTCTTAACCCAATGGCACAAAAATTAAGAACGCTTAAGAAAATTTTGAGTCTAGATATCACCAAAACTATAATATGTTGGGTCAATTAAGAGATCCAAATTAACTTAATTTCAGATTGATAAAGAGGCGATTACAGTTTTGCGACCTAATTCTCTTTTAAGAGACTATTAATCTTTAATGTAATCTTTTATTATTCTTTTAATATCTTTGATCATATGGATTCCTCCTACATATTTTTTCTAAATGTCAATAAACCAAATTGGAGCTACCAAAAGACACGTTGATTATACGTATTTGAGAGATTTAGATCTATAAACTGGAAGCATTTTTTTTGGGGGGTTGGGGGGGGGGGGGGAGTTAATTTTACCTTGAAGGGAATTAATAAAAATTGGAAGACTACACTTAATAATTATCTCCTCAATCTATTATTCCATTTGTCATTTTTTTTGCAATTGACTCCTTTAAATTACTACTTTTTGTAATGTCCTCTTGTCTTAGCTAAAAAAACTGACCGTACGCGGAGGGTGTGTCAACATAGCTATTTCTTGCTCACAAAAAATAACAATCTTGACGTATTAATAAAATCTGAAGGTCAAAATCGTATTACATGACTCATTTATAACACGTGACACGAGTTTAATGGTTGAATTTTTTTAGAGGTTTAAATTGATGAAATTTAAAAGTAGTACTTGAGATCCTGTTTGACATTGCTTTGGTAATTTGAAGGCTCAAAGTGAGTTTTCCATTTCTTGCATAAACATGATCGGTACAATATTGAGACTGGCAGAAACACGAAGGTGATCTCATCACTCATAATCTTCACAGCACTTCGATTATCTCAACGAAATTAATACATGAATGCACATGCATTAAATTCATTCTCATTTCATATCTAAAGATTTTATATTCTTAACATGTAGCAAGTCAAAATAGTAACGAAGATTAAGCACTTTATTTAAATAGATAGCGTAGATAATCTAATTAGCAATTAATGCTGCTTATATATATATATGAGCTTTAAAATTATACCATCTATTTATATGATCCATATTAGTCTATGAGCTTTAAAATTAATGTAACATGGACACCCACTCATATCAACTGGCTAGTTCCTCGAACGACCCTACATGCAATTCAACATATTTTGTAAAATCAAATGGGAGGATCTCACGTGACGTATGGAATCTGCCACTCTTCGGGTCGGGAAAATAATGGCCCTCCATTGCTAGCTCTCCTTCTTTCTTTCTTTTTTAATTTTCTTCCAATAATCATTTGGCAGGTCTGTCACTGACCTTTTGACATGGTTTGCATGAGACTATGGGATGGGATGTCTTGGTTCTCCGAACTGTGTTTCCCACGATTCCTTGTTCCAAAGTCAAAGAGCATATTCTAGTGCTAACTATTAAACATGATCTTTCTCTATTGTTTTTTAAAATGGGTTTACAAATTATGCCATCTTTCTTTGCGCAGAGGACACAATCCTACTTCACACAGCATTGTTTTCCTCCTCCAAATGCCATTCCTTTTCTCTTCATGATGTTGGGCTTCAAAAAGCACTCAATTTTCCTTTCTGTTTCATCAGGGTATGTATGTGTTTTTTTGTCTCTACAACCTGCAGAAGATTGAAGCCTAAAGACTTGCTTCATCCCCATATACAAATATTTCCTACTTTTCCTTTATGTTTTCCTTCCGGCCCTGGGCATGACCATAGGAACCCGAACCTCCACTCTTTACAAAATATCTGAATTGAGCCACTGCTATCCACCTTAAGAAGGGAGACCGTCACCAAACTACCATAGCCCCACACGAGTAAAATTGATTTTGAAGGTGGGGGTCCGACCCCTTGACCTTCCTGCCCTCACATCTACTCTTGGATGCCCCTATTTTCAGACCTCTAAACCAATTGGATTACCGCTCTTGTCTTCTTACTTTTCCTTTGGTTTTCATAGGCAAACATTCCATAACCCTAGATATCACCGTTTACCAATCTGGCTTATTTTCTATTGGTAAATGTTTCACAAACCAAGACAGCACCATAACGTACGTGAGATAACATGTAGCTCCATTGCCTTTTCCTTTAGGCACTGAACTTGGACTTGGGGCGTTCTTGCTGAATGAGATACTACTTCTATCTACTACATTATTTTCTTAGCAGTATTAAAGAGCTACGACAAATCCCATCTTTTTCTCTCTCTCACAGTCATCTAATTTGGAAGTCGTGTTTGCAGGGTCAAGAAATGGGGCCTGGCATGCAATTTTCAGATATCGTTTTCAAGTTCTGTCTTTCAACGGCGTGAAGTTTCCCAGACAGTTTGTTGTACATATTTGAATGGAAAATGGACGCAATAATAAAGGAAACAAAAAAGTTGGTCCTCTCTATAATCAGCCATCAAAATTGAACTAATCTTTTTGTGTCAATTTACAATTGAACCCTAAATGTGAAAATAGCTTTCTCCTCTCTTTGAGACTGAATAATAATTCTCTTGAGCCTCTTTAATAATCTTTAGGAGAAGTAGGAAATAATAATAGAAATCAGTAAAAAAAAAGGACTATATTCTTCAACTTGGCCTACTACTAATGGCTGTGTCATCAGATTGATGTTTAGACCACTTCCAACCCATCATAGTTTGTTCTTGTGCTTTCAAGTGAGTTCCTTTCATCCATGTCCTTCCTATTGTTGATGTTGGGCTGTGATTCATTGGCTCTACCCTTCAACAAATGGGGTTTAAGCTTATTTACATCAGATAATTGAACAGGTTTCAGAAAGAACTCTTCTGCTCCTTCTTCCAAGCATCTGCCCAAACAATTGACACTGTAAGATTAAAACTGAACCAAACAATTTTAAATTGTAGGAAACAAGCTGAAAAGATTTACGGGGTTCCCTTTACCTGCTAATCCTTGATGGGATATTATCAGAGGACATGATCACAACTGGTATATCTTTAAGAGATTTAGATTCCTGCAGAAAATCAAATAAAATCCTAATCAGATCCAATTTGATTACAATATCTTTTTTTTTTAAGTTTATATGATTAATTAGTCAACTTAGGATGACGTCATTTTGTCATTTTGTTTCTATCTTCTGCTCCTAAATGATGTCATTTTGTTTCCCTTTTCTTTTTGGGTAGGTAAAGTATGTCAAATGCATAAAAATTCTTACCTTGATCTTTCTAAGGAGATCATAGCCTGTCATTCCCGGCATACAGTAATCTGTGATGATCAAATTTACGTCTATTTCCTATGTAAACAAAGATCGAGAATAAGTTAGGGAATGAAATATAAACATATTATTAACAAAGGAATTGAAATTCTGTGAGAAGATCAATATGTCATATACCTGAGGGTGATCGTTTGGAGAAACAGAGGGAGTCTCTGCTTCATTCTGTTCATCTTCATGAAAAGCAAGAAATTGTAAAGCCTTACCACCGGAATCCTATTGGAAACAAAAATCGAAAAGAAGTTAGAGAATGATATAAACACAATAACGAAGGAATTGTAAATTCAGTGAGAAGATCAATGGATCATATACCTGACGGTGATCCTCTGGAGAAACAGAGTGAGTTTCTGTTTCATTTTGTTCATCTTCATGAAAACCCAGAAATTCTAAAGCCTTTGTACCGGAATCTACTGCAGTCACTGCGGAAATAAAACACGCCCACAAAATATAAACAATCAAAATCGATGAAAACCAGTAAGCAAAGACAAAAAAACCTTCTCTCTTTATACCAAGAGAGCAAGGAAATGGAAAGATAAATTACCATGATAAGAAGAGGTTTTGAGGAGCCTCTCAATCAAGGTTCTGTCAATGAGGCTATCATCAACGGCCAGAACATGGAACTGTGCCTCTGCAGCCATACCCATGATTGTGCTTCGGGTATATCAAAAGGAATGACCAGAACGAAAGAAACGGAATGAGAAGAAGGAGGAGGAGGGGGAGGAAACCACAATAAAGAGATGCAAGAAAAGAACAAAGGGTGGGTGGCTTTTAAATGGGAACCGATGGCCATGAGGTGGTCTGAAAGAGATGGAAATCCTCAGGAAAATCTGAAAGTTTGGAAAGCAAGATCCGACAGATTTCGTCCAGAATCTCCCGGATCTTCTAGGTTGATTTTTGAATTGGTGGACAAGCAAAGAAGGTGCTGTTGTTTCCTATTTTATATAATTGGACTTCTTCGTAATGTTCCACTTGACCCATTTGATAAAGATTAAGGCGAGTGTTAGGTTGTGCCGTCGTGGTATATCTTGATATATGTCTATTCATTGAAGTTGAGGGCACCAGCCACCAGGAAGGGTCTCCTCCATCCATGCACGTGCATGACCCACGGTTTGGATTCATTACCGATTTCTTCGTGGAATTTTCTTTTGGAATTAGAAAAATGGTCTGTTGTCATTTTCCAAATCAGGGGAAATCTTGGACCTTCGAAATCCAGAGTCCAGAGATTCAAACTTGCTCTCTAAATAACTAAAATGTACAATAACTTTCACATTCTACTAGACATTAATATATTTTATTTAAAAACAAATATTTCTACGTACGAAACCTACCCATATTAATTTGGGTATATTGAGAGTTGGTGAAAAAGTGAAAAGAAACATGATTTGAATGATTTTTTTTAATATTTATTGTAATGAAAATAAATTATTTAATGGAGAGATTATTTTTGATGTATTAGTTGATTTATGGATAATACTTTGAGTAAATCGAGTCCGGTCATTGGGGTGTAGCACCTTTGATGGTTAAGTTAGTATCTTTTTATAATACTTCCACTATTTAACTCGTAATTTTTCACTTACCTTTCTTCTTCTCTATCTTCTGCGTTTATAGCTCCTCCTCCACGTTCTCACATTTCCCACTTCTTGAGATTTGATCCTTAGTTTTGATCGTGCTACGTATAACTCCCTTCTTACACGTCTCCTTGTGTGCTTGGTTGCTTTATGTGAGAATTTCAAGATCGTGAGGTATACACGGTAATATAATGCTTTATAATCGACATCCTTCGTGGAGCGGCCTGTCTCTTCTGGGCTTTGGGCTAATATGGGCCTTCTACCGTTATTGGGTTACTTATATGATCAACTTGTTCGGCCCGAATTTATTGGGCCGGACTAATTCAGTTTCAGTATCATCAATTTTATAATTATCTTATTATGCTAAAATTTTGGCATGCAAATATATGTATTTTTTTCTAACTTATTGATATTAGACTAAGAAAATAAAATAAAAACGTTATTGGTTTTAAATAAGAAAGAATGCGTTCATGTCTATCTACTTAATTTAAAATAGAAAAAAAAAACATAAAGTGATAAAAGAATAAACATGAACTTTATCGGATCAATCGGAAACAAAAAGTGAAATATTGACTTGTGTTTATTCAAACACTTATCAATAGTCATTAGTTTTTGGCTGGAATTAAATAGATGGAATCGAAATCTCATTAATTTGTTAAACGGTATTTTTCTGTCGTTTTAGATTAGCCTTGTTGTGTATGCAGGTAATTTGCTAGCTAAAATAAGATGAGAGATACCTTGACGTTTCGTTTACGAATCAATCAAATATATTTTAATTGGATCAATAAATAACTCGAAGTCTTCTACCAAAATCTTTTTTCTTTGACCCAAACAAAGCTGAACAAGATCAAGAAGAATCTTGATTAATTTACATAAATGTTGAATGCCAGCCCGTACGTCCAGAAACCAATGTGCGCGCGCCGGCTCATATATATCCGGCCGATATCGAGCTCTACCCATAGTAATTAACAGATGTATCTGTATATATAAGAATCAAAGAGATATTAGAGATCCTATTATGCTTATATATTAAAAGAAGGCTTAAATGCACCCCATGCTCCTGGGGTATGCGGAAAGGGCAAATATGCCCCATTTTTGACACGTCAGCATTTACCATTAGGGTTTCAAACGACACATAACGGAGGGACATATTTGCTCCTGAAAGTATACCTCAAGGGTATGAAAATGACTTTGTTTACCTCAGGGGCATATTTGCTCTTTCCGCATACCCCAGGGGCATGGGGTGCATTTAAGCCTTAAAAGAATATAGATTTTCTCCCAATTTTTTTTTTTAAATCTTGTAATTGTTCAATAGGCTTCGACATAAAAAAACTAAACAACTCTCTAATATTAGACTAGTTACAATTACACCTCTCTAAGAATTATATTTATCTAATTTAAGAGTTGAAAAAGACTTACCAGTTCATTGGTTCGTCGCTTTTTCAGAAGGTATAACAAGTCCTTTAGAACATATAACTGAGATCGTTTAAATGTAAATTAAGATGGTATATTAGCTAGTTTTAGAACTGCGTGAGACTGTTAGGTTTCTTTCTACTATTGCATGTAGAGGGAGAACTGCGAGGAGCCAGTCCTACTACGTGCGGATCCACCGATACCCTTTTTGATCCTGTGGTTAACATCCACCTATAGGAGAAAATAATGAAAAAGATCAAAAACTCATGGGATGAACTATTTTTTAAACTTAATTAGCTGGATTTTGACACAGATCAAAAGAAAGATCAAAGTCCAACTGGAAGACTAGGCAGATACAAGAAAGAGATTCTGCTAAATCCCCACGTATTGATCATGAAGCCACCCTCCCTTCTTAGCACATTCCATATCTGCTGATCACTACATTTTTTACCAGAAGCATATCAGCAATGTCTTGGAAGGGAATTAGCCCAAAGGATTTGGAAGGTGGGCAGTGGGGACTGGGAACCCCACCAAATCCTCGTGAGGGGATATGGTGACTCAGTTCCCACCTTTTCCCTTGTGGGAAACCACGTGATCATCCTCAGCACACGCCTCGAGTTATATATTTTGGATGCAATCTTCGAGTACAGTTGTACTGGTGCAGCCAGGAATTCATGTTTGCCTCGATTCGATCGGTTTAATTGGACCAGAAGCACCTACGTACCTTTGCTGCCCTCTCTTTCAAAGTTAAAGTGCTTCTCTTCAGGAATAAGAATCGTTCTTTTCTTATATAATATTATACTGTGAAATTAGAATGCACATGTCTCCGGAGTAAGCCAAAGATTTCCTTTAACCACCTTCACCTAATCCACCATCCCGCAGCAACCAATTACCATTCACCCCATGAGTTATTAGTACGTATTACTTTTTTTCTTTGTGTGTAGATCATGTAAAAGTTGAGGTTGGACCGAAATCTCATGAAAAAATACATATTTAAACTGCAATTAAGTGGAAAATCTACTCACTTGAGCACGTTTTAAGTTCCTCGTGATCTAAGCAAGAAACACAAACCAAAAAAGGTGTGGATCAGGTTTCAGGACGGCAGCAACCTGCTGCCACTGTTTTACATTTCTTTTGGTTTGAATCTCTTAAAAGACTGCAACTGTAACCCCAGTTGTGCATGCTAAGCCAGCTTAGGCATCAAAGTTCACCAGCCACGATCTAGCCTTGATAAATGAGGTGTCAGACAAGGTGAGATTCCCGTTGTACTTGCAAGTTCCCCAGCTTGCAATATTTGGGCCATGTCGTCCTAACCCTTTTTGAGCTTTTGATTGGGCTTCTGCGATACTATGTACTGCTTACAAAGTAAGCATAGCTTAGCCCTTTAATTGCGAAAGCCAAGCCCATCCAAGGCCTGGGCTGGGATATTCTCCACATAATTGGTTAGATAATTATTAAGGCTAATCATAAGCCGAGGATAAGAATCCTCAGATAACAAAGGGCGTAAGAAGCTTACTCTATATATTTCCTAAGATGAATGAGCCAAGGATATGTAAGAATCCTTTATAACTGATCATATTAACCATTAATTTTAAATTAAAAACCTCTGACTTTATTTAATAATTTTATCACCTTAATTAACATATATATATATGTTCCAAATTTCTTATAATTACTTAATTTTTATTGTAATTATAAAAATCAAAGATAAGACGATAAGATCTAAATCATTAATTCCAATATCTACCCGTGAGATTTTTCACCATTTCAGATTCGGAGTTATCCTAATTAATTAAGAAATATCCGGAGTTCTTATCCATCCAGCTAATCCAATTTTCATTGAAGGTTACTGGGTGTTATCTAATTCCTTAATTTCTCATGGAGATTCGGGTTCATGATGTATTTGGGTAGGAATTGAATAGCGTACCTAAGATCCACAGGATATATATATATCCTACATTTCCTAAAAAGGAAAAAAAATGCAACGAAAATTCCAATACTAGGGACACGTGTCACACATCGATTGAGCGGTATTTTTTTTTTAAAAATTATTTTACGGACACGTGTCACATATCGATTGGGCGATATTTTTTTAATAAAAAAGTCAATTTCCACGTGTGCATTTTCGTCCATTTAATTGACGGCATGACTCTTCGGGGAATAGGGTCAAACCCCAAGGTCTTGTGTGGGGAAAAACATACCCTGAGGATGAAATTGGGAAAACGCTATAATCCAGAGACGTACGGAGCAATTTACCCTAATTATTAATGCAAATCTCAATTAGAAAGTGCAATTAATGCCTTCAAGGATTCTTGTTTTGGTAAGCTAGCAATGGCATGGTGATTTCGCCTCCGTATATATATACACACATATATATATACGTATGTTTCGAAAGAGCCAAGCAATATATTATCATCCTAGCAACTCTACATACCAAACACTAATTATAGTCGAGATGGAGAAATCTCCTAGCTTACGATAATTTCACTTTGTTAATTACTGAAAGATATATAAATAAACTTCACCTAATTTTGTTTACCCAAAGAAAAAAAAAAGAGCTTTGCTCAATTTTTTAGTAATTTTACTTTGGCTAATTTCCAATTATCATATGTATGTATGATCATTAACAGATCGATGAAAGGCGACGTTGGCAGGTTTCGAGCCAGAAGTCGAAGCAAGGCCGCAAGGGGTGGTGTAAGTATAATTAAATGCAACTCCGATGCTGATTGCGTTATCTATAACTCATTAATTAGTCGTGCCAGTGTGACGGGGGGGGGGGGGGGGGGGTCCTTGTCCGCCTGTGCGTTTGCGGCAACCGGCCAGCAGAACCAGGTCATCAGTCATTGGCTAAAACGTTCACTGCTGTCTTCGGAAAAGAAGCTGATGAGGAAGCTCTTCCGCATTAAAATGCATGTATTCGAGAAATACGAAAGGAGAGAGAAAAAAAATTATTGTATTCTCCTATTGTTCGTAAGGGAATCATTTGAATAAAACATAAATTCTCAGGTTCATGTATTTTGCATATTAATTTTACTAAAACATGCGAAATGGTGCCTGCAGCATGCACGAAAACTCTCAAATAGGGGAATAGTACCATATAATCAAGTTATCGTTAACAGAAAAATACACTTTTCACCTATAGACTTTAAAGTTCTGACACTTTGCACTCTAAACTATCAATTTATTTACATTTAACACTTTAATTACCAATTGTTTATACTTTACACATTTTATCTTTAATTTGAATAAAAATTGTTTTTTTTTAAGTGAAAAGACAATAGTGATCTATTTTTTTTAAGCATTTTGAAGAAATTTCTGATCAACGTGCACAGGTACGACTCCATTTTTTACCATAGCTCGAGCTAATTGCCCGCAGAACATGATATATAATAGCATTGAGCTAATCACCAAGGAAAGTGTACATCATCAGCAAGGAAGAAGCTATAAGGATTAAATGTTAGGAGGTCTAGTTTCACAATAAAAATCAAGTTTGGGGGCCAAAATGTGAAAACTACAAGAAAATAGTTAGAAAAAACAATATTTGTTTAAAGGAAAAAACAAATTATCTGGATATTTGGGGGCCCCACAGTCCCGACAGTACATGACTGTTCTAGATACTTAATTAATCCCACCTAACATGAAATGAAAGCACATTATCCGTTGAGTAATATCAGATGACTTTGAATGCATCCATATAGGTAACTACTACGTACGTACGCACATTCATTCAATAAATTACAAAGTATATATAATAGAATATTGCAAATGGTTTAGGTGAAATGAATTAATTATCAAAGTTTTCTAATTATATATCAAGTGAATCCAAGTTCCTTTGGTCATTGATTTCACCTAACACATATATCATTAAATTCAGGTTCATGTATTTAGTTTACAGATAAGAAGTTTTTCTAAGACATGTCCCACCCAAAATTCGCGAATATGGAAATAACATTGTCAATTAGTTACCTACCATAATTGTCTTCTTGATTTTTTAAGATAATGAGAGAAATCTGGACACCCTTTCAAGTGCACAAAATTCGGACATGTCTGACTCAATATCCACACAAGTTATTTTTCCTATATAAGAATTTGTGATTTCAAAGAGCCCCAAGTAAAAGAGTTCAGGAAGCAATACGTGAAATAGGCGTAAGAGATGGAAAAGTATTCCTTCAAGCTTGCATTCTTCGTTGCACTCTTGGTTCTATCCTCATGTAAGATTCCCTTCTAAATCTTTAATAATCTTTTTTTTCGGGAAGAATTTTCATTGTTTTATATAGATTTGCCTGTGTGGATTTTGTTTTCTTTTTTGGTAGCCACCCCTGGGTTGCAGCCCCTAGGTAGGAGCGGAGGGTTGGGCTGGAGAGACTCCCCCCCTACCTGGCGTGAGTTACTCCGGCCCCCACCCTGCATGGCCAGATCCACTGGGGTTGGCGCCGTATAAGCTCCGACAAAGCAATCAACATTTTGATTAACAAAAGCATTTACCAAATTGATTCGGTTGTTTATGCAGGCCCTGGTTTCCAGCCTGCAGAAGCTAAAGGTAAGTTCAACCTGCCATGCCATTCCGATGCTGATTGCATCAGCGATACCCCATCAATTAAGTGCTCGTGCAATTCATTTGCCGCCTGTGTTTGCGACCCAAAATGATGGGGATCTTGACCGTTGCAGTTCTGGATTTCTCTGCCAATTTGACTCCAGACTTTAGTCAAACTTATTTAAATCTTCCAAATTTCCATGTTGATTGTCATGAGCTGGTGTTTAGCCAAGTTTGTTCATCCTGTTATTTGAATTACTTGTTTTCCTAACCTCATTAATGGAATAAAGGCAGAGAAAGATTAGTAAGTTCAATCTTCTTTGAAGTGGGAAGCTTCCTATTTTCTCAGTTGCTACTGCAGAACAATTTGCGACATAAAATGGCGTTGCAAAAAGGCTTCTTCAAGGGTCGCGTCGCTGTTTGGTTATATAGCCCTGCTTCCATGCCCGTCGCAAAAAAACTCATTCAGAAACGAAAATCTGGTGTCGCGAGTGCTTAATTCCGACCGCATGATTATATAGAAAGTGATGTTTTACCACTGTTATTGGAAGGTTGAAATTTTCACCAATTTCCATCTATCACTTTACCCATTCAATAGATTAATGCTCTATCCGAAAAATCTGCTTGCTTAGTTTTTTTTATCGATGACACAATTTTTTTTTACAATTATTCTTTTACAAACTCTAATAATTTTTTATAAATTCCAAAGATTTTTTTAACAATCTCCAATAACTTTTTATAAACTCCATTAATATTTTAATTTTCACTGCCTTGCACAAACAAGAAAATTTTCTCCAAGAAAATTTTCTTTGCCTGTCCAAACACGGGCTTTAGTATCTGCTTGCTTAGTTTGTTTTTCTATGTTCTCGTAAAACTAAAAGAACCCACACGTGGCCCTCCAAATCTCAAACTTCTCCAGCAGAGTGCCCACCAGAACCTAGGTGTATTTCCCCCGTGGTTCCTCTATCGCCTTCAAACTCTTTGTAATCAAAGCGTATAGCTACCCAAACAAAGAAAACCAGACTCAAAGCACTCAACCCTGCCAGCACCCAGTAGAAGTCATCAAGGTGTGCACGGTTAAGATTGTTGACAAGCCATTTTTCACCACACCTTGAGCTAATTTTCTCCACAATAGAAATAATAGCATTAGCAACGAAGCTTCCAATTCCAATCAAGATAAGGTATGCTGCTGCTCCTAAGCTTCTCATCGGCTCCGGCATGTGGTCGTAGAATAGCTCTTGGAGTCCGATCACTGCGAACGCATCGGAAAAACCACAAATTACGTATTGAGGAAGTAACCACCATATTGACATTGGAACTATTGCTTTTGGGTCATCCATGAGATTATGATCTCTGGCAGTTCTGACCCTTTTGGCTTCTACTAGAGCTGCCGCAACCATGGTGAGAATGGATAGAAATAGGCCTACTCCTATCCTTTGGAGAACAGTAATGCCTGATCGCTGTCCAGTATATTTCCTGGCTGTTGGGACGAACACTCGGTCGTATATGGGAACCAAGAAGAAGATTGTGACACCGGTAAATGCTTGAAGTGATGCTGGAGGGACTTGGAAGTGGGGTCCGATAGACCGGATCATCGTACTACCTTGCTTGGTGAAGAAGGTGTGGAGTTGGGCCTGGACTACGTTGAATATTATGCAGCTAAACCAGATGGGTATGAGGCTGAGGACAAGCTTTGCTTCTTCAACTTGGTTCTGCGAGCATAGCCTCCAAGGATTTTTGGTTTCGCTCGATGAAGTAATAGGGTTGTCGATGATCATTGCCTTGTTCAAACACCTGCAATTTTCAAAGAATAATTAAAAATAACCAGACAAAAACTATATGGCATTATATATAATTGTGTATTGACTACTTCAAACAGCTGAGATTTGTATCTGATTTCCTTTCCAACTTCGAATTTCAAGATTTAGTGAACAATATACCAAACAAATTACATTTGGCCTCAGAATTTAATTAAAGTTGTGACTATCAGGATTAGGGAAAAGATTTAGTTCAAAGCTATTACTTACCAAGGATAACTTAGTTAGACTTTATTTTTTAAAATTGAAGGGATAGGATAGTGCCACCTCATTCAATGAAGGAGCTTGAATTTGAAAAAATAAATTTTGGTACAAAACATGACTTGACCCAAAGTAGGAAAATTTCATCTCAACCAATAATAATGTGACACGTGCTATTAAAATAAATATAAATATAAATATTTTAAAAATCTAAAATAAATAAAAAATATAATTTAATAATTAAATTAAATTATAAAAAAAATCGAAAAAGGTTTGGGGACGACGACCACTCACGATGGTAGGGGAGGCCCACTCCTAGGCACCCAGAAGTGGACGGCCAGAGGAGGGAGGAATCCTACCTACTCCACTTCGAGCGTTGCTTTGGAGAGGTTGGGGGACCTCACCCCATCCCGCAACCCACACTGGAGAAGCTGGTGCTCGGGTGGTCCTTTTCCCCCCTCCACCGTGAATTGGTCAGGGCGGGGAGTCCCACCCCGAACCTTTTCCGTTTTTTTTTCAAGATTTTAAGATTATTAAATTTTAAATTTTAGTATTAAATTATACTTTTTATTTATTTAGATTTAAATTTTAAAATTTTAAATGTTTATATTTTTATTTATTTTAATGACACGTGTTACATTGAGATTGTATATGATGAATTTTCCGTTAAATGAGTCTAAAGATGTTGGATCGAGTAAGGAATCCTACCTACTCCACTTCGAGCGTTGCTTTGGAGAGGTTGGGGGACCTCACCCCATCCCGCAACCCACACTCGAGAAGCTTATGCTCGGGTGGTCCTTTCCCCCCCTCCACCGTGAATTAGTCAGGGTGGGGAGTCCCACCCCGAAACTTTTCCCTTTTTTTTTTCAAGATTTTAAGATTTTTAAATTTTAAATTTTAGTATTAAATTATACTTTTTATTTATTTAGATTTAAATTTTTAAATGTTTATATTTTTATTTATTTTAATGACACGTGTTACATTGAGATTGTATATGATGAATTTTCCGTTAAATGAGTCTAAAGATGTTGGATCAAGTGAGGTTTTGTACCAAAATGACAAACTCGGTGGACTTTTTTATTTTTTAAAAAAATTAATTTTTAAAAAGACAAAAAAAAAATTTAGTGAGTGATTTGTAATTTTCTCTTAAAAGAATAAATCTAAGTTGTCCATGCTAATAGCTTTGGACTCAAAGCTTTGCCCTGAGCTAGCTACTAAGAAGGGCTTTGTGAGCCTCTATAAGTTTGGTTGTTCGTACGCTTTTACTGTATAGATTATTCCCCTTCTCCTATTTGCCCAGAAAAAAATATAGTACCTGAAGTGATTTGTCCGGACCAGATTCCTGGCTGTAGGTTGACCGTCCTTGCGGGCAACACTCGGCTCATCTCCATAGTATACCTCATAATTCTCATTTCGCGTCTCATCCACGCGCCACTTTCGAGCAGCCGCCGCAAACACCTGCGCCACCCTAGTTAATGGGCTTCCTACGGGACCCTCCTTCCTATACTTCCTAATTCCTAGAAAAAATATGGCCAATGCCACTGCCAAAACCGCTGCCACCACTCCAAAGCCCCAAACCCACCCAATATTGTCCTGTACAAATTATGGAAAACTTCGACAATTTAGATTAACTCAACTTTTCAATGAGCTTCAATATTTTCAAAAAATATACAGTTTTTTTCTGATTAAAAATATAATATAATTCAATCATGAAGTAGACAACTATATATATTAATCTTGTTGGAAATTTCTAGAAACAATTGTTTCAACATTACTCATGTCTACTTAAGGGTGGGCAACTATTCCGACGAGAACCTAAGGCTATGTTTAGTTTAGTTTTCAAAATGGTTTTTGTTTTTGTATTTTTTTAGAAGTAATGTAAATTCTCTTGGGATTAGTGAAAAGTTAATTAAAAATTATTGAAATTTGTAAAAAATTATTGGGATTGGTTAAAAGGTATGAAAATTGATGAAAAAATTATTAGGATTGGTGAAAATGTATTGGAATTGATGAAAAAGTGAGTGAGGAGTTTTTGAAATTTTTTTAGAACTTAAACAAACACAGTAATTTTGTCGGAATTTTCTGTTCATGTTATTTATGTTTTTTTTTAAAACAAATTATGGTTCAAATGGAGAAAGGATTTAATTTTTCGATACCCCATAATTTTATATTGTTGTAATTTTATTTTAGAATTTAGATGAAGGTATTGTAGATTTTGAATGAATGCTTCTTTAAATTTTATTTATTGTTAATTTATGATGTATAACAAAAAAATTTGGCCAAAATTCCTGCCCATACTAGTTAGGTCCATCTGGCCAAAAAAAAATTGGTCAAAAAAGTCCACATGAAAATCAAAATTTTTGGATTCCAATTCTGAAAATTCCAATATTTATCAAAACAGCACCGGAACCAAATTTAACATTCAAATAGGTACCGGAACCGAAATAGCTTCCATCCGTTCCAGTAGCCACACTTACCTCACTTACCAAAAAAAAAAAGCATTGGTCACATCTGCTTGAACATATATCTGTTTTGCATTGGGAAGAATATTCTATCTGCTCTGTATTTCATTGATAAGAACATTCTATCTGCTCTGTATTTCATTGATTATTATATTTCCCTTGGTTCTTATTAAGGCCAAAGCTAGAAACTTTGACAATCCAATCCACTCTAATCCGATTTGATTTGATTAAAATCAATCCAGTTTAAACCAACTTGGATATCACATATTAAAGTGGAGATGAGGAAAACAGAAAAAAGAAAGAAACAAAAACAGAGTAGTGCTCTTCCTTGGGTGTTTGAGGGGTCTGACCGTCCTTGGTTGTATTTTGGTTTGCTGTGGTGTCCTTTTGTAGATACAGTTGTATTATTATTAATGGTAAATAGCTACGTTTGATTTAAAAAAAAAAAAAAAGAACAGTGTGGTGCAGAAGTTGGACGCAGAATTTATAGTTACCTGCAGATAGATTACCAACAGTGTGGCAGCAGTGGCGGCAGCAACTGCTGCCAAATACCACCAGTTGAAAAACGAGCTCTTCTCCTTTCTCTTCTCAGGTGAGTCCTCGTCGAACTGGTCGGCCGCGAAGGTTTGAACGCATGGCCTGTGCCCGCCTTCACCGACGGATATTATGTATAGTGACAGAAAAAACATTGCTTTACGGCTATGCGAGGGAATCACCGAGACCGATAAGGTCAATAGAACTGTTCCCTGAGGGAATAAAGCCAGAACACAGGATCAAAACTGTTCTTTTAAATGTATACGTAGACATGCCATGAAGACAAAATATTTGAAAAGTGACTCAGATGGTAATCATATTAATCACCAAGAGAAAAATGACGCAGGATACGACGATGGTCTTGAAGCGACCCACGAACGAGTCGGCAATGAAGGCTCCGAGCAACGGGAAGATTGTTGAGACGCCAACCCAAGTGTTCACATTTTGTACTGCTGTGGAGGTGGGCTGATGGAGCTCTTTTATGAGATACGAGATGAGGTTGCCAGCCACACCGTAGAATGCAAATCGCTCTGCCATCTCAACGACTGCAAACAGACAACGATAGAAAAGAAAATTTAATTTTTCAGAGAAGAAGAAGAGGACGACTAAGAGATGATGAAGAAAAACGAGATCAAGGGGCTACAGATGACGAAAATGGCAGCATTCCAGCCACCCCTTGAGGTTCTTTGCTCTGTGGAGACTGTTGTTATCTCTACACTACCACTACCACTACCACGAGTCTCTGGTGCTTCAGAGTTTTCCATGGAAAGCTGGTGTAACAACTTGGAATCTATAATTATAGCCTATAGGTGTAAAAGTTCCGGTTAAATAGACGAAAGTCTGCCACTCTTGTCTTTACCTGCCCCTGTATCTCTCCCCTCTGTCTGACGTAACATAAGAGTGAGAAATCTATTTCGCATTCATTCTCACTGAAGAATTTGTACTGAGGACGTAGTCTATATACTATTACAGACATAACGGTTTTGCTGTCTGAGTTCTAATTTAGTCATAGGCATTATAACAAACACTTGAGGTGCATTATAATTCTCGAAGGTCAAGTACCTGTTTTCCAACAGATTCGATCTTAAGAGTAAAATTCAAACATTTTATGTCATGGGAATTGTCAATTGGCAGGTCTATGTTATTGGAAATATTGAAACTTTCACGTTTACTCTTAATTCTCAAACTTTATGGTAAATTACTATGCAGTCAATGTTAAATAATTATTTATATTAAATAAAATGTTTCCGTTCTTAATTATTATTAGTCTCCCTAGTGATCTTGGTGGATTTGCCGACTATAATAATTAGTCAGGTATGAAATTGCAATTTTACTTCCTACACTCGCAAAGCTCTCCACTAAAACGTGTCTTTTTGAGTTTTACCGACGCTCCTTTATATCTTTGTGCTTGACTTTAGAGCCTCACTAATGATTTAAACATATTGCAGTTAATCATAAATGAAAGTAATTTATCCACTAAACCCCAATTCCACTAACCTTACATTAGTCCAGAGCTATTGCGTAATATAAGAAGCCACCCAATCAATGGCCAATGGGTGACTAACAGCTCTGTTGGGAAAAGCAGCACGAAAATTCAAAGAAAAGGGACACCAAGAATTAGGTGATTCAGCCACAATCGGCCTACGTCCACCCCAGAGCAATTTTATTAAGAATGCTTAAGAAAATCACTCTACTCGTCCAATACAATAGTCACACCACGCTATTTTTTTTTTATCCCTGCCCAATGCTCACGTGTCTCTTCTCCTATAACATAAACCTCTATTTATAGGAAAAGATACAAACAGAAAACCCTAATTAACTTGGAGTGGGGTTCTATTCCAAGTCTAATATGGGTGTGGACCCCAATAGCTTCAACATTTTTATTACCAAATCCTAATACATCATCAAGATTATTATAATTTTCTACCCATATTACTCATACCTTTTGCGCTCTTATTAAGCAAATCCTAATACATCGGGCAATGTTCGGTTTGTAAAAAAATAAAAAGATTTTTAAGATTTTGATATAATTGTGAATATTTATGTAGATTGAAGTTGTATAGGTTTTTGTGTAAAAATTTGTGAAAAGTTTTAAAATATTTAATTTTTGTTGGAATTTGTAAAAGGATGTACAGAGAAATGATTTGATGCAATTGTTTAATAAACAAATATTGAAATTATGTGAAAAAGTATGCAGAGAGAATATTTGTTATATATTTTTTTTAAAATGTATTAGAGTTTGTGTGAAAAATTTTTGGAGATTGTGTAAAAGGTATTGGTGTTTATGTAGAAATTTTTGAGATTTTATATATTTTTTTGTAAATTTTGCTGAATCCTATTATATTCTAAAATACTTTTACAAACTAACATGACATTAGTCTTCTATAATTTTCTACCACAATTACATGATTAATATATAAAAAGATAAAAATATGCATTAAATATTGTAGGGTCCACATTATGAATTGTTTCACATAGGTACCCTTAAATACTTATATATCTCCCTACAAATTATATTATATAATTCAAGTAATAAATAGTAGAGGATTTTAACAGTAAGAAATTGGCCTGATGGTTAAGGCTAGAAGTTGGTACTGAAACGGATGAAACCGGAATGACCTATTCCGATACTTACCGGAATCAAATATTTGGTTATGGTTGCATTCATCGGAATGGAACCAAAAACCAAAAATTTTTGGAATCAGAAATTGCAAATTTCTATTTCATTTTGTGGGCTTTCTTAGTTAGATTTTTTTTGCCCTAATAGACCCAAAATAATTTTTGGGCCAGAATTTTGCACAAATTATTTTGTTATGCATCATAAATTAAAAATAAAATATTCATCAAAAATCTAAAATAAACATTCATCCAAATTTAAAATAAAATTACACTATTAAAAAATTATGGGCATCAAAAAGGATTTTGGGCCTATTTTAAAATTATAACATCTTGAATCATATATATATCCGAAAATTTCGAAGGTTCCGATTCCTAGTCTGAAAAATTCAAAAAATGCATTATGGATCCAGTTGCGGTATGTGCCTGAGCTGGAATTACAGTACCGAAATCGAAATCTAAAATTTCGGCTTTGATCTGGAATTTTTGTCCACCCTTTGTTAAGGCTTTGAACCTTATTGGTATGCTCCATCTAAGGACTCAAGTTCAAAATCAAAGTGATGTTACCAACCCTTTTGGGGTGGGCATTTTAGAGCCTTTTATTTGATAATTGTTTGGTTTGTATAAGACGGTGAAATTGCATAAACTCCAAAAATTAGTCGAATTGCGCTTAAGATTAACTTATTAGAAAAAATATATATATATATATATATATATTAAAGGATCTTAGTGCGGTTACTGCGGTATATCAAAATACTTCCACACCCTTTAAAGTTTTTGATTCCTCAACAATAATCAAACTCCAAAGTACATATACTAGTGCAAGATGTGCTCCCGGATACCTGGGCAACTTGCCCAGAAAAGACCTGAACTGACAAACCCACACACAGAGGGGCAGCACCAGGTACACTATTCTGAGATTTTAAGTACTGTTTCTTAGTATAGCTGTCTTTCGCCAGTTACACTGCATATATATTTGTACAATGTCATGACCGACCGCAATAATTCTGCTCCAGTAGTCCTGAAAAGCACTTAAGTCGATCAAAGCAATGCTTCAAGGGCCCATCATCCACATTGTGGGGTTACGAATCGACTTTCCCATTGATAGTCTGTGCGTTCCCTGCAGCTTCCTGTCTGCCGGCCAGAAGGTACTCGATAATTTTACTGGCGCATCCAAATTGGAAAGGCCCAGTGGCTGTTCATGTACCAACCAATTAGCTCATCTAAATGTGGGATTACTTCAGAGAAAGAAACGGGCCGGTGCTATAGGCTTTTTTTTTTCTCTGAATTTGAGTGTGTGGTTCCAACACAGTGTCAACATATGTCTTGATTAATGTGTTCAACTATTACCATATGCGCCTGGGAGCGCTGCATGCAGACCATAAAAACAGCACCTAGCTATTCACCAGGCTCTGTGGCTGGCCTGTGCTTATGACTATAGTGCGTATTGAAATGACTACATGCGTGGCCGTGGCCAAGTGGAAAATCGTGGAGATGGTTGGAGTTGCAAACAATATATATATATATCTAGAGGTGTAATGTCTTAAACAAATATATATATTTTCTCCGTTACCTAACTTGGCTGGTACAGATACTTAGAGAATCAATAAAAAAAAAAAAAAGATAAAATGACTACGTACATTATGGCTGTCGAGACGGATTTCTCGTACACTCCCCACGTGGCTTTCCCACGCCAAATCTACAAGTCTTTCTAATTGATTCGGTTTTCTTAGGGAGTACTATACGCACGCAAACCCAAAAGAGGTAATTTACTGCAATATCTAAGCCAACTATTTATTACTTGCATAGATTTGCTTTTCTATGTTCTTGTACCGTTGTACGTACATGTAGAACACCCCCCACGTTGCCCTCCAATCTCAGACTTCTCCAGCCGAGTACCCTCTGAAAGCTGGCTGTACTCGCCCCTTGGTGAATTTGTCGCCTTCAAACTTTTTGTAGACAAAACGCATAGCGTTCCAAACATAGAGACACAGACTCGAAGCACTCAACCCAGCCAGCACCCAGTAGAAGGAATCAAGGTGAGCACGGTTGAGATTGTTGCCAAGCCATTTTTCGCCAGAAGCTGAGGTAATTTCCTGCACAATAGATATAATGGCATTGGTAATGAAGCTTCCAACTCCAATCAAGCTAATGTATGCTGCTGCTCCTATGCTTCTCAATGCCTCCGGCATTTGATCGTAGAATAGCTCTTGGAGTCCGACGACAGCGAATGCATCGGAAAAACCGCATACTATGTATTGTGGGAGCAACCACCATATCGTCATTGGTACGATTGCCTTTGGGTCATCCATGAGATTATATTCTCTGGCAGTGCTGACCCTTTTGGCTTCTACTAGAGCTGCCACAACCATGTTAACAACGGAGAGAAATAGGCCTACTCCAATCCTTTGGAGAACAGTAATGCCGGATCGGTGTCCAGTATATCTCCTGGCTATTGGGACGAACAGTCGGTCGTAGATCGGAACCACGATTAGGATTGTGATGCCGGTAAGTCCTTGCAGAGATGCTGGAGGAAGCTGAAAGTGGGATCCGATCGACCGGATCATCGTACTACCTTGTTTGATGAAGTAGGTATGGAGTTGGGTTTGGACTACGTTGAACATTATGCAGCTAAACCAGATGGGTACGAGGCTGAGGACAAGCTTTACTTCTTCAACTTGGTTTAGCGAGCAAAGCCTCCAAGGATTTCTGGTTTTGCTTGATGCATCAATGTGGTCGATCATCATTGCCTTGTCCAAAAACCTGTAATTTTCAAAGAAGAATAAAAAGTAACCAAAAAAATTAAATATATATATGGTAGCCAATTTAAATGTTTCATTAAAGAAACTAATTAATTGTATTCCTGATTTCCTTGTCAGCTCAGAATTTAATATAGCCCATGTTTGGATGGTAAAAGAAGAGAAAATGGAAATTTCTTTAGAATTGGTGTAGATTTTTTTAGAATTGGTGAAAAAAATTATTAGAATCTTTCTTAAGGGGTTGTTTATCAAAATTTGGGAAATAAGGAATCTAAAAAATAAATTTTTGAAATATGTTTATTTGTTTGGAATTTTTGGGTCACAAATTTTTGGGGAAACAAATTTGTCTTTAAGTCTGACAAAGTTGTTGGAATTTATAAGTGAAAAAATAATTATGAAAAAATTAATAAAAAAATTTTGTGTCATCCAAACAGGACTTAGTGAACCATTACCAAACAGCATTGACAGGGGCTGTGAATGGGAGCTTTTACTACGCCCCCCTCGCGTGGTTTTAGCAAAGCTAGCCACCTAGACAGAATTCGGGTTAGAATCATATTGGTACCTGAATCTATTGGTCCGGGCCAGAATCCGAGCCTTAGGTTGACCATCCCAGCCAGCACAAAACGTCTGATCATCTCCATAGTATAATACATCACCACCATCGCGCGTCCTATCCACGCGCCACTTTCGAGCCGCCGCCACAAACACTTGCGCCACCGTGGTGAATGGGCTTCCAACTGGACCCTCCTTTCTGTACTTCCTAATTCCTAGTAAAAATATCGCCAATGCCGCTCCCAAAACCCCTGCCAACACTCCAAACCCCCAAGTCCACCCAATATTATCCTGTACGCATTATGCAAAAACATTACCAGTTTTGATAAATTCAGCTTTGCAATGATTTTTTCTCTTCTTGGTCCTTGAAAAGTAATTTTTTTTTTTCAAAAAAGAGTATATAATATAGTTCAATTATTATGTAGGCGACTGTATATAATATTCTTGCTGGAAATTTCTAGAAATGGTTGTTTCTAGCTAGAGTTCAGAAATTGGATGGAGAATTTGGTTACCTGCAGATAGATTACCACCAGTGTGGCGGCAGTGGCGGCAGCCACTATGCCCAGATACCACCAGTTGAAAAAAGAACTCTTTTCCTTTCTCTGCTCCGGTGAGTCCTCGTCGAACTGGTCGGCCGCGAAGGTTTGCACGCACGGCTTGTGCCCGCCTTCACCAACGGACAATATGTAAAGCGCGAGAAAAAACAATGCTTTTCGGCCATGCAAGGGAATCACCGAGACCGATAAGGTCAATAGAACCGTTCCCTGAGGCAATACAGACATGAACACAGGACATATAAAAACCATTGTTTTCTATGTCTACACATGACATGAAGATCTATTTGTGGTTTTAGATGAGGTGGGGAAGAAGGTGATGATGTTAATTACCAAGAGAAAAGTGACGGAGGATATGAGGATGGTCTTGAAGCGACCCAGGAACGAGTCGGCAATGAAGGCTCCGAGCAACGGGAAGAGCGTTGAGACGCCAACCCATGTGTTGACATTTTTAACTGCGGTGGCTATGGGCTGATGGAGTTCTTTCGTGAGGTACATGATGAGGTTGCCAGCCACACCGTAGAAGGCAAATCGCTCTGCCACTTCAACGACTGCAAACAGACAAAAGGATCAAAGGAAAAACAATTTTGCAGAGACGAAGAAGGCGAAGACATGAGGCTGAAGAAAAACGAGATCAAGGGCATACAGATGACGAAAATGGCAGCATTCCAGCCACCCCTTGAGAGCCTTTGCTTTGTGGAGACTTTTGTTGTCTCTTCACGACCATTTCCAGGAGTCTCTGGTGCTTCAGAGTTATCCATGGAAGGTTGGTGTAAGAAATTGGACTCTCCCGAGACTTTTAGGTCTATGGGTTGCGTTTATATAGACGAAACTCTGCCACTGTCTCTATCTGCCCCCCTCTTTCTCACTTTACTTTAATTGTGTCTGCTGGCAGTTCCAAGCCCACAAAAAATATATATATGAACTCCACAATTTAATAAACAAAAAAACCTTTTTTTTCCTTATGTTGGACCTCTTGTTTTATGCTGCTTACAGACGTTCTCGAAGATTCTTTTTAATGTTTCTAGAATTTAAAATATTAAATACATATTTAATGGGTGAGTTCTAGCTTGTCTTATGTTGCAAATGGTAATATTTATATTCAAGCCATATTGACTTGATGAGAGTTATGTTATGTCTTACCATTAGATATGGACGCTTGCTGTGAAATTTCAACAGATGATAAGTCTTTGATTGTTATTGGTTGCGTAGCATGTGATGTGTCTCCCCTGTTTTATGTTTTGTTTTGTTTTGATTATTGCCTTCTAAACCCCCCCCCCCCTGTTGTTGTGGTTGGGTTACTGTGATTTGCCTTATTTTGGTCTCTAACTTTGTAAAGTAAATCATAGACATGTTTTTATATAACTCGCGACTTCAACTATGTGTGTGATGAGGAGTTGATGTACGTGTTTGGAGTTTGTTATGGTATTATATTTTTCAATGAGATTAAATTAAATTAGGTTTATCTGAATTCGGTGCATAGATAATAGGGTTGTCCACCAAACTGGCCGGACCGGCCAACTCGGACCGAAACCGGACCAATTTTGACCAAATTTGGCCAGAATCGGACCGAGACCGATATAATCCGGTTCGGTTCTGGGTTAACCATGTAGAAAATCGGAACCGGACCAGAGTATACCTCTTCAAACCGCCTTAAAATGACATGGTCCAACCCAAAATCGGTCCAAAATGGACTGGCCCAAACCGGGAACCGGACCGGATCGAACCGAAAGAGTGATCGGTCCGATATACATAACCTACAAAATGTCCGGACCGAACCAAACCGGCCCAGCCGGACCGGCCAATGAACAACCCTAATAGATAACATCATAATAACTAAATACGACTGTTTTGTTTTCACTCTTTAATTAGTCTCCCTGCCATGCTTTGTGGATTTGCCGACGGTAATAATGAAAAGTTGCAATTTACTTCATATACTCCAAAAGCTTTCCACCGGACCTGCTTTTTGAGTTTTACCGACTCCTTTACACGTATCTTTGTGTTTGACTTTAGAGCCTTAAAAGATGATTTAAACATATGCAAGTCAAACATAAATGGAAATAATTTCTTTGAAAACAACATATCCACTAAAACTCCCCACAAATCAATTACCTGTCAAATCATTTCCACTAACCTTAACATGATTAATACGTAGTCTTTGCGAACCATATTTTTTTTAAAAAAATTGGGAATATTCTGAAAATTGAGGTAAATTAGAGTTTATTAGATTTTTAAATATTTTTTATTTTTTTAATCAAAATTATGTTTCCATTGTAAAAAATTCCTAATATTTGCAAACGTAGTGGTCTACATAATAATTGAACTATATTATATACTTTTTTGAAAAAAAAAATTCTTCTCAAAGGACCAAGAACAGGAAAATCAGTGGAAAACGTGACTGATAGGTCCCACTTTGCTTCATTTAAAAACCGAACCCCAAATAGTCAAATACTTGCATGGGCCCTTGGTAAAGTTTCCCCGCATCCATTCTCCTTAAGAAGTAAGGAAGTTTAGCTCTTAAAATGTTGCAAATTTATCCCATTTAGATCTGTTCACCACCTTATATAACTACAATTTTATGTACTAACTGGAACCGATCAGCCTTTTGATGCTGCCTTGAAGCTGAAGCAAGCTCATATTTGGGGACTAAAAGTTCTGCAGAAGATGGAGTTTGCTAAAAGTGGTAGCCTGTATCAGAGACTCGGAAGGGATTTCAGAGACCATAAATTGAGCAAAATTGAATCAGGTTTTTTGTAAAACGACTTATCATGTTTAAGGTTAATAATGGTATCCTGAGAAAACAGGACTATTTCACAGTATCTCCAAAAGGAGGTCATCAAACTTTAGCATAGAAAGATGGCCCATGCCTGAATGTATCTCCCAGTCACTCTTCTTCGTGTCTGAATTCCTCCATAAAAGAGTTCCATGCCACTATCCAGCAGCTTCTTTTTTTTTTATCACAGTGAAGGTATACAAGGAGACAGTGCACGATGTGCTTCCAGAGATCTGGGCAACTTCCCCAGATAAGACCTGAAATGACAAACCCACACAGAAATACGTAGCACCATTACTTCTGAGACTTTTTAAAACTGTTTCTTATAAAATTTCTGCCTTTCGCTGGTCATACACTGCACATGTACATGGTCATTACCGCATTTCTGCTCCATTAGTCCTGAAAGGACTTAAATTCAATCAAAGCAAATGCCTCAATGGTCCATCATCCACATTGTGGGGTTACGAAAACAACTTTCCCATTGATACTCTATGCGTTCCCCTTGCTGTCTGCCAGAAGGCCCATGATAAAACTGGCATCCAAATTCAAAGGCCTAGGGATTGTTCATGTACCAACCAAGCTCATGTAGAACATCTACTGTATAAATGTGAAATAAGCTCACAGAAAGAGAGGAGCCATGCTTTGCTTTAAGCTTTTCTGAATTTGAGTGTGGTGTTCCTACACGTTGCCAACTTGATATGTCTTGAATATGTTTCCACTGGTACTACGTCTAGGAGCTCTGCATGAAGAGAAACTACAGCCTTGTGATGTCTCTGTTCACCAATTAAGGTGTGTTTTGAACCGACTGCATTATTCAGATCGAGATGGATTTCTCAAGCACTGCCAATTTTTTGCTGTTTCACGCCATAAGCAGATTCCATCCACTCAGTTTTGCAGTCCCAGAAGCTACACTCTTCTATTTCTTTCACATCAAATCAAAAAGCTCCTTGACAAAGATTATGGTACAAGGAAAGCTAAAACCAAGTCCTACCTCAGGTGTCAAAATCTACAATATTCGAGTTTAAAGTGTAATGAAATCCTACTGCGTAGAGCAGTGACCATAATAGTAAGTAATTTTTTTCTTGACAAGATAACTGTCTGCTAATAAAATAGAAGATACAAACGGATGGGGTGAGAGTCTTTACTCCATTCAGGCTACATAGCATAATATAAACAAAGCCAAAATAGAAGTATCCTAAGAATTCGGTCCTGTCCATTTGCCTCCAAGAGGGGGGGGGGGGGGGGGGGGGCACCTGAATAAGTGGTTTTTTAAGCAACCCTAGAAATATCAAGCAGGTCTCACTTTATGCCTAAATACATGGCGGTTTCTTCATTTTCAATGTGCAATGGTATATCCAATCAGCTATCACCCTGCAAAGGCAGGGCAGCACTAAAATCACATCATGATTATGTAGTAAACTTCATTTTAACACAACTCGATTATGATTCGAGTCTTCATCGCGAGGAAAACCACATTTCGACCAGCCTCTACCGAGCTAGTTACATGACCTAAGCTACATTCTACCTAGTTTTCATAAAGCTTTGACTTCAAGTTTTTAATGGACGAGTACCTACCGCAAAAATAATCCTTGTGGATATGAGATGCTTCTCTAGAAAGTAGGTTTCAATGAATCATATTGAGTCATTAATTGTTGAGGTTGGTTGTAATCCTTTTAACAAGTTTGTGGTTATTGCTGCTATATACTACAGTGGGAATGCGGATAATTGCGAGGTTGGAGAGTGATGTCATGTCTAGGTGTCTTTTCTTAACCCTCTTGTTTAGATTGAATCCGGACAGTCTCAGGAAGACGCACCCATTTCTATCTACTTTCTCGTAGGACTCTTGTGAGCTTGCTAAACATCCTAATGCTTCCTCAGACATGTATTCAAAAACATTACATCGGATAAAACGACCTCTCTCAATTTGGGGAATCAGTGGAGCACCGCTTATTTTCAACTCATTGAGTCACTGACTACGTGGAACCAAATAGATTTGCTAAAGTGAGAGGTGTTAGAACGTAATTCTAAAAATTAGGAGAGAGAGAGAGAGATGTTTAAGAACGTGTTACAGTTTCAGAGATGAATTCTTAAATGAGTTTCATGACTGACTGAAAGGTAATTAGCAGATTTCTTTGGTTTATCATTTGAACATCTAATGAGATATCTATTTTTGATTAAAAAAAACGAGTTTGATTATGGAGTTTGTCCTTTCTTTTTATCCGCCGCCAATCAATCTTTGAATGCTATGCGGGGGACAAAAGGTATTGGGTTACAAGAGGGTTTCAGGATCACTCTGTCTCTTGAACCAGCCAATTAGGTTTTGGAGTACAATGTCAAGGGTAGTACGTAAGGTCCATAAGAAAGAGCAAGAAACAGAGGACTAGACAGAAACTGATAGAAGTTCTATGGGCTCGCCTGTAGTTTATAGGGCTCATGGTCCATAATTTTGTGACGACTCATTTAACATCAGGGTACAAACAGAAATCTAACATCCTGGACAATTTTATCAAATTTTCATGCCTACAAGGCTACAAAGATTCTTAGAACGAAGTCACACACAACAGATTTTCACATCGTGGAGATTTGGTCATATTGCTGATCAGATTACATGTAGACATCGTGGGCATCGCACTTGGGAAGATCAGGATATCTTGGACAACAGGATAAGAAAGCAAGGCATGTAGCCATGTGGCATGTTGGTCGTGAAAATCTAGCTAGTGGAATTTGCTAGATTTTGGTTACATCTTCTGCGATGTGTATCAATGACCTTGAGCCTTCTTCTCCTTAGAACTTTGAGTAGAAAATCTCTGTGCGCGCGAGATGTTCTTGCTCTCCTAATACAGGAAGACAGGGGAATCGCCGGTTGGGTTGGTCCAACCAAGAAAAGACATGGGAGTCTTTGCCCGAGTCTATTGGATTACTACGTTGATTACAGATCACAGGTGTTAAGCACAATGGTAAATAGTCTAGGAAAAAAAACACACAAAGGAAAACCGTTTATCTGGAGTTCAGTAATATTACATATACCATGTTCCCGGGGTCTCATGCCTCCCCATCTTGGTGCCCATTGATAGAAGTGAGTTCTTCCTCTGCAGGAACATCGTCCCCCTGAATATTTTTGTACTCAAAGCTCTTAGCAATCCATACATAAACACAGAAATTCAAAGCGCTTAACCCAGCCAGCAGCCAGTAGTAGTAATCAAGGTGTGCGAGGTTAAGATTGTCACAAAGCCACTCTTCACCACATCTTGAACTAATTTCCTGAACAACAGAAATGATAGCACTGCTCATGAAAAATCCGAGGCCTAAAGCGCCAAGGCATAATGCTCCTCCGATGCTTCTCATTGCTTCTGGCATTTGAATGTAGAACAGTTCTTGTAGCCCAACAAATATGAACAAGTCGGATAAACCAGTGAGAATATATTGTGGTAGTAGCCACCAAACCTTCATTGGTACAATTGCTTTGGGGTTGTCCATGAGCTTATGATCTTTGGCGACACTGATCCTTTTGGCTTCTACTAGAGCTGAAACGACCATGATAAGTGGGGACATAAATAGACCAATACCTATCCTTTGTAGCACAGTTATACCTGACGGAAGTCCTGTGAACTTTCTTGCTAGGCGGACAAAAATCCGGTCATAGATAGGCGTGGTGATTATAGATGTGAGGAAAACAACACCTTGAAGTGTTGCAGGGGAGATATCGTCCGATTGATCGGATCATTGTACTACCTTGTTTGGTGTAGTAGGTTCCCGTCGGTGATAGGCTTATGGCAAGCACTATGCAACTCAACCATATGGGGAAAAAACGCAAGAAGAGCTTCACTTCTTCCACTTCATTTAAAGAGCACAGCCTCCAAGGATCCCTGATACTTCTCCCGGCATCAGTGCTGTCAATTATCATTGCTTTGTCCAAATACCTGCACTTTGTAACTAGTAAGACAATTTTTCCCTCGAAGAGAATTGGGAAAGAAAAACATGTACAATATGAAGAACAAAAAGAATGCTATGTTGTCTCTAGAAAATTGTCAAAACCCCACATGGCTGGTAATGGTGCTAAGTTCTTCAGTAACGGGGCATGTTCATTTTGCAAAAGCATTCTAGGCTATAATGAAAGTAACCAATTCACAAAAGCAACATTCAAAACATAAAAAAAATCTTATACAAATATACACCAATACATTTAACACAAATTCCAACAACTTTTTACACAAACTCTGATACATTTTAAAAAAAATTCTAACAAATCTTCTATTTCCATATTTTTGTAGAGCACTCTAATAATTTTTTATTAAAAATTAAATCAAATCTTTTCTTTCCAAACTTTATAAAAAATTAAATAACTTTAAAAAAAATTCACTAATTTTTACACAAAAACTTATAAAACTCTAATCTAAATAAATATTCACAATTCTATAAAAAAAAATTCAAAATCTTACCATTTTTTATAAAACGAACATCCCCTAAATTTATGCACCACCTAATTATATACATGGTTCTCAAGAAGGATGCAATATAATTTACGTTTAAATCCATGAAACATAACATTCTGCATAGATTGTGAAAACTTAATTGAAAATAGGATCTAGTTCAATATTGCTGGAATTCTTGGTCCTTTTTTTTCTTTTCTGGAGAATAAAGCAATGTCATTAGAATCAACTCATACCTCAATTGAGCAGTACGTGCCAAACGCCGCGCCTTAGGTTGGGCCGCCATGTCCGACGTATCACTCTCATCTCCATAATAAACATCACAGTCGTTGCGCATCTCTTTCACGTGCCACTTCCTTGCGGCCGCCACAAGCACCCGTGCCACGGTGGTGAATGGGGTCCCTAGGGGACCCTGCTTCTTGTACCTCTTAATCCCTAGCAAAAATATTGCTAGTGATACCGCTAATGCTATTGCCAACATTCCAAACCCCACTACCCAACTGACATTTTCCTGTACAAAAGATAATAAAATTAGGTATTTGCTAAAAGCGATTAAGAGAATTCATGACTTACTAACGGTTATGTGCATGCAATGGGGGTTATATATGTGCATGTTAAAGAAAGAGCAAAACAAGACAAAACGTTAATATTTCACCTTTAATTTATATACATTCAAATAATATTTCCATGTGCACCTATTTTATGGACTATTTTTGTGTAAGTTGACTTATTAAAGTGCATATATATAGATGGTAATCATAAAAGTAGACTTTTGAAAAAGCATGATTGGACACAAATAGATAGGCATTATATCACCGCCCGAGCATAGGCAGCCTAGCGGTTGCTTAAGTTACCTGACTTCCTATTTTACTTAAATATTTTAACTTGACAAAAGAAAAATATGTCTCAAAATATCTATTTATTTTTTTAAAATTCTCATTTAATATAAAGAAAAATATAATTCAAAATTTTGAAAGAGATGACTTCCAACTTTAAAATTCAAAAAAGATTATCGGACTTCCAATTTTAAAATTGAAAAAAAAGATTATCAAACTTCCAACTTTTACTATTCTTCTCACCAATGTATGCTTATCTTTCTACTCTAAATGCCTATACTTCCTTCTTTATATAGCTCACTCCCCACTTGATATCCTACTTTCACTCTTCTCTGTTCACTATTTTTCCTGATTTTTTTATTGTGAAAGTCATATCGTTTTTTCTTTCTTTTAACTTTCTAAGTGTTGATTCAATTTTAAAATCTCAAAGAAGACTCTAGCCCTCTTCTTCCTCACATATGCTATTATTATGCCCTTTCAACTTTTAAATTAGTTTTATAATTTTATTTTATATTTGTTGTAGCTATCACTTTTTTATTTAGAGAAAATTGAGAATTTGAGATTAAGTTGAGTAGTGTATAGTTTTATTTTAAATTTATGTTTGTGTTGATTGTAGTTATCATTTTTCAATTTAGGATAATTTTGAGATATCTAATATGTCTAATAAAAAATGGATATGAAAAGTTAAAAAAAAGGCGTATGTGGAAAGAAGTTTTTCAAAACTAAAACTAATAAAATCATGTATAAGATCTACTATGACGCAAGAAAGATTAAATGGATTAGCTATATTATCAATTGAAAATGATCCACTGACAATCATGAATACAAAACTTTGATAAGTAATTTTGCATCTCAAAAAGCAAGAAGATTAATTTTTAACTTTATTGATATTTTATATTGTAATATAATAATTTATAATTTATTATAAAATGCTTCTTTTATAGTTTCACCTAAGGCCCGTTTATCTTAGAGATTGCCTGCTATCACCTTCAATATTTCTTGAACTACTAGAAATAGGCTAAAGTTCATGCATGCATGCATATATTGTTTTGGTAGCTTTTCATGACTTTGATTCATATTAAATTCGGAAGAAGCTGTTAGCTTTTCACAACCTTTAAAATAAGAAAATTTAGTAATAAGTTGAAAGAACTTTACCTGCACGTAAACTACTAGAAGCAAGTCAGAAAACGAGCCCACCATTATTCCTAAGAACCACCAGTTGAAGAATGAGCTCTTGGTCTTCTTATCCTCTTCTGAATCCTCCTCAAATTGGTCTGCCGCAAAGGTATTCACGCACGGCTTGTAACTGCCTTCACCTACTATTAGCATGTAGAGCGCTATGAAGAACACCACTTTACGACGATGCAAAGGGATTACTGATGCAGATAACACCAATACAACCATTCCCTGTGACATTATTAATACACCAATTAGATTTAGAACTTGAGTTCTAACAGAGACTTGGGGTGGGTTTGTTTTGTAAAATTTTAGTATTGTTAAAATTTTAGGTATTGGGTTTAGTGAAAAAGTGAAGAGAAATATAATTTTTTATATTTTTTGTTGTGAAAAATAATGATTTGATTGGGGAGAGAGATATTATATTGTAATATTTTATTGTGTTAAAATTTTAGAGGGTGTAAAACTTTATAACACAAACGCAGCCTTGGACTGCTCGATGGACACGAAAACAATTAAATAAATTAACTGAATCAAACAGGGGCAGCTCAACATTTTTGGGCTTTAGACAAGTCATAAAAATTTTAGTTATAAAAAAATTAATAAATTTAAAATTAAACCATAAATTTGCTTCTTGTCTTTTTAGATACAAACTTAATAATTAAACTTTTGTATTCAAGTTTAATCAATAAATCAGTTTCAATAGATAAAATTGCTAAATCATTTTTTATAATATTTAATTTCGAGTCTTTTTTTCTTCTAAAGCTCATCAATCATCAAAAGATCTTAATCTTTCAATATCAAACAAAAAATTGAATATGTCATCATAATTTGAAAATAGTTCAAATCGATTCTGCATGGAAGTTATTACTTGATCTACAATATAATAAAAATAATCAATTTTGAAAGATTCACTTCATCATCTCATTGTTTTAGACATTGGTGTTCCACTATACCGTTAGAAAAATGACTTTAGAATTTAATTTTTTGTGAACTTAAATTAGTCAATTAGCAATAACGTAGGCAATGTGATGCTAGGTTTCAGGACAAGAATTTATTGGGAATGATATTATTATTTTGAAAAGAGACTTAAAAACTGATAGACTAATAGAGTTTTTAGATGATATTACTAGGTTTTAGGATTCAAGATTTTTTTTTTTAAAAAAAAAATCAATTTTGTAAACAGATTTTTAAATGTTCCTATTTTGTAGGTTTTTATTAAGCTTTATTCTAAAAAAAATTGGCTTTTTTTTCTTTAATTTTAATTTTGCTATAATATAGAGCCATCATAATTAGGGACTTTGGCGATTGTCTCACCTGCCTGCCTATATGAGCAGTCCCTGGAATCAAATTTCTGACATATATTTGAGTTTTGTGAAGAATGGAACTAACTAGGCTGATAGATTTACCATAAAATAAATGATGGAGGCTAAAATGATGGTCTTGAACCGACCGAGGAAGGAGTCTGCAATCAAGGCTCCAAGCACCGGGAGGATACACGCTAAACCAGCCCACATGTTGACATTCTTAGCTGCCGTGGAAATCGGCTCGTGGAGTTCATTCGTGAGGTAGGTGATGAGGTTGGCCGACAAGCCAAAGAACGCAAATCGTTCTGTCAACTCAGCAACTGCAAACAAAAGAAGCGAACTACACTAGTCTACGCAGATACGAAGAAGAAGCTGGAGGTGGAGAAGGTTGCATGCATGGCTTACGCAGTATGAATATCGCAGCGCTCCAACCACCCGGGCCTGCTGGTTTTTGTTCTTCAGAGACCTTGGCATCTGCATGGCCATTATCAACGTCCATGACTACAGACTACCTATGCTACAAGTCCGGAATTGCAAAACAGCTCGAGGGTGCATTTTTTAGTTGTTTTATACGAAGGAATAAATACTCACTTTCCTATTTCAAAATGACAAAAAGCTATTTACAATCCGTGATGCTCGTATTTTTTTTCTTGGTTTCAGTGCTATTAGTAGAGGAACAGATGAGACAGAATAGAGAAGAAGAAAAAAGTTTGCATATTACCTTGACATGCCTGGTTCTCAAGCGACCAGGTATATTTTCCTTCTTTTCTCATCTTAACTAAACTCACTCGATTCTTTGACTGGTTAGAGTAAAAGAGAGTTGTGTATGTAAGGTCCAGTCTCAAACTAGATTTTTCTTGAAGATCCGAGCTAACTGTAAGCTACCAAGCTAGCTCTGCATTTACCCATCATCCAGTTGAGCTTGTCTATAGGATTAGGACCACCCAGTGAGTGCGAGTAGAGTATCCTGGTTATTAAAAAAAAACATATATAGTGCAATTTGCGAGGGGAAATCGTGCAACTCTGACAGTGGGTGGTGGGTTAGGGAAATTGAAACCTCTTGAAGGCTGGTATATATATGTGGCGTGCAGCAAAGAAGTCTGTGTGCTATGTGGCTATACAAGAATACCTATTGCTGATGAATTAAAGCTGACCGAAGTTGGCTACAACTCCAATGCAGTTTTTGGACCACAAGACGTTACATCTTATGCTCCCTCTCCTCTAACGTCCTCATGTCTACACCAACCTCGACACCCTAACCCTCCATTTGATCTTAGCCCCACAAAGTTGGCCAGTTCGATTATCCAAGGCGTTGAGTTCCTGTAGAGGATTGATTCTAAGAAGCCCTAATTTAGGATCGAGGGACCGAGAGATAGCCTAGGGCTATTGAGGCAAGAGCTTTTCCTTTTCTTCCGTTCTTCGGATTCTTTGGAGTAATTGTAGTCGGCCTAAATGGTCCATATCAAAGTCCAAGTTGACAGTGTACTATAAGGGGATTAAGCCTAAATAGTGCTCTGCTATCAGGCCCAAGAATCCAAAGCCCAACAAGCAGTCCACCTTTTGGATGGTTTCGGTTTGGTGAGTTTCTTGGAATAATCTTCAAGACCATTCTCATTCATTTCTGGTGCAACAGAGCTATTTATGAAAGGTAAGTAGAAAAATAAATTTGCATACTCATATACCAAGATGTATTTCTTTAGGAGCAACCAATTAGAAGAATATATTACTTGTAGAATGTGTCATATTAGTAACATACTTTCTTTCATCACATAGGAGATGGGTACATATCAAAAGGTTGTCCCCACTTCATGCATTGCACGATGGATGTGAAGAAGTAAAACATTGGGTATGTTTGAGGGTGAAAATTTTGGGTATTGAGATTTGAGAAATATTATAAAGTAAAGATATGTTATGGGAGTTGGTGAAAAAGTAAAGAGAGAAGATTTTTAATAAATATTATAATAATACAAAATTATGTGGTGAATTTTTTAATAGTAAATCTAAAATTTTGAGCCCAACTTATTGGGGGCTCAAACATGCATTATCTCGGCAATAGTGAGCCAAACCAGTATTTGCCGTAAATCCCCAATTAAGTATTCGTGGATTATGATAGGAACTCTCAATTCTCTGACAAATACAGCCCTTTTAATCATTTCTTCCCATGTACCTGCAGTAGCATTCAAGTAATATTGTCCTTTTTGTAAATAAATATGGGAACAAAAAAATTGAAGCTCTAAGCTATTAATACTTTTTTTATCAACTTTTTGTATAATTCTTGGGGGAGGGATAAGTGAGGAGGCCGGTTGGGTGTCGTTTTCGCGAGGGGGAATTAGTAGGAGTGTTGCTTGCTATAAATCTCTTTTGTAGGACAGCGGACGTCAGAATGCTGGAGTAGATCCTAAAGAGATCTCACTTTACTTTGAGACATTGAAGGACAACTTGCACAACAACTAGGGATGCACAGTGGTCCGGACCGGTTTTAATTTTTTTAAAAATTTTTTAAAATTTTTAAAAAAAAATTTTTAGGTTAATTTCAAATTGGAAGTGTATATAAAAATGTTAAGTTTTAGTTTAGATAAAAATTAAACGTTTATGTTTATAATTTGTATTAAAAATAAAAAAAAATATATATTTTTTTATTTTTTTAATAAATGCGGTCCGGTCCGGTCCGGACCGCATTTATTAAAAAAGAGGACCGGACCGGACCGGACCACATTTTAAGAAAAAGGACCGGACCGGACCGGACCTGAAATCCGGTCCGGTTTTCCGGTCCGGTCCGGTCTGCGGTCCGGTTCTGTTCACCCCTAACAGCAACAAGAGGTTTCAGGAACACTCTTTGTACCAGCCAATTAGGGTAGGTCGTGCTCCTTCTGTTTTGGACTACAATGTTAAGGGTAGTACGTAAGGGCCATAGGTGTTAGGACAGAGCAAGAAACAGAGGATTAGACAGAAACTTATAGAAGTTCTACGGGCTCGCTTGTAGTTTATAGGGCTCATGGTCCATAATTTTATGACGACTCATTTAACATCACGCTACAAACAGAAATCTAACGTCATGGAGAATTTTATTAAATTTCCATGCCTACAAGGCTACAAAGATTCTCAGAACGAAGCCACACACAACAGATTTCACATCGTGGAGAATTTTGTCAAATTGCTGATCAGATTACACGTAGACATCGTGGGCATCGCACTTGGGAAGATCAGGATATCTGGGACAGCAGGATAAGAAAGCAAGGCATGTAGCCATGTGGCATGTTGGCCGTGAAAATCTAGCTAGTGGAATTTGCTCTTGTTTGGTTACATCTTCTGCTATGTGTATCAATGACCATGAGCCTTCTTCTCCTGAGCACTTTGAGTTAAAATCTATGTGGGTGCGAGATCTATTGGATTAATACGTTGATTACAGAGCACATATGGTAAGCACAAAGGTAAACAGTCTAGGAAAAAAAACACAAAGGTAAACGGTTTATCTGGAGTTCAGTAATATCACATATACCATGTTCCTGGGGTCTCATGCCTCCCCATCTTGACGCCCATTGATAGAAGTGAGTTCTCCCTCTGCAGGAACATCGTCCCTCTGATCATTTTTGAACTCAAAGCTCTTAGCAATCCATACATAAAAACAGAAACTCAAAGCGCTTAACCCAGCCAGCAGCCAGTAGTAGTAATCAAGGTGTGCGCGGTTAAGATTGTCACCAAGCCACTCGTCACCACATCTTGAACTAATTGCCTGAACAACAGAAATCATAGCACTGCTAATGAAAAATCCGACGCCTATAGCGCCAATGCATAATGCTGCTCCTAAGCTTCTCATTGCATCTGGCATTTGATCGTAGAACAGTTGTTGTAGCCCAACAATTATGAACAAGTCGGATAAACCAGTGAGAATATATTGTGGTATTAGACACCAAACCTTCATTGGTACAATTGCTTTGGGGTTGTCCATGAGCTTATGATCTTTGGCGACACTGATCCTTTTGGCTTCTACTAGTGCTGAAATGACCATGACAAGTGGGGACATAAATAGACCAATACCTATCCTTTGTAGCGTAGTTATACCGGATGGATGTCCTGTGAACTTTCTTGCTAGGCGGACAAAAATCCGGTCATAGATAGGCGTGGAGATTAGGGATGTGAGGAAAACAAGACCTTGAAGTGATGCAGGGGAGATATTAAAATGGGGTCCGATTGATCGGATCATTGTACTACCTTGCTTGGTGAAGTAGGTTCCTATCGGTGATAGGTTTATGGCAAACACTAAGCAACTCGACCATATGGGGATAAGACGCAAGATGAGCTTCACTTCTTCCACTTCATTTAAAGAGCACAGCCTCCAAGGATCCCTGATACTTCTCCCGGCATCAATGCTATCAATTATCATTGCCTTGTCCAAATACCTGCACTTTGTAACTAGTAAGACAATTTTTCTCTTGAAGGGAATTGGAAAAGAAAAACACAATAGGAAGAACATAAAGAAATGCTATGTTGTTGTCTCTACAAAATAATCAAAACCCCACATGGCTGGTAATGGTGCTCAGTTCTTTAGAAACAAAATTTCTGCACCACCTAATTAGGTATAACTCTCGAGTTTCTTACATCATACAAGTGAATTGAATTATAACTGATGAGTGAAAAACCAGGATATAAATGTGGCTTTCTAGGGACCTCACCCTTTATGGCCATAATAGAAGCATTTCGGTTTGCACTAGTTATACGATAATTATAGCACCATCTCACATGGTAAAGCAATGTAGTATTACCACTAATTGAAACCAAACTGGAAGTTTTGATTGAAGAAGATATACACACCCTTTACTGAATAAGGCAATTACTTTTCTTTCTAGGCAAATCAGGGCAAGTGCTTGTTTGAAGCACACATTAGCATAGAAGCTGAAAACTCAGGGCAAGCTCCAGGCCTCATTAAGCCAAGCACAGTGACATCAACAGGTTTGTCTTGAATTAGTTTGTCAACAAATTCTTGGCCTTCGACTTTCCAAGTGTGCGAGGTAATTATTATGATAGAGGTATGATGTTCTGCATAGTCTTAGATATAAACTCAAGCTTACAGAAAGTTAGAAGGAAAGGAAAAGATACATATAGAGAGAGAGATATCTTCAGGAGGTCATTCAGTGCCCTACTTTGTCTTAAGAACGACCTCCGAAAGGCCCCTATAACTTTACAGTTTAGTGAGCAGCAACTCGTAAGTGTTTCCTATACATTGATAGCAGGAATGTCGAATTAGCTCTTTGGAGGATTTTAGGTACCTATATCTGATATGTTATCTTAATTCAGGAAGACTACAAGGATTTTCTTGTGTCAAGTACAACATAGTTTGAAAGAATTGAAAATAGGGAAATGGGGTCGTGGTAAATCTTATCAATATCTTTGCATGGAATTCAAATAAGACCAATTACTTACAAATATCATCTTTCTATAAGCAAAGACCTATCTTTTCCATGGTTCTCAAGAAGGATGCAATATAATTTACATTTAAATCCATCAAAGGATAACATTCTGCATAGATTGTGACAACTTAATTGAAAATAGGATCTCATCTAGTTCAATATTGCTGGTATGCTTGGTCCTTTTTTTTTGGAGAATAAAGCAATGTCATTAGAATCAACTCATACCTGAATTGAGCAGTACGTGCCAAACGCCGAGCCTTAGGTTGGGCCGCCACGTCCGACGTATCACTCCCACCTCCATAATAAACACCACAGTTGTCACGCATCTCTTTTGCGTGCCGCTTCCTTGCGGCTGCCACAAGCACCCGTGCCACGGTGGTGAATGGGCTCCCTAGGGGACCCTGCTTCTTGTACCTTTTAATCCCTAGCAAAAATATTGCTAGTGATACCGCTAATGCTATTGCCAACATTCCAAAACCCATTGCCCAACTGACATTTTCCTGTACAAAAGATATAAAGTTAGGTATTTTGCTAAAAGTGATTAGAATGCATGACTTACTAGTGTTTATTTTTTTTTAATAAATAAGCAAATCTCAATAGAAAAAGAAAAAACAATATAAGGAACTATACCGAAGTGCTTAGTCCAAACAAACAAAAAAACTAAGGAAATCATAAAAATCAACAAAAGGGCACCCTAACATCGCATTAACCCAAGAAAAGAGAGTAATTAACATCTTCAAACCATCTAGAATTCTGCTCTTTTCAAAGACACCACTAAATATACGAAGGAATCATTCTCCAAATAACCTTAACAAATGGGCTAGATAGTCTCCTATGCCAACTCCACAACACATCCACCACCTTCACCGGCATCACCCAATGAAAATTCGCAATGCTAAGAATGAGATTTCAAAGACCACGCGCCGAAGAACAATGGAGAAGCATATGGTCAACCGATTCCCCATCACCACGACAAAGATAGCACCAATCAGCAATACAAACTCCTCTTTTCCGAAGATTATCAGTAGTAAGAATTTTTCCATGTATAGCCTCCCACACACAAAAAAAGACCCTTATAAGGACTCGGATTCTCTCCTAAGAGATATTACCTAATGGGTCCTAACAGGCCATTGGATGAATGACAACACATTAATGAATTCATCCAATGATCTATATTAAAATATAAAAAAATACAAAAATGAAAAAAAATATATATGTAATATAGACCATTGGATGGACTCATTAATGTGATGTCATTCATCCAATAGTCTGTCTTGACCCATTAGATAATTCTCTATTAGGAGGGAATCCTTTCCCCCCTTATAGGGCACTTCCACCTCTACACTCCTTTCCAAGGAAAAGACAATCTATTCTCACCCGCAATAAGAGACTACATAGATTTAACCGAAGAGGATCCCATCTTAGTACCCGTCCAAGACAACTTGTCATCCTCCCCCTCTGAAGCGCCACTCCATACAATAGGGAAAAGAACGCAAAAAAAATAAATCTTCCACCTCCAAATCGTTAGCAAATCTAACAAAGGGAACATTCCAAACTATATGACCATCACTCCCCACCAAACAGTCCGCCACCATAACCTCCTTACAACGAGACAAGGAATAAACAATTGGGAAAGCTAAAGACAGCGGTTTATCCCCACACCACCAATCGCGCCAAAAGCTCACCCTCGAGCCATTGCCCACCATGTGCAATGAGGGTTATGTGCATGTTAAAGAAAGTGCAAAACAAGACAAACATTTCACCTTTAATTTACATTCAAATAATATTTCCATGTGTACCTATTTTATGGACTATTTTCGTGTAAGTTGACTTATTAAAGTGCATATATATATATATATATATATATAGTTGGTAATCATAAAAAGTAGACTTCTGATACAACACACAATTGGACACAAATCGTTAGGCATTTTTTATCACCTTCAATATTTCTTGAACTACTAGAAATAAGCCAAAGTTGCTTGCATATATTGTTTTGGTAGCTTTTCATGACTTAGATTCATATTAAATTCGGAAGAAGCTGTTAGATCAGCGTTCACAACCTTTGAAATAAGAAAATTTAGTAATAATTTGAGAGAAGTACTTTACCTGCACGTAAATTACTACAAGCATGGCAGAACACGAGCCAACCATTATTCCTGAGTACCACCAGTTGAAGAATGAGCTCTTGGTCTTCTTATCCTCTTGTGAATCCTCCTCAAATTGGTCCGCGGCAAAGGTTTGCACGCATGGTTTGTGCCCGCCTTCACCTACTGTTAGTATGTAAAGCGCTACGAAGAACACCGGTTTACGACAATGCAAAGGGATTACTGACACAGATAACAGCAGTAAAACCATTCCCTGTAACATTTCACTAAGATTTAGAACTTGAGGTTCTGACAGAGACTTGGACCGTTCGACACGAAAACAATTAAATAAACTAACTGAATCAAATTTCTAACATATATTTGAGTTCTGTGAAGAACGGAACGAAGCTGATAGAGTTACCATAAAATAAATGATGGAGGCGAAAATGATGGTATTGAACCGACCGAGGAAGGAGTCTGCAATCAAGGCTCCAAAAATCGGGAGGATACACGCTACACCAATCCAGGTGTTGACATTCTTCGCTGCCGTTGGAATGGGCTCGTGGAGTTCATTTGTGAGGTAGGTGATGAGGTTGGCCGACAAGCCAAAGAACGCAAATCGCTCAGCCAACTCAACAACTACAGGCAAAAAAGCGAACTACACTAATCTAAGCAGCTATGAAGAAGGAGCTGGAGGAGGAAAAGGTTGCATGCATGGCTTACAGAGTATGAATATCGCAGCGCTCCAACCACCCCGCCCGGCTGGTTTTTGTTGTGCAGAGTCCTTGGCATCTGCATGGCCATTATCAGCCATGACTGCCTATGCTACAAGTCCGGAATTGCAAAACACAGCTTGATGGTGCAGTTTTGAGTTGTTTTATATATATGAAGGAATAAATGCTCACTTTCTTCTTGACATTTATTTGGCCTACCTGGCTATGCAGTAAAAATATGGCAAGAACCTCTCTCATTTAAAGTAATAAATATCGACTTACCTGCAGAGTCTTGAATTGATGGAAGCGGTTGAAGACTTTCCTATGCAAAATGACAAATAGGTATTTACAATCCGCATTGACTTGATGCTTTTATTTACTTACACTGGTTTCGGACTTCGGTGCTATTTATAGAGGAACAGATGAGAGAGAACATAAAAGAAAAAAGCTTGCATATTACTTTGGCATGTCTGGTTCTCAAGCGCCCAGATAGTTTCCTTCTTTTCTCATCTTAACTTTCCATCTTCTTTTGTTTTACTTTTTCCTTGAACAGAATATAGTGCAATTTTTCCACCGTTGGTTGTCATGAGTGGTTAGGGTGAGTACGGCACACGTTTCCGGGTTCGATTCCCTTTGAGAATGAGACTCATGAATACGAGCTTAAGGCATGTTTGTAAAAATATTTAAAAATATAATATATTTATCAAAATTTACAAAATAAACATTTAAAATCTCAAAAATTCATACACGTACAAACACCATTATCTTTTATACACGATCTTCAATAACTTTTCACGTAAACTTTAGTACCTTTAAAAAAATTATAACAAATTTCTCTATACTTTTTTACATAAATTTAATATTTTTTATTAAATAATTACATTAAATCATATTTCTCTATATTTTTTTACAAACTCCAACAGAAATTAAATATATTTAGAATGAGCCTCCTATGAAAAAAGAATGAGGGTTGTAATCTACACATTGATTCTTTTTCCACTATTACTTTTCACAACTTTTACACAAAAATTTATAAAATTCCAATCTACATGAATATTCATAATTATATCAAAATTTTTGAAAATCTTACATTTTTTTATAAAATAAACATCACATTATCCTCGTTATAAAAAAAAACATATATAGGGCAATTTGCAAGTGGCAAGGTGCAATGTTGATCGTGGGTGGTGGGTTAGGGAAATGGAAACTTCTAATCAAGGCTGGTATAATGTGGCTAGGGCTGCATAATGCTACCGGAAAATTTCGGTGGCACCGGTACCGGCACCGGGTTCCTGGTACCCGGCCTAACCGGTGCTGGTGTAGGTTTAGTTCTTTGAAAAAACCGATTGTTCCCGATTTAACTGGTCGATGCCGGGTAAACCGGAATTTTTTTTAGTTTAGCTTCTACTCAATAGTTTAAACTTTAATTTTACCTCAAGACGTAGTATTCTAGAAGCATGACAAGGTCTACTCAATAGTTTAGTTTCACCTAAATATTTGAGATTTGTTGTTGGTTTTGTCTAATCAAATACTTACACATTCAAGTTACCAAGAAGCTTGCTAGGTGAATGAACTAGTTATTTAGAATTTTGGTAGAAAAAATTACAAATTTATTGTATTTAGAAGGGTATATATGAAGGCATTGGATAATTAAAGAGTTTAGTGCCAAACTTTGGTAAGTACATCGCATAATATAAGTCAAGAGGTCGAGATTCTACCACGAAAAATTGACAAATCACTGTATGAGTTTAAGAGTTTTTATGAAATTTTAACTAATTGTCTAAATTTATAATTTATAAAATTGAAAAATCACTATTAAATTTATACCATGCTTGCAAAATCAGTCACTCAATTACATTTTAGTTCTAATTTCTAATACATTTTAGTTCAAAAATTCAAACAGAGTCATCACGTTTGACCAGCGTTTGACAAGCGCTCGAACGCTCTTTGAAAAAATTCAGATAGAGTCATCACGTTTGACTAGCATTTAACAAGCGCTCGAGCGCTCAGTTAAAATTTCTGACAGAAACACAAGCGTTCGACGAGCGTTTGACTAGAGCTCGAGCGCCTTCAAAAATTGTTGAATTTTTAGATTTTTCTTGTGAAACCAAGGGAAACCCTACTAGGTTTTGAACATGTTTTAAAATTGTTATTGATTTGTTAATTAGAGGGAAAACACATATTCTCCCCTCTAAGTATTGTTAGGGTCTACTTACAATGACGTCTCTATTACATTGGACTTTAAATTCTCATCTTATCTTTTAAGATGATCTTTAATTTTATTGATTTTGGAATTTAGATTTCATTAGTTTAGATTTTATTGATATGTGATTAATGGACCAAAAGAAAAAAAATACATTGGGCCAAGTGCGTAAAATGCTAAAAAAATGGCTCAATATGAATGTAGGATAACCGGAAACCGATTTTTGCCCTTAACGGTGTAAGTGAATGTGACAATGTTTTCAAAACCGGCCTACCCGGTGTAGGTGCCGGTTTTGACCATAACCGACACCTACACCGGAGTTGTGCAGCCCTAAATGTGGCTTGTGGTAAAGAAGTCTGTGTGCCGTGTGGCCACAATAATATCTATTGCTGTTGAATTAAAGCTGACCAAGTTGGCTACATCTCCAATGTAGTTTTTGAGACTCCAAGACGTTCCATTTGGAGTTAGATATCTCTGCCAGTCGCCCTTTTACTTGACCCCTCTCCTCTAGCTTCCTCATTTTCTACACCAACCTTGACACCCTAACCTCCATTTGATCTAAGTTGGCGAGTTCGATTTTCAAGGCGTTGAGTTCATGTAGAGGATAATGGTGTTTGTTAGCCAAAATTTTGGTCTAATATAATATCTACAAAATATTCTCTTTTCTTATGAAATCATCAATTTTTATTATAATAATATAAAAAATTCATTCAAATTATATTTTTATTTTTATTTTTTTATAAAAATTTTAATTACCCAAAATTTTAATCAAACGCCAAAAGCAGAAACTTAGGACCGAGCTGGAACCGAGAGCTAGGGCTATTGAGGCATGCAACAGCTTTTCCTTTTCTTCCGTTCTTCGCATTCTTTGGAGTACAATCAGTCGGCCCAAATGGTCCATATCAAAGTCCATAGTTGACAGGCTGTGCGATAAGGAGATTAAGCCCAAATAGCTCTCAGCAATCAGGCCCAAGAATCCAAAGCCCAACAAGCAGCACCGTTTGGATGGTTTCGGTTTGGTGTGCTCCTTGGAATCATATTCAAGACCATTCTCACTCATTTCTGGTGCAACAGAGCTATTTATGAAAGGTAAGTAGAATTTTTTTTTTTGCATACTTATATACCCAATATGTATTTCTCTAGGAGCAACCAATTAGAAGAATATATTACTTGCAGAGTGTGTCACAATAGTAATGCACTTTCTTTCATCACATACAGATGGGTATATAGGAAGTGGTTGTTCCCTTCTTCATATTTATGTAATATATATGGAAAAAACAAATCTTTTGGAGCTCTAAATTATTAATATTTCAGCAACTTTTTGTATCATTTTTTGGGGAAGGGGTAAGTGAGGAGGGTTGGGTGTCCTTTTCATGAGGCCCACGTGAATATGTGATGTGGTAGTTTTAGAGGCCACAATATGTAAGTTAAGACGTGAATGTGTCTCTTGAGACACTAACGAGACAACTTGTTGAGGTGACGACTCTATGGTTAAAAATTGAAAAATAGGGTGACACAATAATTTTTTTTAAAGATGTTTATACTCAAGGACGAAACCAAGGGGTTGGCCTGAGTGGTTACAGCTTGGGGCCTAGGGGTCTGCTCCCCTGAGGTCTCAAAGTTCGAATCCCTTCAGGTACAAATAATTCATTGAGGTTACTTCCTCAGCGAAGCTGGACTTAAGTGACATGTGTGGCTTGAGAGGGTTGCACGACTCGAGATTTGCCGTGGCGTTGAGCCTACTTTGTGAGTATATTGAGTTAGGTCCGTCCGAATTCGGTGCACGTGGTTGGGTGCTCGGATTTCTCTCGTTATCCAAAAAAATAAAACAAAATTTCGGGAACTTATATTTAAAAATGGTGTAAAACTTAGGGCCAAAAAAATTAGATTTAACATAGAATAAGTTGCCAAAATGGGAGGCACTGTTTTTATAAGGAAATGAGAGACAAATCGGCAAAAATTTTAAACGTTAAAAACTTTTTAACTACAGTACTGAATTTATTATTATCTTCGGATTCTGCTTTTGTGATTTCCAAACAAATTATTTAATGTATAATTAAGAGAAAAATTGCCAATCCTGTCCGCAGAAACCCCAAAATCCAACAAATTCTCAGTAGTGACAAAATTGTTAAACCCTGAAATAATTTCGTCAAAATTACAAACTCCATCCGGTTTGCGTTATTGTATTGATCAGGCAGTATTCTTCCGTTGCTTGCCGAGGAGGGGCAGGGGCCAAGCTAATTCATATCTTCCTCTGAGAGCACAAAAATCAAAGACAAAGCTGGCATTTTTTTTTTGTTTTTTGTTTTTGAGAGAGAGGGGACAAGCTCAAAATCAAAAGAACGCTCCGCCATTTTATCGCTACAACCCACTTTTCGCATTGCTTTTATTCGGCGTATGAGCCTGCCATTGTGTCCTCCTCAGTCCTCGCGACAACGGAGGCATTTTCTTCACTCTCGCTCTCTGTCCTCTCGCGCGGTTTCACTCTCTTTCTATTTGCATTAGAGGCTGAAGCTAGGTTTTGGGGTTAGAGTCCACGAAATTTGAAGAACAGTGGGAGTGGAAATCTGTGGTGAGTATTTGTGTTTCACTTCTGCATTTTGTGTTTGGTATTTTTTTTGAAGTGTTTGGTTGTTGAGAAAGTGAGATGACTGCCATGAAAATGAAGGAGAACCGGGCATTGTGTTTTGGGTTGGGGGTTATTCTTAAACGAAGAAAGAAAAAAACTCATAAAAAGTGGAGGTTTTGGTCAACTGTGTTTGTTTTGGGCGTGTTAGCCCTTGGCGATTGGAAGGCTTATGTTTATTTTCCCCTTTTTCTTTAGTTTTATCGGGTGCTAAGGAGAGTTTTTAGCTTGTTTCTGTCTGTTAGACAGTCGCGCCAAATTCATTTACTCTGTTGTCTTTTTTCTTTTGGGGCCTGCTTAAGGTTTTTGGATCCAAAATTACCACTTCACGTGGAGAAGAGCGCCAAAAGTTTGGTCATTTTGCTCTTCCTTCCATGCATGCTACGTTTTTGCCTATTGAAAGCTAGAAGGTTTAAATAGAGAGACGGTTTTCCTTTTTTAAGACCTTTTCACACTGTCGAGTCATTTTATGGTGTCGTACTCGTTGGCAGTTAATTAAGTTTTGCTTTGCAGGGCTTTTTTAAGGTTTCTGTAAAGATGGAGGAAAATACGTCCTCAACTATTTTGGATGGGGAAATTATTGGGATCAGATTCGGCTTGGCAACTCATGACGAAATTGTAAGTAGAACTGGACTTTTCTTATTTAACCGTTTGTTAACGTTGCTATGCATTTTATACGAGATGTCTTCATGGCATTCAGCTGACAAAAACAACTCGAAAAGTTTGGAGAGATTTGTTTCTGTTCCATTCCAAGGGACTTGCTCTAGAGGTTATTTATTTGACCAGTAATTGAGGATGATAATTAATTATCTACTGGACAAAATATTGCCTGATAATTGGTAATTTGCTGTTGATTATGCCTAACTAAACTTAAAAACACCTCCAACAGAGTAAGAGTACTCTCTAAAACTGCCTGCCCAATTCATGAGCCGCTTTACCTTGATAATGGTAGTAATTACGGGTTTTAAACTTTCAGCAATTCACTATCCAAATTCTTTATTTATTTTTGCAATTTTTTTTTCAGAGTACAGCATCCATCAGTGGCTGTTCTATTAGCCATGCAAGTCAACTTGCAAATCCATTCCTTGGCCTGCCCCTTGAATTTGGTAAATGTGAATCTTGTGGCACTGCTGATCCAGGGAAATGTGAAGGTGTGTTAGTGTTCATATCACCTTGTTATCTTTATAACTATGACAGAATATTGTTACGTATTATAGTATTGGACATTTTGGAAATCATTCATTTGTTTATGTTATGAAAAGTAACTTTTGGTTCATTTTGCCCCTTCAGGGCATTTTGGATATATCGAATTGCCTATACCGATATACCATCCCAGCCATGTTAGTGAACTGAAGAGGATGCTGAGCCTCTTATGCTTGCGATGCTTAAAAATGAAAAAGAGCAAGGTATAATTTGAGTCTCTCCTTTTTGTGATAATAATGTCATCTTTTTGATGAGTACCTACATCATTGTTTCTGTTTCGTCATTTTGTCCAATGTCTTCTTTATTTTTTTTTCCACTTTATCTCTTCCCATTTAGGTTGCAAAACACAAGTTTTGTGCCTAGTCTTGACAAAACAGTATACAGGTAGCCTGACCTTGATACGGCGTGTTCAATGTCTGATATTTCTCAAAATTCCACTGGTTTGGAATCCATGACTTTCTGTTTATTAGCCTCTTGCCAAGAATAAGGGATCTAATTAGTGGTCTATTAGAGTGGCTGTTTCCTTTCCAATTATTTGTTTTTTTGTAAGCCAGTTGGGTGTGCTGTGTTTGTAATTTTATAATTTCTGAGCTGTTTCTTTATATGCTTGATCTTACTACCATTCAGTTTCCGCTCAAGAATGCTGGTCTGGCAGAAAGATTGCTGTCTTCATGCTGTGAGGTGAGCATCAAATGATCAAACTACATTTTCCTTGTTACTGGATGTTCACGATATTCTCATGTATTTGTTTGGATTAATATGCTTTTTTTGTGTCATGACCATGATATCATTTCTTAGCCTGTTTGCTTTCCTTCTCTCTCTCTAAATCAAAAAGAAAAGTAAGTACTGTAGGAGTACAATTACATGCATTCTTTAGGAAGATCTGATCATAGCACGTCTAGATTCACTATACATTTTAGGATCTGATTTTTGATTTCGACATGTAAGTTCCTATGACATACATTGTTTTTTGATAAGTAAGAACAATTTATTGAAAGAAATAAAGAGCGAACAATTTTTTATGTAAGTTCCAATGACATATATTCTTATGGAAAAGAAATTTCAAATTAAAAGTTTCTGTGATTTACCTTCAATCACATATATAGTATGTGTTATGCTTGGACAAATGTGCAAGTTAATGGCTTTTAATTTAGAGGAGTGTGCTCATTTATGCTGCCACTAGCAGTTGGCTACTTAGGAAGTGAAGTGAATTCACTTTCTTTGAAAATGTGGAGTTAGTTACTTTTTGAGTTTTCCATTTCTGTGTTTGTATTTTGAAGCATCTTTTCTGAGTTTTCCTCTCGCTCTCTCTCTCTCTCTCTCTGTATCATTTACCTATCCTTCCTTGGTGGGGTTACCTTCGAGCCTTGTGGCCAACTTAGGGCATGTTTGTTTTCAGACTTTTTTTAGGATATGCATCCAACTTTCTAACATTATAATCCCAACATTACTCCTACACGAATACTAATACAACTCATTATTACCTTTTTTACACACATCAATACAAGTCAACACCTTCTACACGCATGCCAATAAAGCTCAAACATCACCTAAATATTCACACCATACTTAGCATCCTGAAAATTTTCTCAAAATAAACATGCCCTTAGATACCAGAAAACTCCTCAATGTATTATCCTATGATACTGACCATTGATCCTGGTAGACAGCTAAGCTACTGGCAACATGTTTTATTTTTCTTTCTTGGAAGTAAAATGCTTATTTATTTAAATGAAAATAGAATTTGTTTAGCATTTTAGCAGCTAGTTACATCTTTTAGATGATTAATGAAATTATACTAGCATTACGAAAATCAAAGAGTTTGTCACTGATTGGGTAAAGGATTTGATATTGTGGTCCAATGGTGAGGCTAGTGTCACGTACAGTTAGAGAGAGAGGGTCCTCCTTCTCTTTAGATTCTTTCACCAGTTTTTTCCTGCAATTCCCACTCTTAGCCTTCGCCGATGTCATCCTTGTATGGAGTGATATGCCGGGGAATACCCTAGTTTGTTTGTGCGACGAGTGTTAATGGTCTTCTTTCGTAGCTTGGTTATTGAGGCGAAGGTGTTTAACTTCTTCGTGAGTTCGCTTGGTTTAGTCTCGTTAACGGAACACAGTCGAAAGTATCATAGTGTCATTTGATTGGGGAGGTATGAGGTGGTGTGGCTGGCGAGTTTGTTCGGTAAACTGGCGCAGACGAGGGCTGCTTGTGTTTTTTCGGAGGAGTTCACTGAGTCCCCGCGGGACTTCCATGCTCAGTTGTGTTCCAATAGGGGTGGTAGATTCGTTGCTCTTGCCGAGTTTGGGGAGAGTCGCCGACGTGGAGTAGTGATGGTTCCGGAGGGTAAGATGAGCAATGGTTGGTTGTCCTTTGTTTCGACCTGTGAGGAGATTCTTTCGGCTCTTGGAGATCTCCAATGCAACGAAGGGGTCAGTGGCTGTTCTGGTCAGAGTCGGCTGGTCTTTTGCTGATAAGGTGAAGGTTGGGCTGCCAGAGAAGAAGCTGGAGGAAAAGAAAGATCCGACTGTTGAGGGTAGCCTGACAGGGCCTCTGACGTGTAGCTTTTCAACGACGAAGCATGCAGTCCCTGTTAGGGAAATTTCTCTTCCCAGTGCGTATGAGCTGGCTGCGAGGGACATTGCTCTTCCCAAAGTATCCTCAACCCAGCATGCGGACCCTCAAACACCCGACAGTGAGCTGTGGCTCCATTTACTGCAATTACGTGGTGAGGTGGAGTGGGTAATCGAGCGGGTTGGAAACCAAATGTGCCGGGCGTGTGGCCAAGCTATGGCAGGCCAGCTTACACGAGTGAGGGCCCAGCGTGCGGATGATTTGGAGGCCCCACGTGTGGCTGTTATGTTGGGTGAGGTGGCCCAACGTGAGGAGGCCCAGAACAGAGGTAAGGAAGCCCAGCGTTAGGTTTTTATTTCGGGACTTGGTCTGGGGCAGGTTGGGGTGGGCTGCTCCGAGGTGGGTTGTGGGTCGGGTCTCCAGCTCGTTGAGGACGAGGCTGAGCTTGCGGCGCCTTCCTCACCTGGGTTGGGGTTCGTCGGTCTGCTTCTTGCCGGTGGAAAGCGGGGGACTCGGTGGTGGGTGTCTCGCCCCCGGTGACCGAGGTAGCTGTCGCTGATCATCAGGCGGGGTCCTCCACGGGGTTCGATTCTGCAAGGGATCTCGTCCTCCGGTATGCGGTGGTGGGGTCGCCGCCGTCTGGTGGCCCAGCCGGTGCTCTGCAGGAGTTGTCTGGCCTTTCTGGGGGCCCTGTTAGGGCAGAGGTGCCTATTCCGTTGGATCCCCAGGGGGTTTCTGGGAGGGCAGCAGCTTCCTTAGTTGGGGGAAAGGGAGGTTGATCAGGGAGCTGTGATCAGTAGTGTTGATGGGTTTGTGGATGCACCTTTGGCGGTTTGTCCCCCTCATAAAGCTTTGGGGGGAGAATCTCCAGCGTGGGTCTTGGATATGGTTTCTTCTGTGGGTCAGTTGGTTGGGGGTGTCGTGTGATGGACAAGAGGAAAAACTGCGGGATCTCTTTGCAGCGTTGGTACGCGATCGGGTGCAGCCTCGTTCGAAATCGGTTAGAAAATCAGGGGGAGAATGATCAGGGAGTTGAAGGGCTTGAAGTCTTCGGTTAACTATGAAGGGTCTTCTTCGTCCTCTAGGAAGCCTATGGGCTTTGGGTTTGTCTAATAGGGGTCTCGATTGGGTGGCTATAGGGTTGAGGGTTGGCTGTTGAGGGTGGGAGGGTGCTTTTGTTTTTGGTGTGCTTTGGGCCTTTGTGTGTGTTAGGGCCTTCAGTATTTTCTCTTGTACTGTTGTTTTCTCTTTAATAATATGGGCTTACTTATCAAAAAAAAATGGTGAGGCTAGTGTCCTCTTTTAGCTGATTTCTTTGGAGCAGAGCATCTTCCGACATTAATAGAGGTAATTGTGGTTTTGACGTGTGAGATAGAATAATGAGAGCAGGAGAAGAGAGAAGAAAAGGACAATCTCATGCCCATGGGAAGGCACCCCAATTTGGTGATATTTAATTAAACCTCAATGTACCAAAATTCTCCTGCTTGTCTTTATGGTTTTTATGTGCAAAAGGAATTTTAGTTGAGGAGATGCAAAAACGAAGAGGCTTCAACCAAGTGCATGGGAATTGTACAAGAGAGCTGAACAAGAGAGATCATATCTTGGAAGAGACAATCATTAGGTGCACTCCTTCAAGGCTGCAACAAAGCAAAGGGATTAGGTTTTGTTCCTTGTTCTGTCTGCAACCTCTTTAACTTCGAACTCTCTGCTAATCTTGTAACAACCTTTTCCGTGGACCAGGGTTTTGTCCTTAACTATTTTAAAATTTGGTCTCATTGGATCTGCTGTTTTGCATGCTGAAACATTTTCTGGCTTTATTGTTTCTTTGCATCTCAATCTACACATCTTATAGGCTTTCCTTTGTTTTTCTTGATTTAGGATGCTTCACAAGTTTCCATTAGAGAGGTCAAAACAGCAGATGATGCTTTTTACTTGGAACTGAAGGTGCCACAGAGATCAAGACTCCGTGAGGGTTTTTGGAACTTCTTGGAAAAATATGGATTTCGCTATGGTGATGACTTTCACCGGAGTTTACTTCCTTGTGAGGTTTGCATCCTACTCTCGTCTTGAGTTTGATCTTTGCTACTATGACATCTTTCCAAGGTTTTGTTTCTGTTGCTCATTGATTTGTAGGCTCAAACCTTTATGTGTAAATATCTTCTTATCTGCTGTCGTTTTGTTATTTCTGTTTTTGTTGTACACATGGAAATATTTTGCAAGATCTTGCTGTTCTAGCTTGAGCTTGGTGCCTTTCTCTTCTTTCCACATTCTAGTAGTATTGGGTATGGTTTTTGACGAACACATAGACACAATCCTACCCACATCTATTGGTAAACATGTTCTAATCTCAGTGGTTTAGTGAAGTGATTGCTTTTGACATTCTTATTATATCTCGTGTAGTTGTAGCATTTTGGTTTTGAATCAGATGTATGCATAACTGTCTTTATCTAGCTATTTAGTTTCTTTTAAAATCATAGTAATTTGGTGAATAATCACCTTATTATCATAGACTATAATTTATGCCATACTCGGTTTCATGCTTGCCACTATCATTGTTTGTGATTTTGGCATGTATGTGTAGGAAATAATCTTTTTATCACGCTAATTTGGTGATATGCCAGTTGTATTTTGTTTGGTTGGTAGTATGACTTAAATTTATGGCATCTTTGGGCCATTGGCTGGCTAATGCTTATGTCAGGTTTTGTGGTTGGGAAGTGGAATGGCATAATTTGCTCAAACAATTCTCTTGATAGCTGCTTTGTATGGACTTTAGGGTATATTTTAAAGTATCCTGACCAAAGAAATAGAATCCTCAATCATCAGTGAATGAGTCAAATGTTTTCTTTTTAGAGATTTCAGGTCTCAAAACATAAGTCGTGTCATGTAAGTCATAGATCTCAGAAACTGCTGAGTAATTCTGCTGTTTTTTTTGTCACCAGTGACATTTTTTCTCTTCAACTTGTTGAAATTGTTTCTCTCTGTATTGTGTTGGCTTTACAATAATTTGCAGGTGATGGAAATGCTAAAAAGAATACCAGAGGATACTAGGAAAAAGCTTTCTGGAAAAGGATACTTCGCTCAGGATGGATATATCTTGCAATACTTGCCTGTTCCTCCAAACTGTTTGTCTGGGCCAGAAATTTCTGATGGTGTTAATGTCATGTCATTGGTAAGCCAATTACGGGCAAATCTTAAACGTGGACCATCAAGAGTTCGAGTTCTTATGTCTACTGTGCTTCATGTTTTATTCCAGGATCCTTCTTTTTCAATGCTGAAGAAAGTTCTCAGGCTAGTGGAGATCATCAAGAGTTCGAGATCTGGTGCACCAAATTTTGAAGCTCAAGAAGTTGAAGCAAATGAGCTGCAATCAGCGGTAAATCTGTATCTGCAGGTTAGGGGTACTGCCAAAGCATCCTGTGACATAGGTTCACGATTTGGAGTTAGCAAAGAGTCCAACAATTCTTCAACAAAAGCATGGCTTGAGAAAATTAGAACGTTATTCATCAGAAAGGGTTCAGGTTTCTCGTCCCGCAGTGTGATCACCGGAGATGCATATAAAAGGGTTGATGAGATTGGAATCCCCTTTGAGATTGCACAGAGGATAACCTTCGAGGAGAGAGTTAATATTCACAACATGGAGTATCTACAAAAGCTGGTGGATAAGAAGTTGTGCCTAACCTATAGAGATGGTTCTTCAGCATATTCGCTGAGGGAGGGTTCAAAGGGGCATACATTTCTGAGACCTGGGCAAGTGGTGCACAGACGTATAATGGATGGTGATATGGTTTTCATTAACAGGCCACCAACTACCCACAAGCATTCCTTGCAAGCACTTGCTGTATACGTTCATGATGACCATACAGTGAAAATAAACCCGCTTATTTGTGGGCCCTTGGATGCTGATTTCGATGGTGATTGTGTGCACCTATTTTATCCTCAGTCTCTTGCTGCAAAAGCAGAAGTTTTGGAACTTTTCTCCGTGGAAAAACAGTTAAGGAGCTCTCACAACGGTGACCTCATCTTGCAACTGGCCAAGGACTCACTGCTGTCTATAAAGACATTGTTTAAGTCATACTTCTTGCGCAGGGCAGCAGCTGAGCAATTAGCCATGTTTGCTTCATCTTCATTGCCACAGCCTGCTTTATTGAAGGGTCATTCTGCTGCCCCTTGTTGGACTGCTTTGCAAATGTTACAGACTGCTTTGCCCGCAAACTTTGACTGTGTTGGTGATAGGTGCTTGATTAGTCAAAGTGACTTCTTGAAGTTTGACTTCAATAGAGCTGCAATATCGTCTTTGGTCAATGAACTTGTGACAGCTATTTTTGCTGAGAAGGGTCCTGAAGAGGTTATAAATTTTTTTAACTTTCTACAGCCTTTGTTAATGGAAAATATCTTTGCCGAAGGTTTCAGTGTTAGTTTGGAGGACTTTGCAATGTGCTGGGAGGACATAAGAAATATGCAAAAGAGTATTCAATGTATATCTCCTTTGCTGTATCATATGAGGTCAACTTTCACTGAGTTGGGGGAGTTGCAATTGGAGAATCATATCAATGATGTGAAAGTGACTGTTACAAATTTTATTCTCAAGTGTTCTGCATTGGGTGATCTAATAAACTCCAAAAGTGATTCAGCCATTAGCAAGGTAGTGCAACAAATTGGCTTCCTGGGTCTGCAACTTTCTGATAAGGGAAAATTTTATTCTAAGACATTAGTTGAAGATGTGGCTTCTCTTTTTCGGTGTAAATACCCTTATGACGGAGATGATTGCCCTTCTGCAGAATATGGACTAATTCAAAACTCTTTTTTTCATGGGTTAGATCCATACGAGGAGATTGTTCATTCAATTTCTACAAGAGAAGTAATTGTTCGCTCATCAAGAGGATTGTCTGAACCTGGTACTTTATTTAAAAACTTAATGGCCATCCTTCGAGATGTTGTTATTTGTTATGATGGCACTGTCAGAAATGTTAGCAGCAACTCAATAATCCAGTTTGAGTATGGGGTAAAGGCTAGAAGTAATCCCCATAGTTTGTTGCCTGCTGGGGAACCTGTTGGTGTTTTAGCTGCAACTGCTATGTCAAATCCTGCATATAAGGCAGTTCTTGATTCTACTCCAAGCAGCAATTCCTCATGGGAGCTGATGAAGGTATTCAGTTTTTGGCTGGTGATATGATAGAATCATGCTTTCAATGCTTCTTCCGCAGCAAATGCATTGGTATTTATCCTAATTGTATGTTTTTATTTATTTATTTATTCATGTTATCTTCTTCAGGAAGTCCTGCTTTGCAAGGTCAATTTTAAGAATGAAGTAGTTGATCGCCGGGTGATACTATACTTGAATGAATGTGGTTGTGGGAGAAAGTATTGCCAAGAAAAAGCAGCATATTCGGTAAAGAATCAACTGAGGAAAGTCAACCTTAAATACGCTGCGGAGACATTCCTGATTGAGTATGTTTTGTCACTTAAACTGTACTCTTCTTGCTTCTTTTTTGTGTGTAAAATATTTAAGCCATTCGTTAGAAAGCAAGTGAAGTAATAAGCTATTAATTTTGGAGTCACGTGACCTTGGTTTTTCCCATGTATAATTGTTTTCCGGCTCTGTTCTTTTGCACATCAAAGTTCTTGATCATTTTTTTTTACCTTTTTAAATATTTTTTCCGGCTCCAATGTATTCAAGGGCCTATTCTGTTCATTTGAGCTAACTGTCGCCGCAGTGATTATCTAATCAGGGACCAGTTCGGTGTTCCTTTTGTTTCGATTTTTTACCTACTATATATTTAAGGAAAGAAAACCCAAGAGCAGTTCTGTGATGGATGTTCCATTCTGAGTTGCTATCTGGGTCAAGCTTTGACTTTGGGGAGAGGTTTTCTTTTTTCTTTATCTTTTAATCCTGAAGCAATTCGATCTTTATAATTCCATATGCCAATATGCCTTTCAAAACCGATTCCTGACCTTCCTTCATGTCCACACCTATGGTTTACTCGAGGAACCTAGATGAAAATGCTGGAATACGTAACAAGGCTTGCCACTAGGTAAATTAGTTGTCTTTATTGGAAATTTGTCCTCCGTGGTTTTGCTGAAGGTCGATATATTCATTGCCGAATGACAAGCTCCTTATTATAATCCTCACTGATCTTTAATGTATAACCTTTATAAGCCTGTCTGTAAGCACTAGTTACCACATTATTTCTGTTTAACCATTTGGACCAATATCATATACTAGAGTTCTGTTTTTCCAAATGCATATAGTTTTGTTGGGTATATGCAGCCACTCATGGTTAAATAGTACGCTGGCATCCTGGACAATAATGAGGTTTAATACTTTGGTTTAGGTGGTAAATGGTCATGTCAAAACAAGACGCCCGGATAAGTTTATATTATAAACAACTTCTGCAGTGTATAGCTTTATATAAACAGCTGCTAAATTCGTAACAAAGTAATGAAATTGCAAAAGGCATTATGCGCAGAAAAATGTGAGATGGGCTGCACTGCTTGCTAATTGTCCTTCTGCTTGAATGTCAATGAGGACTTTGAGGGAGTGTTAGTTCATGGTCATGTCAATGACAGATCCCGTGATATATTATATGCATCGTTGTTTTTTGAATATGATGCTCCTTTTTCCACCAGCATACTACATGCTCTTCCTTTCGGGTTTAACAATGTGCCAAAGTTCGAGCTGAAATTGTACATAAAAACGTGCCATACTCCTGTTAATTTTATTTGTTTTGCTTGTACTGCTCTCTCACTCTCTGGTCAATTTAGTTCTCACTTTGTTATCGAAAAATGATTTTAAGTAATAAGATGCTGGATGCAATATTTAATGTTCTGATAGTGTGCATGTTGGCTTTCATACATCTATCAAGGGCCACCCCTCTCTCCCCTGTGGGATGCTTGGGCTGGGTGTTTGATCGTGTGTTTTAGTTTGTCCGACCTTGTCTCTGAAGGTTTTGAAATTTATCCCTCCATTTAGCATTTCCCTCTCCCTCTGGCATACTTTCGTAGTCTAGTGATTGAGGCTAAGACTTTTCAGTTTTCAGTGAGTTCGTTTGGCGTTGTTACTCTTACAGAGCTTAGTAGGAAGTCGCAGAGCTCAATTTGTTTTGGTAGATATGGGGTTGTCTGGATGGCAAACCTCTTTGACAATCTAGTTGAGGGGAAGGAGGCCAGAAATTTTTCGAAAAAATTCAATGATTCTTCTCGGGCGTTTCTAGCTCAGGGGTGCTCCAATATGCATGGTTGCTATGTTGTCCTAGCAGAATTTGGGGAGGAACGTCAGCGTCGATGTATGGCTTGCTTAGAGGTGGGTTTGGTCTCTCGTTCCCTTGGAAGGGGGTTTGGAGGTCCTTGTGTCCTATGAGAGTTTCCTTCTTTGTGTGGGAGGCTTCTCTTGGTAGGAGTTTAACTATCGATAATCTTCGTAGAAAGGGTTTTATCTTGGCAGATTGGTGTTTCTTATGCCGTGGTGCTGAGGAATCTATTAATCATGTCCTGTTGCATTGTCCCTACGCTAGTGGGCTGTGGTCTCATGTGCTCTGTATTCTGAATCTTCCATGGGTTATGCCAGAGACTGTGGAAGATGCGTTGTGGTGTTGGAAGAGGAGGCTTAAAAACCCTTTCGCTAAGGCTATTTGGAGATTGATACCCCATTGTATCTGGTGGTGCCTTTGGCAGGAGCGTAATTATAGATGTTTTGAGGATTCTTTGTCTTTGGATAGGTTGAAGGGCGTTTTGTTGTCGTTACTTTTCTGTTGGGTGAACTCGGTGCTTGGTTGCCCTTTTCTAGATTTTGTTGATTTCCTTAGTTTTCTTGCTTGTTTAGAGTAGTGATGTCGGTATAGTCTTTTGTACTGTTTTTACTATTTCTAATGAGATTGGCTTATTCATAAAAAAAAAATGTTCTGATAGTGTGCTTCCTACCTGCAGGTATAAAAAACAGCAAAATTTAGCGGAAAGTCCTGAAATTGGAGCAGGCCTGGTTGGACATATTCACTTGGATGAGGTTGGCAGATTTATCCTTTTATTGTAACTTTCTAGATGTATTTTATAGATGAAATGCTGTTGTTTGCTACTTGATGATTATCATTTTGTGATTAACTGGAACTTTGTTTAACAGGTGCGGTTGAAAGAGATAAATGCTAGTGTGCATGAGGTTCTTCAAAAGTGTCAGGAGACTGTGAATTCATTCCGGAAGAAGAAAAAAGTCGGTCATCTTTTTAAAAAGACCCTTCTGTCTGTCAGGTTAGCTCAGCTTGACTTCTAAATTGTGGGATAAATTTTGGAGTCATATGCTCATTTACTTGAATGTCTACCTGTTTTTGCAATGAACTTTTTGGTATGAAATACTGAAATAGCATACTGCTTAAATGGAAACAAGCTTGAGAGGCTTTTGATTACCTTTTTTTTTTGCACCTCAAAGTTGCGGTCTTTCTGTATTGATCAGAATTAGTTATTCTTCTTGTCTATTCAGATATTGTTCCAAGATGAAGGTAATGCAAAGATTTCTAGGTTTGTATACTGTAGAAATTGTATGACATAGGTATTGTTCATTTGCCATCACTTGAAGTTTTAAAGAATCCCGATCCACCACTTTTGAGGTCCTGTTCTAGTTACAAGGGAAGATGAAGCTAGCATAATGATTGATGATTGAACTGGATATAAATTTAATATTTCATTGATCTGCGCAATAATTATGTTTTAGGTCCATAGTAAAATCAGAAGTTGATATGTGAGTACTTCTTGATCTCTGTTTAGAAGGCTTTTCCTTTATGTCTTAGTGTGGGGAGGGAAACTTCTGGACTTTTGAGGTTTGTGAACAATCAGTTACGAAATTGAAGCTTTTACTCCTTTGCGGCATGAGAAAGAAAGGAGTCAATGTAAATCAAGTCTAAAATCAGGTTGGAAGACACTATTCTGTCCTCCGTGGAATCCTGTCAATAGGTTTTCTCTGTGATTCCCCCCCTCCACCTGTCAATAGGTTTTCTCTGCGATTCCCCCCCACCCTTTAACATTCATCAGAGTTTGTGGAGATTTTGAAATTTTGAGATTTTTTTATTGGGTGTTTTCTCTTTTGCACTTCTTGGGTATCAGGACTTCACCTGGGGTTGTGCTTTTTAATGAAGTTCAGTTACTCATATTAGAACCGGTACCTACTGATGTTTTTGTTCTTGGAGACATCAAAACACTTTAATATTCCTTGTCTGTGCCTTGGATTGATTATTTTGTATTTCCAGAATATTACAGATCTGGGATGTGAATCATTTCTGCCTGTAGACTGCTGAATCTTTGACTCGTGGTGTCTTATTTTGGGTCTTGCTCACATTATCAATATTTTCACATGAGAAAAATGACATTTTAGCCTGACTGAACTGTTCTGATGTTGCCTCAGTGATCTGTTCATGATTGTTGACTATCTATGGCAGAAGAATCATAGGATGAAGTTAATTCATGATTTACCATGATTAAGCCTTTAGAAATCTTTGACATCAGTCTCCAGATAGCTACTGGAAGGCAGTTCCAAGTGCTCAAATTTGGTATTTAACTTGTGGCATCTATTGCTCGTCTTCTGACTTTTTCGATCTAGTAAATTTTATAATCAAAAGAAATGATACAGTAGATGAGACCTGGGTATGCCACTGTCAAACAAAACTGGCAGGGATATAGACTTCTGAATTGCTTCACATTTTGTGACCTATGCTGTGCTCAACCTGCCTGGTTGGTAGTCCCCAGAAATCATAATATTTTAATTTACATTGCTGTTTGGCCACGTCTGGTTATGAAAGACCATAACAAGTATCACCATCAGAACGCAGAATGGATGTATTCATACATTATATATATTTTGGGGAAATACTATTTGAATTGGTTCTTTTAATCTCGACTATGGAGGTAAAGCTTAATGGGATTGTGACTATTGTCAATGTGTTTCTTAGATGATGTACTTGCATGGTTGTGGCATGTGGATGGAAAAGATTAAGGATGTATTGAGGAGACTGGGTAGGCCACTAGAGTTGTTTTTTATAACTTTGAGATGTGTACTCTTTGGTGTAAATTTTTTTTTCTTTCTTAGCATTGAACTTGCAGATCAATTTGGCACTGTTTGGTTGGCAAGATTAGGTTGTGTGGATTACGATGAATTGTATTAATAACTGTTATCTTAACCTTGATTAAAAAAACTGTTATCTTAATCTAGTGTTTGATGTTGTCCTGGATGTACATTGTGGATATAATATCTAATTTTACATTGTTTTTGGTGCAAGTTTGGAGAAGACTGGTTTGCAAGTTTGGATAAGACTGGTTATTGCTTTCTCAACCCCAAATAAATATAAAAATAAGGTTTATTGAAAATTTAACACCAAATATTGTAATTATAGTTCCTTAAACAAGAAAATAAGATTATTAGAGGCCATAGTTAAATAATTCATAAGCCTTAGATATTTTGTTCTTCCTTTTCTTTGTGTTGCATTAGCCAAAAACTGTATAGCTGGGTATATTTCTAGAAAAATCTTTCACAAACTTCACTGATCCTTTTTGCTTTATGCATCTCTCTTGGCAGTGAATGTTGCTCTTTCCAGCAATCTTGTTCAAATGGAAACTCTGGAAAGCCATGCTTGATGTTCTTTTCGCAAGATCCAACCGATATTCATTTGGAGAGAACTTCACATATCCTGGCGGACATTATTTGCCCAGTATTGTTAGAAACCATTGTTAAAGGTATATTGCAAATAGTTGTTGGTTAATTGACCATATTTAGTGTTTTCTATATTCTGATGTTTGCCTGTAAGTGAACTGACATGGTTACTTTAAGGGGATGTTTGAGTGTGGAAATTTTGGGTATTGGGGTTTGTGAAATATTATAAAGTAAAGATATGTTATGAGAGTTGGTGAAAAAGTGAAGAGAGAAGATTTTTAATAAATATTATAATAATAAAAAATTATGTGACGAATTTTTTATTATTAAACCCAAATAATTGGGGCTCAAACAAGTCCTAAAACTTGTAACAGTTAGACTGAGGTGCATACTTTTGCACAATCTTTTTTCATTGTCTCATTGTACTGTTTTTTTCAAATCACATGGTCTATCTATCATTCAATTGATATCTTTTTTCTCTTCTGCTGGTTTGCTATTGCGCTATGCTGGAATAAAAAAAAATCTCTATTTCCCTCAGTTTATCTTCTAAGGCTGTGTTTGAGTAGTGGGTATTGGGGTTGATGAAAAAGTGATGAGAGAGAGTGTTTTGTAATGATGGTAAAATTTTGTTATCCAAATAGAGCCTAAGAAACTTGGTTATTTCAAAAAGCTCTCCATGATTGATCCTTTCTTAAGTTTTTGCTAACCAGGTGCTATATGGTTTTAAGTAGAGGGGTTGCTAGGACTATGGGGATTTTGAGGGGGGCAATGAGTGTATCGATTCTAGGTTGAGGGCGGGGGTGCCGGGGATGCTTTGTAAGTTGGATGTTCAGAAGGCCTATGATCATGTGAATTGGAAGTTTCTCTTATACCTTCTTCAACGATGCGACTTCGGTGACAAATGGTGTAGTTGGATCTCTTTTTGTATCTCGACGGTGAAGTTTTCCATTATGGTCAATGGCTGACCCCATGGTTTTTTCAGTAGCTCTCGCGGGTTAAGGCAAGGGGACCCTCTTTCTCCTCTTTTGTTTGTGATTGTTATGGAAGCCTTCAGCCGCATGATGGGGAAGGCAGTGGAGCACGGTCGTTTAGAGGGTTTTGTGGTCGGTGATGGTAGTGTGAGCATTTCTCACTTGCTTTTTGCTGATGACACCTTGGTGATGTGTGGGGCAGAGGTGAGTCATTTTCGGAGTCTCCGCTGTCTCTTGTGTTTCGAGGCGGTGTCGGGGTTGAGCATAAATTTGTCAAATTCCGAGGTTATTCCTATAGGTGATGTTGCTTCTGTGCAAGAGTTGGCAAGGATTTTGGAGTGTCGGGTGTCTTCTTTGCCGTTGACTTATCTTGGGCTTCCGTTGGGTGCTCGTTTTAAGAGTGTTCATATATGTGATGGGATCCTTGAGCGAATGGAGCGCCGGTTGGCGGGTTGGCAGCGTATGTATCTTTCTAAGGGTGGTAGGCTTACCCTCTTAAAGTCTACTCTCTCTTGTCTCCCCACCTATTTCTTCTCCTTGTTTCCTATCCTGGTTGCGGTCGCTAACCGGTTGGAGAAGCTTCAGAGGGACTTACTTTGGGGTAGTTGTGGGGTTGCGACTAAATATCATCTTGTGAAGTGGAAGTTGGTGTGCTATCCATTTTCCTATGGGGGTTTGGGACTCCGTAGTCTCAAGTTGTTCCATAGGGCTCTTTTGTGCAAATGGTTGTGGCGCTTTGCTAACGAGCGAGATAGACTTTGGCGGGTCGTCATAGCAGGAAAATATGGGTGCTCTGCGGGCCAATGGAGTACTTGCCCAACTCGGGGGTCATATGGCATGAGCTTGTGGCGTTTCATTTCCAAGGGATGGGCTGATTTTCATCCGCTTCCCAGGTACTCTGTGGGCAGTGGCTTGAGGATAAGCTTTTGGCATGAGTGGTGGTGTGGTGACCGCCCATTGTCTTTGGCATTCTCGGTGTGTTTTCGTTGTCCCGGTGCAAGGAGGCTATGGTGGCGGATTGTATGGTAGAAAGGGAAGGCACTGTGGTATGGAATGTTCCCTTTGTGAGATCTGCGAATGATTGGGAGGTCCACGAGTTTTCTGTCTTTTATTCTCTTTTGTACCGTGTGAAGATACGGCGAGGGGAGGATGATCAGTTGTCTTGGCCTGACTCAGCGAATGGTGTTTTTTCGGTTAAGTCCATGTATCAGTTCGTGGCTAAGAGGAATAACGTGTCTCTTCTCTGGAAAGGGGTGTGGAGGTCACGATGCCCTTTGAGGGTTTCCTTCTTTGTTTGGGACGCTATGCACGGGAGAATTCTCACCATTGACAACCTTCGGAGAAAAGGGGTCTATATGGCGAAGTGGTGCTTTCTTTGCCATGGCGATGGAGAGTCGGTTAACCATGTGCTTCTTCATTGTCCCTTGGCGCGTGGGCTTTGGAGTCATGTTCTTAGCATCACGAACTTTCATTGGGTTATGCCGGAGACGGTGGTGCATGTGCTTTGGAGTTGGAATAGAAGACTCTCTAACCCCGTTGCTAAGGCCATTTGGAGTTTGATTCCTTCGTGTGTTTGGTGGTTTATTTGGCGGGAGCGGAACAATAGATGCTTTGAAGATGTTTCTTTGTCTATTGTGAAGTTGCAAGGGTTTATGTTATTTTCCTTGTTTTGTTGGGCTAATGCAGTTTTAGGGGGCATTTTTGTCGACTTTGACGATTTCCTTAGTTTTGTTGCGTGTTTGTATTAAGCGCTTCCGGTATAGATCTTTGTACTGTTATCGTTTATTCTAATAAAATTGTCTTACTTATAAAAAAAATCATTTCAATATTTTCCATGCAACTTTTTTTTCCCTGTGGCTATTTTTGCACCCTTTTTTTAATTTTATTTCCTTTTCATTGGTTTTTTTTTCTAAAGAGAATTCTTCTTATGATATTTTGCTTCTAGTTGCTATATATGCAACTGATTATAATATTGGAAGGAGGAAAGAAATGATTTGTGTGGAGCAATAGTTAGAGAAGCAAACTCCAAAAATTGTGAGTATGAAGTCTCAAAAATGCAACAAGTGTAAAAGCATACTAGCCCATTCAGGGGTTCCATATTGATCTGTACTTAAGAGAAGTTGCCTTGCAGTCCAACTCGTGCAATGTACCCATGCACTTCTGAATATATATTTTTTCTAACAAGTAAGGAAAGCTTTATTAAAAAAACCAAAAAAGGTAACAGTATAAAGAGATACTGAAAACCTAAACCGAGCAAGGTACAAAACTAATGAAATCTGAAAAATGAGAAAAAGGATAACCCAACACTGCATTGGCCCATAAAAAAGAAAACTCATCAGCTTGCCCCTTAACTCCTCAAGAGACGAAAAAGTGTTCTCGAAGCATCTTCCATTCCTCTCCCTCCAAATAATCCACCAAATGTACAAAGGGATCGTGGAGAAATACGGTTGTGCTTTGGGTGGGTGGAACACTCTTGTATGCAATGGCTCTTATGGTGTGAGTCTTTGGAAGAATATTAGCGAAGGATGGGATTCCTTTGCTGAGAACACCCTTTTTGAGGTGGGCAGTGGCATGAGAGTCCGTTTCTGGAAGGATCGTTGGTGCGGTGAGAGATCCTTAAAGGAGATGTTTTCTTTTTTGTTTTCTCTAGCATGCAGTAAAAACGCTATGGTTGCGGACTGTTTGGAGAGGGGTTCCGGGAGTTCTTCGTGGAATCTTTAGTTTGTTAGGAGGGCTAATGATTTGGAGTTGGAGGAGTTTTCGACACTCTTCTCTTTACTTTACTCTAAAGTTTTGAGGAGTCATGTTGAAGACAAGTTGACATGGGTGATATCCAAGAATGGTGTTTTCTCGGTGAAATCTTGGTATTCGTGTCTTGCTGGGGATTTTGATGAGAGCTTCCCTTGGAGACAGATTTGGAGGTCTTTAGCCCCGCCTAGGGCGTCTTTCTTTGTTTAGGAAGCTGCATATGGAAGAATCCTTACCACTGACAACTTGAGGAGGATGAGAGTGAATGTGCTAGATTGGTGCTATCTTTGCAAATGTGATGGGGAGTCTGTTGCGCACATTTTGCTGCACTGTTTGGTTGCTAGGGAGTTGTGGTCCTTTGTGCTCTCCATTATGGACTATGCTTGGGTGATGCCTAGGCGGGTAGCTGATGTCTTGTTGTGCTGGAAAAGGGATTTTAAAGACCCTTAGGCCTTAGCTATTTGGAGAATGATCCCTACTTGTCTTTGGTGGAATTTATGGAGAAAGAGAAATGAGTTGTTTTGAGGGTGTGGCTGCGTCCATGGAGGATCTGAGGGGCATTTTTTGCAGTCTTTGTTCTTGTGGGTGAATGCTATGTTGGGTTCTCCCTTTTCGGAACTTTTAGATTTCATTAGTTTTCTAGCTTGTTTGGTCTAGAAGTCTCAGTATAGTCATTTGTACTGTTCCTTCTATTCATTTTTCTTTTAATAAAATTGTCTTACTTATAAAAAAAACTATACAACACATCCGTACACTTCTGAATATTAGGTCTGATCTACGTGTCTACTTTCTTTGTCTTTTCCCTAATATGACATTAGTATTTTAATGGTCATGTGTTCTATATGTTTTTATATATGAAGGATGTCAAAATACCTAGAATATGAAACAAGAGGCACTCTTTCATTTGATTCGTGCAGGTGACCCTCGAATTTGCTTGGCAAACATAATATGGATTACTCCAGACGCAACAACTTGGGTAAGACACCCCTGCAAATCTCGGAAGGGTGAATGGGCATTGGACATCATTCTAGAGAAATCAGCTGTGAAGCAAAGTGGTGACACTTGGAGAATTGTATTAGACTCCTGCCTTCCTGTACTTCATTTAATAGACACCAGGCGTTCAATACCATACGCAATAAAGCAACTTCAAGAGCTTCTCGGGATTTCTTGTGCTTTTGATGAAGCAGTTCAGGTATCATGGGCCCAACTTCCCCCCCTCCCCCTTTCTCTCCCAGTGAGATACAAAAAATCTGTTTCTTATGAATTTATACTGTCAGGTTTCAAGTAAACAATAGATATTCATCTCCCGTGGTAGGTAGCTACTTTTCTTTTCATGTTTGATGCATTTTTGCTTATTTCAATACCTGTTTCTACCTTGCTAAATGTAAGATTCTACCTTTCTTTCTCCTGTTCTTGCCAACAAGACCCTTCCACAGTAATGCATTTCTGATGCTTAATGTATGTCTTCTTTTGTCTGACATATTTGTATTACTATATCATTCTTTAAGGTTCGGTTTCTTGTTTTAACTCACTCACTTTGAACCTTCCTTTCCTGGTATACATTATACACACCATCAGTTCCCCCAACAAAACCCATTGACCCACCAAAGGGGGAGAGGACTTAATGTTGTGGCTCATTTTGCAGCGCCTTGCAGCATCAGTGACAATGGTGGCAAAAGGTGTTCTTAAAGAGCATCTGATTCTGTTGGCAAATAGTATGACATGTGCTGGAAATTTGGTTGGATTCAATTCTGGTGGTTATAAAGCATTGTCACGCTCCTTAAATATCCAAGCACCATTTACAGAGGCAACACTTTTTGTAAGTCATGCGTTTTTTTTTTAAATATATGTCATATAATTCCAATCTCTTATATCCGGAGTTGGTCATAAAGATCACATGAATATGTGTCCGAGATAAGAGTATGTGCTCAGTTGGAGAAAGAGCTAGCCCGAGTCCTGAACCCTGGTAGACATGAGGAAGATGACAGATTTCACCAGGGTTAAAATTCATGTAATAGGTGGGTGATTCAGGCTAGAGATAGACACTAATAAAAAAATGAAAAAGAAATCCTAGTACTGGGCAAGAATAAACAAGTAATACAAGTGAATAACTCTGAGAAAAGTAAAACTTCGAATTTCAGCTAAGAGAGAGAGATGATGCCTCTGGTGATCTGATCTTAAATCTCTGTTTTCCTTTATCATTGGAAGCAAAGGGTCTGATTGCCCTTGCAGGATGGAATGGGGTTGCTCAAATGTTAGTGACAGCCCCATTGCAAGGAAACTGCCCAAATTATATATGGTTTTTGAACTGGTGGTGGTATCTCATGTAAAAATCCCAATTTTAACAATTTGTGTTTTAGATCTTGATCACATCTAAGCTTACCACTTATTTCTAAAGCAATATGGATCATTAAAAGTTGGAGCACAAAATCATACCACTTCACTCTCTGAACTGGGATCCCAGAAACAACATACTATTCTTCAGCTAAATTGAGAATTTAACTGCCCTAATAATGCTTCCAATTTCACCTTGTCCCCATTTGTTGTTGCAGACACCAAGAAAATGTTTTGAAGTAGCTGCAGAAAAGTGTCATACGGATTCCCTGTCGAGCGTAGTGGCATCTTGTTCCTGGGGTAAACATGTTGCAGTGGGGACAGGATCTAAATTTGATGTCCTTTGGGACACAAAGCAGGTTTATATGTTTTAGAAGCTCTTTCCTGAGAGTTGTTGCCATATAGCTTCAACATACTCCTTGTGCAGCTAGAGTTTTGGTGCAATTCGATTGAATATTATTTTCCTTTCCAGGTAGAATTGAATCACGAAGGTGGAATAGATGTATATAATTTTCTACATATGGTTAGAGGTACTGCAAGTGGAGAAGAATCAACTACTGCCTGTCTGGGTACAGAAATTGATGACCTTGTGCTGGAAGATGAATGTGCTGAGTGGGCTCCTTCCCCGGAGCATAACTCAAGTTTTGATAAGCCATTCTTTGAAGACAGTGCTGAATTTGAAAATTGTTTAGATAATCAGTCAGGCAAATCCACTTGGGATGCTGCAGCTAGTTGGGAGAAACCAACGGGCAGAGAAAATGTTTCGTGTGGTTGGGGGACCGATAAAGCTGAATCAGGTGCTGTGTCCACAAAAGCCCCAGAGGAATCTTCCAGGTCTAATGGTTGGGGTAAAAAGGCTGCATGGGAGAAAAATACAGCAACCCAAAATG